>JAIPUX010001880.1:31950051-31970249 GCA_020142125.1 Phrynosoma platyrhinos | reverse complement strand
AAACTAAACAGTAAACTAAACTGCCCCCAAAACTCACAAAAACTACTAAATTGACTTCCTGCTTTCTTACTTATGGTTTAAATATATAATTAAATTCACTTCACTCGACTCAGCAGGATGTGTTTGTGAACAGCCAGCCAATCTTGGAATGGAGGGCCTTTTGTAATGGGGAAGCATCAGAGCAGATCCAGGGCCAGGATACTCTGGGCTGCTCCCAGAGTATTCTGGCCAGTGCAGATAGAATCTAAATGTATGGTGGGTCCTTGGTATCCACTGGGGTTTGGTTCCTGGCCCTCCATAAAACCATCCATAGATGCTCAAGCCCAATTAAATACAATGGGGTAGTAAAATGGTGTCCCTTATACAAAATGGAAAAATCAAGGTTTGTTTTTTGGAATATTTTCAAGCCGTGGATGCTCGAATCCTCAGATAAAAAATCAGAGTATATGACTGGTGAAAAGGCTGACTTTTCAATGAGCAGAGAAATATGCAAGTAACCAAATTACCTCATATGTAATGAATTAGGACAGGTGAAAAAACAAAAAAAAGAAGAAGAGCAGTAGGCACTGAACAGTTGGGGGAAAATGCTTCTTTGAAATTGCTTGATGAATGTTTTGGTAGTAATGAACACAATCACATAATGAAATCATGATGAGAGAGCAAAAATGATCAGACTTAATTGGGCAGGGTTTTTTAGAGCTAATTATCTAATCAGTTCGACTGCTTAGCCCACTGAGTAGAAAGCACCTGGAATCACTAGCAAAGGGGCGGGGTAGAAAAGAAAAAGGAATGAGCTGAAAAGGTAAGAGGAAAGTTGAATCTGAAAGTACAAATCTGCTCAAGTACAAAAATGAAAATCTGTAAAGTCATAAATCACGTAGTGGTTTAAAAGGGACTGAGGAAAATGACTTTTATGAATATGAATATGTCCAGCATTGAACATTTTTCAAGAGAGCTTACACACTGGTGCCACCTGTAGTGTAAGAAAATGAAAGACAAGCAGTCATGTTACAACAGAAACCAGAGATTGAGAAAGTTATTTTTGTCCACACCTCCCAGAATCTCCAAACCAGCATAGCAATGGGCCGTGTTGGCTGGAGATCCTGAGAGTTGTAGTGCGAAAAGGTAAGTTTTCAGAGCTCTGATAGAAACTGCTGCTCCACAAGTAACTTCTTTTTTTATCCACCTCCTTGTCACTTCACTGTCACTCACAAAACTCTTGATATTCTACCACTTGCTTTCAGAATGTTGCAGTATTTTAAAACTTCCCAAACGTTAGGTCACAATTCAGCCAACATGCTTACTCTTATGCTTCAGATGTCACTGGTATTCTTAAAATGGGTTAACAACTGACTAAATTGCACTGTTGGCTATGACCTTGAAAGCACTTCATTCATTTTTTAAAAAACAACAGACCTCACTGTTTTATAGATTTCCTGATGACACCAGATAAACTTAGCTTTACACATTCAAATGTTAACATTTTGTCATCATCAGTTATAACTTTCTCTTGCCATCAGTCTCATCACATTGTTTTGGGGTCAAAAGCATAGAAAGCCAGGAAAAGCACATTGATACTGTTTTTGGAGACAATGGCCATATCACTAGAAAACAACTTCAAATATCCCATTAACAGGATAATTCAAGGAGGTCTGATCCATTAAATGGTCAGAGTGCTCTCCCTTCCAGTGAAATTCTGTCTTACTATGGGTGTATGGTTAACATCCTATGAAGATTCCTCTTTATCCATAGAGAGAAGCTCAACTGATAAAGGGTAAGGTACTTCTACCTTGAGTCCAGTTAATGCTTGCAGAAAGCTTCAAAGATGCTCCCATCAACTCAAGCAAAATAACCCCCAACCCACCCACCTCAAAACAGGGCATATTAGAAGATGTTAGATACAAAGTTCTTCCATTCCCCATTGAACTTTCAGGGTCAAACCTCTATGCACCAGAGTAAAGCCTCCATAGTCTAATTATTTGCCTTCCTATTGAAGACAAGAGAAGAGGGGAAGACCAATATTCTTTTGAAGGAAATTGGGTGGACAGTTCTTCCCATGCACGAACTTACTTATTATCAAGGCCATTTGTATTGTGGCAGGGCTCCAGACACAGTGATGGGTCGCCTGGCAAATTCCCCATTGTGGAAGGACAGAACTTCTCTGTGAAAGTAAGTACAGTCTGTTAATTAGCCTACAGAAGGAGGTCTTTCTATACTAAAAGCTTGTTCTTACCACTTCATTCCCTGGTCTCACTGTATGGGGCAGCAAGGCCAGAGTGGAAGTTCCTTCTGATCAGGTAGAACATTTGCTCATGCATCCTTGTTCAAAATGGTAGGAAGACAGTGGAATGAAAAAGCGAGATCAGAAATTTGAAACACTGTTGTTGTTGTTTTTGGTTTGTTTACTACAGTGCCCAGAATCTCTCTGATAGCATCATCAGCATAGTATAGCACATCTAGCCATACCCACTCAGAACATCTCAAAAGCTGTGTGGGATTTGGCGTGAAGATTGAGGAATACCAGTAATCTGCAAGTAGGACTAGGAAAGACCTCTTTCTGAAACTCTAGAAAAAACACTGCCAGTCAGGATTGACAATACTGGGCTAGATGGATGGTCTTATTCAGTTTCTGAAGTTACATTGTAAACAGCCTTCAAAGAAGCTCTTGAGAGTATGTAGGCTAAAGCACATTGACCTTTTTAAACAAAACAAACAGCCAATTGAGCACCTTGAAGTTTGTCTCAGATTTTTCTGTGAATTTTATTGGTTTCTCTCCAGTGTTTTGCTTCATCTGATTCAATATAAGACAACTTCCAATGTTCCTATGTTGGCTGAGAAATCCTATGGGGCATTTATACAGTTGGCCATTGAGGGTAGGGCAGTGTGTACATCCCCCTTCCTTGTTGTTGTTGTGTTAATTAACTGCCTTCAGTCAATTTCGACTCATGGTGACCCCTTGGATGAAACACTTCCAAGACCCCTTGTAATCAAGCACTCTGCTCAGGTCTATCCATCTAGTATGAGGCTTTTACTCCTACCCTCTAATTTCCAATGCATTGTCTTTTCTAATGAGTCATGTCTTCTCATGATGTGGCCAAAGTATGGCAGCCTCAGAAGATTATCACATAAGAATATAAACTGACTTACCTGAGCCAGCTTAAAATTAGAAGTGAGTGGCATCATGATATTATTAGATGCATTTGGCCACTGAAATTGCCGCCTGGGTGCAGCCCGGATCCATCACCACTCCTCACACCACTTTCCGAAGCAGGGAGGTTTCTGGCTTGCAAAAATGGCCACCGGAGTGCCCCTCTAAACAGCAATGGACCTGGGATGCACCCAGGCAGTGAATTCAGCTGCTAAATGAGTCTGATAATATCAGGATGTTGCCCACTTCTAATTTTAAGCCAGTTCAGGTAAGCCAGTTTATATTCTTATGTGATAATCTTCAGTTTAGTCATCTTGGATTCCAGGGAGAGCTCAGGCTTGATCTATTCAAGAACCTATTTGTCATTTCAGCTATCCATGGTATCCTCAGCACTCTTTTCCCCCACCATATCCCAAATGAGTTGATTTTCTTCCTATCAGCTGTTTTTTCACTATCCAGCCCTCACATCCATACATGATGATGGGACAGATGATGATTTGGATGATCTTTACTTTAGTGTTCAGTGTTATTTTCCTTGTGCCTTCAAGTCATTTCTGACTTATGGCAACCCAAAGGCAACCCTATCATGGGGTTTTCTTGGCAAGATTTGTTCAAAGGAGGTTTGCCATTGCCTTCCCCACAGACTGAGAGCATGTTACTTGCCCAAGCTTACCCAGTGGTTTTTATGGCTGAGCCAGGAAATGAACCCTGGTCTGCAGAGTTGGTGTCCAACACTCAAACCACTACACCATACTATCTCATTATTTTCCTTGTAGTTGCTTTTATTCCTCACACATTTGTCAGATGGTGTGACTAGGCTTATATTATATTAACTGAACCATCAGAAGTGAACATTGAAACAGGAAATAATAACAATTGTATATAAGGGGAGAAGTATGAAGGGCTATTCACATGAAGGACAAAACAGTCTTGTTTTTAATACAAACCTTGACTGTTGGTACTATGGAGGTATTCAAACAAACTAAAAGGTGCAAGAAAAAATGCTTTTTGCATGTTGCATGAAAATAATCTTTAGGAACAACAGACAGATACTTAAGGTGAGAATATGAATAGGATTTTTATAAATGCATTATTCCCAGCCCAATCACTGAATAACTGGCATTTCCACTGGTCACAACATCAGAGTTTTCTAGCATCAGTGAACCTTGCAAAAGCATGGGGGCAGGTCAGAAGGAGGGAAGCAATTAAAAAAGAAAACCTTTCCGAACTAGGGATAAATCCTTCACGGCAAACTCAATAAAGCAAAAGAGAAATTTCCCTCCTAATTATACAAAGTATTTGGACAAAATGTCATTCTCTTCCTGGGTTGATGAATAGGATTTTGCTGGTTGCAAAGAGCAGGGAAAGTGCAGAACCAAGACATAGGAAGGAGGCAGAAACCTTCCCATGAATTTTTATGCAACCACAATGGTGCCCTTTTCAGAAGACTCTTCAAAGCGTATGTCATTGAGCTGCATGAACTCAAAACGACCCTCTGCATAGTTCATACCCTTTGGGGAGAAAGAAGAATATCCACACACAGCACATAAAAATAATGGCTGGGATCCTATTAAGTTCTGCTGGAGCATAACTTTCCACCAGCAGAAATGCTTGGATGTGTAGTGAGGATGGAGACAAACATGAGGAGGAGATAGAATTTTGCCTGAACATCAGCTAAGAGCTAACAGCAACTGGGTCATTGAGGAATTGTTTGCGCATGGAGATGTATGCACTAGTAAGTGTATATATTGGTAGTTACAAGACATGAAGCGGTATATAAAATGAAGCTGCTATATGCAATCTTGGAGAAAATATAGGCAGCAGCACAACCAGTAGTTGCACCAGTATACTCCCCAAGAAGATCTCAGTCAAACTACTTAAATACAAGGGGTGTGTGCATGTTAATTCTGCAATTTCCATACCAATAAGAAAGAACAAACACATAGAATAGCCAAGTTTATATAGGATTCAGCTCCAACAGAGTAAAAGCCTTATTGTGCTACACTGGCTGCTGCCACACTGCAGAATTAATGCAATTTGACACTGCTTGGACTGCCATGGCTGCACCCTATGGAATCCCAGAATTCGTAGTTTGTTGTGGCACCAGAGCACTCTGATAGAGAAAGCTAAATATTCCCACAAAACTACAAATCCCAGAATATCATAGCATTTAGCCATGGCAGTTCAAGCAGTGTCAAACTGCATTAATTCTGCAGTATAGATGCAGCCACAGAGATAGTGCTACATTCTGCTTGAACGACCACGGCAGCAGTTCAAAATTTACAATTTTCAGCCAGAGAACTCTTGGGTCTCATTAAACTACAAATGTCAGGATTCCACAGGATGTTGCCATGGCAGTTAAAGTGGAATATAGTGCTTTAACAATATGGTCTGATAAGGATCAAAGTCAGAACATCTGTCTTGTAAAATTGGGCCTAACTCCTATTGATTAGTACTAACTACAGCTGGTTCATTGAATCAGTTGTCGGCTGGTGAGCCAACACATAGGTGATTCAACACTGATTCAATGGGTCTACTCTAATTGAGCCAAAAATAGGATTCATATCATTGATTAAGACAATTCATGTATTAAATCACCCTTCTCAATAGGTTCCAATAAGTTTTTTTCCAACATCCACTATTAGCTATCATTGTTTGTACACACAGTTTGTACTTTTTTCTTCTTCTCCCTCATCTTCTTGTTTACACACACACACACAAATCTATAATTCAGCATAATTCAACAACACATATCTGATGATGTGGACACTAGCCATTCAAAATGTATGACAGGAATAAAGAAAATATGGTCCTCCAAATATTGTTGAGCTTTCAGCTGCCCTTACATTGAAGCTTATTGCACTCTTAAATAAAGCGACTTACCTGATCTGGGTTAAAATTTAAAGTAGGTAGCATCCTGATCTTATCGGAAGGATTTAGCTGCCTAAATCACCACCTGGATCCATCCCCGCTCCCAGGGCCATTCTGGTGGCCATTTTCTAAGCTGGAAAACTCCCAGCTTAGAAAAGAGGTGCGCTGAGTACCCCTGGGAGTGGGGATGGACCCAGGTGGTGATTTAGGCAGTTAAATCCTTCTGATAAGATCACAATGCTGCCCACTTTAAATATTAACCCAGATCAGGTAAGTTGCTTTATGTAAGAGTGTGATAAGCTTCATTATATATGCTGGCTGAGTCTGATAGGATGTGTAGTTCAACATCCTATCAGGAGGACCATACATTCCTAGTCACTGACCTCTGCCAATCTTTAAGATTCCACAAGACTCTTCATTGTTTTTGCTCCAGCATATCACCTCTGGGGTATCATCTTAAATAGTACTAACTACAGTATTCTCAAAAGTGCCTTTAAAGGATGCCTCAGGTGCCATAATAACTTGCTTCAGAGGGTTTAATGCAAGGGAGAAGGCAATGTATGCTTTGCAGGTCATGTGCAGCCTCCAGTGCCATTTTAGTGGCACCCTAAGCTGTCACACTGGTCAAAAGAAATTGAAAAAGAATGTGCCAATATTTTCCCCAAAAGGCCTCTAGGTGCCTTGGGAGGCAATGGAAGGCAATGAAGGACATTTGTAGGCAATATTGGTGCATTATTTCACTTAGCATGCCTGTTAACTAGTCTAGGATACCTTGACTGGGGATACCAATTACCATTTTGTCTTAGACAACAACATGGCTTAGGCTGACCACAGGAAGCCAGTTCTCATCTGCTCTTTGCAAACAATATTTGAAAGTGCTTCCTAAGTCATGGTAATGAATGGTTCAAACTTCTTGATAGCCGCAGATCACATCAGAGTCCATTCAGATCAGACTCAGCCTTCTCAAGTTACTTTCACTGTACAGCCACCCTCTGTAAAATTCCAGACTCATGTTTGCTATTGTTAACACTCATTTGGACCTGGCAAAGGGGAAGCAATTTTG
The DNA here is from genome assembly GCA_020142125.1 of Phrynosoma platyrhinos. Classification (NCBI taxonomy): domain Eukaryota; kingdom Metazoa; phylum Chordata; class Lepidosauria; order Squamata; family Phrynosomatidae; genus Phrynosoma; species Phrynosoma platyrhinos. Next base: position 31,963,167 of record JAIPUX010001880.1, on the reverse strand, counting down.
GGAGTTGTATTGCAACCAAATAGTGAGAAGAAGTAACTTCTGATCATGCCTGATGAAATTCTCTCTTCTACATATCATTACAAGTACAGGATCCTTGTCCCTCATTTTTCTTGGCAACCCTAGCAGTAACATTTAACAGCACATTTCAGGTGAAAATTGGCCCTCAGCTAAGAAGGTCCATCTCAGTTTTCTGTCCTGTGGTATGGTGCATTGAGCGTTGGACTATGACTTTGGGGACCAGGGTCTGAATCTCACGTGGACATGCACTGGGTGACTTGGGCAAATCACACTCTCTCAGCCTCAGGGGATGGCAAAGGCAAACCAGCTCTGAGCAAATCTTGCTGAGAAAACTCTGTGATAGGTTCGCCTTAGGGTTGCCATATGTTGGAAACAACTTGAAGGCACAGAAAAACAAACCTATGGATCAAATCAAATTTCAGATGAAATTCCTATATTCAATTATAACACTCTACCCATACCACTGTATGAATTTTCCCACAGATATAAACAGTCTATAATACAGTAGAGTCTGGAGGTTTCCATGTCAGTGGGGCACTCTGGCATTCAGTTTGAACTTTAAAAGAATTACCCAAGATGTTGAACCAACTTTGAGGATAGTGTTCAACCACTTAGATAGCTCCTTTATCTCTGAACTAAAACCCAGAATGAATTCCCCACTCCACTAAACTGGAAGATACCAGCAACTACTGATACAGCATACAGTCCATTTGTAACCTGGGTCAAATATGCTTTTAAGTGAGCCCTATTCAGGTGTTATGAAAGCAGAAAAAACATAAAGGGTATGATAGTCACACTCCTCTTCATATGGACTTTGACCCATAGAGCCTCTTCATGTGGTTCAGAAAACTGAATTTCACTGGTTGAGATCACACAGAGAACTACCAAGAATAGAAGAAGCTCTCCTCTTCATAAATATGCTCTCCCCATCAAGAGAGTAATGAAAAATAATGTTTAGTACAGTGGTACCCAAACTTTGGTCCTCCAGATCTTTTTTTTACCAGCTATCACAATTCCTGATTGAAGGCCAAGCTAGCTAGATCTTCTGGGAGTAGAAGCCCAGAGGACCAAAGTTTGGAAAATACTGGTCTAGCATATTTTGTGTGCATGTGTGTGCACACACGCACCTTCAAATCACATATTGACTTACAGTGACCCAATGAATTTCACAGGGCTTTCTTAGGCATGGAATACTCAGAAGTGGTTTTGCCAATTCCTTCTTCAGAAATATGCCTATATCATATAGTATTCCGGTGGTGATCTTCCATACAAGTACTAACCTGGGTTGACTCTGCTTAGCTTCCTAGATCAGACAGGATCTGATGCCTTTAGGGTATTTAGGCCATTATCTCTCTCTTTTTTCTTACCTTCATACTACCTGAACAAAGCTCTAATAAACAAAGTTTTCTCCATCCATCAAATATATATGCCTTTTAGATCAGGAGGAACTATTCAGCATAGCCAAATTTAGACTCTCCATCTCCTGAATCAAATTTATGTGAATTCTCCTGAGCTTGAATTGTTTTTCTACATTGCCCCATGTTTCACATACAGCCCTCTGGCAGTGATTTATTGGTTTCTTCTGCTGACAATAGCCTGTAACCAGGAGTAAGTGTGGTAATAATATACTGGACAGGAACGATTGTTTATTGCCTTGGCATTGTACGTCTGAGGAAAACTATGGCAAATGTTCTTCAGGGAAGAACGCATGAAAAGGGAGCACTGCTTCCTGCACATTTCCAAACACCCTCCCTGTGTGCCCAGCACTTACATTTTCTGTGACAGTTCACTGCTGTTGCCAACTTCAATTACCAGCAGGTTTGGCAAGAGCAGCAAGGACACTGCCACACAAACAGTGTGATTTGGCTGTGAAGTGAGGGCAAATGGAATTAATTCAGATAGAAAATATCCTGAATAAGTATTTCTGAGCTGACATTGTTTGCCCTTGGTGACATCATCATTGGCCATCTGACAGCTTCACTGAGTGTCAAAGTAGATTTTAAAGGGAATGAGTATTCCCTATTAGCACATCTTTCCCCCTAACATCAGTCTTTTCTCAGAACTGTGTGCCTCAGCAATCAGACTTACAAATGAAGTTTAGCTTTTCAATTATCAATTATCAACCACAGTTATCAACAAAGCTCTTTACTTTGCAAGGAACAGAGAGGAGGAAAAGCACAGGCTATGACAAACAGGTGTCTTTCACAGATACAGATCCTAAATATGAGCTAAAATATTTTCTAGAGATTATTCACACTGTGAAAAGAATCCAGGATGAATCTGGGTTAAATTGCCATTGTTCACACATATCACGAGTGCACCCAATTAAGTTTTTTTGGGGGGAATACCACTTAATCCAGGATAATCAATATCAGGATTTCCCCTGAGTTTTTTTAAAAAAAGATCTGCTTCATCAGTAGTGTGAATAACCAATGCAACTATACCCAAATAGACTCAGGATAAAACACTGCATACCTAAAAATGGATTCCGAATGCATTCACATAGTTGGCTCTATCTTTTTTCGAATGCTTGCACATGTGAACAACCAAACTCGCAGAGATGAAAATTGATGGAGATCAATGTGGTTCCATGGTGTGAATAACAAACCCAGAATGCATGAGTGAAATGATTTGCATCATCATGCTAAATAAAAGACATGTGAATTACCCTCTAGATTTTCTAGATATTAAGACAGGACTTTACAGCTTACAATAAAGTATTGCTGCAGCTGCATGAATATCAGCATTTAGGGAATGGGAAAGTGACATTTGTGTGCCTCTTTATGCATTGGAGGTAGCACATGTACATCTTGTGACAACTCCTTGTTTTAGGGGGGGAAATCTGAAAAAAGCATAGTTCCCAAAGATCTCTTAAAAGGGATAGACATTTCCGCCCATCAATTTCATATCTGAGGAAAACAGAAGGACTTGAAAAGTTACTGTTTTAGATTATAGCTTTCAGAAGTCCTCGGCCAGCTATAGTCCAAAAAACAAAAGAAAAAGTACTTTACCCACTCTTTTGCAAACAGAGGTGAAATGACAGCTGGGAAGCTGACTTTTTAACTACAACTCCCAGAATCCCCCAACCAAGAGGGCCACTGGACATCTGACAAGTGGCTATGAAAGACAGAACACTACTAGATTAACTTTAACTATGCAAAAGAGTCACTTTGAGGGGAAAATAATAAATTTTTGCTCAATGTATTTAAGACTGTGCCTTAAAAAGGGAGGATGGTCTTGATCTTTAGGATTCTCTCAGTCATTTTGAATAACTTCTCAGATCCTCCTATTTACACAATTTATTCCCTTTCAAGTCAAAGCTACTGCCTGAAATGTCTGTGTTAATTGTATCACATATTCTGCTTTATTAAAATCAGCAGAGAATGTTTTGAAAGAGACTTGTTAGCCATGCCTCTTAACATTTCAGATAACCAAGTTCAAATTTAGTTCATAATCTCCTACTTTTAATTGTTCTCACTGGGAGTGCTGGAGGATAGGATTCATTGGATAATTTCTCTTAAAGATAGTTTCCTTCCTTTATTTCACAATTATTTTTCTTCCAATATTGAATGTTACAAATTGTATTGTCCTTCTTGATTGTGAACAATAAGATTGGAGTTATAGAACAATTTGCTTTAAAAATAAGTATATAGCACATTACTCACAAACTGAGCTATTGTGCTATTTGCCTTTAGTTGCAAGCTTTTGAACATTATCAGCTAAATTGTGCTTACATATAGATTAGTCATTCTGATTTGGCACTGCCACTGATGTAGAAAATTCAGGCTCTTTTACATAAACTCTGTAACCATCATTTTTCGAACAATAAAAAAGCAATTTCTTCCCTTGTTTTTTTTTTTTTTTTTTTTTGCTTAATATGCTTCTGAATAAAATAAAACAAAAATAAAAATAGCCCTCAAAGAATGCTTTTGTTAAATACATGTGCATGGCTTTATATCCAGTATATTTAAACTAATGTGAATCACTACTGTGAGAGAAATAAATATTATTTATTCCATAGAGTAAAACATGTCCAAGATGCTGAAAGTGCTTGCTTAAACTGGGAACCATTTCCTCTGAAATGAATATAAAAGTGTGGAGAGTTCATTTCAATTGAAGAGTCATAGAAAGTAGTTATAGTAGCATTCTAAAGGTAACTAGAGTTATGAATATTGGGCCATATTCACTTATGTGATTGCTCTACTGCAAAGTCCATTATACTTTTGGTAACATATATTCAGAGCCTGTGAAATTTTTTTATTTTATACAGTTTTTATTGTACACCCTGTTGCACAATTGCTTTGCACAACTGCTTGTGCACAATTATAGTCCAGTGCAACTGCTTCACTCATCTAGCAGTATATTAGATTGAGGTAACTGTACTGTGGTTTGAACATTGGACTATGACTTTGGAGACCAGGGTTCAATTCAATTGTGGAAACCAATTGGGTGACCTTGGTGACCTCAGCCCCAGAAAGCTCCATGTCCTTAGGGTTGCCATAAGTCAGAAATGACTTGAAGGCACACAACAACAACAAACTGAGCTAAAGTACTAGTGGCCATCACAATACTGTAAAACTACAATTACCATAACATTTTACAGTATGTCATTATAGCATACATGTGTTTTTGTGCTTCACAACATACAAGCCATCTTTGAAGGCACCTAACACTCAGTAATAAGGCCATCACAGCAGCCACACAGAGATAGTGCTAACCAATGCACAAAAATGGGGATGTTGTGATGCCAACTGCACATGATCCAGGCAACATATCCTGCTGTGATATGTGCAAATGAGAGACCAAATAATAGTCAACAGAATATTCACAACAGCTTCTGATATTTGGACAGGAACTGATTTTCTGCAGCCACAAGCTCCATGTTTCCTTTAGAGTGGGTATAGAAGCAAAACCCATCGGCAGCCCAAAATATCTTCAGTTGGCAAACAGCTGGAGTCAAACAGGAAAAGAATATAAGAAGAGCCAGGAGGAAATCTATTCTAGCATTCTGTTTCCCACAATGGCCAACCAGTTACATATGGGAGGACTATGGGAAGGACATAGGGGCAATAGTAATCTTCTGCTTTTGTTCCTAAGAAGCTGGCATTCAAAGCAATGCTACCTCAGACCATGGACAAAGCATATAGTCATGACAGCTAGTAGCCATTGATGTATTTGTCCTCCTTGAATTTACACAAACTATCTTAAAGCTGCATATGTTGGCAACCTGCTTTCAAATGATAAAAAAAACATATCTGTCTCTTTTCTCCAAACCATGCATAGTTGTATAAACCTTTATCACATCCACCATAATTTTATAAACCACTGCCATGTTTTTTCCCCACTCAAAGCAGGCACAAATTTTCAGTTGCCCTTTTTCTCCACCTTTTCTCACTCTACAATTTATTTTCTGAGATGCAGTGAGAAAAACTGTACACAGTATTTCAAGTCTACTTGCACTATATATTTATATAAAGGCATTATGGCAGTGTCAGATTTGGGTTTGATGCCTTTCTTAGTGATCCCTAAAATGGGATTTTATTGTATTTTTATTTTTTATTTTTGTTTCACAGCTGCTACATGCTGGTTCAACATCTTCCCAGAGCTGTCTCTTATGACCTTAAGATGTCTTCTCTGGTCAGACGCCCTGGATACATGGTGTTGGATTTTTTTGTTCCAATATATATTACTTTATGCTTACATCGAACTGCCATTTTGATGATGATATTCATTCCCCTAGTTTGGAAATATCCTTTTTATATCATGTTTCAACTAAAAAAAGCCTCTTGTTGGTTTTTGTTGTTGTTGTTGTTGTTTGTAAGCATGCCGAATAGTGTCATCAGCAAACTTGGCCACCTCAGTGCTCTTTCCAAATTCTCCATCTTTCATGGATAGGTTAAAAAGCACCAATCTCTGTATAGATCCTTGGGGGTGGGAAATCTCATTTCTTCCGTGGCAGCATTGTGATAACTGTCCTTTTATTCCTATTATCTGCTTCCTCTTCTTACTGGAAGGGGAGGGCAGCAAATCCTAACCACCTCAATAGGCCAAGGGATCTGAGTGTCTTGGATGTTATTTCTTCTGTCTCCTGGAAAGAATATCATGGCAAGGAGAATATCAATCTCCTCCATCCACTGGGGTAGGGACCAACAACCAAGAAGATACTGTCTTCCACCATGTAAGAACAAATTATTAAGAACTTTATAACTGAAAAGTTGTACATAAAATTGTTTTTTTTCCTTTCCCCTCCCAATTCTTTTTCCTTTCATGTCATAGCTTTTATGTAGCCTGCAGGTTTACAGTGTTAACACTGATCTTCAAGCTGCTCTGGGAGGCCATATCAACTGAAGAGCTCAATAAAAATGAATCATCAGAGATTATCGCATGCCTCCCAAATTTAACTCTAATTCGCGCTGCAGCCGTGTTTTATCGTATGGCTTTTGCAGCGGAATTCTTCACTCTTTGGATTGATTTTAGAGTAGATACCCACTCCAATGTGAACTGGAAAATGTGTTCCGGTGGCCATTTTTCCAAGTCAGAACCTTCCTACTTCGAAAAATGGCCACCGGAGTACATTTTTGAATGCACATTGGAGCGGGGATCTACTCTGAAGTTGGATTCCATTACAAAAGCCATGTGATAAAACATGGCTGCAGAGCAAATTAGAGTTAAATTTGGGAGCGGTAAGGAGTATTATTTAAAGCATGTGATAATCTCTTATTCATGTTCTCTTATTTCATTGTTAATTTTATTCAGGAGTCTTTGGTGAGAAACTGTCAAAAGTTTTTTAAAGCTCAAAATAGCAATGTCTAACAGATTACCTCAGTCTACATGTTCATTAATGCTCTCAGAGAACCCCAAGAGTATAATAAAATACAACTTATCTTTGTAGAAGTCCTGTTGATTCTTCTTCATAAATATTTGTTCTTTAATATGTGTGACAGGTCTATGTTAATACAATTTAGCTAGAAGTCATGAATTACGAACAATCCTGGGAACAAACCTGAGATCCACTGGGAGCCTCCAGAGGTCACAACACTGGTATAATATTTTTGTGTCTGGCTATGAGGACTTAGCCAGGTGCTTCTGTGATCCTACCCATTCTCCATAAAGCAGAGTGCAGTTGTGCAGGATATGTGTGCAAGAGGCTTCAGAAGTTGTTTAGAAAGTCAGAGGTGGCAGTATATGACTCATTCTAGCATAGATCCTTTTGTGGATCTACTATGCTCTCTGAGCCATACAGGATTGCAGCCCTAGTATCAAAGGAAGCATGCATCTGACACTTGCTGGGAAATGCAAGATAGAAGGTGCAGTTGCAATCAAGTCTTACTGGCACATTTGCTATAGGCAGCTGGTTGGTCATTGTGTGAAGAGAATGTTGGGTAAGGAAGGGCCTTGGTCTGATCAAGCAATGGTGTTCTGTGTTTTAAAATCAATCCAAAGAGTGAAGAATCTAGGGACTATATCACACCAGACTTGTAAGGTGTCACAATCCTGTTAGTCTAGCAAACACAAACATACCAGGTTGGGGACAATCATGATCACAAAGCTCTTCCAAATCACCATCATGCTACTTCTGGCCTGGCTTCTGTTGACCACCTGCCAGCCTCCATAGCTCCTCTTCCCTGCCCTGACTCCCTGCCCAGCATGCCTTTTGATCTGTATTTGTATTTATTTTTTATTTATTATAGCTCAATTGTGTGATCATGGCAACCCACTAGGTTTCAAAGAAAAGAAGTTGGGGAAAAAAGAACAGCCTGCTTGAGAATAGCAAGGTGGGGAGGGGGAGAAGTGCATAATCATGTCCACTCACACCACATGACTTCCTGCGCATTGGAATTGCTTTGGGAATAACTTATCACATTCTCTCAATAATAAAAAAGCAGTGTGATTGGGGAGGGGGCAGTGTCTGTCAATGAAAAGGAGCACTCCAGCAGCAAATAGACTACAGATGAACTACTGGACAGACAGATTGCCATGTGATAAAGTATGACCACAGACACTGCTTCATGTGATGAAGTCTTAAAATAACCTGAGAGGTTCTTAAAGAAATGTCAAAACTAAACAGTACTAGAGAAAAGTTAAATTAAGAAGATATCAAAGATATGCTGAGGGGCAGCTTCAGAAAGAGGACCTCCTTCTGGTCTAGGCAAACAATAACAAACAATGGTGTTCCCTTTCCTTTCTGGGTGAAATCCTCCATATTCTAATTGAAAATCTATGAGCAGACTTCCAGAATGGGATGAAAAATTACACTGCCATATTTGCATTCCTTCTAAAAATGACATATGAACTTTTTCTGCAATCTTTTTGGTCCTTGTTAAGAGCTCATCCTAATTAAAGACTGCTTCTGTGTTTACCATTCTTTTATTATGACTACAGAACAAGAAGAAATGAATTTTATTTTTTATAGAGACTAAGGAGCTTATTGCTCTGCTAAATAAAGTGTTTTGTCTCTCCTGAATTCAATTCTAATTCGAGCAGCATCCGAATACTATTGCAGGGATTTTGCTGCCAAACCTGCTACCCAAATACAGCCCGGGTCCAACCCTGGTCCCAGGAGCACTCCAGCAGCCATTTTCTTAAGTTGGAAGACTCCCAGTTTGGAAAAGAGGCATGCCCAGCATGCCAGGGACCTCGGCTCAACCTGGGGTGTATTTGGCTGGCAGATTTGGTGGCAAAATCCCTGCGATAGTATCCAGATGCTGCCTGAATTAGAATTGAATTTGGGAGAGGTAAGACTCTTTATTTTAGCAGAGCAATAAGCTCCTAAGTGCTTACATGTAGCATATACATAAATACTTATACTTCCATCAAGCACAATAAATGCAGTCATTGTCTACTTATATTATGCTCAACTTAGGGGGGTTGCAGACTCCCAGAAATAGTGCAAATTGAGTCCACTTTTAGGGTTAGGGTTAGTGCTAGGGAATCATGGGAATTGTCTTTTTTTTTTCTGGGACATTGAATCTTCTCTGTCAGAGAGCTCTGGTGCCATAATAAACTACAGTCCCCATGATTCCCCAACCCTAACCCTAACCCTAAAAGTGGGCTCAATTTGCACTATTTCTGGCAGTCTGCAACCCCCCCAAAGTCACTCAAATTAGAAAGGTTAGCTGAGAGCACTGCTTCATTGAGAGAAACTAGCTTCAAAGCATAAGTAGAATGCAAAAAAAAATTACAGTGTGAAAAAAGAAATTAATATGGATGCCAATCAAGGAAGATTGAATTTCCATATTGTTGGAGGCCTTTGTTTAATTTTTCAAGGGTACACAAAGCAAGCATGGGCTACTTAGCAGGGCCACTTTATGTTCCTGTACCATTACCTGCCACCCAACTCAATTTGGCTGCCAAATATCCACCAAAAATATACATCAGTTTTTAACTGGAAGTTTACTTTTGTTTTGTTTTGTTTTGTTTTAGTTTTGAAAGGCTTGGGTATATGGAGAAAGGTAATTTGCCATATTTTGAGGTTGCCTTGAAGCACACTGGTCTATTTTCAGATACCCTCCCCTAAATTTAAATCCTGTGGTTTTGAAGGAATCAAGGAGGGATGGTAGAAGCCAGAAAAAAAGTCTTGAAGGATTACATGCAACCCACAGACTACACTTTCCCCACCATAACATACAGTAAAAATGGCTTCTATATGCTTTCCCCTTATTCTCTGTTTCAGAAAACACACCACCCTTGGCCTAGAGAACAATCTCTAAAAAATTAAAGATGTGTCCTAGGCTCACTAAGGACGGAACAAACTTGCCCCAGCTGTGATATGGTATCTCCAGTTAAGCAGTCACAATAGCTGACATCATAACACCTCAGGGTGCAGTTAAGGGGAGATCAAGTTACTTTCCATTATAATTCAATCACCCTTGACTGTGCAGTCTTACAAACACAGTCTACTGATACATTCCCTTCATATACTCAGTGGAGATTGCTACCAAGTCAATGTGCATAGAATAAATTGCCTTGAGCTATGGCTGCATCTATACTGCAGAATTAATGCAATTTGACACCACTTTAACCACCATGGCTCAATGCTATGGAATTCTGGGGTTTGTAGTTTTGTAAGATATTTAGCCTTCTCTGTCAGAGAGCTCTGGTGCTACAACAAATTACAAACCCCAACATTCCATAGGATGCAGCCATGACAATTAAAGTGGTGTCAAACTGCATTAATTCTGCAGTGTGGCACCTTGATCATTTAGCACACTTCTGATTTAAAATTCCTGAGGGAGCTCAACAGGACTCTTGGTGATCCAATTTTCCCTGATCATTTCGCCAAAACTTTTAGAGATGGGGGGGGAGGGACTCTCTGCCTTGGAGTCCATGCCCCAGTGAGCTAGTGGGCTTGTTGTTTGGGCTCAGAGATGTTTTGCTCATTTTCATGAATGGGTTTTGCACTTTACTATTAAATATATAGTACTGGAAAATGCTACAACTTGCACTTAAAGCATTAGCCTTGGATTGGTTATCTGTGTCTTGGTCATCACTCATCCTGTTCTGTTGTGTTTCTGGTGTATGTGTGGTTGGCTTCACAAAGGGGAAGTTTTGCACAGATACATGAGTTGGGCACAAAGTGTACATTGCAGAAACTGCAAAAACAGCAACAAAAAAACCCTAAGCTTATTTGGCATCTGGAAAGGAATTCCTTTCCCCAGTAGCTCTAGGAAAATATGGAAGGCTATTTTGATGAATCAAGGGTCCAATGTTATTGAAAGAAATGCCTTTCTGTCTCACACCCTGACAGACCAGAATCTGACAACATCCACTGCACGAGTGACCTGGCAACTTCTAAGATGTTATATGATGGTGTAGGAGTGCTTAGCTCAGGGCCTTCAGATTCCATTTTCACTTTCCATCCACCAATATTTCTAGCAGGTGTTTTGGTTATCTTTCTGGCCCCAGTGTTTAAACTGATCTTGGATAGCCTTTTCCATGGAAAGAACCCAGTTTTTGTTCATTGCTATCAGAAAGCCTTTAATACTTATGAGTCAAGAAGGAACTAAATATGCTGGGGGTAACCTTTGCTCTGTTGGCCAAAATCTCTCAGATGGTGGGAGAATCTTTGAAGTGATGCAAAGATGGCCAGTCTTGACTAGAATCTTAGCAATGGCTAGTTTTCTTTACATCCCTAAGTAGAGGTAGAGCAGAAAAACTTCCAAAACATTGACACCATATCATACATTCACATTTGTAAGACACTGCTAAAGAGAAGAAAGTAGGGGCATTCGGGGGGCATTTTTTTTAGCAGCCTTCCAGTTCTCTGAACTACCGAAGATCGCTTTTAAACCCTCTCAGTATTTTAAATGCTTAGGACTATGCTAAAATTTTGAAAGCAATGTTTTTCTTTTTATTTATTTTTTAAAAAAAGAAAAAGTTTAATGTATAATACCTCTACCCACCCCTTTTATTTACTTGTCACATAACTTACACTCATTCTTTCCCCATCTGAACCCCCCAATACTGCAGTTCTTCCATACTTGGACTGGAATATGACAAGATTAGAGTCCTGCAGTCCCGGGGCTCATCAGCATGGCAGACCCTCAGGTAAGAATGGCCCTCTAGCTTCTCAGGCTTGTAATAAATCCCCGCTGCAAAATTAGAAAAGGAAATTTCCACACAATGGTTGACTTGACATTAAAATCTAGTGGGACTCATAGAGCTCAGCTGTCAGCACACTTCAGACAGTAGCCAGAAGCTCAAGCTTTCTCCCCAGGTAGGTCATGACTCACTTCATATATTTCTACAGCTCCTCACACACTTTCCCATATAAAAATGGGAAGAAAAAGATTTCTATACAGTCCACAGAACTCCTGTGCTTTACCCGGAACAGGGCTTAACAGAAATTCTACTTCTGGGTCTTGCATGTGCTGTGTGGTCCAAGGGAAAACTTTGCAACTGAATTGCAATCTAGCACAGTCTTTGGCCTACTGCCTATCTGATGTTCAATCTTCCAGAACATATTATACAGAAACAACAGTAATAACATTGCCGTAGGATCCAAGGCAAAAGGGATTTGAACAAATGCAGATTTCTGTTAGTAGAAACTGGAAAATGTTGGCAAGAAAATAAAGGTGGATAGGAATTCAGAAAGCTACTTTAAAAGTGATTAATTATAATTACTGATCAAAAGCTGAAAGTAGTAACCATTGTCATTATAAATATAAGTAATGTTATCCATTTCTCAAAAAGAACCAATTGACTGACTTTTTGTAACTTTAAAAAACAGTATAAGGCTGCTAGAAGGCACTGGCTTGTAGTATGAAACTCACTGTCTTCCTAACTACCTCTTTGGCATCCACAAGCTGGCAGCACAAAGCCCAACATAAACCAGCACTTGTTCTTTAGATTACTGGGCTGTACAGATGGCCCCTAAGGGGTGAATCTGTGTCACCCCAGGGAGCATCGGATTGGGGCCACAGAAACCACATGCCACGGCCCTGATCCAACTCTTTGCTCCCCCAAAAAGAGCTGTCAAATGCCACTCCTTTTTGGAGTGGCAAAAAGCTGTGTCTACCACTGCCACCAAGGCTCTTCTGTGCCTTTTTGGTGCAGTGTGTCTACATGCTGTGCCAAGGGAGCCCCCTGATGCCATGCACTATGTGGTGGGGCGTGCAACATGACGGCGGTGTTGGGGGCGAGTCGGGGCAGCCGGTGTGTGATCACCATGCTCCAACTCCACCCCCAGGCCAGCCCTTGTGGCTGGTCTGTGCAGGCCCTACCAGTCCTGTACCATAAAAGCAACTTCAAAGGGTACCTTTATCCCATCAAAGGAGTGAAGTTGTCACTTGTTAACTTACAGCTATAATGTGGTTCTTTGCTATTCAAAAAAGAAATTGAATACAAACAATTAACCATTTGTTTCTTCAAAACTCTAGAATAGCCCTTCCAAGGCTGTTTTTGCATTGTAGAAATAATCCAGTTTGATATCACTTTAATTGTCATGGCTCAATGCTATGGAATCCTGAAATTTGTAGTTTGTTGTGACACCAGAGTTCTCTAACAGAGGAGGCTAAATATATCACAAAACTACAAAACCCAGAATTACATTGCATTGAGCCATGGCAGTTAAAGTGGTATCAACCTGGATTATTTCTG
>JAIPUX010001880.1:31930048-31944663 GCA_020142125.1 Phrynosoma platyrhinos | reverse complement strand
GGGGGGGGGGAGAATGATGGTATGTGCACTCATGTGTGCACTGCCCCACCCCCGCCACCAACTCCTGCCGCCGTGCCGCTGCCACATGTCGCAGTCGCCATTTTGTTTGTGGCGGGGGTCGTGGCAGCGGCAGTGGTGGTGGTGGAGATCAGCGGGAGCCGGTCAGCGGGTGTCGGCGGGCCCCCGCTGATCTCCGCAGGCCGTAGGTTGCTGACCCCTGTCCTAAAGGGACTAAACTATGATGGGCCTATTTCCTGGAGAAAAGGAGGGTTTAAGCAGAATCATAGTGCTATCATTGTTTAGTATGAAAGGGCCCTTGACCCTGAAATATTTCCATCACAAGCTACTTTTAGGGGTTGCCTGTCTGACAGGGCTGGTTATTCATAGGCATGGAAATGAAAATCATTGGGTTTGAATTCCCTGGGTTTGAATTTTGTGGTGAAGATAACTAATTTGTACTTCCCAATATGCCTATTAGAAAAGTAGCCTAAGTGTATCATGCCCTAGTAATCCATACAAACCAATGGATAATTTTGAGAAGCATGTATGAATACAAATGCACACAATCTTTGAAATATGCCCACAACCACACTTGAGTCAGTAAGGAAAATACAGAAAGGAAACATACTGAAGTAAAAACAGTAATCAATATTTATTTGCAAAAATGTTCATGTAGAGAAGGGGAGAACATCTCAAAAAAAGTCCAGAAGTAGATTAGGACAAGAATGGCAGTGGAATTCTGATAAATATGATGAAAATGAATATGAAGATTTTCACATCCCAGCAATTCACTTTTCATATTCTAAAGCAGGTGTGAGGAACCTTCTATGCTGAAATGTAACTCCCGCTGGCAGTCACCACTGCCTGTGTGCTGACTAAAGCTGATAGGAGTGGCAGTATACCATCAACTGAAGGATGATGTGCACTTTAGCTCTGTTTGAATGGCTAATCCTAAAACATTTGGTCTAATAGAGTCAAAGGTGCTCTTGAAATTATACATGAATAGATAATATATTGGGAGACAGCATGAGTGGTTTGAACATTGGACTATGACTCTAGAGATCAGGGTTCAATTGCCTGCTCAGCTACAGAAACCCATTGGGTGACCTTGGGCGAACCACATTCTCTCGGCCCCAGAAAACCCCATGATAGGGTCACCTTAGGGTTTCCATAAGTTGGAAATGACATGAAGGCATGCAACAAAATAACATATTAAGGGCTACCAAACAACAAAAAGAGGCACTTTTGCGAAGAAAACAGTTCAAATATTAAGATGCTCTTAAGGAACTCCAGGACTTCCCATGGATACCAAAATCCGTGGATGCTCAAGTCCCATTAAATAAAAGCAAGGTTTATTTTTTTGGAATTTATATTTCTTTGAATATTTTCAATCCATGGATGCTTGAATCCGTAGATAAAAAAACCCATGGATATGGAAGGCCAGCGGCGGTACAGTATTTGTAAAGATTTTAAAATGGTTGAAAAATATGTTTCTCAAGTTTCAAGAAATCCAAATGAGAAAAATCCTGCAATGGTGAAAATCTTTGCAGTTTGGGATTTATTCTTTGCAAAATTTTAAATGTTTGTTGTTTTTTGGGAGGGTTATTTTTTTTTGCTTGTTTGTTTGTGTATTTGTTTTTCCACAAACCATCATTTCCTGTGCAGGATACAGCATTTTCTTTGTAGAAAATAATCCCTGTGCAGAAGTCTTTTCTGTGCTGAAAATGCTCTTTCATAAAGAAAAAATGCCATTTTCGGGGGGGGGGGGGGGGGGGGGGGGGGGTTGTATGTGCATTTTATGCAGTATAAGTCCCAAACTGCAAATAGTCTTTGAAAACTGCAGTTTTTTTCACAGTGGGAAGAAAATGGAAACATTACTTATTGCTTCTTTTGCAAACAAAATTGGAACAGGATTACATTTCTACTCTCTTCTCCTAGCTGTATCCTAGTCCTGGCTGGCACCTGAAACCTGCCCTACCATTAGGCAGAATATGATTGTTTGAGACAGCATGCTGGAGTGCAAATGGTGACAGCCACCTGCCTGTTCCTCATGCACACTCTGATCCACTTTGTGGCTAAAAAGGAATTGAATCAGCCACACATCTGATCCTGAACCCCTGGAACTAGCAATAGCATTTACATTTATATACTGCTTATCAGTGAACTCAGCACTCTCTAAGTCGTTTACAATCTGTAAACCAGTTGTCCCCCAATAAGCTGGGTACTCATTTTACTGGCTACAAAAGGATGGAAGGCTGAGTCAAACTTGGAGCCCTGAGATCGAACCCATTACCTTGTACCAGCAGTACTGGGATTTAACCACTGCACCACCAGTACCTGCTGTCTCAGGTAAGATAGAAGCAGTGGTGGCTGGTGGCTTCCATGTCAGTGGGACAGTGATTTTACTCAGGTTTTTTTTTAGCCTGCACTTCAAAGGAGCTTCAAGATGCTATCCTAGAGCTAGAGGCTTCAACCTATAGAGTGCTACAACTCCTATAAATATGGGACTAAAGTCTGGAGCAGATTTGCTGTTTCCCAAAGGCACAAGCCATTCAGCATTACTAGATGAAGGACACTATCCCCTTTCCATAACTGAAGTAAGATTCAATTGCCAATCCAACTATCTTCAGTACATTCACTGGAGGTGCCACTTAATCCTTCATCTCAAATACCAAAAATTCAGGAGGCAGGTCTGTTAGCATGCAGATGATTGTGTTCAGCTGAGAAATAGGTTTATTTTTCATTTTCATCTTTTCTTAGCACCGGGGCTATGACACAGACTGCCATCAAATTCAAGGAAATCATAACCTTGTTTCATGTATCTGGTCCCCTTGTTACTCTTCTATTGCTCTGAAATAGAGTGGGTCAAATGTGGGAACAATTGGCTCCCCCAGGCATCAGGGCTTCATGATGTATTGCTTTGCCCATTGTTTTTCTGACTTAAGAAAGAGAAGTTTCTTGTGTTAGCAAAGTGTGAAATTACTTTGTCACTGCTACCAAGCACAGCAGGGGGATTACTAATAAGGAAACATAGCTTTGTGCTGCTCTGTTAAGGCCAAATGCCTTCGTTGGGATGACTTAACAGTAATTTCAGATACAGTTCTAAACAATCATAATAATCATAAGCCTCTCCTTATTCCTGAAAATACATCAAGCAGAGGCAAAGGAATACACACAAGTTGTGGGGATGATCAGGTATTGGTGCCAGAAATCCCATACTCCACTCAGAGATGGTATAAGGGTTGATATGGAACACTTGCATTTCAGTATGTACAAACTATGTCTTCAGCCACCTGAGCTTGGAAAAGTTATTTTGGGAGACCATAAGAATCCTCCCAGTAAAATCCCTGCTTTGATTGTAAAGCTGCTGCTCCTGTTTTTGGGTGATGAGTGTGGCATTTTTCATGATCCAGCTATAACCAGAAAAGACTGAGGATCATTTGATCCTCCATGTCTTTGAGCCCATAATCCTTTGACTTTCACCATGCCAAATGCCCCCTAGTCTGAGGTCAGGTGGTGTTATTTACGCTATCTATTCAACTTGTGTGCAGAAAATATCATGTGCAGAGCACATTTGGACACGGAGGGAGGAGGAGTGAAGATAGGAGAATGGAATATCAACAATCTAACACCAGCAGATGACACCATACTACCAGCAGAAAGCATCAAAGACTTGAAACATTTACTAAAGAAAGTCAAAGAGGAAAGTGCTGAGGCAAGCTTGTTGTTGAACATTAAACAAACAAAAATAATCATCATGGAGGAGCTACAGGAATTCAAAACAGACAACAGTGAAATTTAAACAGTGAAATTGAAATAGTTAAAGATGTCCCATATTTTGGATCAATCATCAATCAGAAGGAGGACTGCAGTCAGGAAATCAAAAGAAGATTAGGATTGGGAAGGGCAACAATGAATGAACTAGCCAAGATCTTACAGTGCAACTATATGACAATGAACATCAAAGTTAGGATCATTCAAGCCATCACATTTCCCACACCATGTACAGATGTGAGAGCTGGACAGTGAAGAAAGCTGATAAAAAGAAAATCAACTAATTTGAAATGTGGTGCTGGAGAAAAGTGCTAAAAATACCATGGATGCCCCAAAAGACAAACAAATGAGTCTTAGAAGCCAAGATGACTAAATTAAAGTTGTCATATTTTGGCCACATTATAAGAAGATGTTACTCACTAGAAAACAAAATAATGCTAGGAAAGATGGAGGATAGTAGAAAGAATGGAAGACCACATATCAAATGGATAGACTCGGATGCCATGCATATGAGTCTGTACAACCTGAGCAGAGCAATAGAGGGCAGGGGGCTTGGAAGTGTCTTATTCACAGGGTTGCCATTTGAGGGCAATTAACAACAATAACAATCAATGATACCAGCTTGCTGTGTTGTTCCCAAATGATGGAGGTTCTGAAGCTTTCTTGACTCCTACTGTTTTTTGACCTTTGGAAGGCACACACTTGTTCAGAATCGTTCAGCCAGTATGGCCACTGCCTGCTGCCTAGTCCCTCCTTCAGGGATGGGGAAATCGCTATATGAACAAATAACAGGACAGAAATCAACCTTAGATAACAGATGAAACTTTTAATGGACTACCCAGTGGAGCAAGTATTAATCAGTTGAACTGAGAGTAATATTAAATATATGTGTGATTTGTTTGCTTTTAATGAATATAGTTGGCTTTGGAAGGGGATACATGCAAGCACAACTGCAGATGAATAAGAAGGAAAAAATAACTTTTCATCCACCCCTGTCCACCCCACAATAGAGATATAATTCTTCATGATTTTTGTTATTGAAAGAAGCAATATGGAATTTTAGTAATTTTCTTCCCACTGTGATTTTGAAAACTGCAGTTTGAGACTTCCTCTGCCCAAAATTTGCTCAGAAAACAAACTTTTCTGCACAGAAACAGCACACACATGCACAAAATCACCATGTGTGAATTTTGCATAAAATAAGTCCCAAACTTCAAAAGTTCTCTTCAGTCCAGGATTCTCCTCATCAGGTCTCCCTAGCACTCAGAAAAACACATTTTTCAACCATTTTTCAAATATTTTAAAATATTCTTTGCCATGATGATCTCTATGAGAGTCCCTCCTCCCAGCATTATTTTTTGATTTGAAAGATTCCTTCCTTTGGCACCAATGGGAGCTTCCCTGCAATGTTGTGGTACATATGACAAATTTCTTTCAGATTGTGAAGGGTTGGGAAAGTTAAACTCCATTCTCTTTGTCTTCTGTGAGGCAAATACAGTTTCACCTCCCTTCCACTCAACCTGCAATCATGACTGTTTCCATGTTTATAAAGTTTGGACACACTAAATGCAGTGATATATTTGAGTTCATAGCTGGTTTGGCTCTTTAAAAAATCAAAGAGATTTTATTAACAATGCAATTTTCTTTTGAATTGTGCCTTTTGTTTATGAGATTGTAATTTGTTACATTTTCCCCATAATCTGGAAAAGGCATTCATATTTTTGTAATATGCAAATCAATTTAAATTATTAACAATCAAGTAACCAAAAAATAAATAAATCCTGTAATTAGTTGGCAGTCTTATATTTAAACAACAGAGCCCACATGTATGTAGCAGTTCACAGAACTGTTCAGAGACATAGCTGGCTCAATAATGTGTTCTACAAAGGAATATAATACCATATAATGAACTCATCAAAATTAAGAACATTCCCCACAGAGCTCATAATAAGTGGATATTATTCCAAAAAGAAACTTGCTACAGCTATTTTTGGTGAAGAATCTAATGTTATGCAGCTGCTGAAAATAACAGATTTCCATGCCTGCAATTAAACAAACTACATTTATGCACTACATCAGAGACAACATTCTAGATTGTGAATGTTTCTTTGCAAAAAACACTCATTGCTCGGTTAATGCCACTGCCCTTGAATTGATAGGGAAATGATAGACAGCTAGTAAAAGCTGCCATTGCATGGATTTTAACCAATAGACCTCAATTTATTGGATGTTAAGATGTATATGCAAATTTTCCAAACAAACATACTCATTTATAGCCAGATACTCCATGATATTCCAAAAAAAATTTTTTTTAAAAATGGATGGGCAAAATGTAGTCCTCTAGATTTTTTGTGGGGGAGAATACAACTCATATAATCCTTCATTAATGGTCACAGTATACTGCATAGGGCTGAAGAGAGTTGTACACAGAAACATCTGGGGACCATTCACAGTAAAGAATTATAGCACTATTATTTCACTTTAACTGCCATGGTTTTGTCCTGTGGAATCCTGGGACTTGCAATTTAGGGAGGGACATTTAAAATTCTCAATCAGAGTGCTGTAGACCCTGATCAGGCTACCAGTCCCAGGATGTCATTGGCTCGAACCATGGCTATAAACATGCATCAATAGCAATATAATTGTATAGTGTAAATTAATCACATGGGGGGGGAGGGGAGAAGTCCCATCCAATAAAAGATTAGGAAGATAATTTTGTTCCCTGGACTGTTTATAGCCCTAGACCCCTTTTTTCAATCAAAAAAAGTAAACTGAAATTTGATTCCCAGTTTACTTCCTATTTCAAATAGTCCTTTGTTGGGTTTAAAACAGCTCAGATGCCCCCCAAAAACCATAGTAAAACTGCCTTTCATCACCCCTGGGGATCTAGGGACCTTTTTGCTTTAATTTTTTTCTTTTAAAAAAATAAAAATAAAATTGTTTCACATGGCCTCTAGGGGGTGCTGTGGGAAGGGTTGGAACTTCCAAGATTCCATCCAATCTAGCCCTCCATATTCTGAAATTAGCGCTAACTCGGGTTATTCTGTCTCCTTCACATGTGTCAGGTTTTCTTGTTCTGCTTAGAGCTGTTCCACCTCTAAGTAGAAGCAAGCATGCACAGAGCCACTTTTTAGACTACAAATCCCCAGATTCTCCAGAGAGTACAGCCAACAGCCACGCTGGTTGAAGGAATCTTGGAGTGGTAGTCCCCGTCCCCCCCAAAGCTTTCCCAAACTCACTATGTTTGTATGTTTGTGTGTGTATATTTGTTACAAGAAGCCAGCCTGCCAAAAAATATGATACACAGAATTGTGCTCATAAACCAGGGCTAGTTGTGCTCCAACTGTGCAGTGATAATAATGAATGAGAAAAGAGACAAGAGTTACTGTCTCTTGTACAATTCATTGAGGCTGAGGAGAAATGTCAGGTTTTAGTTCAACAAGTATCATTTAGCATTCACGATGCACCGAATCTGTCCAAAACCATCATCTCATTCATAACATCTTTGGATGCATTACATCCTTTACAAGTGCATTGTGTTAACATCCAATGTATGACATAAGTGACAAACAATGGAAAGTAAAGCCAAGAAAAATGCAGCACGTGTTTCTATCATGCAACTTTGACTCACAGATAGATATTACAGCTTTCAGAAAACTGCTTCACAAAATGAATGTGTAAGCCCAGAGAAGAATATGCTCCTCTCTGAATAATAATCATTGTTGCTCCTGGTACCTCAACCCTTATCACTATTAAACATTTTAGTATAAAACTGCTTATTTAGAGAGATGACTAAACATCAAACTTGTTTTGTTTATTAAAACCCTTAGGAGGTTGACACTAACAATACCATTTGGTACTGCATTTGAAGAAGTGGGCTTATATCCACAAAAGCTCATACGAAAATAAAAGTCAGTTAGTCTTAAAGGTGCTGCCACATTTCTTTTTTTCCTTCCCCTTCCTCCTTTTTATATTGATTTCAATGGGGTTTGGAAAGATGCTTTATACATGAGTCCGACCATTGGTACATTGACCTCCTAACTGTGCACACCAGATGTGAGGAACCTGTGGCCCTTTAGAATTTGTTGAACTATAATTCCAGATCCCTGTCCATTCTGACAAGGGCTATTAGATCTGGAGTCTAAGCACAGGACTGAAAGTATCTGGAGTCCAACCAAATCACAGATTCCCCACTTTTAGCTCATGCTGACTGACAGTATCTATCTTTCTCTACCTGTCTGGACCTAAACATAAGTCCTATCCTATTTCATGATGCTCCAGGACCTAGTAATGGACATGTACATGGCTTAGTCTGTTACACACAACTACAGACATATTTGGTAAAGTTACAGTGTTTACAAGTCAAAAAACAATCAGCTCCTTGTAGATCTTCCAGTATATTTGCCGAGTTTATTCCAAAATTAGATAATATAAAATAGATGTTCCCACAGCTAGCAGTTACAGCCATCTTATAACTTATCAAGGCCCTTGGGGCCTGAGCTGCTGTAAGACTTGTCCTCTGCAAACTACTCTCTGTACTTCTTTTAAAAGTCCTTGTTTAATTTTGCTTCTGTATAGCTGAAGAAATGGCTATATGGTGAATAATTTATTACCTAGGTCTGAATACAGGAGAAAATCTATCCAGGACTATATGCTCCATCCAGGAAAGCACAAAAAAAGCTCCCTAAAGTGCCTCCTGTTCAGATGACCACCTGACAGTTATCTGAGTTTTCCCTCTATACTCAGTGAGATCCAGGACTAAGTGGACAGCGGTCACTATATGTAATTTTATATGCCCCATCTGCTCTATCATCAATCTATGGCCTTTTCCCCAAAACATGTTCTACCACTGAGCTACAGCATCCTCTGACACTTCACTCACAGAAAGACAACGTGGAAGACAGGTGAACCACCTGCACTGACAAACAAACAGTCAAGTCAAAAAACACATACATCACTGGCACAACACCACAACTTATGGTGTTGTTTATAGGTGACAGCCAGGATAGACGGCATCTGTTATTTTAGCAAGGGCTACCATAGTCAGATGTGATGCTACTGATATTGTAAAATTCAAATTGGTCATTGAAAAGCTAGGCAAAGAAAAGCCGACTGCCAAGTGGCTAGTACTTTGAAAAATTACCTTCTTCTCTGTTAAATATTTCATAGCACACAACATTTTGCAACAGAACTGTGCTTTCTTCATCACAGGAACATACCAAAAAATTAAAAAGAAAAAAAGAAAAAACTTTCATTTTACTTTGTCAAGATTTTTTGTTTTTGTTTTTGTTTTACAAAACCATCCATTTGGCCTGATTTAAAAAGACTCTGTATCAATGGAAACAGAGCCAATGTAACTTTCTCATCCTCAGGGGAAGGCAATGGCAAACCTCCTCTGAACAAATCTTGCCAAGAAAACTGTATGATAGGGTTGCTTTAAGGTCACCACAAGTTGGAAACAACTTGAAGGCACACAACATACACACACACACGCGCACACACACACACACACACACCAATGGAAATCATATAAAATGCAAAAAGTATCTTATGCTTTGGAGAGGAAATATTATGCTTTGGAACAGAAATGTAAATAACTATTTGTTATCAGGGAATGAGAAAGTTAACTTAAAGTGCAGTCACTAATAGAAAAATTGCCGTGCAAACTCCTGTGAATATGTTACTGTACAGATTACATGTGCAACACAATCCTATACATGTCTATACAGAAGTAAGTCGCACTGGGCTATAGTATATATAGGATCTAGATATAAGAACCTTTCACAATACATAATTATAGAACCATGACATCATTATTATTATTATTATTATTATTATTATTATTATTATTATTATTATTATTATTCCCACCTCTCCAAACAGATCGAAGTGGCTAACAATAATAAAACAACATTAAAATACAGTAAAACATATCCCGTAAACCATCCACAATAAAAAATACATTTCAATTATTAAAACAAAGCAAAGCAGGTGCAGTTAAGGGGCTATTGATGGGAGGCGACTGAAAGGCTAGTTTGGGAAGGCCTGCCAGAAGAGATACGTCTTGACTGCCTTCTTAAAGCAGTTGAGACTAGCAATGTGTTGAATCTTCTCTGGCAAGCTATTTCATAACTTGGGAGCAGCAGAAGAAAAAGTCCTCTGGGTAACTGCTGCCAGCCTAGTTTTTGCTGGCTGCAGTAAGTTTTTACCAGAGGACCTCAGTGTGTGGGAGGATTGTATGGGAGAAGGTGATCCCATAAGTAAGCTGGGCCCAAGCCATGAAGGGCTTTAAAGGTTATAACCACCACCTTGTACTGTGCCCGGAAGCTAATAGGCAGCCAGTGAAGGGACTTTAATATAGGTGTTATATGGTCACCCCTAGATTTTCTGGTGACCAATCTGGCTGCCATATTTTGAATTAATTGAAGTTTCCTGACTATGTGCAAGGGCAGCCCTATGTAGAGCACATTATAGAAGTCAAGTTGTGAGGTTACCAGTGCATGCACCACAGTTTTTAGGTCCTCAAGCTCCAGAAAGGGGTGCAATTGACATATCAACCGAAGCTGATAACAGGCACCCCTGGCCGTCGCATCTATCTGGGCTGACATCTGGAGTGACAGATCCAGGAGTACCCCCAAGCTGTGAACACAGTCCTTTAGGGGAAGCGTGACACCTTCCAGGACCAGTTGATAAAGCTCCATATCCAGATTAGAGCCTCTAACAGTGAGCATCTCCATCAGCTTCAGTCCGTTTTTGCTCATCCAGGCCACTACCACCTCAAAACATTCATCTAGAGGGGAGATGCCTTCCTTAGTTGATGCTGTGGTCCAGGATATATGTGGTTGTCATCAGCATACTGATAGCATCCCATCCCATGCCTCCGGGTGATCTCTCCCATGACTTTACTTTAAGTGCCATGGCAACATCCTATGGCATCTTGGGATTTATGGTTTGGTGAGGCACTGGAGCTCTCAGGCTGAGAACACACATACTGCTCCCTAAATCCAAGGATTCCATAAGATGGAACCATGACAGTTAAAGCAGAAACATGGTTCTGTAACTGTGTAGTGTGAAAGAGACCACAGTAGCTAATGTAACTGTATTTATAAATACAGGATTTTGGTATTAGGATAAAAGTACAGTTTGTGGAGACAGTGTGCTATAATAGTTAGAGCATTATCCTTGGACTGAGAAGATCCAGGTCCAAATTCCCACTTGGTCATGAAGGTTATCTGGGGTCAGGTTGCATCTACACTGCAAAATTAATGCAGTTTGATACTGCTTTAACTGACGTTGCTCCATGCTATGGAATGCTGGGATTTATAATATTATGAGATATTTAGCTTTCTCTCTGAGACCTCCAGTGCAACAAATCCCAGGATTCCATAGAATGCAGTCATGAGAGTTAAAGCTGTATCAAACTGTATTAATTTTGTAGTGTGGCAGCAGCTTCATTCATGATCTCATAGATTAAGTTATTTTGCAGGTAGTTGCGAGGATAAAATTAAGGAAGAAAGTCTTCCTGTCTTGAATGAAAAGAAGTTATATACACATAACAATTAATGAATCATAATAACATTCAGTTTTGCATCACCTTATAAAGCATTGTTCCCTAATACTGCAACATTACTAAGACATGGTGGTTCTATTATTTAAATATTTGATGAGATAACATATTGAGGATGGAGCAAGCTTATTTTCTACTGCTCCAAAGACTAGGACATGGAGCAATGGATTCAAACTACAAGAAAAGAGATTCCACCTCAACATTAGGAAGAACTTCCTGACAGTGAGAGCTGTTCAAAAGTGGAATATGCTATTTCAGAAGGTGATGAAGTCTCATTCTTTGGAAGTTTTTAAACAGAGGCTGGATGGCCATCTGTCAGAGGTGCTTTGATTATGTTCCCTGCATGGCAGAGAGTTGATCTGGATGGCCCTTGAAATCTATTCCAATTCTAGGATTCTATTCTTTTTGTAAAAAGAAACACAGCACTTCAACGAGTTTTAAATGATCCAAATGTATTTCCCAGTGATTTACCACTAGAGATCTGTGCAAATCTCTTTGTTTGATGCAAATTCTTCCCTTTATGAAGTAAACATAGTAGTAATAATAAAATGTTAATTTTGATTAAAAATATAACACACTTTGCCTCTTTCAGTGTATCATTCTTGAAGATCCCATGTACTTATGGATCAACAGCTACAAAAGTTGTGCATCCAGTTAAAACAATGAATCCAAAGCATCCATAGCTAATGAATTCACAGAAAATAAATCCTATGCATCAAGGTGGCCTTTCATTGGATATGTAAAGGTATAAAAATGTACAGCAGGACCTTGCCACCTGCACTGAAGCATTATCAGCAACAGAAGACCTGCTGTGCCACAAAAGCTGTCGTCACTTTTTAAGAATGTTTTATATGGAATCAAATTAACAGAGCTGTGCTCTGACGATGAGATTCTATAAGGTTTTTAAACATCTCTGACAGAAATTCGATTAAGATTAATTCAAGCCAAGCAAGCAATTTTAGAGGAGCTGGAAGCAATTTCCCGTCACATCATGGTTTCATGTTGCTGACATGAATGCTGGGGGAAGGATGGAGTAGGAAAAATACAGTCCCACAGTGCTAAAGTTTAGTGGTGAGGTATGACAAGAGAAGTAACACAATATTCTCCTAAACATATTTTAAATGATAAAAATGGCTCCAATGGAAGACATAAGAAATTCTCAACTTGCAGTGCCAACAAAACAGACTCAACAATGGAGGGCATTTTGAAGATCGCAATTACATTCCCAAGGCTGCTTAGCAGAATCAACTTGTAAAGGTGAGCCTTTTTAAAGGAATTTGCTGGAAGAGAAAGATTTAATCTAGTGCCATTTTAGAAAAAAATGATAGAGGTGCTCATCAAATTATTAGTGCACTGACACACCACTCAGAATCTAAATCCTTTTCCACCATCATTTATTTTATGATGTTGAAAAGGTTATCCTTCAAATAAGAAATCTGTCATGCAGTTCCTATGAAAGATTTACTGTCTTAAGGACAGATAAGAGGAAAACATGCCATTATATCTTTGAAGGGAGAAGGATTCTAACAACTGTGAAATTATCATTTTTCATAGGATAGAGAAACAAATACAAGGCTCTTTCTCAGTGCATCCTCACCCCTGTGTATCTACTTAAGGATGATAGGATTATTCAAGAAGTGCTGGTTAGTTAGCAAAACTCTGCCTTGCAGAACAAGTCCTTTTTATCCCAATATTTCTGAATTTGAGGATGTCAACATTCATTTGTTGAAATGAAAAGGAGTGAAGAAAGAATTCACTGGTAGGGAGGGGAACCAGAACATTGCAGTCGCTCGCAGTGTATTCAGAGTCATGCCACATTTACATTTGGCCAAACTGGGCATGCTTAAGGCAATTGTGTCCATAATATATGAGGAAGGACACAGAAGGGATAAAGAATATTTCAGAGAAGGTTATTATGTCAGAAGTGCCTATCTTGAAATTAACACAGGAATCCAACAACAGGGAAGGGGAAGATAAAAAAGTTCTCAGGTGTCACCTATTGGTTCAGGAATTCAGTCTTTGCAAATGACCATACAAACTGATGTGATTCACAACTCTCAAAACTTTATCACATCAGGCTGCTAAGATGCCACAATCATGATAGTGTAGGAAGCACAGATATACCAGTTGCTCCGTCTCCCTTTGCAGTGTCCTTGGGGCTGGTGGTGCAGTTGCTGGAAAAGCTGCATTGACTTCCCCCCAGTGCAGTTGCTCCGTACCCATTTAGGGCATCCTCGGGGCAAATGGTGCGGCTGCTGCAACATACAGAAAAGGCAGCTTCAGGTCACCTTTTCCTACCCATCTGCATGGCCCCTAAGGGGGGTTGCAGACTGTCAGAAATAGTGCAAATTAAGTCCATTTTAAGGGTTGGGGTTAATGCTAGGGAATCATGGGAATTTTTTTCTGAGACATTGAGTCAGAGAGCTCTGGTGCCACAATAAAATACAGTTTCCATGATTCCCTAACCCTAACCCTTAAAGTGGACTCAATTTGCACTATTTCTGGCAGTGTGCAACCCCCCTAATGGCCTTTGCGGACTGCCAGAAATAGTGCACATTAAATTGAGGCACTGCCCTGGCTCAGTGCTAGGGAATCATGGGAACTGTAATTTATTGTGGCACCAGAGCTCTCTGACAGAGAAGGCTCAATGTCTCAGAAAAAAAATACAATTCCCATGACTTCCTAGCACTGAGCCAAGGCAGTGCCTCAATTTAATGTGCACTATTTCTGGCAGTCTGCAAAGGCCCTAAGTCACATCTACATTAAAAATGTTGTGTAAGCCCTGTGACAGTGCAAAAACATTGTATCCCACCTTTCTCCTATATAAATTCTTAAGAAACCTATTGATAAATACTAGGAAATCTCTAGCTATACCACTAAGAAAATAAGTACAATTTTATATAGCAATGGGGTAATGTACAATTAAACCATGTTAACATGGGAGCAATGTGCTTAGGGTTATATTAATTGGTTATCCCTTAACGTTTTTTGTGGGTTTTTCGGGCTGTGTGGCCATGTTCTAGAAGAGTTTCTTTCTGACGTTTCGCCAGCATCTGTGGCTGGCATCTTCAGAGAAAACTGGAATGGAAGAGAATGGGTCTATATATACTGTGAGACCCTGGGTAGGGAGGAGTGGTTCCCAGGTGAACTGTGTGTTGTTCTGTGTTGAATAGGTATTGTTCTGTTGTTAATGGCATGGCTCCAGGGTATGAGGAAATGCACTCATGGTTATTGTCTGCTAATCCCATGTAAACTGTGTATTGTTCTGTGTTGA
>JAIPUX010001880.1:31914778-31929948 GCA_020142125.1 Phrynosoma platyrhinos | reverse complement strand
TTTTCTGGGTCTGGAAGCCCTTCTGATGTCTGAGCTGGAGTAACCATTTGCCTGTAGAGGTGCTTCAATTCCTCTTCCAAGAAGTGGGGTTCACAGATGCATTTTGCCTGGTCTACCAGTGTTTTTATTGTGCTTCTTTTTTGTCCTGGGTGATGGTTGGAGTTCTTGTGCAGGTATCTGTCTGTATGTGTGGGTTTTCTGTATACTGTGTATACTATATACCTTAAAGGTTCTCAGTCATCTTATCATTCTCAATATTAGTGTGCTTCAGGAAGGCCAGTCATGCAATCTTTGCCCCTTTCAGTTCATGCTCAATCATTCATAGGAGTTTATCACATGGGGGAAATCCCATGCGGAAACGGGGCTTTAAATTAAAAAAAAAACCCGCAAAAGTAGGTGTTTTTTCAGACGACGTTGCTGTTAAAAGGAGGTTAATCTGAATGGAAATTAGACAAAAACTGCTTCTTTTTATTTTCGGAAGATCCTGAAAGTAAAAAGAAGCAGTTTTTGTCTAATTTCCATTTGGATTAAGCTCCTTTTAACAGCACTTTCACTTTTCACAAAGGGCAGAACGGGAGAAATCCCATTCATTGAAAGGTTCCACTGTTGTGGGTTTTTTTTTTTTTTTACTTTAAAGCCCATTTCTGCACGGGGCTCCCCATGTGATAAACTCCATAGTCCATTCAGAGAGATCTAGGATATTCCTCCAGTTATAACACTGTTACTGTGACAACAAGCAACCTCAGAACAGAAGCTAGAAAACTATCAGTTTGAAATCAATGGGCTACTAATTTAAAAATTCCTCCTGCCCCAAGTTTGCTGGATTCTCCACCAGAGGCAAGTTTCCTAGAAATCTTAGATAAATCAATTATGCAGTAGCTGAGGGCTTCATTGTATAGAAGCAACTGCAAAATGACTAAGCCTGTGTAATAAAACAAACATGAATCTGGCATATACTAAGCCGGAAAATAGAAAAAACTAAAAGTCAGGCAAAAGTTGTAGGTTATCAGTGGATTGTATAGATTTTCTTCTTTGATGGGTCCTGTGGCATCTTCTACTGTTTACAGAACTAGATTCTGTAAGTTTATTTGTAATTTATTCAATATTGTGTTTCGTATTTTTATTGTTTATGTAACTGTTAATGCTATGGTTATTTGTAACTCTTTCTATTGTCTTTGAATTGCTATATTGTCCTTTGACATGTCATGAACTGCTTTTGGTAACATCACATAGAATAGTGATACAAATAAACAGATGATATGAGATGTAAAATGAAAAGTTGGTATCTACCTAAGAATGGCACACTATATCACCATTTGTGGTTATTTACATGTCTGAGGAGAAATAACATCACAGTCAAAAATCAATAGGTGGATCTCATACAAGTTTTCTTTAGTGTAACCTTTCAGTCAAAAGTAAAGTGATCATTAGTGTAATTCCCACCTACTTATTTGATGATGATGATTGGGTTTGCTTTGGAAATGTTAAGGCTGGGGACAAGATACACATATAGAATCTTAGAAGATAGAAAGAGCACAGAGTAACAACATTAAGTTAACTCCCACAAGGATGAGGTTAAATAAAATTTTAGATATCTCATAAAAACTATTCATCTTTTTGATGGGAAGTGATGACATACATTATGCCCCTTAGTTTGAGATTTAAAATTCATCTAATTTAATTCTAGACCAATTTCTTGATCTTGGACTAACTTGTTTGAGCACATGTAATTAAAGGAAAGCAAAATATTTATGGCTGACATCATTTTACCTTCAAAAATCACAACACAGGACATGTTGGATTTTTTTAGTTATTATTATTACCGTATTATTCTTTGCATATGATAAGGCAAGGGCTTTTCTCTTTTTCTTACCAAGCCATAACCTCTGAAATAGGGCAAGTACATCTCCAGTCATGTGCATCTGTTTAATCTCTGAGAAATATCTGCCTTTGCTGAACACAAGCTTAATTCTGAATGCCAGTGCCAGAAGTCATGCCGAGTATAATTTCCCTTTCTAAACAATACCCCAAAGAAATACATTTTAGAATTCCTGTCGCACCAAGTAAATATCAATAAGAAACTGGTGTTTGCCACAATGGAAATAATATGTTTGAAAGATACAGCAGTGGCTCAGATATTTAGGCCAAACTCTTGAAAACCAGAGATTCAAAACTGTAGAATTACATACATCTTATTACAGCTAGCAGTCATCAACATGCATTGCAGCACGGGTGGGTAATTTGTGGTCCTTCAACTGTGGTTGGGCTGTAAATCCTATCATCCTGAGCCATCACAACCAATGGTGGGGGATTATGGAATAGCCAGTCTCCCAATACATGGAGGGCCACACATTGCCCACCAACAGAATTTTAATATTAGGAAAATTTCAGCATAAAAACGTATAGATTTCTTCAGGCAAGATTTGTTTTGTTTTCATTTGATAGTAACCACCTTGCTCATTGTAGGGGTCACTAACAACAATAATCACAAAAACTGTAATGAGGCTTCAAGCATGCAGAACCATAGCTTCATTGGGTGAGGATGATAAGTGTTGCCAAGGCAGGGCGATAAGATGAAGAAGTAATAAGCAAAGGATTCTCCTCTGATGCTTCCTTTTAAGGGCTGCCAATCAGACAATAAGGAAGAATCACACAAGTGACCAGGGAACCAAAAGTGCTGGGTCCACCACCAGAAACTGAGGTTATTGATCAACCAGAGATTGATTGTCTCATCAGGGGTAGGATCCCTGCCTTTCTTAGTGTAGAGTTATACAAATTGATCCTGGGGCCTGCTGCTTGTAATAATGAGTTTTCTCACTCTGCCAACGCTCCCCATAAACCTTGTGCTATATATGTCTGCACAGGCCGAATAAAAGAATCCTTCCCCATTGACAAGGTGACCAGTCCAGACAATGCAGGGCCCAAACCCCAGGTCTGGTGCAAACTGTCAGGACAACATTCAGCCAGTTCAGCATTGGACCTGAGGTATAATACCCTTAAAATGTTTTTTTTTTTTAAAAATACTTTTTCCTCCAGATCTTCCTGGAAGAGCCCTCTATTGTGATGCCAGGCATCCCACTATACCACCAAACATTGAAGCCACTGGTGAATCACTCACTAGCGATTAACCACTGGTGAATCACTGGTGAATAAATCACTCTGGGGTCAGAATGAGATGCCAAGCCATGTGATTGATACTGAACACCTCATTCTGACCTCAAAGCTAGTGACTTGCCCCAGTTGTGGGAATACTGGCTGGCCAGCAGGATGCATGTGAAAATAGCTTCCTGGTGTCACAGCAAAGCCCCCAAGGTAACAGGGATATTGAGGCATCTCTGGGGCCAGAATACTTGTGCTGCTCCCAGAGTATTCTGGCCCATGTAGATACTACCTATGTCATATGGTTAACTTAAGTCAAGGGAAGACTAATGTCCCTTAATTTGTCTGTTTGTTGTGTATTATAGTTGTTGTTCAGTGGATCAGGAGCTGCTCTGAGTAGCCTTCAGCATGAGCCTAGACAGCGGTTATTGTTGTTGTTAACTGCCTTCACGTTGATCTTGACCCATGGCAACCCTATGGATGAGACATCTCCAGCCCCCCCCGCCATCCTCTGCTCCTCTGCCCAGCTCCTGCAAACTCTTATTCATGGCCTCTTTAATAAAATCCATCCATCTAGTATGTGGCCTTCCTCTCTTTCCATTTCCCTCCATCTTTCCTATCATTATTGTCTTTTCCAATGATTCATGCCTTCTCATGATGTGTCCAAAGTACAACAGTCTAAGTCTTGTCATCTTGGCTTCTAGGGATATCTCTGGCTTGATCTTCTCTAGGACCCATTTGTTTGTCCTTTTGGCTGTCCATGGGATCCTCAGCACACTTCTCCAGCACCACATCTCAAATGCATTGATTTTCCTTCTATCTTCTTTCTTGACTGTCCAGCTCTCACATCCATACATGGTAATAGGGAATACCATGGCTTGTATGATTCTAACTTTTGTGCTGAGTTGTATCTCTTTGCATTTTCGAATCTCTTCTAGTTCTATCCTAGCCACCCTCCTCATTCTTAATCTTCTTCTGATTTCCTGGCTGCAGTCCCTGTTACAATCAATGTTCGATCCCAGATATAAGAACTCTTTTATTATTTCTATTTGCTTATTGTCTAGTTTGAATGTGTGTAAGTTCTCTGTGGTCATAATTTTTTGGTTTTTTATGTTCAACAGTAAGCCTGCCTTTGCACTTTCTTCTTTGATCTTCCTTAGTAGTTGCTGCAGGTCTGAGGTTTTCTGCTAGTATTATAGTGTCATCAGCATATACCTGATTGTTCTGCATATAAGTTGAATAGGTAGGGTGACAGGATGCAGCCTTGTCTGACTCCTTTGCCAATTGGAAACCACTCTGTTTCTCTGTGTTCTGTTCTGACAGTAACCTCCTGTCCTGAGTACAGATTCCTCATTAAGACTATCAGATGTGTTGGCACTCCCATGTCTATGGAGTTCCATAGACTTTCATGATCTATGCAGTCAAAGGTTTTGCTATAGGCTATAAAGCACATGCTGATTTTCTTTTGGAACTCCCTGCATTAGCTATCATATATTTGCAATATGATCCCTGGTATCTCTTCCTGTCCTGATCCCTAACCCTAACCCTAACCCCCTGAGATTTCTCTGTCTATGTGTGGTTGGAGTCTATGTTGCAGTATTTTGAGCATAATTTTGCTTGCATGGGAGATTAGTGCTATGGTTCTATAGTTGTTGCAGTCTCTTGTGTCTCCTTTTTGTGAATGGGGGTGTATATTGATCGCTCTCAATCTGTTGGCCATCATTTTGTTTTCCATATCTGTTGACATATGGTGATTAGCACTAGAGTGGACTCTGTCGATGTGGATTGCAATAGTTCTATTGGAATATCATCTGTTCCTGGAGTCTTGCTTTTTGCCATTTCTTTAACTGCAGCTTTCACCTCAGTTTTTAGAATTTGGGGTTCATCTTCATATCACTCTTCGCTCCATGTGTCCTTCATTTTGTCATTTCTTTTGCATAGTCTTTCCTGTGTATTGCATCCAATGTCTTTTTATTCCTTCCTGGTCTTGAGTTATGTTATTGTTATTGTCGTAGAGTGTCCCAGTCTTTGGTTTGAACTTTCTCTTGATTTCTTGCATCTTGTTGAATAGGTCTCTCATTCTTTCTTTTTTGTTGTTGTCTTCTATTTCTCTACATTTTTTATTATAGTAATTTTCCTTATCTTTGCACACTAGTCATTGTACTTTGCGTTCATGGTTCTTAGTTTGTTCCTATCTCCTTTTTGTTTTGTTTCTCTTCTTTCTTTTATTGCTTGAAGTGTTTTATCTGTCACTTTTCTTCACTTTCCTTTTGTCTGTTGGAAGTGTCTTTATGCATTCTTCTTTTATTATGTCCCTGGCTTCAGACCAAAGCTCTTCCGGCTCACGATCTAATTGGTTTAATACTTTTTAAGGGGTGGATGGGTTTCAGGGCTTGTGGATTTATATTGTATGTAATCTTAAATCTTGTAAGCCATCTCGATTGTACTCAGACGGGCGGGGTACAAATAAATTTATTATTATTATTATTATTATTATTATTATTATTATTATTATTATTTATTATTATACTTAGTATTGCAAATCTGTTCCTTATATTGTCATTAATTCTGTGAAAATGTTGTTTAAATCATATTTTGGTATGATGGCTGTTTTTGTTCTCTTCTTAAGTTTTACTTTTATTTTTGAAATGAATAGTTTGTGATCTGTGCCATAATCAGCACTTGGTTTAGTCTTGGCCACCAGTATTGAGCTTTGCTATCTTTTACTTCCAATTATGTAATCTATTTTGTTTTTGTGTTAGCCATTTGCTGATGTCCGTGTGTCCTTTTCTCTGGCTGTATGAAAAATGTGTTTGTAATGAATAGGTTGTTGGCTTCACAAAAATCTATCAGACACTCACCTGCTTCATTCCTTTTGCCTAGTCCAAATCTGCCTACCATTTTTATTCTTTTTTTTACATCCAATCTTTGTGTTCCAATCTCCAATGATCAGCTTCACGTGTTCATGTGTTGCATTTCCATTTTCACTATGTCTAGCTGTGACCCATGCTTCTCACATTCCATGTCCCTATTTTATGTATGGTGCTGCTTCTGATGGGGACTATCTTTCTGAGAGTGTTTACTGCTTAGCTGCCCTTAGCTGCTCTTGCAAGCATATTTTCCTTTAGTTTCTATCTATTTCTCTATTAGTGATCTTGTCCTGCCTGTGTGACACTTTCGATGTCTCCTCATAGGGTTTTCTATGGGGGGGTTACACAAGGAGGACCACCTACACCTCCTTGTGAGCAATGCTAACAAGTGTTAGTCATGATGTCACTGCTGTTCTTCACTTTAGTGATACCCACCACAACTGCTGCTACCCAGTAGTTGTCTCCCTATGTCATTCTCCCTCCCCTCATTATTGTTGGATTGTTTCCCTACCCTTCCTCCTCCTCCTCCCTCCTTTTCCCTTCCCCCTTCATGTCCTTCTTTATTTTAGTCTCTCATCTGTCTTCTGGCTCTTGTCTGATTTTCTTTGCCCGTCCGCTCTCTTTTCTGCTGTGCTTCCTCTGGAAGGTGGTGGTGGGGAATGAGATGGTCTGTGCTGGGGCTGAGATGGACTCACCTGGCTGACTTTTCCCTTCCTCTTCTTCCTAGCTGGAAGCTCCTCTCTCTAGAAGGCAGGAGGTTGAGGTGGACTCACATGGCTGGGAGGAGGTTGGATGGAGTCTTTTCCCATCTCTCCTTGCAGCTTCATATGGAAGAAAGGGATCGGATAGACAGGGGTAGCCCTGGTTATTTTGTTGTTTGTGGATTAGGGGGAGAAGGACTAGATGGTGTCTGTGTATGATAGCTGACTGAACTAGCAGTTGAGGCTTTCTTTACTATTAACAATGAGACAGTATCCTCCATCACAAATAGAATTCTCAGATTTCACAGCCTGGCCCTGAGTCTTCAGTCTACAGGCAAGGGGAAAGAATCTCACAGCAACAGAACCATCCCCAAAAGTGTATGTATATGTATCTCCTTCATTTGTTATACAAGCTCTTTTTAAAATTATTTGAATTCTTAATGTGTCATGCTAAATGACATCACCTTTCAACATCAATCTTGTAACGTAACCAGGACTCACCCATCCACATCACTTCAGAAGGGGTCATCCCTAATTTTCAAGTTTTGACCCTGAAGCCTCAGGGCCTGGAATAGTCCTGGCAACCTTAATCACAAATAGGGGGAGCATGTTAATGTAGGTGTGAGGCAGGGTATGTGGCACATACAGTGTTGTGTCAATCACCTTGAAATACTCCCTGCTCCCAACCATGTTGCTATCACTTGAGGCAGCTGCCTTACTCTTTCTAATCATAAGGCCACCCTTATGATTAGATTGGAATAAAAAAAATTGAATAACAATTTTTTGGTGGAGATGTGTATTTCAACCTCTCCTTCACCTCCCCAAATGAGGCTTGTTTACCTCCTGTTCCCTAACCTCATGCATTATGGATGAGCCACTTGTAATCTACACCTCTTTGTCTATCATAGATTCAACATTTCTCTGTTCTATGGCTTTTCCTTTGTGTGCCAATGAAAAGTCTTTTTCTCCTAGGTGAGTTTTGGGCCCTTACTCCAGGAAGGCCATTTGTGTTCTGTACAGGCATCCTGCCAAGGAAATATGTGGCTGTGTTGAATGGTTTCTCCTTCCCTCCTGTCTCTCTATTATCTGTGCCATGGTGTATGTTCTTTTTGGCATATCACTTGAAAGTTGTATAAGGGGCCATTCCAATTACATTGTCACAGCTTTATGGGCTCCTTCTTTGTGGCCAGGTGTCACCATCAGCTCAGTTCCCTCTTCTGATGGACTCTTGAGATGTTTCTTGAATGCTGGATGCAAGTTTGCTATACTTATGAAATTTTTGTAGTTTCTAGTTGTGTGTGCATATCTGTATTTTTCCTCTTCTGTCCCAAGGTGTATCCATATTGCAGAAATAAAGCAGTTTGACATCACTTTAACTGCTATGATTCAGTGCTATGGAATTCTGGGATTTTTAGTTTTATATTTAGCTTTCCCTGTCAGAGAGCTCTGGTGCCCCACCAAACTACAAATCCCAGAAATCCAAAGCATTGAGCCATGGTAGTTAAAGTGGTCTCAAGCCTCTTTATTTCTGCAATGTGGCAGCAGACCCAGGTGGCTGTTTCATCAATACAACATTCCTGCTCCAAACCATGGTATAATTAGGGTATAGGATTACTCTGTGAACAACTCTGAAAGCTGTGGGCACCTGAGTCCAAATTCATGTTTTTAAATCTTCCTTCCTTTTAAAGCATTTTCACTGATGCAGAGAAAGAATGGCAAAATAATCTTCTGATACTTTTCACCCTGTCAGAAAGCAATAGAACATAAAGGATATGGAACATGAAGGGGGGAAAGACCAGGGATGGATATATTAAATGCTTCATAATATGAAAGTTTTCATTCTTTGGAAGAAAA
The DNA here is from genome assembly GCA_020142125.1 of Phrynosoma platyrhinos. NCBI lineage: Eukaryota > Metazoa > Chordata > Lepidosauria > Squamata > Phrynosomatidae > Phrynosoma > Phrynosoma platyrhinos. Next base: position 31,921,424 of record JAIPUX010001880.1, on the reverse strand, counting down.
ATTCCTTCAAAGATTTCAACCCCATTATTATACATGTCATCTATCTACTATAGTCCTTTGTGGTCTTTTCTTTTACTTTCTTGAGTGCAGACTAATGGGTTACTGCTCTATTGACAGTTGTTGTGGGGATGATATGTATAGATATCAGATAAAGAATAAGTCATGTGTGAATTTTAATTCCTTTTCAATTGGGAAACTTTCCCGCCATTAAACCCTCCTTCACTGACTTTTAAAAATACTATTTACAAGCTATAGCCCTCACTAAATTCCCATAAACATGGGTTTAAAAATTCCTATCTCATTTAATTAAATGAAACAGCCACAATCTAGCCTTCTTCCTAATATGTTCTTTTCCTCTGTGTGGTGACAATTGGATATGTTCAAAAATGCAATGCTCCCTGGATACAGTCTGGATTAGTATAGCCCAGTAAAAGCATTACAGCTTAATTCTGCTGCTTCCATACACTACCTCCTATCCATACAAAATATTTTGTATCCACTGTTTAGTTAAGTAGACTTAAATTAAGCAACCTCTCCTGATCTGACACACATACCTTCCAAGCCTGATGGAAACATCATTCACCTGTGCTCCTACCACTGACAGAATGGACACCCTTCTTCCCATGCATCTGGTGCCTGGTAAAATAGACTGGAAAAAAAGTTACAGTTGTGGCAATAGTGTCACAATCATAACTAAGGAGATTATCACACAAGGCTTTAAAACAGACGGTGGAACACACTCCCTCAGGGTGTGGTGGAATATCCTTCTTTGGAGGTTTTTAGACAGAGGCTGGATGGCCATCTGTTGGAGGTGCCTTGATTGTGTCTTCCTGCATGGCAGGGGTTGGATTGAATGGCCCTTGTGGTCTCTTCCAACTCTATGATTCTAAGAGAATAGCACCATTGGCAAAACGTATTGCACAACCTTGGCTCTATCTTGTCTCTGCTTTGCATTTGAAGTGTGGTGAGAGTGTCCCTTTTCATTGATGGGAAAATCTCATCAATAAGCTCCCAATCACACTGGTGCATTACTCATCAGGAGCAAAGCATTAGCAGTCACATGGTGTCCATTTCTCCTCTTCTCTCCTTGCCTCCCTCCCTCCTCCTCACTATTCTTAAGGGTATTTTTCTCTTTTTCTTTTGTCTTTTTACTATACCATATTGCCATAATTGCTAAATTACATCACAAAATAAAAATAACAAAAGGCATGCTGAGTAGGGCATAGAGTAAGGAGGAGTGTGGAAGAGAGTGCTAGGGACTACAAATGGCAGAAACAACCCCAGTCATGGTATTGAGGAGATGTACAATAATGAATGATCCCAAACCATTATGTATCCATTTCCTTTTACTAATCGCAGTGAAAATAAGGCTCATGTGATAATGTCCTAGGTAGCAATTGTGGATTAAAAAACAGCTACAGAGAAGTAAATGTAGGTAACTCTTTTGCATTTGCAATTACTACTTAGCCACAATTGTGACACTATTGTCACGATCATAAACCACCACCTTAAAATCTATTTTACCAGGCATCAGCTGCATGGGGAGGGAAAAATGCATTCTGCAACTGAATGGAGTATGGGTGAATGATATTTCCATCAGGTTTGGGGGAGTTAAGTATACTTAACTAAGCAGCTGATACAGGATTCCAGACATCTGAGACTATCCCTCTACACTACATTACTAACAGGACTAAGGGCCCTTGAAGATGGGTGGTCATGGACCGCCCTGAGAAGTGCAGGATTGGGGCCGATGCTGCTCACGCCTTGGCCCCAATCCACCCTTCTGCTGGCCCTGGAAGCAGTGCTAAAATAGCGCTCCTTCCAGAGTGGGAAGAAAGGGCACTGGAAGAGCCATCATACAGCTCTTCCGTGGCTCTTCCGGCTCAGCCAGTGCAGAGGCTGGGCTGGGAGAACATCATCAGAGCATTCACCATGTGCAATGGCGGGTGCTCCGATGACATCCTCAGGAAGCGGTTGGGGCAGCCAGCAGCCCCTCCCCCTCCCTGGCTCCAAGATGGCACTTTGCGCTGTCTGCAGAGCACCTAGGTCATTTTAACTGCTCTGGCTGCCCCCTGTTGCATTCTGTAAAATGTGGTTAAGAAGACATATTTAGAATATTCAGTCAGAAGTCCTTTAAGCCTCACAGAACTACAAACTCCAAAATGCAACAGGAGGCAGTCAAACCTCTTTAAGTGAAATAGCCCCATTTTAAGAATGTGATGCGATAAGCTCGATCATTTCTAAACATTTTGTATGGATAGGAAATAGTGTAAAGAAACAAAGAAGTAAACTTGACTATAGGGGGATGCAGATGGGCAGTCCTGGGCCACCCTGGGAAGTGGAGGATTGGGGCTGAGGCTGCTCCATGCCTCAGCCCCAATCCTCCCTTTTGCCGGCCTGGAAAAGAGCAGTAAATTTTCAGAGCCAGCAAAAAAGATGCCCCAAGAGCTGCTGCATGGCTCTTCTGCATCCCTTCTGGTGCAGCACATCAAGACGCTGCACCGGAAGGACGTTCTGATGCCGCGCACCATGCGTAATGGCATGTGGCATCAGGACGTCCTCAGGGAAGGGTTGTGGCAGCCGTCATGTGGCTGCCCCTCCCCATCCCTGCCTCGAGGATGCCACAAAGGGTCCATCTGCAGAGGCCCCATGTCCCTGGGTCTAAACCTGATGGAAACACCATTCTCCTATGTTCCAATCAGTAGCTGATATAGGATTCAAGCTGATACTACAAAGTTCCAACACAATCAGTGTCCAGCTGAAGACTTCACTGTTGCCTGAGGTAAAGAAAAAGATGGAATCCTCTCTCATTTTATATACAGGAGATGACTGGACTGACAGTTGAATTTTTCTTTAACAGTATCTTCCACTGGTGTATGTACAATTGGACTACCATTCAGTTGGCCTGGTGTCACCTGCCCAACTTCTCTCATTCCATGCCCTCTTGAGAGCAAACCCATGACAACACATCATTGAGTGGCCACTTCTCTTTTCTCCCTACTCCACCTCACCTCACCTCACCTTAGTCTTTTCTCCCCTGTTCCACCAGGTGTTAGTGAATACTGCACCACAGATTGTAGGAGTGCAGCCATCAACTCACATATCACAGGAATGAGCGAAAACTGTAGAAGGCCAGAGTTAGAGCCATAGCACAACCATGAAGAATAGTTGAGAAAGGGTGAGAGAAACATGTACAGAAGCTTTGGCTTTGGTTCTTATTTGCTGTTATCGTAGCCATCATGACTAGCCATCAGTGGATACTGAGATCTTCCAGGGATATGGGCCATATCAGAACATGTGTGCTGAGTACAAACAGTATCTCCAGTTTTCTATCCCACCCTACCACTAGCTCTGGCTCTACCTACCATTATCTTCTAAAGTCCATTCATTCATCTTCCCCTGGACCCTTAGACACTAAATCATATTCCTGGTTTTCTCCAATGCACCTGTCAGCAGCAGACTCATTTACAGGGGGGTCTAACACCTTGCTGCCCCCTCCAAATATCTGCTGCCTGAGGCAACTGTCTCACTCTGCCTTATTCTTTTTGTTCTTTAACTTCCAGAATGGACTTTCAGCCACAGCTCTGACAGTGTGGCTGGCAGATTTTTAAACTGCAAGAATTTATGTAATTCTTATATAATTATAGTATTCACAGAATTACTCTATAATTTTTAAAATTCTTAAAGTATTTCTTGAATTTTCTATTTTTTGACACAAGCTTGTATGTACAGTAGTAATCACACACAGCATATAGAATCTGCTGTTGACTGGAGACAGCTAGGTAAGACACACTGAGTAGTTTTATGAGATAAATGGCACACATGGCATGATGAGAATCCCACTGATGTTGGAAATATAAAACAAGATCAACATGAATATCACTTTTCTAATCATGCTAAATTACCAGGTTGATGTTGGAACATAAACATTTTGGGCAGATAAAAGGCTAGATCCAATTCTTAGCCCCAGTTAACACAAAGTCTATTGGAGGCTCATAGCTTTGATGAATCTGGTTTGGATCTTAGTCCAGCTTTTAATGCAGTTTTCAAAGGTGAAAGACCTGATTTCCAAAATAAATTCAGCATCTTTCATAACACCTATAAAATGTGGAATAAATGACTGGGGCAGATCCAGCTCCCACTGACCTTAGAGCCACCTGTATCCAGTGAATGAAAGTGGACTTGATAAGTTAGTGCTTATTCTAACTTCCACTGATCAGTTAAGGTATCCTAAATGGGATTAACAATAGAATTTATCCCAAATATGTATATGGCATATTACTGTTTCATTTTCTGAGAGCTAGGAGAAGTGAATTTAAAGCAGGAATAAGCAAAGTGTGACTCTTACCATGGAATAGATAGAAGGAATAGTGGAGTCCCTAGACTGTTTTCTTTTCCTCTTTCTTTCTTTCTTTCTTTCTTTCTTTTCCTTTTTTGCTCATGTAGCATCCAGGAGAAGGTAAAGATAAAGGTATTCCCCATTGACAAGGTTGTAAAGTCATGTCCAACCATAGGGGGTGGTCCTTAGCTCTGTTTCTAAGCCAAAGAGCCAGTGTTGTCAGAGACTACTCTGAGATCATGTGGCCAGCATGATTGCACAGAACACTGTTTACCTTCCCACCAAAGTGGTACCTATTTATCTACTTGCATTTGCATGCTTTCAAACTACTAGGTTGGCAGAAGCTGGGCCTAGTGACAGGAGCTCACCCCATCCTGCAGCACCCAGGCCTCAGATTGCCAACCTACCGATCTTGCAGTCAACAAAGTCAGTGTCTTAACCACTTGAGCCACTGCATCCATGAGGATAATTCGCCAGTTAAATAGATGGCACCAACACTTGCATTCCTTAATATAAAAAGTACTAGTTTTTCAAAATTGGAAGTGAACTTCTGGCCACTTCTGGTTTGTTTCGGTGGAAAACATTTTGGGAAGTCTACGTGGCCTCTGGAGGATCTCAGGAGCAGAAACTGGCCTCCAGAACTGCCACAGTTGCTCACTTGACTTTTAAAATGGATGCCTTCCCCTGGTCCTATTCCATGATTTATTTTTTTGCAATGAGGCAAAGCAGAACATTATTACAAAATAACCTTTCCCTTACTCCTGCTTGCCTTTTTTTTTTTTTTTGCCAAGTCTTACTTGTTAATACATAAATTACTCCAATTTTACTTAATTAACTTTGTGTGAGAATTTGAACCAGTGCATATCTCATTGTAAAAGATGTGTGGACTGTGAAGCTGTTTCAGAAAATTTATGTAACACATTTTGCCTTCCAGAGGTAGAAGCATGAACTTCAGTTCCAGTACTACATTTTCACTTGTCTTGTAAGGCATGCTATTACTTTACCAACTGCTATATTTGATGGACCTCCCACTCAATTCAGCATAACTCTGAAAACAATGTGTAATTATTCCTTTACCTTCTTCTTAATGCCTAAATCTCTCCCTCAAATAAGAAGGCACATTTCTAATTGAAGCTTTGGGAAGAAGCACAACTTTTGAGTGACCAATGGAACTGCTAAATAACCAAACTGGCAGGAAACCAAGGAAAATTAAATTGCCATAATTGTTCAGGTAGAACAGGGAGTAGTTAGAAGCTATGGAGAAATCAACAAAGCAATTATACAAAAACATTCAAGCCTTTTTGGATGTGTGTGCATGTGTCATTCAAGTCTTAAGATTACAGACCATCCTTGGACTGGAGAGGACTGTGCCTGATTGTCTCCACCTGCACAGCCTTCAGAGAAACCGAGCCGGCAGTGGAACCCTGGGACACCAGAGGACTTAAAAACCTTCAGATACCACCTTGTCCCTGGGCAGCACAGCGGCGGAGGGACCGTCCTTGGACTGGAGAGGACTGTGCCTGATTGTCTCCACCTGCACAGCCCTCAGAGAAACCGCGCCGGCAGTGGAACCCTGGGACACCTGGGACACCAGAGGGCTTAAAAACCCTCAGATACCACCTTGTCCCTGGGCAGCACAGCAGCGGAGGGACCGTCCTTGGACTGGAGAGGACTGTGCCTGATTGTCTCCACCTACACAGCCCTTGATCCGGTCGCAGCTGCGTCGAGTCAGGTGGAGCCTCCCATCTCTCCCCCAGCACACATGCAGCAGCGGCAATGGTTTTTTGGGGGCCACGGAGGAGGCAGAACTGGAACTAACTGTCGGGATCAGTTTCTCTCAATTCCTTCTTATCATTTGCTGGATCACCGACCTCTGACATCATGCACTGAAGCTGGGCATAATCTGGGAGCGGGCATTAAGGTTGTTTGGGGGAAGGGTAGATATGGTGGTAACAGAGTGAACAAATGTTACAAAAGAAGAAGGGATAGATGCGTAATACCTATCCCTCCTTCAGTTCACTCTGTTTCCCGGGATAACTTGGAGAGCACACCAACCATTCTACAGACCCTTACCCTGCTCTTGTGCAATGCCAGGTCGGTTAAAAATAAGACCCATATTATTCATGGCCTCATAGTGGATGAGGCAGCTGACCTGGCATGCTTTACCGAGACCTGGCTGGGAGATGCCAGGTCTGCAGTTTGGGCTCAAGCTCTCCCAGCTGGGTACTCGGTTAATGATTAGGTGAGGGAAAGTGGGCAGGGAGGCAGAGTGGCCTTGGTTCACAGAAACACCTTAACCTTGACCAG
>JAIPUX010001880.1:31865805-31878779 GCA_020142125.1 Phrynosoma platyrhinos | reverse complement strand
CAGTGTCTTCTGTTTCTGATTCAGGAAGAAACTTCCATCATTATTTCTTTGTATTTGCACTCCAAGATAGTGTGAGATGATTCCCAAATTCTTGAGATCAATCTCTTTCTTGAGATTTTGGATTATCTCTTCACTATCTGCTTTGTCTTCAGTGCACAGGTTCACTTTATGTATAACTAAAATAACTAAAACCTAATCAAAATCGTAATGGCTTGGCTAAAGAGAATTAAATATTACCTTTTTTTAGATAGCAGGAAGATGGGATAACAACTTACCGTACTGCTTGAAGCAGTTACTAGCAGTTTAGACTTTTGGGAGAGAGCTGTTAAACTGCCTCCAAGAGTGACAGGAGTCACATGATAGATAGAATGAGAAAGATAGAGGGAATCCCTGTCTAACTAAAGAGAGACAGGAGAATGCAATGCATAATTCTTCCAACACACTTAATATGCCAAAATAAAATATACATATTGTACAGCATCCTATTCAACATTTCCTGAGTAAAATTCACTTAGGGTGTAGCCACACTGCCAACTTAAACCAGTTTGATACCACTTTAACTGCCATTGTTCCACCCTACAGAATTATGAGATCAGTAGTTTGGTGGGGTAGTCTGCCTGGTTTGTCAGAGAATTTTGGTGCCTTACAAAACTACAAATCCCAGGATTCTGTGGGATAGAGTCATGACATTTAAAGTGGCATCAAATTGCTTTAATTTTGCAGTGTGGCCACACCCTTAATAATATAAAGGGAACTGTATCCAATGCAGGATGTCCACTTACACAACAATAGAATCCAGTTAAGGTGGGGAAAGAGCAATCTCCCCTTCTTGCTGAAGTCTAAAAACCCTATTCTATAAGGCCTGGACTTTCCTTTTTAGGAAATATGAGTTCTCAAGCAGCTCCTAGGTGTACAAAGAGGAGAATAAGGGAAGAAAGTCTTGTGGTGTGAACAAACACCACACTCTATTGACAATTATTATAGAAAAATATAATTATTGTGATTATTTTTAAATCCCATTTTACATGCACAGTGCTGTGGTGAGCTGAACTTTCAAAAACATCATCATGAAAATATAACTATATGTCTTATATGTCAGACATAGCATTAAGCATATCCCATGCACAAAGCAGAATTTCCAGAAAAGGATTTAATGGATATCTTTATTTCTGTCTTGAGTAATCAAGGTGCCCTTTCTTATGTCTTTCAGAAAACAATTAACCTTTTGTCATGTGTACAAGTATTTGAAGCAGTCCCATAAGGTTCAATGTATGATTTATAAGGGGAAATGTCCAAAGTTAATTAGTACAAAATGATAATGTGCATACTGTCATATTCAGCACCATGTTGCATGACTATCTGAGAACCATATTATGAGGCTACTTACACTGCACACATATGTCTCATGCCTTAGAGGTTTCCCACCTCATCTCTAGGGAGCCTGTGAGTTAAGTCTTAACAGCAAAAGATTCCTGCTAAAACAGCTTGCACATACTTGTGATATATTTAGACCTACATGATAAAGAATGTAGGACATTGTCACTAAATCTTGAGTTCAGAAAAGGTGACACACTAAATATTTTAAGCTGGTGTTACATTTAACGTAAGCTAGTGTTAGTTTCTATTTGTATAATACATACCTTCAGCTTTCCTTGCCAATCTGCAGTCAAGTCTTAAGGGTTTCTACTCTTCCAATTTGAGCACTTATTTATTTTTATGTTTATTTTACTGTTTTAGCTTCTTCTTTTATGTGGTCTTGTTCAAGCTGCTGCTAATTGTTGTTAACCATGCCAGGGATTTTTGTAGAAAGGCATTCTATTTTTAAAAAATAGTAAATTATTTAATTCATATAGAGTTTAGCTTCACTGCAGCCAATAGATGAATGTGAGTAAAGGCCCAGTCTCAGTCTCTACATACATACATACATACATTCATACATACAATGGGGGGAAGGGTATAGTTTGTGACTATAAGGATACAGTAGAAAAGTGTCAGAGGTGTCCAAACAGATCAAGGAGCTGGCAAACTCCCTACAAAAAAAAGGATAGAGAATTTTATTTGTGGCCAATCAGACTTTCTCTACTGTAAAAAATAGGAATTTCTGGAACTATTGTTTTGTTGGGCATTTCCAGGATCCACACCCACCACAGTTCTTCAGATTCTAATTGCCTCCTCAGAGACTATTTATAATATTTTTAGAACTAGAAATGTTAAACTATGTGTAGCCCAGCTCTCACAGGGAAATATAAAGTTGGTTCCTGGAAGAACACAGGGCTGGATCCAATGCCACATCCCAAGACTTTCTTGGGGTTCTGCTTCATTTTGTTAGTTTCACACTAGCATAGCCAACATATTCATAGATAAAGAGCATTAGAGAAGCCAGAGGGGTTTGAATATGACAAACTGCAACCTCCTGCCCTTGCCCACTCACCCCCAAGAGCCTTGTTTCAGACATTCTTCAAGCTACCAACAGCAGGAGTGTTGATGTTCCAGCTAGATTTCTATCCACAGAACTTCCAGCACACTGCTTGTGTTTGTGCCATATATCTCCAATGACTCCCAATGAGGAAAGCCAGTACATTTTAGGAGCTAAGATCACCCAGTGGGTTTCCAAAGCTGAGCAAGGATTCTAACCCTGGTCTCCCAGAGTCCTAGTTGAGCATTCAAACCACAATGCCACACTAGCTATATACAGTACAACTTTTCATGATATGTGTGTGTTTGTGTGTGTATGAGTGCCTTCAAGTCACCTATCAATGTATGGCAACCCCATGAGTTTCAGAGGGTTTTTTAAGGCAAGGAATATTCAGAGGTGCTTTTGCCAGTTCCTTCCTCTGAAATATAGCCTACAGCACCTGGTCTTTGTTGACTCTTGTCCAACCAAATACTAACTAGGACTGACCCTTAGCTTCCAAGATCAGATGGGATCAAGTGCCTTTATAGTATGCTGTCCAGTGCTAAATTCTACGGCCATCCATGTATGTAAAATAACACTGTTTTAGGCCAGGTCTGAACAGAAGGAAAAAAAACACCCTGGTCCTGCACTGACCTGTTTAGACAACACATAGAGCCAATCCATGCTCCAGGGCAATTCCCTTTTGCTCCAGATTAGGCAAAAACACTGGAAAATCCCCTGGGCAGGTGGACTGCATGCAAGTGCAAGGACAGGAGAGGAGCACTGGGGGCAGGTGAACCACAGACCTCTTCCTATCCAGAACTTCCAAGTTCCCACCACAGCATTTTCACTTTCAAGGTTCTGTGGTTGAGGTGCCATTCCTTTCACACGTGTAAAAACTGATCACACAAGCAGACTTTGACACAACAATGCCATCAGTACAGCAGACTGACACTCAGGGGAGTGTGCAGACAGTGCTATTGCTATTTGCCCATTTGGGGTGCTGGTTGTGAGAACAGCTTGCCCTTGATCCAGAAGCCCCCATGGCAAGCTGGGGTTTCCCATCAGTGCAGACACAGCCTTATTTGTTTCAGCTTTCAGAAAGCTCCACACATGCAATAAGTCTATACAAAGGGAGCTTTGGGGAACATTGAGCATCTCTTGCTCATGCAAAAGTCTATGCATGCATCTGACCCCAAAGTTTTCAATCTGGAAGTTTAGGTTTTAAAAATAAAATGATCATTATTATAAAATAATAAGCACATCTTTAATAAATCCAAGAAATCAACAAAGCATGAAAATAGAAAAATATTGCAATTTTAGTTTTTAATAGGCAGATTGTTCCCCCACAATCATTTCACATATATTCCTGAAGAAATTTGGGACAAATGTTTATTTAATAGTTCACAGACTAGTAGGGAAACTAAACATTGTTTTGTTCCAACTGCATTATCTCACCACATTCTCTTCACACCTCAGAGTCAGTTTCAAGACAGTTGTATGTGGCATGCTTTCTAAATTACCTGTCAAAAGAAAGGAAGGAAGGAAGGATGTTACAGCAAAAGCAAAAAGACATGCTATGACATGACATAACTGGAGTGGTGTACTTGGTAGGAGACTGAGGCCTAACAGAAAACACATCTATTATCTGGATGTTATAAATACTGGTAATGCCATCTATATTCCTCATATCTTTGGAAACTAGGCAACAGAGTATATGTACTGAAGTCACCATGGCTATACCTTCCATGCTTGTGACCAGAAAACATTAAGAGTAAATCAACAACTGCAGATCAACAAGGCAGGACGCTTAGAAAATTGCAAGGCGACATGCTGCTGGTGCATTATATGAATGGTGATAAAGCAACCTTGTATTTAAGAGTAACCCCATGACTTATTGGTTTGGCCCAGTGGATGTGGAAACCCTAAGGAAGGAGCTGTACTTGCTAGTTGAGTTCAGAAAGAGAGCTGAAAATGAGAAGAGCTGCAGTGGCTGGGGCCTTTTCACTCTGAATAAGGTAGAGATATTTTCAGTTAGTATTTAGGAGGGAACAAAAGGGTAAACTTCTTAGCCTTGGCAACTGCAGTTCCTCTCCATCTGTCTCTGTCTTTCTGAACTTCTAAACTCATTGTTCCTTTGAATCCCTCCACCCATTGAGCCAAACCAATACTCATAGGGTTATAGGGCCTAAGCAGACTACAAGAAATAGTGCACATTAAATTGAGGCACTGCCCTGGCTCAGTGCTAGGGAATCATGGGAACTGTAATTTATTGTGGAACCAGAGCTCTCTGACAGAGAAGGCTCAATGTCTCAGAAAAAAATACAACTCCCATGATTCCCTAGCACTGAGCCAGGGCAGTGCCTCAATTTAATGTGCACTATTTCTGCCAGTCTGCTTAGGCCCATAGGCTGCCAAAAAAAAGCTAGAGAAATTGAATCTAGCAAGGCTAAAGCAAAGCTAAAATGAAGATCCCTAGACTAATGCCAATCCATGAACTGTGTCTTCGAAAGCTGTTGTGCCATGGAAATAAATATTTGAAGCCAATAGGCACAAATGCAACCTGTGGCACAGTGGAAATAATAATTGGTGGTCCTCAAAATCAGATAGCTGGAGAAGCACAGTTCTAAAGCAAGTGTGGTCAAATTGTGACCCTCCAAATCTTGTTGAATTGCAGTTGTCAACAGTCTTATTAGCCTAGATCAGTGATGGTGAACCTTTTAGGGTCCAAGTGTCCAAACGAAAAGGAGTCCTAGCACCGTGTATTACTTGGCATGGGGGGGGGGACTTCTGGGGGCTGGGACTCCTGGGGGTGGGACTTCTAGGACAGGACTTCTTCACCCACCTTCTCAGGCCTTCAGCTGCCTTGGCCCAGGGGGTGGGGGGCAAGGGGAAAAGAAAAGGAACAGGCATGCATGTGTTCCTTTCCCTCCCCCTGCCTGTCCCTGGCTTTCAGCTGCCTCTCCAAGTACATGCCTGTTCCTCTTCTTCCCCCCTCCCCACCTGGGCCTGGGATGGGAGGCAGCTGAAGCCCTGGGATGTCTGGGGAGAGGAGGAACAGGCACGCACCTGTTCTTCCTTTTCCTTCATGTGCCATCACTGGCACACATGCCATAGGTTTGCCTAAACAGTGACCTACCCTAATCTGAAACAACTAAATACTTTATGAGACAAATGAAGGAGAGCATAGCTCTGAATGTGAATGTTGTGTATAGGCCTGTATATCATACGGTGGTTCAGGGCCCACTATTGGCCCCACCGAGGTTGTGTTTGCAGCCCTGAACTATTGTAGATTCACTGAATCACTCTTTTGTAGCAAAAATTAGGTGATTTTTTTTTCCTGACAGCCCTCAAAAATGTAAATTCATGTTATAAAGAGTGCATCTAAACTGTAGAAATAATGCAGTTTGACACCACTTTAACTTCCATGGCTCCATCCTACAAAATCTTGGAATTTGTAATTTTGTGATGCACCAACACTTTTTGGCAGATGCTAAAGACCTTATAAAACTACAAATCCCATAATTCTATATAATGGAACTACAACACTTAAAGTGGTGTCAAATTACATTTTTTCTGCAGTGTAGATGCACCCAAGTAGGTTGTACCACCACGTTAAGTGCCATGACTCAATGCTATGCAATTCTGGGAACTGTAGTTTTGTGAGACATTTAGCCGCCTCTGTCAGAGAGCTCTGGTGCCACAACTACAGTCCCCAGAATTCCAAAGCATTGAGCCATGGCAGTTAAAGTGGTGTCAAACTGGGTTATTTCTGCAATGTGGATACAGACACCATCACCCCATGGGCAATATTTAATATTTTAAAAAACCTTCACACAGTTTTCAAAACTAGAAAAATCAACTTCTGGTAGCGTCTGGATTCTTCTCTCTCTCTTTTTTTTTTTTTTTCATTTTGGGTAATCTGTCTGGCCCCTGGGAGGTCCAAGGGGCAGAAGATTGCCCTCTTGGCCCACTGCAGTTGCCAGCTCCTAGTAGACCCTCTTTTCCAGTCCTTGCAGCAAGGGTAAGGAATCACAAGACAAGAGCACTGCATTGAAAAGTGTGTGTGTGTTCCTCATTGTTTAGACAGTGCTTTTTGTTTTGTCCCCTATGACATCACAAGAGGTCATTTTTAAGTCTCAAGTTTTGATCCTGAAATCTCAGGACTTGGAATAGTCCTGATCTGGCACACCTACCTGGTGCAGCTCTACAAAAATAATATCTTTACTCCTTAAACGCAGAACTTGGGAAACCGTGCTCTCAGTATTTATTCATATATGCAACTCTGCTGTCTCTCCTAACCAACAACAATGGGTACAATTCAGCCAGAGCTAAGCACTTGCAGTCTCTTGCAGTTTGGCACTTAAGCATATGCTTAGTTCTCCAGTTTAAATCAATGAAAGTATTTTTGTTGTTGGTAATATCTAATGTGCTTTATTTAAACGAAACACACACACACATACACAACAAGAGTTAACACTCAAATGAATGCAGTGGGGAAATGTAGAGATTGTTTTGGCCTTTCTCCCAGCTGCTAGCTGATGACTGTGTGTTATGGCAATAGAAGAGAACTGATTTGGGTCCCTCCCTAGGTACCAGTCGATAATGTTTTCTTGACAGCAAGATTCACATAAACACAATCATACAGGTATAGTTATTGATATATGTTCTCTCTGTAAAATGTTTCACATTACACTTGTGGGTAAATGAAAATCTATCCTACAATCACTCAGAATACTTTGCTAGTATGTATTGCTATGTGTATACTTTGCCATGAAAAACATTATACTGTGCCCAGATTTATGTGTCAAATTAAAAGAGGGGGAGAAGAATAGCTACACCGAATAACCAAAGTATACATACACAGAGAGATCATTTAATCAATTATATGTCCCTTTTTTATGGTACAATTGTGAATTATGTTCCGTTTGCATTTATACTTAGGAGCCACAGAACAGATGGTGAAAGCTTAGCTGAAAGTGATGCATCTATTAAAATAACCTCTGCTGCCAAGTGATCATTCAACTGAGCTGGAGTTTCTCTCCCTATGCCTCCCTATCTTCAGTCTTTTTCTAGCTCTCGTTAAGCTGTGTTGTGACTACCATCTAATACACTGGGCAGTAATGAAGCTTTAAAAATATTGCTCTCAGGTGGTTCACTATGATAGTGTAGATTGTAAAGGAATACGGAATAGGGATGGAAAATAGAAGGTCTTTCAAGCTGAACACACTTTCTCCTGAATCATCCATCTCCCTACCTCTCACCTCTCTGCCTACCGGCACTGATGAACAATTGTTGATTATGTCATGAAAATGACCGAATAGGCTCTAGTTCATACTGTCTCATCACAAAATGAATTCGGCATTCTTGAAGATGCTATACAACCCTGTGGTTTCAACAACTGGTGGCACTATAGGTATATACTTAAAGAATACTATTACAGCTAGGGTTGTAAATCCTCACTTATTTTTCATTCTCACATGCAAGAACAAAGAATTTCAGAAGTGTTTCTCGGTTAGTGACAGTAAAAGACCTTTTGCAGATTTTTAACAGTTTTTTTTGCATTTTAAAACTTTTTGGAAATATTTCATTGGGGAGGAACCATTTTTGGGGGGACATTTTGTATCTAAACTGCACATTGTACCAAATATGTTGTTTGGGAAGGGACATACCTTGCTTTTGTGCAAAATTAGTGTTTTAAAGTGAAAAACGTTTTGCCCAAAAGTTCAAAAATTGAAAAAAATCTTGCAGTAGCTGAAGTTTTTCAGTGGGGTGCCTTGATGTGTTGAGATACTTTGAAATATTCTTTTTTAGGTGAGGATGAGGGGACTTCTGCATATTCTTTACATTCCCAAGAGTAGTAGGAATAATATGGTTAAAGCCCACTCTTAGTATTCATTAATAACTAACCCGCACACTGAATGGCATGCAATAGAAATGTCCTCAATGGAATAGTTATGTGAGCACTGGCTTTCACCCAAGAAAGCTAAGATGTCTTGGCAGCATACAACTGAGGAAACCTCAGTGCATTAATGCAAAAGAATGGGAGGGAAGCTCATTCCTTTATCAAGTCCAGAACAGCAAATCTAACAGAGGATGAACCACTCCTAGAAATCTATCTTCACCATGAATTTCCACAGGATAGAGTTCAATGGAGCATGGGAAAATGAGGTACCCAATGGGAGACATTAGTAGACCTTACAATAACCTGCATTGTGCAATTATTCTGAGTTAAGGAAGACTCAAGATGTGATCAAAATTAGAGGAGAGGCTGGGGGGATGTAGTAGCAACACAACTATCTGACCTGCTGCTTCACCATTATAGAAATCCAGAGCATCTGGCGATTCCTCTGCTGGATCCTAGCAGTTTCTTGCTGACAAAACCAATGGACAAGATGCCTAGCCCCATCAGTTCTACATAACAGAAGTCAGCTGGTTTCAACTGATTAGCTGAATATAGAATGAGTCAGCTGCTCTTGGCAGCAGATGCAATGGCAAGATGCAGGAGGACAGAGATGTCAGAGTTAGCTGGCCTGGCCTGTGGGATAAACTGCTGCCCTCAAGTATGGCAAAAAACACTGTCCTATGAGCAGTGTTAAAGGCAGGTTGAACTATCATGTCACTTGGCAGCTGCTCGGGGATGACTCTACAGCTTCTGGGAATTAATAACCTCAGAAAAGGAAACAAAAGGTGGGACATGCTATCCCCATAACTTTTGATCTGCAGAGTTGATATTGTTCTAAGAAGCTATCCAAAGTGGCTGCTTACTTAATTCTTCATTGGAATCCTCAGAGTCAGATCCTTTATGATTGACTAAGGGGCTAAACAGACCACCCCAAAGGAGTGGCTTGCCACTGTCTCTTTGAGCACTGGATTGGGGCCATGGCAACTGCACGCTGAGACCCCAACCCAGCATTTTCTTGATTCAAACAGAAGTGGCAGAAAGCTGCCAGGAAAAAGGCACCTTTGCTGCTATAGCAGTGGCTTTTCAGCATTCCTGCAGCACAGCACATGTAAACGCTGCACTGCAGAAACGCTGTGAAGACGATGCACATCGAGTCAGCCATGCTGCTTCCCAATGGCCTGGGTACATGCTGCTGTCTGAACACCATGTCCCCGGGCTGCCAGGAAGCCAGGGCTTACTGCTGGTCTATTTTGCCCCTATGAAACCTACCCAGGCAATTTTCCTTCCATAGGGCCTTGATCTGAAGACACTGGGAGCCAGACACTGAAGAAGCAGCTGTCTCTATACAGTAACTTAGCAAATGCAGAGGTGATGGCTGCTCCTTCCTTTCCCCTCCTCCTCCATTTCATTCTGGGTGGGCACTGCCATTATACTTCTGCTAGGGGCATTGAGCATTCTTCTCAACTGGCTAATGATTGGTTGGATAGAGATGCACTCACTAGTGTCAATTGCATCCTCCTAGTTTAGAGGCATGGGCACCAATCTTTCCTCTTTGCCAGCATCCATTTTTTCACTCTGCCCAATGGAGGCGCTGACTGGAATTAGCTCAAGTTTGCCATTTATTAGAGATGAGCAGAGACTGATTCACATTCAACATACCCCTAGTTACATTGTGTCTTTCTGGAGATTTTAATTATAAAAGGCTTTGGGGACCCAACCTCAGCTAATAAAAACAAATGATATACATGTTTCTGCAGAAAGTCATTCGATTTGCATCTTGAGATTGTAAAGTATTTAGTCCATTTTTCCAAAGCAACATATTTATGTATTTGTTAAATTTGTAATCCCCTTCCTACACAAGAAGGACACTCAAGAATATCTTGCATTCAAATGATCTCTGTCTAACTACAGCCCAAGAAACCTTTAGGTAATGAAATTCCACAGAATTCATGGACATTTTGTTGCCATGCTAAACAGCTATTCTAGCTAGTGAATTCTTCCTAATGTTTAAACGTTAGTTTATCTCCTCAGCCTGCAAATTCTGACTGGAACTTAAACTGCAATTCATAATAATTATAGTTGGCTGTCCACATTTGCAGGGGTTAGGGGTGCAAAAACCCCTTGAATGTGAAAAAAATTCAAACAACTCCCACCCACCCAGTTAAAGGGAGGGGTAGGCTGGGGAAGATGAGTCCTTTCTCCCACCCGCACCCTCCCATCACTTTAACTGGCTCTCCACCCCTTTCAGGACAGAAAGCTGCTTGGGTTAAGGCAGCTATCCATCCTGGAAAGGGTCATGAGGAGGGTCAATCCTCTTCCCCATTCCAGGATGGATAAGTGCCTGGGTTGTCCTGCCTGGGGAAAGGCAGCTGTCCATCCTGCAAAGGGGCATGGGGTGGTCAATCCTCTTCTCCCTTTCCAGGATTGATAGATGCCTGGGTTGTCCTTCCTGGGGAAAAGCAGCTATCCATCCTGGGGGTCGGGTTGGCGCATGCACCCTTCCTGGCTGCTCCCTCCCTCCTGGGCTTTTTTCTTCCAAATGAGGAGAACCCAGGGGAGAAGAGGAGGAGGAGTGTTCACATAATGGCTTGACCTCGCAAATAATCATAACTGCGAATGTCAAAGCCGCAAATGTCAAGGGACGACTGTACTTACTGGGCTATCTTAAGAGAACAGAATGAACAACTTTCTGTTTTATATTATTTTCAGCACCTGAAAACATACAGCATGTCTGCCTGTTAGCAGTTACTTCAGCCCACTCTCATGGGATTTGCGTCATTAGGCCTTCCTCTAGATAGCTCTCTTCTGACTCTTACAGCATGTTCTTCCAGAGAGAAAGAGGATAAAAAAATAAAAACATTTGGGAGGAAAATGTTCTATGTTCATCACCTCAGTCATTTGGGCAACAAGGGTACCATCACTGAACAGACTTTCATGTCTAATGAGTCCCAAAATATTTTGCAACAGCGACGATGTTCATATGTGACCAGGTGAGTCTTCAGAACTGAGGCATTCCATTTAGGACAGTTTCTTCTGTAAAGGAACCTGCACTTCCAAAAAGGATAGAAATGAGAGGTGCAAATATAAAAATAACTGGCTGTAATTTAATTAGCATTGAAATAAGAGCCAACATGGTACTGTGGTTTGAGTGTTGGACTAGGACTCCAGGGGATCAAGGATTGAAATCCACCCATCCCACTCAGCCATGGAAACCCAATGAGTGAATCACATACTTTCTCAGCCTTAGAGGAAGGCAATGGCAAACCTGCTCTGAATAAATCTTGCCAAGAAAGCCCTATGACAGGGTTGCTGAAAGATGAAATCAATTTGAAGGCACATAACAATGTATATACATAGTAGTGACATATATACCTCCTGCTCAGTCTACTACCCAATGTTAACTGCTGATGGAGAACTTTGAAGCCTCTGTTAGACCCATCCATTTACATCTATAGGTTTTTATATGTACATTCATGTCATCAGTGGTCTTAGTCTTGTTGTGATTTTCCTTGGGAACTGTGTCACACAGCTGCAAGGAAATGTTCCCCAAGTGTGCAAGTTTGTTTCAAATGTATTATTTACGATTCTTCACCTGAACTAATTGCATGTCAAACCCAGACAGAATTTTCAGTTGTTTTTACTAAAAGGGAGTGAACTTTCCTGCCTCTTGCCCTCCCATGATTGGCTACATGGAAATAAATGAGGTTTAGCTGTACTGGTGATAAGTTGGTTGACCCCATTACTGCTGATACATTAAACTAATTCTAGTTCCTTCTGCAAACTGAACCTATATTAAGTAGGTTGGAGCATTAATGGGCTTTCCTTTCCATGAAACAGTTTATCCCTGTGAAAAGAAGCATCCACATTTTAACAGCTTTCAAATGTGTATGGCATTAGCCCATTGCAGCAGCAACAAACAAAAGTCCCAGGGCACCTTAAAGATTAGCTCCTTTATTATAGCATGAGCTGCTGTTGGGTTGGCTCTAGTCCATAAAAGAATGTATTAATGTTTAAGGTACCACAGGACTCTTTATGGTTTATCCTCATTTTGTGATATTTTGGAAAGCAAGCATAGAGCAGCATGCAGATATAGGTATGGATGTAGACAGATATAGGCATATGTGTATGCTTACCAGCTAAGAAATAATGAGACCTCACAACAGAGTTGGGTACTCAAGGGTGACTTTACTAATTATTTAGATCTTTTAACTTTTAATACCATCCCATATGTGAGCATGCTAGATCTTTATGATTTGTGAGGAAAGGGTTTCCCTGAATCCCATCAACATCCCAAGCACATCTGGTGAGGACACAGTAGAGAACAATCTCAGTGACTGTCCCAAGTTGTGGAATTTCCTTCACTGAAATCAGTGAATCAATCAATCAATAATTTTATTTATATGCCTCCTTTCTCCTAAATTAAACATGAGGCAGCACAGAACAGTACAGTTTTAAAAACAAGATTAAAAACATCACATTGTTATAACAAGTTAAAGATATAAAATCATTAAAAATGTACAAGAGCTGCATCGGCACGGTAGAATTAATGCAATTTGACACAACTTTAACTGCCATGGCTCAATGCTATTCAATTCTGAGGACTATAGTTTTGTGAGATTTTTTTTTAATTTTATTGATTAAAAAATAAAAATAGTTACAAGTTACATAAAGGTT
>JAIPUX010001880.1:31829050-31840186 GCA_020142125.1 Phrynosoma platyrhinos | reverse complement strand
TCCATTTGGAGGCGTATAACATCCTAGAAGCCGAAAGAGAATAAAAAAATATTTTTCCATATTTTTTTCTAGACTTTCATCTATACAAATACCTAACAAGAACAATTGGGGATCAAAGTTTAAATTATAATTTAAAATTTCACTAAGAGAGTGTCTAATCATCAACCAAAATTCCTTGGCTTTTTTACATTCTCACCATAAGTGGTAAAACGTAACCGTCTTTTCCTTGCATTTCCAACAGGAATTTGAATATGATTTGTTAGCTTTAGACAATTGGACAGGAGTCAAATACCAATGGTAGAACATTTTGAAAAAGTTTTCTTTTATATTAGAATTTAAAGTGTATTTTATTCTTTTCTTCCAACACTTCTCCCATTGGTCCAAGTCTATGGTGTGTCCAAAATTTTTAGCCCATTTTAACATGTTAGGTTTTATTAATTCAGATTCAAATTCCATTGTTTGCAATAATCTATAAAATTTGGATATTTTGTGTTTATCAATTGACCATATTATTTCTTTGAATTGTGCATTTAATACTCCAATTGTTCTTGTTTTTTTAATCTAATAGGAAGCGTTCTCTTATTTGTTTGTACGAAAACCAATTGCAGTTATATCCTTCAGAGTTTAAGTCCGTCTGGGATTTTATTTCTAAATTCCTTCCTTAATAATCAAATCATTGTAGGTGAGCCAATTTTCCTTACCAAATTTATTTCCCCTCGAGGCTACCTCTCCGACTGCTGTCCATCTGGGAGAATATCCTGCCATTTTCGTTTAATTTTGTGCCAAACTCTCAACAACGATCTATGTAAGTAATGGTCATTGAAATTTTTATGGTACTTAATTTTATCATAAATTAAGTACCCATGCCAACCGTAAACATTGTCAAATCCTTCCAAAGTAAGATTCCTTTCGTCATTTCATTTGAACCAATCAATTAGGCAAAATAGGGAACATACATAGTAATAATTTTTAAAATTTGTTAGACCCAAACCTCCTCTCTCTTCAGAATCCTGTAATAGTTTAAATTTTATTCTTGGTTTTTTCCCTTGCCATCTGAATTTAGATATATCTTGATTCCATTTATTAAAAGGTTTATCATTTAGAATAATTGGAATATTCTGAAATAGTGCTCGCTTCGGCAGCACATATACAAAAATAAAAACATTAGTTTGGGTAAGACACTCATTTTAACAGTCGATATCCTACCCAGCCATGAAATGTTGATTTTGGACCACCTTTTTAAATCTTCCTTTATTTCTGCCCAATTTTTGTCATAGTTATTTTTAAACAAATCTCCATTTTTAGTCATGAAATTTATATCTAGATATTTCACCATACTAAATTCCTGAAATTTAGATAATTCTGCTACTTTCTTCTTTACTTCTGGAGACAAATTCATTAACAACATTGTTGTTTTTGCATTATTTATTTTAAGTCCTGATGCTTTTCCAAAGTTACTCAATATTTTAAGAAGAATTTCTATATCTTCACATGGATTGGAGAGAGAAACCATCAGATCATCAGCGAAGACTTTCACTTTGAATTCTTGTGTGTTTTTTTATTTTAATTCCATGAATATCCTTGTGTGTTCGAATATTATTCATTAATATTTTAAAGTTCAAAATAAATAATAAAGGGGATAAGGGGCAGCCTTATCTAACACCTTTTTGAATCTTAAAAGATGAGGCTGTTTCTCCATTTATAATCATTTTGGTTTCCTGATTTTGATAGATTGAACAAATCCAACTACTCATGTTTGTTCCCAGATCTAAAGTCTCTAACAAATTCTGCAGACAATATCTTTGATTGAATATCCTCCACCCTGAAGCCATGCCATTAACAACAGAACAATACCTATTCTATATGGAACAATACACAGTTTACATAGGAATCACTCCTCCCTACCCAGGGTCTCACAGTATATATAGACCCACTCTCTTCCATTCCACTATTCTCTGAAGATGCCAGCCACAAATGCTGGTGAAACATCAGAAAGAAACTCTTCTAGAACATGGCCACACAGCGCGAAAAACCCACAAAAAACTATGTTCTGAGATATTCAGAAACAGAAATCAAAGGGAAACTTCCAGAATGGTTCACAGTAAAAAATGTGGTTCACAGTGTATCTTTCGAGCTGGAGAGATATGAAGATTTTCTGTCATTGTGACAAATAGAGAAAGAGAAATGGGAAAGTGCCATGTAGGAGAAAATTGAAGCCATTAGACCAGGGGTAGGCAACCTTTTTGAGCCAGGGGCCGGGTTGCTGTCCCTCAGACAATTGGGGGGCCGAAGCACCCAAAATAAATAAATAAATAAATAAATAAATAAATAAATAAATATTTTTTTAAAAATTAAAAATTTTAAAAATATGCATGCACACTCTCTCAGCCCCAGAAAAGCCATGGCAAACCCCCTGTGGAGATTTTGCCAAGAAAACCCCAAGAACAAGTAATAACAACAATAATAAATATCATCATGGTGGGGGGCGGTGGCGGCAGGGGGAGCAGTGGCGGCAGCAGCAGCAGCAGCAGGACCAGCCTGGGGCTAGTCCAAAGGCCTTGGGGCATGCATCCGGCCCCCAGGCCTTAGGTTGCCTATCCCTGCATTAGACAAAAAGTAGAAGAAATATTTACAATGTAAAAGCAATTGGTTGCTGGTGGGTGTTTAAAACCACAAATGAAAATGATGGAACAATGAGATACACAGCCAAGCTCATAACC
Source organism: Phrynosoma platyrhinos (assembly GCA_020142125.1). Lineage (NCBI taxonomy): Eukaryota > Metazoa > Chordata > Lepidosauria > Squamata > Phrynosomatidae > Phrynosoma > Phrynosoma platyrhinos. The sequence goes on along the minus strand of JAIPUX010001880.1, from coordinate 31,837,466 downwards.
CAATAATCCCAAACATAGGGAATGGTCAGAAAAAAACAAAGTCTGCAGTTCTGGCAAATATAATAGGAGGGATTTGTCACACAACTGTGATATATAGTATTATATCTGCAGAACTGCAGAGTCATATGTGAGTGTGTATGTGTGACAAAGGGCAGGACATCTGCTGATCATGTCCATGAAGATAGCAAAGGATTCAGACTACTAATGTATATTGGGACAGCATCTGGTCCTCAAGTGTAAAGAGCATGATGCAATGCTTAAGAAATGTTGCATGAGCCAAGGCTATAAGAAGTACAGGTCAGTGTGAGTGTGTTGTGGGTCATTGTAGTTGGTCAGTGGTTAGTGCTTGTGAGTGTTGGAGAGTTCTTGTATTGTTGTGTTGCTAAGAAGGAGAAAGCCAGTTTGTGCTTTCATCCTAGAGCTGTATATAGTTATTTACCTCCTATCCTGTGTAAATAAACCCTTCAACTGTAGCAGCCCAGCTTCTGCATACTGTTTGAGATTATCTCAAGATCCCTGCCAAGATACTGAAAGTCATTCATGCCACACCTCAGTGTGATGACAACAACAATACACACAGACACAAACTGTATATCCTGTTGAAATCATGGAAACAATTCATCTTTCAATGGAACATTCGCCCTTCATTCCATACACCTCCAAAGTAACTACTAATCTTCATTCCTTCCTGACCTACTAATAACAACATTCTCAATAATTTACCCATACTGAATGACTCACTCTACTCATATAGAGTAGAACAGTTGCACCATGCCACATTCTTTCTCCCTTTCACTGTGCAGCTGCCAAATACATATTGATTTTTGCATTTTACCTAGTCTGAGATACTTGATTCACAATGCTTGGCTGTATCAAGTGCCATTTCCTCCAGATGTCCTTCTCCACTGCAGAAGATCCTTCATATGTGAAGTCAGTATTCAGCAGCACAGGTATCCAAAGCCAGCTGCTTTTCACATGCACAAATTCTATAATGTTAACCTTTTGTTCTCAGTTCAACTCATGTTTGTGAATGGTGCAAACAGACCATGCAACCCAATAGAGATTTTTGCATGCAAATGTTTTTATGTGGTGATTGTTGAATTTCTGAAATCCTTTCTTATTCTGCATTGTGTTTATTCTGAAAGGGGTTTAAGTTTCCAAGGAAGTAGCACAATGTTTGGTATTTCCAGTCTCGGTCTCAGAAGAAGGCAATGGCAAACCTCCTCTGAACAAATCTTGCCAAGAAAACCCCATGATAGGTTTGCCTTCAGATCACCATAAGTCAGAAATGACTTGAAGGCACACAACAACAACAATAATCATCTCAATGTCTGAAGGAGGATGCAGGACAAGTGAAATCAAACAATATTTCCCCCTTCCTGGGGGCAATATGACAATGTATATAAGGACACCATCACCTGCATTCACATGGGCCAATATTACAAGCCAGAAATAAATATTTGGAAGTCAAATGAATTTTTTCTGAGGAACTTTGCAAAGAAATAACAAATCAGTGCCAAATCAAATCAGGGGGAGTTTACTAAATACTAAAAAAAAGATAGAGCTATGGACATTTTCTCAGTATCTACCATTTATTCCATCCACAGAATATGGCATGTATTAGTATAGTCCTTGGACACAGAATTTGATTTTTTCTGGGACAAAATATACCCAGCCCTGCTTGCCTTTCAAGTTCATTTAGCTTATGTTTCCAAGGGAAATAGCACTTTCATTAGTTAAATTCCTAAGTATTTATCTGGAGACTAAGCATACAAGTACATCCATTTACTCCCATTTACCTATCATCATCCACGTCTCCCCTTTTTCATTTCCTTTTTGACACATCAATCTACTCCCTCTTCCGTTATTATTTTAATTGTAAGCTACTTATGGTAGGGACATCTCTTTCTTATATGTCTCATTGTGCTATGTACATTAATAACATTATTTACCTACCTATATACCCATTTTTTGGCAGATGATGGACTCCATGTCAGCAGAGTGATGAATTTGCTCTGGGTTTTAGCTTTGAAGGAGCTATCCAGAGTACTGAATCTTTGAGAGGGATTGTTGTTGTTAACTGCCCTCAAGTCAACCCCAACTATGAATGAGACTTCTCTATGACCCTCTTTCCTCAACCACTCTTCTCAGATCCTGCAGATTCAAACCTTTGACCTCCCCTGGTTTGAGTCTACCCATCTGGCATGTAGTCTTCCTCTCTTTCTGTTACCCTCTACCTTTCCTAACATTATTGTCTTTTTTGGCAGGTCGTGCCTTCTCATGATGTGGCTAAAGTATGGCAGCCTCAATTTGATCATGTTTGTTTCTAGGACTAGTTCTAGGTGTGATCTGTTCAAAGACTCATTTGTTTGACTTTTTGACTATCCACAGCATTCTCAGCACTCTTCTCCAGCACCACATCTCAAATGAATAATTTTCTTCTTATCTGCTTTTTTCACTGTCCAGCTCTCACATTGTACATGGAGATTGGAAATACAAAAGCTTGAGTGATTCTAACTTTAGTGCTCAGTTGCATATCTTTACTCTTCAGGATCTTGTCTAGTTCTTTCATGGCTGCCCTTTGCAATCCTACTCTTCTTCTGATTTCTTGACTGCAGTCTCCATTCTGTTCATATTTAATCCATGATAGGGGAACACTTTAACTATTTCAATTTCCTCATTGTCTAGGTTGAATTTATGTGGATCCTCTGTGGTCATTATAGAGTTCAACATCTAGGATAATTCCTTTAAATATTCAGTTAAGTAACCAAATTTCAGATGGGATTCACTATCTCTCTGACATGGAAACCACCAGTCCCTGTAGAACTAACATACATATATACAATCCCTGGGAGAGTAACATATATACATATATACATACATGGTTTGAAGATACAAATATTTTAAATGTTCTTTGTGCCTTTCAGAGAAGATAAGCTGCTTTAGACAAATGTGTTGCTATTCCACTGTGAAATTCCTGAAGGTCCTCATGAGTGATTCTTTGCATAAGGATTCTCACAGCTGCAAAGTTCATATCTATACAAGGTATTTGGATTCTCCACACACACATACTACAACTTGCTGATAAAAAGCACAAGTGACCTCTGGTGACAACACAAAGTGCAGATTCAGGAAGCAAAAAGTTGAACAAGGAAAAACGTCCATTGTGCAATGTCCCCCACCCCCCAGTATGCATGGCATAATATATGCATGTGTATATCCCTAAGAGCATTCAACCCCACTGTTTGCCATTAACACTTCTGTTCTATACTACTGATAAAATATGAATGGGAAAATGAAAACAGTTCATGGGAGTTCAATGCAGTTTCATAGGTAAAGCAAAATGAAAAGTTCATTGAGTTATCAATGCTGCAACTGAGCAATAACACTGCAAATTGGGGATATGCAGGAACCATTTACAGCTTTCTGTGCTCAGCATGTTTATATATAGCCAGTTTATAGGCAAGTAAATAAAGTAATTCACATCAGATTCTTCAAGCACAGCATATGCCAGATTTGGATTTCTCCAATTGCTATTTGGCATCCCTTTTAAGGAGAAAAAGGGGCCCATTTTCCAATTACAGTTTCAATGAAAAATTGTATGCATTGCAGGGAGTAGCCAGGGTATGACCACAAACATTGCAGTTCTTGATAAGGCCACTTGTCATATGTAAAGCCATATTCTGCTGATAGTGATGGAAGCACAGTTACACAGATAGCATGTTTCTCTATGCCTTGTCTTTGCACATTGCACATTGTGTATTGTGTGTTTTGATTGCACCCACTGCATTACAGTTGCACATCCTATACTTTGTATTGTAGCTGACCATCATGTATGACATGTGTTGTGCAATGTTGCTATTCTTCATGGGATTTGTATAGTGTTCATATAGTGTATATCCACACGTGGACATGTACACTATGCTGAAAGGATGTTGGATTTTAACCATTCTGCTTGCTACTTACCATGAACACAGAAATCTAAAGTGACCTAGCCACATTTGGCAAGAAAAACTAACAGAGAGCTCTGGAAATAGAGAGGACATGGCACAATAAGATCATTAAGCTAGACCTTCACCTACAATGAAAGGAGGTCCAACTCAGAGTGTGACATGGCATTTCCTCCACTTGAAGAATTTCAGAAGTAGATGCAACTAACTAGTTACTTGTTTTTAATCCTTTTCCTGTATTGATTGTACATGTTGAGTCTTCCTTATCCAAAATGGTTTCCTTATCCAAAATGGAATTCTGGATAAGGGAGACTCAGCATGTGTAACTAAATTACATTTGGGAAAAATACTTCATTTTTTGTCATGTAACTCTACTAAAGTGATCTTTATAATTACAGAGTTGCAGCCTTACTAAAGGGCAGAAGAGGCATATCTGTGTCTCAAGTGCTAGTGCATGCTCTGTTGTGAGTGTAGAGGCAAGAACAAGGTGGGCAGAGGAAGAATATGCTTTATGTCACAGGTGCACAGCTTCTAGTATTAGGTTGGATTTTTAAGTAACTAAACATAAGTGTTTTACAAAACAGTGATATCTCAACTGGAACAATTAAAATGCACAAAATACATCATGCAAGCTTTCAAAGCTTCACTGGCTTCTTCATCAGGCAAAGATAATAAAACTCATACAGGAAAATAAAAGTGGCAATGTTAGAGTCATAGGATGTTATCACACAGGGGCAAATCTGTTGGTTAATCCACACAAAACCCAAACAGAAACTGGATTAGTGCCCCGTGTTTTCACACGACGTCGCACAGAAACTGGACAGAAAGTGGACAGAAACTGGTGTTAACCAAGATCTTTTGAAATTCAGTTGTTTGGAGGAAATGCAAATGTGCAATTAAGTTAATTTCACATTTACCGTAATGTGACAGCCAAATGCGCATTTGGGAGCATTTCTCTGCTTTTCCCATTGTTCCAGTGAACATTCCTCTATCTGCGCATGTGCAAGAAGCTCATTTCTAGTACATTTACGGGCTTTTCTCACTTTTGTGTGAACATTAAATGCACTTACTGTAAATTCGCAATTAAGGTAATTCCATTTGCGGAATCAAGGTTTATTTTCAGTTTATTTTCGGAATGCCTCATTTCCACTTTATTATCGCTTTCTGGCCCACGTGTGATAACGTCCATAGGCTTACAGTATGTCTCAGATATTACTCAGCTGTCAGTTAAGAAGATATTGAGTATCTCAAAGCAGGCAGAGGCCACTCCTTCTTGGCCATGTGAGAACCAGGGATGAAGGGCAGTAAACATAGACAATGAAATTTCAAATCCATTATAAAAATAATGGATTTTCTTTTTCTTCAGAACCATTTGCCCTGAGATTTTTCTCCCCATCCAGAGAAGCACAGTAGTTCCTGTAGACTTCAACTGCTGTCCTCAAACCTGCCAACTATACTCCCTACTATCACTCCCCTTGGCCTGGACCAATTGTAGCATACTTATATAATGAAATCATCATTTTCTTCCACAAAAGGACTTGTCCCTATAGAAAAATATAAAAGTTGTGAAGGTAATACAGGAGTGTCAATGTGGGACCCTGCTGCACTTACCCTAGTGACCTCAGAAGAACTGTGAAGGCAGAGGAAGCCTGAAGCTGGGGCATTTCTGACTCTATTCTAGAAAGCTGGTAGCCTTGCATTGACTCATATTTCTTAATAAAGATAAAATGAGTGCCCATGTGCACAGAGTCACACTACATTTCCTCAGTGAGCTGAGGAGCAACCTGTGAACAACTCAGCTCTTCCCTGCTGGCATAGCAGACATTTAACCAATACTGCACTAAAGAAAAATGGTATTTAACTCCATGCATTACTGAGAATGGAGTAAGAGTGACAGAGTGCCAAAAAGTTGCCTGCCATGTAGTCAGGGGGTGGCACGATGCTGGCTTGGGGGTGGTGTCAGAGTATGCAGCATCTAAACAACACGCTCAGACTCCACCCCCAAGCCTTCACAAAGGGGCAGTCTGCTCTGCCCTACAATACCCTTTTCTGGCCATCCCACCCATGCTCTGATCACTGTGAAAAAGGACCTTCTTCTCCCCATGCATCTGATGCCCAGTAAATTGAACTGGGATAGTAGCTAATAATTGTGGCAATAGTGTCACTGTCATGAATAACTAGTGATCATGAATACACAACAGATCATGAACACAGAACTGTAACTATTCTGTATTCATGATCGCTACTTAATCAGATTTCTGTCACATGACACATATCCCTCCAAACTACTTTAGTGGGCATCAGCTGCATGAGGAGAAGGAGGTCCATTCTGTTGGCACATGCATATAGGTGAAAAACAGGACTGTCAAGTTGGGGTGTTAAAATCAAAAAAGTTTACTTAGGCTGCATCGGCACTGCAAAAACAATAACCCTGGTAATTTCCCAGAAATTTATAGTATTGAGCTATGTCAGTTAAAGTGGTGTAACACCAGATTATTTCTGCAGTGTGGATGCAGCCCAAGTTATGTATACTTAATCAAGTAGCTAATCTAAGATCTTAGCCAATGTTAAATTTGTTTTTCTTATACTTTTCAGACGTCTAATTTGTCTGTCTTTCTAGAATCTTTTCAGAAATAGTTTGTTGTACTAGGTCAGAGAGTCAGACTAGTATATGCTTTTCTGGTATAGAATACTGGTCACTCATCTTTCAAAACCACAAATGGACTTCCAGTCATTTTTGTTGTAGTTGTTGGGTGTGTGTGTGTTTGCAATCAGATTTTCCTAGAACAAATAAGCAGCCCCTAGAAAGCCCCCAGCACAGTTGTCCTTCCCACCCAGCTGTATTGAGGTAAATATTTAAAATGTTGGTCTTCATATATTATGAAATCAAGATTATGTATGAATTAACAAAATCCTAACACTCTGGTTAAAAGGAAAAACCTTAAAGTTTCTCATTCTCAAATTTATGCATTTTCCAAAAAAAAAACAAAACCCAAAACAGAACACCAAATCCTTCTCAGTTAGATCCCTGAGATTTCAATCCTGACACAACTCACAGCTGCCAAAATTAATCAAGTTTCTCACAAATAAACAGGTTTCTGAATTTTAGCCTAATTATATTTACATAAATTCATTACATAAATTTATAAATGGATGGCAGAAAAAACACTACAAGTAATAAAGAAAAGAAGAGAAAAAACAAAAGGGAGATAGGAACAAACTAAGAATTATGAATGCAATAGTACAACTGCTTGCGTGGAAAGATAAGGAAAGTTACTACAATGACCAATGTAGAGAAATAGATCTATTTCACAAGATCCGAGAAATCAAAGGAAAATTCAAACCAAGGATTGGGACAATCTGTGACAATAAAAATAATATAATTCAAGACCAGGAAGGAATAAAAAGATGTTGGATGCAATACACAGAAGAATTATACAATAGAGATGACAAAATGAAGGACATATGGAATGAAGAGCCATATGAAAATGAACCACAAATTCTAAAAAATGAGGTGGAAACTGCAATAAGAGAAATAGCAAGAAAAGAAATGACCAGGAACAGACCATATTCCAATTGAACTGCTTCAATCCACATTGACAGAGTCAACTTTAGTACTAACCAACATATGTCAATAGATATGGAAAAGAAAATGATTGCCAACAGATTGGAAGCAGTCAATATACATCCCCATCCACAAAAAGGGAGACAAAAGAGACTGCAGCAACTATAGGAACATAGCACTAATCTCCCATGCAAGCAAAATTATGCTCAAAATTCTGCAACATAGACTTCAACCATACATGGAGAGAGAAATCCCAGAGGTCCAAGCAGGGTTCAGGAAAGGAAGGGACCACATTGCAAACATACGATGGCTAATGGAGCACACCAGGGAATTAAAAAAAAAATCAGCACATGCTTCATAGACTATAGCAAAGCCTTTGACTGCATAGATCAGGGGTAGGCAACTTTTCCCCTTTAAGGGCCAAGGGACTTCAGCTCCTAGAATCCCAGGAGCTATTGGCCAACATGGGACTATTGGCCAACATGGCTGAGGCTTCTGGGAGCTAAAGTCCCTCGGCCCTTAAAGGGGAAAGGTTGCCTACCCCTGGCATAGATCATGGAAGGCTATGAAATGCCCTTAAAGACATGGGAGTGCAAACACATCTGATAGTCCTGATGAGGAACCTGTACTCAGGCCAAGAGGCTACTGTCAGAACAGAACACAGAGAGACAGAATGGTTCCCAATAGGCAAAGGGGTCAGACAAGGCTTTATCCTTTCACCCTATCTGTTCAACATTCATGCAAAACAAATTATAAGAAAAGAAGGCTTCGACACAAAAGAAGGAGTGAAAATAGAAGGAAGGAATATCAACAATCTAAGATATGCAGATGACACCATAGTACTACTAGCAGCAAACCTCATAGACCTGGAACACCTACTAAGGAAGATCAAAGAAGAAAA
>JAIPUX010001880.1:31764965-31801675 GCA_020142125.1 Phrynosoma platyrhinos | reverse complement strand
ATAGCAATATTGCTTCCTACAGCCTGTGAAAGATACAAGATGACTGTTTCAGTTAGACTGAAAAGAGGGTGGAGGAGGTGGTGCACCTATCCCAAGATCAAGGCAGGAAACATTAGGAAGTTTGTGGGACACCTGGGGTTCCCTGTAGGTCCTTATTAAAACTTTATTCAAACTGAACTATTTTAAAAGCCTCTCCACCTGAAAAGACTCTGGAAAAAATTCAACTGAATTCTTGGTCTCTCTGCCACCACAGGTATACCTGTCCAGTTAGCCTGATGGGATTGATGAGTACATGCATATGCATTAAAGTGCTTGCTATTAGAACTGTAACAAAGTTTTGAGATGCATACTGCTTACTGAAGTGCTTTTTCAGGTAGAGGGGCTTCTTACATGGTTTAAGTTAAATAACATACTACAAAGAACCTGAGAGCTTTGTAGAAGTTGCCTATCCCTGCTTTATAAGTAAAGGTATTCCCCGTTAACAAGGTTGTCAAGTCATGTCCAACCATAGGGGACAGAGTTGATCTCCGTTACTAAGCCGAAGAGCCAGCATCGTCAGTGACTACTCTGTGATCATTTGGCCAGCATGATTGCACAGAACGTTATTTACTTTCCCACCAAAGTGGTACCTATTTATCTACTTGCATTTACATGCTTTAAAACTGCTAGGTTGGCAGAAGCTGGGACTAGTAATGGGAGTGCACCCCATCATGCAGCACCCAGGCCTCGAACTGCCAACCTGCCAATCTTGTAATCAACAGTCAGCATCTCAACCACTTGAACCACTTGATCTCTGCTTCAAACAAAGCTAAAATGGCACTGATTGGCTATTTAACACGGAAAACACATCCTTCCTTCTTCCCCTTCTCTGCCAGACATCTTGCTGAACATGTTTCCAACTGTATCTAAATGGTGAAGCTCTGTGACAAAATCAGCTGTCCTCATATATCAGCCTGTTTTAGCCAAAACAAATAAAATTCAGATGTTGTCCATCATGCTAGATGTGAGACCATAAAACAATGTAAAAACTGGACTAATGATACAAGTTTACTGTCTTTCCCCAAACTAATGGTAATTTGATTATGGTATATGAGTTGGGTGCATGTTGACTTACAGATATGTACATAAGTGTACAAGATTCTGTACTGGATTGTAGACAAGATCATAATGATCAATTATCTTGAATTTGTTCAGATTTTTTCCCAGTACAAATAAATTACTATGAAAATGACTGAAGCATGTTAGCATCAAGATATTTTGTAGTGTGAAAACAACAGAAAGACAGTTGAAGTCTTTTAAGCTATAGCATTCACATGAGAGACTTCTTTAACTTTGAGGCTCTATTGAATTTAGTTATTTTACCTTACAACCAGATCAGAGAAGCCTCTCTCTTTTTAGCAAAAGGCTTTGAGATTGCTTAAACCAATCTATACCAGAATGCCCTGGGCATAAATACACTGCAACAGACTTTAATTCTGCTAAAGTTGCTCATGAACCTCAGAATAGAGAACCTGTTGCCCCAATACAATTAATTAGTTGTGTGTCCCAAGGTTCAGATTACAAACTTCAGAGTATCTGAGCCAATGACAACCATAGCTGACTCACTCCTAAAGCTCCATAGAACAACTGAAGGCCTATTTGAAGCCTCAAAAGAACTGAATGGGTTTTGTTGGATTTAAAGAATCATTTGGCAGGAGTCAAAGCAACAAATGGAAGGCGAGCAGGAAACACAAATGCAGAGATGTTGTAGGAAGTGTATAGACCCAAAGTGCATCTATGCTAAGCAGCTATAGCAGCCTGATACCACTTTAACTGCCATAGCTCCATCCTGCAGGATGCTGGATTTGTAGTTTGATGAGATACTTAGAATTCTCTGTTCTAGTTCATTAGTTCTTAAACTTTGGTCACCCATGTGTTTTGTATTTCAGCTCTCAGAAGCCCCAGCCACCTTGGTCAATGGCCAAGGATTCTGGGAGCTGAAATCCAAAACATCTGGAAAACCAACAATCAAGAATCACTGCTTTCATTCACTTTCTAGGACTTTAGCATTAGATCTTTTAGGCAGAAGATTTCAAGTATCTCACTATATTACAAATCCGAAGATTTCATAAGAAGCAATTATGTCACTTAAAAGTGCTATGCTATAAAATTGTGGCATAATTGAGAAGTAAGTATGGAGTAATTCCATAAGAAAATCTGCACATGCTTTATTGACTACAGCAAAGTCTTTTACTGCATATAACATGAAAGACTGCACTAAGACAAATCGGAGTGCCACAGCATCTGATTGTCCTGATGCATAACCTGTACTCAGGACAAGAAGCTGCCATCAGAACAGAATAAGGAGAAATAGAATGGTTTCCAGCTGGTAAAGGGATCAGACAAGGCTGTTTCCTAACACTCTTGTCTATTCAACCTGTATGCTCAAAATATTGTAAGTAGAAAGACACCCCCCCCCGACTCATCAGGAGGGGCTTCTTGTTGCACCAGCCATTTTTAGGATAAGAAACACCTGGTTGGCTAAGCGCACAGGAATTCCCACCTTAATTCCTGCACACTTGACCAATCAGGTGTCATATAAGTTGTATCAAGGCACGCTGGGAAATCTTGGGGTGCATATGCCATCGCAAGATTTCCTGTGGGATTTAGGGCTATATAGCCCTGCACTGCCACATGGCAGTAGCCATTTTAGAGCTGCAGCTGAGTGAGTCACTTCGCTAGGCTGCATTGTCTTGGTTACTTGTGCTGCTCTTGGCCTAGCAAATTCTTGGCATTTGCCTTATTGCTTCATTAAATTTATTCTTTGGAGCAGTGAGGAGTGATTGATCTGGACTTCCTGTCCTTTTTTCCACAGGCGAGGCCTTTGGGCCGGTCGCCTCAGGCCCGGAGGGTGGCCTGCAGCATCTCCAACACCCAGCCGGTTTAAACATCAGGCTGAGGCAGATGCTGCAACAGATGGTTCTCCGAGGGGTGTGCGGACCTCTGCGGTCAAATCCAGGCCCAGCAGCACCCCCGGTGATGCCAGATTGGTAAGGTCTAGATACCATTGTTCGGTGGGGGGGGGTAGACAAGTGCAGCCTTCATGGGCTTGACGGTTTCTCCCCTACAGTGGGTGGTTTTAAGGAGGCAACTTCATTGTTTCCCGGTGGGGTGCCTAATTAGGACCCTGTGGATACCTTTCCGGTGGTGGTTGCCAGTGAGGCTTCCTGGCTGTTGGCGTCTCTCTGGGAGACTCGGGAAGGGTGGCCCTCAGGCCTGGTGGTGGTTATCTGAAGCAGGTGATGTGTTTGGAGGACCTGTGTTATTGCACTTGCACAGGACTATGACCTGCAGCAAGGCCCAATCTAAAACGCGCGCAGCTTTGGCTGCGTCAGGCTCTAGTCACTCTGCTCCTAAAAGGCCCTCACACACGGCCAGCAGGGATGATGAGATTGTAGCACAGTTAGCACAATTGGGCAAGAAGATGCAGGCTTGTGCTGCAGTCAGCTTGCCCAAAGGGGGCTTCAGGCTACAGCCGCCAGCCCCTCTGCCAGCACTTCTGCTATTTATGACACAGAAGTGCTGCCCTCACAATCTGCACCTGAGCCTCAGGTAGGAAACAACACGTGGTCCTGCGGTGGTTACGGCTATGGAGGTTGGGCAACCAACTATAGCCAATGTGTGGGAACTCTTAAAACAGGTTCCTGGAGTGGGGATTCAGGGTGCTGCTGCCCCTGTATCCAATCAGCCTACTATGGCAGATTTATATAACCTCCTGTGAGGAGCGGTTCCTCCAGGTGGTGGTGCTATGGAGCAAACTTCCAAGGCAGGGAGAAGAGAACAGGCAGGTGCCGCTGTGTCTCAGCCTGACATCCGAGCTGTTGCAGGGCCACACTTCGGGGGACCTATGCAGTCAGCTGGTGATGCTTCCCAGCAAGCCTCAACATCAGGTTTGTCTCCTTCTTATCCTTCACAGGCAAGTTGGTCCACCTCGGTATGGGCTCCAGGTGGCCAAGTTGGCCAGGGTTTGGGGGTGGAATGCCCCATCTCTGTACCTTTGGGTGCACCTACGATGGCACCTGAGGTTCCCCAGGTGCATGACTCGAGGGTGCAGGCTGGTCAGCCAATAGCTTCTTTGGCTAATGACACCTCAAGGGTGTCTTCTTTAGGTGCTCCCAGTTTATTGGGAGTTACCTGAACTGTGGAATCCAACCCTTACGCTGGAATGTCCACTCCTCTTGGTTCACACCTTCCACTTACCACCAAAGAAAGAATTTGGAAGGGGGATTATGCTGATTTATTTTCTCTTACTTTTAGGATCACGGTAAAGGATGGGATAGTGTTTAACCTCCCTAAAGAGTTTCAGGCACTCAAACGCCCTAAACTGGAGCGCAATTTCGTTAATTGGATTATGGGTTTCATCATTTACAGGGGAGTTATTGAGGAAAAAGAACCTCATAGATCTCCTGATTTCTCTAAATATCAGGAAATCATGATAAAAGCTTACACCAACTGCCATCACAATTCCCAGAGTGCAGCGTGGTTGCAATATGATGAGCCATTTAGAATGAGGGCTGCTCAAGACCGCTCATTGTCTTGGAGACATGTACAGTCTGAGCTGTGGGCAGATGTAATAGTGGGGGCCTCCCCTTCGAGCCGGTGTGATAATGGGTTTGTGCCCATGGTTACACAGCCGAGAAGACAGAATGTGAGGGCTGGCACAGGAGAAAAGAGACAATTTGGCCTTTGCTGGGACTTCAATATAGGTAAGTGCAGGAGGCAACCCTTCAGGTTCGAACATAAGTGTAACACCTGCGGTGGGAATCACCCCGGCACTGGTTGTAGTAAAGGTAAGCAGTCGGGAGTGGGAGGTGCACCCCAGCCATCGTCACCAGGAGGGAAAAGCTCCGTCACCAATTAAATTGGATGCACTGGTGACATGGCTGCAGACCTACCCCAGTAGAGATGCTGCCTATTATATATTCCATGGTTTTTATGAGGGTTTTCGCATCCCTTATTCAGGTCATAGGGTGTACCGTTATGCGCCCAATGCTCATTTCATAAAGAAATTGTCGGCTGTTGTAAGGGACGAGGTGGCAGCTGGGAGGATTTCAGGACCTCATGACCAACTACCAATTCCACCTCTTCGCTTATCCCTTTTGGGTGTTGTCCCCAAGAAAGCCCCTGGGGAATTTAGGTTAATTCACAATCTATCTTACCCAAGGGGTGATTCCATTAATGATGCCATAGATCCTAAGCTTACATCTGTTAAGTATGCCTCTTTTGACTCAGCAGTCAAAATGGTTAGGGCTTTAGGTAAGGGAGCGCTGTTAGCAAAGTGCAACATAAAATCAGCCTTCAGGTTGCTCCCCGTACATCCAGATGACTTTGACCTTTTAGGTTTTCAGTTTGAAGGAAAGTATTATTTTGATAAAGCCATGCCAATGGGGTGCTTGATCTCCTGTTTGGCTTTTGAGACGTTCAGCACTTTTCTTCATTGGTGTGCAGTCAAGAGGTCAGGTAACACGGCAATCACCTACTATTTGGATGATTTTCTGATTGCTGGGAATCCTAATGTAGTGACACTCTGGCTGCCTTTCAGGGTTTAATGGCAGAGTTGGGAGTCCCATTAGCTGAGGGGAAGACAGAGGGCCCTGACACCTGGCTTACCTTTTTGGGAATTGAGATGGACATCATTGCCGGGATTTCTTGTTTACCAAATGACAAGCTCGTGGCAATGAGAGAGCAGGTTAGATCAATGATGGGGAAGCACAAAGCTACACTTCATGAATTTCAATCCCTTAGAGGCTTGTTAAATTTTGCATGTAAGGTAATAGTTCCGGGACGAGCATTCTGTGCACGACTGTATAGAGACACCACAAGGGTGTCTGCTCCACATCATCATATAAGAATCACCAAGGGGATTCATGAGGACTTGAAGGTTTGGGAGTCCTTTTTGGACCAATTCAATGGTATTTCATTTTGGAGGTCTGAAATGCTGCTCAGGGCAGATTTTCAGGTACACTCCGATGCTGCTGGCGCCCATGGTTTTGGAATTTATTGGAATGGTCAGTGGGCAGCAGAGGCATGGCCTCCCGCTTGGACAGAACATGGTCTGACTAGAGATCTGACATTTTTGGAATATTTTCCCATGGTTGTAGCTGTACACCTATGGGCAAACCAATTTGCAAATAAGACTATCTGGTTTTGGTGCGACAACCAGGCAGTTGTTCAGGTGGTAAACTCACAGTCCTCCAAGTCTTCTAGGGTGATGTCTTTGGTTAGGACTATGGTGACTCAGTGTTTGAAGTTTAACATTTTGCTTCAAGCTCACCATGTGTCTGGTCTCCTTAACCCTCTCTCGTTTTCAGTTCTCCAGATTCTGGCAGCTGGTTCCAGAGGCTTCGATACACCCATTGGAGGTACCAGCACATCTGTGGAGCCTTGGAGATTAGAAATCGACCAGGCGATCCTACATTTTATCACCCCATCTACACGCAAGTCTTATCAGACAGCTCTGAATGCATTTAGGCAATTTTTGACAGTGATTGGGGAGGAGGAGGTCTGGCCTATTAGGGTAGACCTTGTTCTCCATTTCTTAGTTTACTTGAGACAAACGGGCTTGTCGCCTGTTACCATTAGGGGCAGGTTGGCTGCCTTGGCATTTTACTCCAGGGCCAGTGGATTTCATGATCCTACCACGGATTTTAGGGTTAGGAGGGCTTTGGAGGGTTGGGCCAGAGAATCCCTAGCTGTCAAGGACACTCGTTTACCAATAACTGGCCCAGTCTTGGTTAAACTGTGGCAATACTTAGCCAATACTTGTTTTTCACTTGAGGAATTGGCTTTGTTTAGGGCCATATTTGCCATAGCTTTCTTTGCGGCCTTGAGAATTAGCGAGATTATTCCTGGCTCTCTCAATGACCAATCTGGTAGGGCACTTCTGCTTTCTGACATTACAATGTCAGATCATGGGATTCAGATTTCCATTAGGCACTCAAAGACCGACCAGTTAGCTAGAGGTCAGTCTATTTCTTTAACTAAGGCACCCGAGAGCCAGGTTCGCCCTGTGCTAGCACTGGCAGTCTATATGAAGGTTAGGCCCAAAGTGCCAGGATATTTGTTTACACATGTGTCAGGCATGCCATTAACTCAGTTTCAATTTAGGGCAGTTTTGAAGGAAACTTTGAGGCGAGCCAACTTGCCTCCCAATCAGTTTTCCTCTCATTCCTTTCGTATTGGTGCAGTGACAGCCATGGCTGTGCATGGTCTAAGTAATGCCAACGTTCGCCGAATTGGCCTTTGGCGTTCTAAAGCATTTAAATCTTATGTACGTACTTGAGAGATCTCTCCAATGGTGGTTAGTTAGACTAATCAGCATTATTTGTTATTTCAGCAGGTTTCTTCCATGGGAAGATATGGATTGTGGGCCACAGCTTAGTGTTCTGGGCAGAGCTCCATTTGCTGGAACAGCGACATGACCCACCCTGGGACTGGCAAACATCAGCAGCCTGCAGTGGTCTGGTCACAGGGGCATGCTTTGGGGAGCCTTGCTTCCATTGATTATTCAGCTTTCAAAGGCACATCCACACCCCTGGGTTTTAGCTTGGGGGAGAATGACCTGTTGAAGGTCCCGTGTCTACAGTTAGCAAAACAAATGGTGAAGGATCTTCAGGAAATAAGGAAGCACATCCCTGGGGCTGTTGTGCTATGGACCAAATTGTTACCAAGGCGTAGCTGGTGTGGGACATGTAAAGACGCTGCTATTAATGGCGTACGGCGGTGGCTCAATTGTTCTGTCTCTAAACAACTGATGAGATTGGGCATTTTTGTATCTATGCCTCAGCTGTACAGGGGGGATGGAGTGCACCTCTCTTCAAAAGGTTCAGATGTTTATGTACAGTCACTTTCCAATCATATCAGGAGAGCGGTTTGTGGGGGGGGAGGGGATGCCTAGCTAGGCTGGACCCCTCTTGTGGCAAGTAATGACCCCCTCCCCACAGGGAATTAATTGGCTAATTAAATTTAATTTGGGTGAATTTGGCTAAATTAAATTAAGGTAAGTGACGTAAGCTGTTAAGTGCATGGCTTCATTAAGTTAGTTACGTCATATGAAAAAATATTCCAGTTGGGAGGATTTGTTTGTTGTTATTTATTACATGCTTTGTCACATGATGTGAAGGACCACCCACTTGGGTTGTTTACACCTTCACAAACACATGTGACAAAGTATTGTGTGTTTAACTGAAAATGTTGTAAATAGACCCTGTACAGCAAAATAAAAGTTGTGGCCTGTTTATACCCAAAAAGCGGCATCCTTTGTGTCCTTTGTGCCGGTGCAACAGGCTTAGACTCAGAGGCAGGAGGTGTGAAGATAGGAAGAAGGAACATCAACAACCTAAGATACACAGAAGACACAATACTATTAGCAAATACAAAGACCTGGAGCAATTACTCAAGAAGATCAAGGAGTGCCAAGGTTGGATCAATGCTGAACATTAAAAAAACAAAAATAATAACCACAGAAGATCTGCAAGAATTCAACCTAGACAATGAGAAAACTGAAATAGTCACAGAGTTCACATACTTTGGTTCAAATATTGATCAAAACAGACTGCAGTCAAAAAATCAGAAGACTGGGATTGGGAAGGGCAGTTATTACAAGATTCTAAAGTGTAAAGAAATAACTCTGAAAGTGAGCATAGTCCAAGCCACTGTATTCACCATCATCATGTATGGATGTGAGAGGTAGACAGTGGGGGAAAAGCCAATAGGAAGAAAATCAACTCATTTGAAATGTGCTGCTGAAGAAGAATGCTCGGGATACCATGGATGAACAAGAAGACAAACAAATGAGTTCTAGAACAGATCAAGCCTAAATTCTCTCTGAAAGCCAAAATGACTAGATTAAGGCTGTCATACTTTGGCCACATCATGAGGAAAAATGAATAATTAGAAAAGACAATCATGCTAGGAAAGGTGGAACATAATAGAAAGAGAGGAAGACCACATGTGAGATGAATAGATTCAATCAAGAAAGACACAGGTCTGAGCTTGCAGGACCTGAACAGAGAGACTGAGGACAGGGGGATTTGGAGATGTCTCCACAGGGTTCACATGGTTGCCATAAATCATAGTTAACTCAAGGACAGCTAACAACAATTGTGGAGGGCAGATACAATGACAATCCACCTCACTCCCAGTTAATTAACCAACTGTTAGAAGGTCAACTGCATTATTCTTATTACAATAATGACTGGGCCTCTACCACCACCTTTTGTACTGAGCATGTGATTTCAAGATATTTATTTTTAGCAGAAACACAACATTTCTAAGAATGCTGTACACATGGTACATTGCCTTTATTTCAGCTTTAAGCAGATTTACACATTGGCCATGTAAACATGACCCCTCAATTATGAATCTTCAACTATTAAAGCTGCCAACTGGATTGCTCTGCAAAAGCTTCCATGTGCACAACAGTGAATGGTCATTCTTTTTTTTTTTAATCATGAAGGAAGAGCTGGAATTATTTTAACACTTGATTTCTAAAGCAGACCAGGTGCAAGAGAAGAACTAATTCCCAGTGTTAGATGCATAATGGCTCTTCTGTTTACAATGACTCAATGTTTAATCGTAGTAATGACTATGTGAACAACACTGATCACATTGGAAATCAATATTATAAACCTGGAATCTTTATGTTTACTTTATGGCTAATCCAGTCATTACTGTCGACATCGAAAGCAAACGACTGCAGCTGTACTATGTTTAATTCATCAAGATGTTCTCTCAAGACTGACTGCTTCTCTATTATCACCACGTAATTTTCTGCAGAGCATCTGCCAAACTTTAGTCTATAGCTTCCAGTTTTGCAAAGAACCATTAAAAGCCCCTCTTTAACTTGGCAAAGGGAAACCACTTCCACAATTCCTTTGTAATAAAAACAAATATGAAACAAAGTGTTCTTGGTTGCTACTGAAAGAGTTTTAACAACCAAAGTAGTTAATTTATAGTCTAGATGAGCTGCAGGCCAGGACCCAAAGATCCATCTGGAGATCCGCTGTGTATGCATAACATGAAGCTTCTGAGTCTTTAATCGACCAAATGTAACCCAAAAAAATCTATGAAAAAATACTGGGAAAATACTGGGAAGTTATCTTAAGAGCTGCAGTTGAAAACAAACACTTGATGGTGTCATTGCATTGCTCCCATAGTTTAACTGTTCTAACTGCAAGAGGAGCCAATTAATCCACAATCCAGTTAAATAATGAAATGCCTCTCCAGCCACCTTCCAGCAGAGGCAATTCACACACACCCTTTTTGTGGACCAGAAAAAGGTCAACCTTAATAATCTGAGGGGTTTGAGGACTGCACAAATAGCTTTGGAGGGCCACAGGCCACCTTGGAGGTACACTTTTCTCACTCTTTCTGTATGGGATTGTTGCCTTCTTGTTGCAAATGTAATAGCATTCAGTGTAATCATGCTAGCCACATGACCACTGAAGCAGTCCTCAGATAACATTTGCTCTTCAGCTTAGTAACAGATGAGCACTGCCCCCTACAGCTGGTTACGACTAGACATTCATGTCAAAGGAAAACCTTTACCTTTAGAAATATTGATCATATGGGGCTCTTCAAGGAATTATTCCCTATAAGAACACATTCATGCTACTTTCTTTACAAAGCATGCTCTATGCTGCTATGTATGTCAGAAGTATGTATAGGCAATAATAGCTTGATGTCCTTCATAGCACTTGGGAGCACCAAGGTCATTTTCTGGAGCCTGGTTGAGAGCCCCTGCAGAAGAACTAGGTTTGGTGCATTCTTGCCACTGTTTATAAGGGTGGCATCAGGGTGATGGAAGCCATTATCTGGCTCTCCTGCCCTATTGCTTCCACAGGGTATTCCTGCCTCTACTTTCCTTCCAGTCCTTTCTAGTTTTGCTTCAAGAAGCAATGCATATAGATGACTCCTCAACAGGGAAGAGCTGAACATTCACCAGCTTTTCAAAAGAATGGAGCTGAATCTTTTCTGCTTGCTGATGAAACAAGCAACAGAGAGCCCTTTTGCTCTCTTGGGTGTGATCTCACACCTCCCTTCCCACCATTAAAAGATTCAATGTGCCCAGCCTTAGATATAAATCACTTTGAACACTATGCTATTGTTTGCAAATCCATTTGAAGGCACATATATACTTCCTGGTATACAATAGAACTATGGTTCATATTAATCATGATTTCCCATGCTAAACATCTAGTTCTCTCCAAATCCAGTTTTCAAAAATCAAAATAAAGGAGTATCAGAACAAGTGAAGGGTCACACAAATGATCCTGTGCGAAAATGCCAAAATGGGCTTGGTTATACAGTCAACCCTCCATATGCACTGATTTTTTTTATCCACAGATTCAAGGATTCACATTTTGAAAATATTTTTAAAATGTATAAATTTCAAGTATCAAACCTTCATTTTATCATTTTTATATAAGGGACACCATTTTACTATGCTATTGCATTTAATGGGACTTGAACATCCACGGATTTTGTTATTCATGGGGTGTTCTGGAGCCAAACCCCAGTGGATACCAAGGGCCCACTGTATTTAAAATTTTAGCACTGTAGACAAAGTAATGGTAAAATGACTTTTCTGTTCAACTAATCATGGTTTTAAATGCTGGCTTAAATGAAGACATTATTAGATAATTTCTAATGAGTGAATTGTCCCCTGCACCAAACACTGTGATGCAGAAGGTTTTCTGTGCTAGAAGGGCACTAGGTGTTCAGATGCAATTAAGCTCTGTAGTTTCATAAAGAGTGCTCTAGTTATTCAAACTAAAGGAAAAAAAGAAGTAATATATGAAAGCAAAGAGTTTGGAAAAAATACCTTTTTTCTCTTTTCTTTCTTTCTTTCTTTTTTGGACGATGGCTTGCTGGCTGGGAGGTTTATGGGTGCTGTCACCCAAAAGTATTTTTTCTAAACTCTGGGTTAAATAAGGGGCCAGCTTCCAAACTGAGGGCCTCTGATCAAATTACCTTTTTGTTGATCATCTCTTCTGCTGTTGGGTCCCAAACAGAATTACCTGGTGGCAAGTAGCATCAGGCAAATTGATTTAATCAGCTTTTTTACATCTCACAGTGGCTCAGAATGACATTATGTCATATACATTCAGATGACAGCTACACCCAGAAGCATAGGGCTGCCTTAAATGCTGAGGCAAAACCAGAGTTTTTGAAAGGGGGTAGGCACCAGAGGTGGGCCCAAGGACTGTGAGTGTGGGTGCCAGATCTAGTATTTATCAACTCACTTATATTTTTCTCTCTTTAATACCCCTTCAGCAATAGAAATCATTTAATCTACTCTTTGACATCTTTTAAAACTATTAAAAACAGTCCCAAGCCTGTAAGAGAAGTGCTTTAAAAAAACACTGTAGGACATTACCAGAATTTGATGCATTTATCACATGATATACATGAGTAGTTCTGCTGCTTGCTTATAAGAAAAGAACTATATTAATTATTCACATTATTTTGTTTCTGGGTCACTTCATGCTACAAGGTGGTTTATAGGCTGTTGCAGATATCATGAATAAAGAGATGTTTCCAAAACCTTCTGTGGAGTAAAAATATTTGCATGCTGTGTTCGGAAAGACATGAGTGAGAAATGCTTCTATATCCTAGCAAGCCCTGCCCTTACGGTCTCAACTCAAAGCTCAGAAAAGTTATGTTCTGAGACTACAACTTCAAAAAGCCAGAGAACAAGGGAAGGAAAGAGGATTCTTGCTGGAAGATGCAACTAATCAGTGGATACTGTACTGACATTATTCACAAAGTCATTACAGAGAAAGGTTAATGCTTCCTAATTAAATGGGTACTTTCAAAGAAATGTGTTTCTAAGCTTAAATTAATTTGGCTACTAGTTCTCACCTGTAAAGCCCTAAAAAGCTTGGGACCAGGATATCTAGTGACTTCATCCTCCTATATGAAGCTGATGAGAGCTTGCAACTGAGTCACTGACCCATGTCCCGCCACCTGAACAAGAAAGAGCCTTCTTTTAAACAACATCCTGGTTGTGGGACTTCTTCCCAGAGAAGTTAGCTTGGCTCAAGGTTAGCTGTGTTTACTAAGGGAAATTCAGAGATCCCCCACCCACCCATTCATTCAGAAAAAAATAGCACCATAGGCCTCTAGCTCATCCTCCAGGTTTTGACATTTTACCATGAGAATATGCCTCCTCTTTTCTTTGGATGAGTGTTCAATAATTATATTAGCTTCAGCTAATCTTATGTTTTCAAGGCCAACTGAAGTTTGTTTAGTTATTCCTTTGGGAAATTAAAGAAACTAGAAAGATGAAACATGGGGAATTTTTCTCCTCTCTTGTACCTTGAAACTTCTTTTAAAAACTAGTTTCTTTTAAAAGCTCGTAAATAAGACCATGCCATTTAGAAATTATTTCCTATGTATTTTGAGAAACTACTGTGTCCACTGTTTTCTTTAGCTGCTGCTGCTTGCTTCTGAAACCTCACCCACCTCACCTCAATTATGCTTGTTCTTTCTTTCTCTCAAACCTGATCACCTCCTGATCTCTCACATTACTCACATAGCTGATAACCATAAATCAAAAATCACACCGTGAATATGATCACACTGTGATATGATTGAACCAATTACCATTGGCTATGTGCTGACATCACACAAACACACAGGACCAAAGTAAAGAGTAAGAATTAAAGTTTCTGGTTTAATTATGTCAAAGCTCCTAGCTGACAGAGAAACTATGGGGCCAATCAATTTCAACTGCATACTGACATTTTTTAAAAAATACATGGTCAATTCAAAATGAGGGCGCTGCTTCCTGAATAGACCAATGCTTTCAGAGCAATTGTTTGAAGATTATTAAAGAGGATGAGGTTGTTTTCATAATGTAGAAAATATTCATAAAACAATAGCAAGTACTTTCAAATGAAGCCTCCTAACAGATTACAGACTGAAGCACAGACTTCCTTACTATCAGATATGTATGGGAAGAAAAATTTGGGTCTCAGTTTGGCCTTAAGGAAATTATTGCTGCTTCCACCTCAGGTGCCAAACCTTAATGTACATTTCTCTTTCCCATAATCATGACCTAAACTCATATGCTCTCCTTCAACACTCCCTGCCTTAATTTATTTCCTATTATGCATGTTGTCAAACTAAATAAAGGTAAGTAAAGATATTCCCAGTTGACAAGGTTGTCAAGTCATGTCCAACCATAGTTACTAAGCCAAAGAGCCAGCATTGTCAGAGACTACTCTGTGATCATGTGGCCAGCATGATTGCACAGAACGCTGTTTACCTTCCCACCAAAGTATCTACTTACATTTTTTACATCTTTGGACAGCTTTAAAAAGGCTGTCAAGACGGATCTCTTCCAGCAGGCCTTTCCAGACTAGTGATCCCCACCTCGGATACAAACAGCCGCAACAATGACGATCCTCTCGTGGCCCCATCGATCTGATGGTGAGGATTGTGGTGTCAGGCTTTTTAAATTTATCTTGTATTGGGTTTTAAATTGAATTGTTTTAAATTATTATCGATTTAATATCATTTTAAGGGGGAGGGGGTATGTTGTATTTACTGTTTTGGGACTCTATGTTTATCTTGTGTGTTTTAATCTGTAAGCCGCCCTGATTGGATTACCATTGGAATTTTATTATTATTATTTTAAATGAATATTAATATTATTATTAATATTATTATTATTATTATTATTATTATTATTATTATTATCATTATTACATTTGCATGCTTTCGAACTGCTAGGTTGGCAGAAGCAGGGACTAGTGACAGGTGCTCACCCCATCATGCAGCATCTGGGCCTCGAACTGCCAACCCACCTTTTTTGCAATCAACAGAGTCAGTGTCTTAACCACTTGAGCCACTGCATCCCTAGTGATCAAACGTGATCACTAGATTAAAACACACATACTTGGACCGCTAACCAAAGGTATTGCTCTACTACATTAGGGGTGGGCACTTTGCACCCAATTGTTCACATGCAACCTCCAGATCCATTTTTGTGGACTCTCAAAAAAATAGTTGAAAAATTAGAAGGGCCATTTTTGATGCCTTCAAAAACAGTAATTTTCTTTTCAAACCAGGCTCAGAGAATCCCTGCCCTTGTTTTCTCCATAAGAGGTTTTATAAAGCTAATAGTTGACTTCTAGACACTTAAGGTTTCATTTTGGATAGTTGATGCTTATTCACTCCCACACTAAGGCAAATGATGTTGTGCTTACAGATACCTAGTTCTGAACTAAGCACAAAGGAGGCAGGATCCAAAGCAGGATCCAGTGGAGCAACTTTGTTGTACAACTTGTCCAATGGGTTGCACAACTAGTCACGCAAACAATAGTGTACTCAGGAACCAGAAGAACAAATGTGCTGCTTCTTGCACAATTTGAAAACTCAGCTGATCTCTATTATTCTAACCCAACAGTAATCCATAAGGGTTAAACTAATATTCTATCATAGGAGTAGAGGAAAAGTGGCTAGAGACAGGAACAACAAGGAAGTATGCACAAAGGAAACATCCAAATCCCAAATATTTTCCATGTACAATCAAGGATACAGATTACAGTTGTATCCTGAACTTGTATAACAATAACTTGCCATATTGTTTTCAACAAGGGCCTTCACTTCTAAAAAGGAAATCAGGCTTCTGTTCTACAATATGAGCAGGTTACTGTGACCCTTCATATCTTTTTGATCTGTAGTTCACAGGAACTAGGGATATAATTCTTCACAGACTCAGAGGTAACAATGAGTAATTTCAGCAATTTTGTTCCCACTGCAAGAAAGTCTTAGAAAATCATAAAGTTTTTAACGTCTATTTACAATTTGGAATGTATTCTGCACAAAATTTGCTTGTGGTAGTTTTGCACAGAAACAGCATTGTCTACTCAGGAAATAGCATTTTCTGCATAAAAAATAATATTTCAAAGCAAAAAAAATATTAATTCCTGTGCAAAAAAAGCAGTTTTTTGTGCAGAAAATGCTGTTTTTAGGCAAATCAACCATGTGTAAATTTTGTGCAGAATAAATTCCCATTAGTCTTTTCTACACAGAGAATTACATGAGGACAAATGCATACAAATCTGAAGTAGAAACTGCAATACCCAAAAGCCAGTTGCAGAACATTTCAACCTGCCTGGACATACAGTACAGGATTTAAAGATTGAGCTTATTAAAAAAGGAAATTAAAAAGGAAGACTAGAAAGAGAAACAGCTGAATTTTATTATATTTACAAATTCCAATCCATTAACAGTGGTATGAACAAATACAATGGCTTCATGGCACACTACGTATATTAACACAAGAGTCCTTGCTACTGAAACAAAAGGAATCTTCTCACCCATGCAGATTTATTGCTTTTACAGACTAACGCTAACTGACTACTCTAAAGATCTGAATGATCTGTATCTCTGTACACAGCCCTTTGAAAATTCAGGACAGCATTCTTGATTTGTATCTTTCTGGATCATATTATATTCCATCCCATACCACATTTGTGTGTGTGTGTGTGTGTGTGTGTGTGTGTGTGTGTGTGTGTGTGTTTTATAACTGAGCATTTATGATCACTGTGTAAGCATCCACAGAAATGGGTTTATATCCATGAAAGCTCATACAAAAATAAAAACCAGTTAGTCTTAAAAAATGCTGCTACATTCCTTTCTTCCCTCTGCCTCCCTTTTCTTTTTTATGCTGCGAGAGAGTATCATAACTATTTCTTTGGAAACTGTATTTGCAAACTGTAATTGAAAATTACAGTTTCTGATGTACACTTTTTGTATACTACTGCACTTGTGAAATATTTCAAGGTAATTGCTAACTGCCCTTCAATTAACTTATCAATAAGAGTGTTATTTACTATTGTGAGAGGTTTTAAGAATTGTGTCCTTCTGAAAGGAATGGATGTTATTGACTGACAAATGGAAGCCAAAACAGATAGCACTCAACAGAAAGGAAGTTTGACAAGAGCTAAGGACAATACCTTTGTTTTATCATATAAAGCATGATTATCCAGCATCATTTTCTTTTCATGGGTGGCATATCTCCGTAGATCACGTTCAAATTGCTGCACACACATAAAAGTTTCCATGTTACTATCAAGAAAGCAAAATGGGTATCTAAATTCACTCAATAAAATTACTTTCTTTAAAAAGTAATTCTGTTTTCAGTGCTGTCTCTCTGTGTTTGTGTGTGTGTGATATACATAGAATTAGATTTACCAAAGACTGGTGGTGAAACAGACTTCTTGAACTTGAAATGAATGCATGCAACAGGTCTGCACCAATTTCAGCAGCTTTACAAGAGTGGAGAAAGAATGATCCCTTAAAGCTGGCATTAAGGCAGAGTTGCCATTTACCAGGAAGTCCGTCAGGTCCCTATTACTATACAGATAACATTAAGAAATATGAAATTGTGATCATATATTACCCCCTTCTCTATAATGAATGTAGCCTGCAGTTCATACAAGTTCCATAATGGATACTCACCCAGAGGGACTGTTTTTTGACATGCAATACTACATCACATTAGCTTTGTCTGATACTAACTGCTTTGCTGATTGTTATAGTTTTATAAAAAGAGATGGTTTAATTTGAACACATACTGGACTCCATTTGCTTGTGACTCACACAATTTGTCTGAGTCAAAAAAAAAAGGGTAGGTGTTTGCACTTTTTCAGAGAGTGCAGAAGTTTGCCAAGTGCTGGGGAGTAACTGCTTAAAGCAGCAGTGGGAATGCTGCAGCTCTCCAAATGCTGTTGAACTGTAATTCCCAGCATTCCTCACCAGAAGTCCATAGCAGCTGGTAGTTTCCATGACAGTGGGGTGCACTCTAGATTTCAGACCGATGTTTAAAGGTGCTCTTGAGGGTAGAGTTTAGCAATTTGGGACTCATCTACACTCGACAGAATACTCTGGGCTGCCCTGGAGTATTCTGGCCCCAAATTCTCCCCCCCCCCAATTTTCCTCTTACCTTGCTCTCTTTCCCCAGCAACAATGGGCAGCTGCCCTCCCACATGGTTCCCATTCATCTCTTGGCACTGCTGCTGGAGCAATAACATGGTACCCAGCCACACTATCAATGATAGGCATCTCATTCTGTCTTCACAGTGACTCATGCCCATAGCAGTAACACCAGGTATCGAATGGGGACTGTGTGTGAAAAGGTACCCACCCATCATCACTGAACCCCCCTGAAAACTCACAGCAAAAGGTAAGTTTTTAAAATGCAGGTTTGGGGGAAGAAGCACCAAATTGGGTGCAGACAGTCTGAACCCAATTCAGGGTTTTTCCCAAGCTTCATTTAAGTAGGATGCAGTGAGGAACTTGGGGTAAAAGACCCATATACACAATGCCTTTGATAGCTTATTAAAAATCTCACATCAGATTCATCTTTACTCACGCTGAAGTGATGAGCTACTGCTGCCATTTGCTATGCTAGCTGAAGCTACTGGCAATTGCAGGTTAACAACATCTGGTGGGCCTCATAATTTCTACAACTGATCCAAAGGCATTTGTTAGCCACTAAAGAAAGAACACATTATGCAGGTTTCCCTCCATATCCACAGTATCAGTAATGGTTGTTGCATTTAACTGCACAGGTGGGGAAGGTCTCTCTCCCAGGCATCTGAAGGTCCTCCAACATGAATGTATGGGCAACATCCAGTGGAAGTAGACCATAAAGTCACTGGGTGACCTCTAGATGCCTACAGAGATGTCCTCTGTAGGCATTTTCTAAGTCCTCTAGCTCAATTATATGGTATTCTATGGCAGGTCACCATTATCTCTGGTTTCATTTATAATGATAAATCCGGGAACAAATCCCACACAGATATGGTCAGCAACCTGCAATACTTATAGTCAGACTTGAAAGGCAATCCTTTAAGTAACACTTTGGTCAATAAATCTCATGAAGCTCAATGAAACTTTCTCCCACATAACTGTATAAGATCGTGCCCTTAATCACTGTAACATATTTGGCCTGAAGAGATCTGTTAAAGGGAAAGACCAGGAGCTGTATCACAAACACGCATTCTATGTAATATCACTTTTGGCAGGGCCTGCCCTGCCATTAGGCAGAATGGATCAGCTACTTCAGGCAACAGGTTTTGAGTATCATGGAAGGGCAACAGATGAATAAACTGGCAGTTTCTATATTTTATTGACAGAGAATTTGAGATGTTAGTCCAGTTTTCTAACTGAAAACATAACATGCCTGGCTTTGAGTACTATGCAACTTGACTTGGATGTGCAAGAGAACCAATTTATACTTAGTTAAAATATTTTTATACCATCATTCATTGAATAACATCTCAGGGAGAAGTAGAACATGCACCAATCATAATACAATTAAGCAATAAAATGAACAACATGGCAGAAAATGGAACTTTTTTTCAAAAAAGAACTGAGACTATTAATTTTTTAATTAAGACTGTTAAGACTATTGTTTTAATTTATATTGGTTGTATGATTCTGATGCTTTTATTACAGGGCCTGAGATATTAGAAATGCATTTTTAAAAGAACAAGAAAATTAGCTCTCCAAACTTCTTTCCTCTTAGAATCTTTATAACAAAGCTCAATTGTCATTTCAAAAAAGTATGCTTCTAGTGGGGTTTGCAAATTTTCAAACAAGGTTTTCCACAGTCTCAGCACTGGGAATTGTCAAGTGCATGCTTCCCACTGGTGCTTTGCTTAAATAATATTATATTTAAAATTCTTCAACACTGCAATGTCACAAAGTATTTATTTTACAATTTGGGTTTCCCTCATTCAGAATTTGAACTTTTTAACAACAGAATTTTATAACAATCCCTTATCAATGTTTTGCACCCAACACAGCCAAGTACAGTTGTACTCCCCATTTGCAGACTTCAAGTCTGCGGTCTCGCTCTTTGTGGGGAGGGACATGCAGCTATATGTAAAATTAGTTTCAATGGGGCTCAAATATTAGCAAGCTCCCATTTTCATGGGGGGGGAGTCCAGACAGTTCTCCCATAAATTGGGAGGGGCAACTGTACATTATGGTGCAATGAAGAACTGGGAAATATATTCCCTTACTGAGATTATTAGCCTCTAATTTTCATCAGCATTAACCAGCCTGGCCAATGGTGATGCACAAAAGGAGAAGCAGTCCATCAACATCTGGAAAGCTAAAGGTTTCTGGGTTAATGGATACAACTACAATCTATAGATGGTGTGGCTTGATTTATACCCCAGGACCCACAGTCCCAGCCCCAAAACATGAAAGCACAGCCAAAATTCAAACAAAAAATAATAATAATTGGAAGGGACTCCTAGGTATCTGAAGGACTGTATTCCCCCATATGAAATTCCCCAGTTTGACATCCTCTGGGAATGCCTTTCTCTGTGTCCCACTACACTCAGCTGGTGAGAACATGGTGAGCATCTTCTCAGTGGCTGATCTCAGGCTCTGGAACTTCCTTCCCAAAGAGATTAGATTTGCACCATTTCTGTTCTCTTTCCACAAGAAGATGAAACCTTCTTTCAGCAGGCCTTTGAGAACTGATTCCTTAGGGGGAAAGGGCTTACATAATATGCTGGATTGTCTATTTGTTATTTTCATTTTAATAATTTACATTTTATACATTTTTATGGTGTAATTATATTTTAAGCTTTTCAGCCATGTTTGTTTTAATTATTACAAATTGCCATGAGGCCCAAATTGAAGACAAGATAGGATACAAATCATCATTTGTACCACCATACCACCACCACATTATTCCAGTTTGCTGAAATGGCATCAGCGTAGCCCACCAGGGGGAGGGAGATTCATTTTGTGATAGAGGATTAAATGACTACTGGGAAGATATGGGTTCAAGCCCCCAGTGAACATACGAAACCCATTAAGTAACTTTAGTGTATTTTCAGGAGACCAAAATACTACTGTATTTTGAACCCTTTGAAAGAAGATTACAGCCATCAGAAAAGATAACTTTTTTCAAGTATATGGAACTGCATACTCTGCTGCAATATCAAAATGAAGTTTGTATTTCCAAAGAGGAGAAATCGAGATTACTTACCCTGGATCCTGTCCATCCCAAGAGAGCAAATGCATGCTGTTCAGAAGTGCTTACAACCAGATCAACCCGAATTGCTTTCCAGTCTTTCATTTCTTTCACAGCACAAGGCATGGAGGGAAGGGTAGTGCCCTCATCCATTCTTTCCTTGTGCAATTTTAAAATGGCAAAGCATTTCTGAAAATGATCTAAAGCATCAACTTTTCGGCTTGGCAGTTTTGTCTTTTCAAATGTTGATTCAATAAGATCATAGTATAAGAGCAATCCCTAGAAAAAACACACAATTTACAGTTCATCACTTTAACTAATTAGTCATCCAACACATTCATCACATTACCAGAGCAGTAAATACAGTAAATGGTATAGAAGCCAACATTAGAAGAGTAGTGTCTCTTTCACACTACACAATTATAGTAGTGATTTCACTTTCAGCCATGGCTGCTTCCTACCTTATTTGGGGGTTTATAGTTGGGTGAGGCATTCCAAATATGTGTATATGTACCTTCAAGTCACTTGTTGACTTATGGCAACCCTATGAATTTCATAGGGTTTGCCTAGGCAAGGAATATTCAGAAATGGATTGTTGCTGTTGTGTGCCTTCAAATTGTTTCTGACTGATGGCAACCATAAAGTGAACCCATCACAGAGTTTTCTTGGCAAGATTTGTCCAAAGGGGGTTTGTCTTTGCCCTTCTCTGGGACTGAGAGATTGTGGCTTGGCCAAGGTCACCCAGTGGGTTTCCATGACTGAGCAGGGATTTGAACCCTGTTGTCTAGAGTCACAGTCCAACATTCAAACTACTACCCCATCCCTTTCACCCCCTGTCTCTTGGCAGGGAGACCAAACGACACACAGCCCAAACCCCATTGTAACAGAGTTGATCAATAGATCTGAGTTCCTGGTAGCCAACCACAGTTCAGGAATACTGAAGGGGCTAGGGGTAATCAGTATGTATAAAAGCCAGTGTGTTTGTATCTGAGAAGAGGGCTGGAGAAAGACAGACAGAGCGAGCTATCCTTTTAGATCAAATAAGGAGAGGGAGTTCAGTTCAGTAAGTCCAGAGGGGACTGTGATTCAGTCAGACTAAACAGGTCTGGTTGGTATTCTGACTAAGAGTGCGAAAGTGGGGTACAGCGTATTTAAAAGCCTGCAATTGTTGTAGTTAATATAACCACACTAGGCTTGAAGTAACCTATATAAGATACTTTCTTTTATAATGTTATTTAATAAACTTACCTTTTGTATTTACAATAGATGTCTCTGAGTGAGTGATTTCTATAAACTATAAACAAAGCCAAGCATGCTACCAAAAATATTGAACTGGTTTGTGGGACATTTGGGACCCTGGCCTTTATATATTTCAAAATATGATTAATAAGGTAAACTCAGGGCAAGTGTCAGTGACTTCTGTGAACAGGATGTAAAGGTAACCTAAGGTTTGAGAGGAAGTCCCATCACACCCATATCTGGCACAAATAGACCAGCTGATGTCCAGCCCATTCAGTGCCAATGGTATACTCCTGTTAAAATAGGTTCAAATAACTCCCTGTTTGCTCCTGATCTTCAAGGAAGATCTGGAGCCCTCCATTCTGACATTGGGTGGCTGTTCCAAATGCATCCTTCTCAGCCTCCCAGCACAGCTGCTGATGTGTGCACTGCTTGCTCTCAGGTCAGAACAAAGTGCCCAGCCATGTGATTGAGGTTGGTCACCTCATTCTGACCTCAGGAGTTAGCAGCTCATCACAGTGATGGCCATACTGGGCAGAAGAGTGGGACACCCATTCAAACAGCCATCTGGCAGCAGAATGGAGGGCCACAAGTAAAGGGGGGAAGTTGGGGCAGCTTTGGGGCCAGGATATTCCAGGCTACTCCTGCAGTATCCTGGCCAGTGCAGACATGATTCCTTTCTCTTCAAATGGCTTTTTCACTATTTTGATTTCTTAATTATCATTCATTTTAATAATTTTATTTGCTGGTATTAATGATGATTTTAACAGTTGCATTATTTAGCTTATTTTAGTTCTGCTGTTGGAAAGGCAGGGTATACATGAAGCCAATACATCATCCATCCACCCAACCAATGTTCCTCTGGCCTGTTCTTTCCCTTCCCCATTCCCCTCAATACCTTGTGTCTAAAGACTGTCTCTGGAGGATTAGCCCACCATTAAGAGCCTCTTTGGGGATTTGCATGGGTGGTTGCCCTAGGAAGGCGATTGCCCTCTCCCAGATCTATAGTTCTATGAGCAAAAGTTCATCATGGCACAATGTTGGGAAATGTGAGATGGATCTCTCAAGTAGAGTAGTCAATTTGCAAAGCAGTAGCTGAACAACCAGTCCCATGACAACAAACACAGGATCCAGTAGAGAAAGGAGATAAGCTCTTCTTTTTACAACATATAAAGTAGATAGAGTAGATGTGCCTAATCAAATGCATGGTCTAATGGAAGAGAAAGGAAGAACAAAGAAAATGGCAGTAGGATAGAATGATGCAAAAAAAAGAGAGGATGTAGAAAACCAAACAAACAGGGTGTCTGCAAACAGACAAACTAGCAGTTGGTGAGTAGCAATAATTTGTCTAGGCATCACAACCAGTCTTAAGGTTATTCATATGGGGAGAGAGTAGCCGGATCCAGTGGTGCCTACCCTCCACGGTAAGGAATGCATTTTTCAAAGCCAGCCAAGATATTTTGGAACATAAGGCAGAAAATTACTCAAACACCTAACCCCATTTCTGGCAGCAAAAATACAACAACAAAACATTTAATAGCTAACAATTTGTTGTCCTTTCATGACAGCCAAAATCTGTTGCCCATGGTGGCCGCTTCACTGTGTATAATAATAAAGCCAACTTTCATCTGGATCCTGCACCATTTCACAATAACTTTTCTTAAGAAGAACCTTGTACATCAGAAAAAATACATGATGACTTCCCAGATTAATGTCATTGCTCCCTAAATGACAGTGAAGCTAGCGAGCAAAAGATTCACATCTATGCCTATGTGGTCCCTTCTAACAGCTGCTGCTAAACAGCATGGGATCCAAGAACACTAATGCTACTCCAGAAATCTAAGCAGTTATTCTTCAATAAATTCAGACAAAAATAACCATTAAATATAACTAAGTAGAATATTTCCCCATGATTCATGGAAATATAAACCAGCCTTTTCTAGACAGCAGCTTTTCACTAGCTGTGCTGGGATGAGGGATGTCTCATGATGTCTTTTGTACAACACCCACAGTTCCTTGTCATTGGCCATTCTCATTGTGGCTTCTGGAAGCTGAAGGCCAAAATATCTGAAGAAGTAGTTCTGAGCTATGAAAATATGAGGGTGTCTATACAGTCCAGAATATAGTCCTAGCCAGCAGCTTTCAGATTTAATGTCAGTATTACAGGGTCAAAGCAGACAATATGTTTTGCACGTATTAAGAAGAAGAGTGCTCCTTCAAAGGGTGGAAAACTTCTGCTTGTAATAGCATATGCTTTCAATGGTATATCTTGCATTTAAAGTGCTCTGCTTTGTGATTGGTCATTGAAAGCTAAACATGGGTTTGATTTGTAAATCTGATTGCTAAAGAATGTAACTCTGAGGAATCTCCATCGTGAGAGGAGAAAACATATTAATCATAGGAAATATGAATTATTTTGTCTATTTTGACCCATACAGGAACTGTAAACAATGCAGTAAAATTTCAAACAGGTACCAGTCAGATGAAATACAGCATTGTTTTACAATAGAAAACAACATGCAGCCAACCTAAAAGGTTGTGTTTATACAGTTCACAGACTCTTGTCATGCAACCTCAGGTTTAATTTAAGTACAAAAGTGAGGCCATAATTTATTGTCAGAGTTACACAGAGCATTATAGAGAAATGTGCACTTAAATTCATTGATTTCACTGAGCTGAATCGCACTTAATTCTCTGATTTCAAGCCCTCATGAACAGAAATTATATATGCAAAATCTTGCAAATTAGATCTACCAAATTAAAAAAAAGCTCAAGTAGAGCCAGATATTGTTACCTTGAAATTACACACACACACACATCCCTCACCAAAGTCTCTCAAGGTTTGTCACATTTGATTTTAGAACAAGGGAGAAAGATTATGTATTTGGATCTAGACTCAACCATACTTACAGTCAAGGCTAACCTTAGTCCCATTATTTTCAGCAGGTGTAAATATTACTAAATTTAGAAGCAACTCCTAAAGACTTATGTGGGATCCACCCACCTACCCTGACTGAAATTGCACTTAAGTTGGATCCACCAGTTCGACAGCCACCAGTCTTACTGATGCCAACTTCATTCCTCTGCTTTATATTACACATATCTGAATAGTCATGGGGGGGGGGGTATTAGATGAAGCCCAAGATGCTGAAAAACTGATGTTCACTCCCATCTCCACAGACACCATGTAGTTTTTTTTATACTTTTTCTACCTGCATTTTTTTTTAAAAAAAATGATACCTGTTGAGAATGAATCTCATTCCATCCACATATTTCTGTATTCTGATGCCTTTGCAGACAATGGGCGTTTTCACACGGGGCTTTAGGCGGACGCAATCCTACCTCCGTCCGGCCCCAGTCCGGATCCTTTGCAAAGTTTTTCACATGACGTCACAGCAAGCCCCGCCCCATCCAGTGCCATCCCCGGCGCTAGCCGGCGTCAGTCCGGGGCCTTGTTCCGTGTGTTCACACGACGTCGCAGCAAGCCCCGCCCCCGCCCCGCCCCATCCAGCACCATCCCCGGCGCTGGGCGGCATCAGCCCCGGTCTTTGTAATTCCTTTTTTTAAAAGGAATTAAGTTGCTGCTGCTGGAAGCAATCAAGAGGCATTCCGGAATGCTGCTGCTTTCATAGGTCTGAAGCTGCAGGATCCATTCTGGAATGGCTCTTGATTGCTTCCAGGCGGCTTTGGACGTTCAAGTGTGAAAACGTCCAAAGCTCCATTGTACTTATTTTGATCTTTAACTGCCATTTCATAGGTACAGAACAACCCAAGGTGATTCTTTCATTACAGGAATCTTCCCATTTAGTTTAGCTTAGGTGTTTGGGCCCATCCAAAGAACATTATACTCCCTTTGGTTTATAGTCCTATTAAATACGTTAGCAATAAAGTGAACTATTCTCAATTGACTGAAAAATAAAAACTCAAATGATTACAGTTTCAGAATTTGCAGCAGACAGTGGATGACAAATATGATAAGGGCATTTCAGGAATGAAGACCTCTATGTTATTTTATATCATACTCCCATTATTTAATGTAGAGGTGGGAATCATGTAGTCCTCCAGATAACGTGGACTGCAAATCCCAACAACCCTTGATAGCATAAGCCCTGGTGAGGAATGCTGGAAGTTACAGACCAATAACATCTAATATAAGGCTGCATGATTCCCACCCCTTAGAGCCTTAGGAAATTGTGAGAAAGAGCACATAAACTCTACCAAACTACAAATAAGCATATAAATGTTTTTCTCTTTTTTTAAAAAATGCAATTAGAGAACAGTTACACAGATGCTGACTTCAGTAAGCAATTGAAATCTGACTCAAAGTCAGAATGCCACTTTTAAACATTAATCAAGGTCTAGGGATACATCCATTGGGACAGCATTTCTGATTAACCTAATTTGATCAGGCATTGGACAGGAGCCTTGTTTAACATAATGCAGCTGAAACAGCATTTCTGTAGGTTGCACACAGGGCTTTTTAAAGCAAGTAGTTAGCCTGTGAATATCTTAACGTCCTGATCCATATATTATAGGCTTTGGAGCCTCCAGTTAATAACTCTCTGAATAAACTCCAGTACGCTTGCTTTTCTATAATACGCATAGTTTCTTTTTAATTTTAGTTGGAAGATACAGACAGTTGTACATTATAATTTCATTTTTCCTGCTCAACATGGATCTTATTCCTAGATGTAGATGAATCTTTTAATTGTTGAGAAGCAAATGACTTTTTTCATTGTTGTTTTGTTTTTTGCCTCATACGATCAGCTGTTGGCTAAGGGTTCAGAATGGGTGGGCAAGGATGTTATGGGTAGATCCAGCACATATGGCTCCTACACAAACACAAAGAGAGAGAGAGAGTTCATGGAAATCATGGAGAATAATCTTGGGATAGTAATAATAAGAGAAAGCAGGGAGTATTTGAAAATTTGGTGGTCTGACTTGTGGCTTGTGAAAGTATTTCTTTATCTGACAACTAATAAGAGAAACAACTCAACTCACTGTTCTTTCCAGGCATCCAGACATTGGGCCTTTGCAGACTGCCAGAAATAGTGCAAATTGAGTCCACTTTAAGGGTTAGGGTTAGCTAGGGAATCATGGGAACTGTTTGTTTGTTTTTCTGAAACATCAAGCCTTCTCTGTCAGAGAGCTTTAGTGCCACAATAAAATACAGTTCCCATAATTCCCTAACCCTTACCCTAACCCTTAAAGTGGACTCAATTTGCACTATTTCTGGCAGTCTGCAAAGGCCCATTGTCTATCCTTCTCTCCTGTTTTTCAGTTTCAGTTCCCAAAATGATAACAGTAAAACTTCTAATATACTTGCAGTACTGCAAAGATCCTCATAAAAATACAAGATAGTCTTTGCCCTTCACTGATTTCTCTGTGTGTCATGTTTGACAGTTTTAACAGACCAGCCATCATTTCAAACATTAAAACTGGGACACATGCAGCCAAACAACATCAGAGTGTGGTCAAGAAGGGGGGAAAATATTAATAAGAAAAAACACACAAGCTAGGAGAGGCTGCAGCAATTTGCTTTTCCCTGAACCTACTGGGAAGGGCACATTTTCCCCCTTCTCCTGTTCCCCTTACTTTATTAACTGAGTGCAAACTCTTTTGGCAATTTGAACACAGTTTGCACCAAGTGAAGAAAGCTGAAGGCAAAGGTGGAAAGAGGGAGGAAGAGGGAGAAATTGAGACATTTTAAAAGCAGCTGTAAAAGTGGGAAGACAGAAATCCCTTCCTCTCTGTTTAGAACATCACTTGAATGAGGCACCTATATCTCCTCCTGCCAGTTCCATCCAGAACAGAAGACATGGCTTTGTTGAGATCAACAGACTCAGAAAACATCCTCTCCACACACTCTTATTGTGAGTGCTAGAGACTACTAAGGAGATTACTACCTGCAGCTTTTAAACAGCAATTACAGCTGGGGGGAAAAGTGACTTTGGCAATATTTATCGCATGACAACACTTCCAACCCAAAGCTGATGTCTTTCCAAAGCATGGTTAGGTATCCCTTTTCATTGATAGGGGAAACCCATCAGTAAAGTCCTAATCTCGCTGCAGTTCCATTGGTCCTGAGGTGTAAAATGTCACTTCAGGGGCAGCTGCAATATTGACAACCATATCGTGTTACTGTCCCTTTCTTTCCCCTGCCTCCCCTCCCCCTCGCTATTCCCATAGAGGCTGATTGCCTTCCCCCCCCCCCCCATTTCTTTTCTTCTTTTTCTTTTAAACTTAAATCTCATTAGCAGAACTCTGGAATTTCATGATCAGGTGAGAATTTTTTAAAAATGTAAAAACTGAAAGGCATGCTAGGTAGGGATAGGGCAGGGAGGTGGAGTAAAGGGGGAGTCCAGAAGAGATCACGATGGCAGAAGCAGCCCGAGTTGTGCAGTGGACATGACATGTGATAATGGATGCTCTGAAACCAATATGTTTCTATATATTTAAAACTGATGTGTTTGCTGCGAGAACACGGCTCATGTGGTGATGTTCTGAGTGAAACAACAGCACTGATAGATCCCAGGAAGCTCACATGGCTTTTGCAGCCTGTTATAGCAACAGCTCCCTTCCCTGTACGTGAGAAATCTTCAGCCAGTGTTTTGTCCAAAATGCTGATATGTCTAGTCCTCATCTGATTCTGCTCTACTGTTCAAACCTTCGACTCAAGATGCAATCTTTGTTTTATCTATGAGAACCTGGCCTTGATGAATATGGCTCTGCTTTATTTGCTACTATACTGTCTGTTTAAGGAGAACTGGACCCTTTACTGACCTCCCTAGGATCACAAAGCCTACCTGAGCAGGGTGGAACAGTGTTTGTCAAAGGGCGGCTGGTTTCTGTTTAAGCCTGCTTTTCTGATCTCTGGTCCTCAAATTTCCTCTGAGCTCCCTACTTCACTTGTAGTACACATCTAAGTGCACATTTTCACAGCCTTTATGCATACAGCACTTTACCATTTGCTGCTACCAGTAGCCATAACTAGTCTTTTAATCCTGCTGTTATACTTTTTAGCTGATACCTGCTATTTGTTATTTTCCATCATGTCAGCTTTGACTTATGGTAACCTTATGAATGAGACACCTGCAGGAACCCTGGTCACCAACTGCCCTGCTCAGGTCTTGCAAACTCAAGGCCATGGCTTCCATTATTGAATCAATCCATCTGTAATGTGGGATACACACTATACTAATCTAAAAAATAATGAAGGTTAAAGAAGCCAGAACAGCAGGATGAGCACATAAGTGGTGTCGTGGCCACTAGCAATCATGAATAATTTTATTATGGGCTGCTGAAGATATAATGAGCACTGTTCTCTTATCCACGGTGGGCATGGACAACAAGATGACCTACCTCTTCCCCCTGCTCCCCCATATTAACGCTAGTAAAACTAATTAATTCCACTAACACCTTTAACAACTATTGTTACATTGGTAATGGTGTTACTATAACAAGGGTTCCCTCTTAAAAGATATTTGAAACCAGAGTTAGTGAGAGCAGAGGATTAACATGGTATCCAGTGAAGACAATGGTTGAAATCACTGTTGTAGTTAAAACTTGGGGGAAGAGGAATAGAGTCATCTTTATTTTACTTTATTTTAATCCCATCTTTCTTTCAATATGCAACCCAAGGCAGCTTAGAATATAAGTTTAAATGTGATATAATTAAAACAAGACATAATACAGAGTTATAAAAACAATTAAAAACAATTGTATTAAAAACATTAATTTACTGCAATTTAGAAAGTGGCAAAAACATAATAATGATGGTTTTTAAAAAATACAGCAAGCCCTAGTTAAAAGAGTTTCTGCAACAAAAAAAGTCTTTGCCTGCCTGAAGAAAGAGGCCAGAGAAGGGGCCAATCTAGACTTATGAGGGAGAGACATTCACAGCCTGAGAGCAGCCACCAAGAATACACCTCTCTCATGTCCTCAACAAATATGCCTGTGATGGCGGTTAGACCAAGAGATAGCCCTCCCCTTAGGGATTTTAAAACTTAGGCAGGCTCATATTGGGGGATACTAAAACAGATTGAGATAAAAAGGTCTGTTTGGCAGAGCTCACAATCTCATAGCTCACTTCCTGCTTAAAACATGATTAACACATTGTGTCTCCTTGAAAATAGCCATTACTCTTGATGTAATGTAGGAAATTTTCCCCTGCTCCAGCTTCTTCATTATACTGCCTCAGCATCCCAGGCATGCTCAAAGGCCAATTATTCCCACACATTTGGAGAGCCAAATGTGAATAAGCAAGGTCAACCTGGTGAGATCAACTGCCAGCCTGTCTCTGTTCTGAAAAGAGGGGACAGAAAGACATCTGGACTGAACAAGCTGCCATTGCTGCCCCATGACTGCAGGTCTGCTAACCACTAATAAGAGAACTTTTGAAATTAGGCTGAAGGCTACATACAAATAGTTTGAAGTTCTCACATGGCTCTAAGGTTACAGGTTGCCTATCTTGATCTAAGGAGGAAGTTCTAAGCACTATTTCAGGCCTCTGGTTAGTTAGCAAGGAAAAAAGGAAGGTAGATGAGCCTTGGTATCCAGGATTGTCATCTTTTTGGCGATGACGAGTGGAAGGAGTGCTACAGCTCTAAACTTGATGTCCTCTTTGGGAGTAGTAGGAATAATGAATATACCATTTATTTACACATCCCATTTGACAACTAGATGTGTCTACAGCACAGGATTTTCTTATGACAGCTGGGAATCCTAAAGAGATTCTATTTCACATCCCTTCCCAGTAAAGAAAGGCTGGGAAACTTCCTATAGGCAAGGGAAAGTTCTGTACTCTTACAACTCACTGGGGTCTTCAGTGGTAAGAGTAGTGGTTTTCTATAGTGTAGGAAAGTGTTGGGAGTGTCCTCCTGCTCCACAGATTGGGAAATTAGACCACCTCCAGAAATGAAATGGAAGGAAAAGAAAGGCTATTGCTATCTATTTTTACTAGGGGCAGCAAGGAATGACCAAAGAGAGTACATACAGCCTGCAGACATATGCTGCTCAATCTTCACTGTTTGAGATGATAATAAATAGAATGATGTAGTATGTATGATAGGGAGCCAGATTGGTGTAGTGGTTTGCATGTTGGATTATGACTCTGGATATCAGGGTTTGAATCCCAGTTCAGCCATGTAAACCCACCAGATGACCGTACACAAGTAACACAGAGAAAGAGGCAAAGGCAGCCCCCATGAACAAATCTTGCCAAGAAAAACCCATGAAAACTTCACCTTAGGTCTCCATAAGTCAGTAACAACTTGAAGACAGACAACAACAACAACAAGGTATGTCATATAAAATTAACAAGTGCAGACTCGACTTGGTTATCATGGACTGGGAATTGAAAGGTCTACATCAATGCTTCTCAAACTATCAGCACACACCCGATGTGCCAAGGACCAGCATCATATTTGAACTCTCTGTTTACTATTTTTTCTCTGTTTCCTGAAAACTCTCTAGGGGCTGACAGGCAAAGGCTCATGGACCAGCCCTAGTCCATGGACCACCACAACAAGTAAGCTGGAGTCTTCTCCACCCTGGCCACTTCAGCTTAGAGACCTTAAAATCATATCCAAAAAATCTTTGGTTTCCTAGTCCCAGAACCTTGCATTTGTGTATTCATTTCAAATGCTGTAGCAAACAGAGCTGGATTAACCATCCAAGACATGATAAATTATTACCACTTGATATACTACTGAGCATAGTCTGTAAACCCTTAGCAGCTAAATCTTGCTTTAAAAAAAAAAGACGAAGGGAGCAAGGCATCGTTCATCATTAGGAACATCCTGGAGCAAGCCAACTGGTGCAAAATGGCAATATTCCAGTGACTCCCAGAGCTATCATGCCAATTTTGGCCAGCTGAGAATCTCACCTAGAATCTCCTTCTTGCATAGCTTGACAAGTACAAATGTATCCATCTTTAGACAGCTGCTAAATAAGTTGGCATAAGTGAGATTGTAATTGTCCCACATAGCAGGAAACTACTCTGCTAGCAACAGGAACAGGAGGAAATTATTAGGCTGAAAAAATTACGAACTGCATAATTTTAAGGTCCATCTAATGTGCAAATCTTAAAACTGTCATTTAAGTGTTCCTTCTCAGGGATCAAGACAAAGCTTTATCCAAACTGGATTGTCTCTGCTTTGAGAACAGGCAGGGGGGAAAGATATTGTCTTCAGTGATAGAAAAGCTATTACAAAAACAGAAAAAAGAGATGCCTTTTGTTATCATTAGTTTTTCAGACTAGTCTTTCAGTTAGGTATGTAGCCTTTTTTCATCCTATGCTTTTGCTCTAAGGAATTTAGGAAAGTTAAGAAATTTAGTTCATAATAATAATAATATTCTTTATTTGTATACCGCCCTATGGCGGACCAATCCGGGCGGTGAACAGAATAAGCAATAATAAAATACATGCCATCTAAAACCATATGATTCCCTCCACCCCCTAAGTTCTAATTAAAGAAAGGGCAATTTACTTGTCCCTTTCTTTATAAACACTGGGATTTTTCTTTAAAGACCAAGAATAAAGCCATACCAGCATCTGGACTGTTTAAACTCTAACTTAACAAGAATTAAACAAACAATTTAGGATAAACTGCAAGAACCTCTATGCTATTCTCTCTCCACCTTCTTTCCAACCCCTGTAGAAATACAGATATCGATAATAATGATAAAGTTTGTAATAATAATAGGATGACTAGGAATTAGGGACATCAAATTCATTCTCAATGTAAGGAGATGGTATCCTCCTGTCCTGTAGAATTCCAGGAAGGCAATACAACCCAAATTTTCAGGCAAGTGGGATGAAGTTCAATTTGTCAGTCAAAATGCATATTGTAAATGTCAACACCATTCCAGTACACTGAAATGCCTCCATATGGTGTGAGTAGTATGTGCTGTTGGTTGGTTGGTTAGTTGGTTGGCTGGTTTTTGTTAAGATATTTATATCCAACTCTATATCCAAACATCTCAGGGTGGCTTACAATAAAATAAATTGACATGAATAAGTAATAACTGTTAACTTAAAAGATTAAAATTATATTTAAAAAATTGTCAGTCAAAACCAGACAATGTAATATATGTTAAAATCATTTCAAATAATGTCAATCATAGCACATGTGCAAATTGGATAACCTTAACCAGACCCCAAAAGCTTTAATAAAAAGTTTTGTTTTGACTTGGTGCCAAAGTGACACCAGTTCTGGCACCAGTTGGGTCTCCAAGGGGAGAGTGTTCCATAACTGGGGTGCCACTTGCAGGGAAGGCTCTCTTTCATGTCATCCCACAATGTATTGACTCCACAGACTTCAGGTCTTGGGCAGGCATATATAGGGACAGACAGTCCACCAAGTTCTACCTGAGTCCTCCTGGACCCAATGGCATCACCAGGCTTCATAATACCTGGTGTGGGGGGCTGCTGAGGGGAAGCAGGGATAGTGGCCTGCCCCTCCCCACCACTCACCCCTCATTGCTTCATCACCTGCCCAGCTCCCTCCCCAGGGAGTAAATTGAGCCAGTGATGAAGCCATGAGGGGCATGCTCACTCCTTTGCTGCCACCTCAGCCTCCTCCCCTCAGAGCAGCTGGGTGGTGGTGAAGCCACAAGAGGTGCACTCATTCCTCTGCCAGAGTGGGAGGAGGACCCCACCTGGGTGTCACCCTTTCTGTGGAGTGTCACCTGGTCTAGTCCACATCACTTGCACCCTCCCAGTGACACCAATTCCTGGACCCTTTATGCTCCACAACTAATTCAATCTGGGTTCCTGGGAGTACTTAGCTCAATTACAATTTCTGAAGTCTCTGTGCCAAGATATGCATTGCATGGATCAGGGAGAGGCAATCTGGCAACTCCCACATATTTTGGACCACACCTGCCATAAACCATAGCCAGCGTGGCCAGCAATCTGGGATTATGAGAGCCATAGTCCAAAATATCTGGAGGATACAAGATTGCCAGCTTATGGTATATGTGAATATAGCCTAAATTAATGTGTTCAAGCATTGTTCTGTTCTATGCAGAACAAACTTGCAGATCACTATCATGCATACTGAGAATAATTCAAGGTAAAATCATTCCACTCCCTTAACATCAGTCTCAACAAGACAAAGAAGACAGTTGGATGGGGCAGAACAGGAGAAACACTTTATAATCAAAAC
Organism: Phrynosoma platyrhinos; assembly: GCA_020142125.1. Lineage (NCBI taxonomy): Eukaryota > Metazoa > Chordata > Lepidosauria > Squamata > Phrynosomatidae > Phrynosoma > Phrynosoma platyrhinos. The sequence continues at coordinate 31,767,214 of JAIPUX010001880.1, read as the reverse complement.
ATAGTTCTTCAGAGATAGGCTAAGAAAATGCTTGCTTTAAACTTATTTACCTGCATATCAGTGCATTTTTGTAGTTAGTATTCAGACTGGAATTACTCAAATGTTCAAAAATCCTGACAAATCCAAATTTTCAATGGTTTGATTCCCTCAAGCAGTCAAACAGGGGAAAGACTGGTTGACAACCAGAGTTATTTAATAGTTAACATAATACAGTGGGTACTTGATATCTGCTGGGGTTTAGTTCCAGGATCCCACATGGATAACAAAATTGGTGGATGCTCAAGTCCCATTATATACAATGGTATTGCAATATGGTGTCCCTTATATAAAATAGCAAAATCAAAGTTTGCTTTTGGGGATTTATATGTTTTTGAAATATTTTCAAGTCATGAATAGTTGAATCCGTGGATAAAGAATTCATAGATGCGGAGGACCAACTATGTATCACTGCTATGCAAAATTCTACAAAACATAAAAAAAAGCACAGAATGGGATAATGAGTACATATTCTTGAGAACCAGATCTGCTTCTTTTTTTAAAATTAAATTTTCTAGTCAACATGGCATGCAAGTACATGGTGAAAATCTTACAGGCAGCAGTTAACATCTGTTTACCTGCTCAGCAACACCACAAATAACTGAATTAAAATATATTGTGCAAAATATAAAATTGCCAATTATATGAACTAGGAAAATTAAATAAAATTATTCAAAATGTATGAAAGCTTTATAATTCAGTTTTCCTTGGTGCTAAATATTCATTATTTAAGCATAGACTAAAATAGCCCTCAGGATATTTTACCATAGGTATAACAATCATCCCATTCTACTAGTGATTTTAGACATTTAAGTCACAGTTTTAAGGTATAAGAGCCTATAGGTTTGAACTTTAGTGATCCTAAAGAGCTTCATGGATGTGTATTTTTCTGAAGTTGTTTTCGGGTGATTTGAAGACAAGAGATATAAAAGCCTATAGATTTTCAATATGACTCAAGATATTGACTTGTAGCTCAAGGACTATGCTTGCAAAATCAAAAACATTAGCCATATATGAAACTACCATTGACTCCCAATAGCTATTAGTTTTGATATTACACTCCATATTTTCAGTCAGAGCAAGGGCATTCCCCACAGCAGAAAAAGGCAAATCAATGCATCCCTCAGTGCAGCAGATCTCAAAAAGCAGGCAACAAAGTAATGCTGTGGTGCATCATTTTGGCTCTCCACTCTATGTAGAGCTTCATTCCTTGATGAGGTGAGCTCCCATCACTAGTCCCAGCTTCTGCCAACCTAGCAACATTGACAAAGACTACTTTGTGATCATGTGGCCAGAATGATTGCACATAACCCTGTTTACCTGCCTACTGAAGTGGTACCTATTTATCTACTTGCATTTGCACGCTTTCGAACTGCTAAGTTGGCAAAAGCTGGGACTAGTGATGGGAGCTCAGCCCATCATGCAGCACCTGGGCCTCGAACTGCCAACCTGCCAGTCTTGCAATCAATAGAGTCAGCATCTTAACCACTTGAGCCACTGCATCCCTCCTATAGTACCACTTTATTCTGCATTGGTCAGGTTTCACCTGGGATACTGCATCCAGTTCTGGGCACCATAAGCTGGGCACTACAAGTTGATGAGCTGGAGCATTGTCCAAAGGAGGGTGATCAAAATGGTGGAGGAGCTGAAACACATGCCCTATGAGGAGAAACGTATGGAGCTGGGTTCAGCCTGGAGAAGAGAAGGTTAAGAGGCAATATGGTATCCCTGTTTAAATATTTGAAGGGGTGTCATATTAGGATGGAGCAGGCTTATTTTCTGCTACTCCAGAGAATAGGACCAGGAGCAATGGACTGAAACTACAGGAAAAGGAAAAGAGATTCCACCTCAACATTAGGAAGAACTTCCTGACAGTAAGAGCTGTTTGACAGTAGAACATACTCCCTCAGAGAGTGGTGGAGTCTCCTTCTTTGGAAGCTTTTATACAGAGGCTAGATGGCCATTTGTGGGTAGTGCATTGATTGTGAGTTCCTGCATGGCATGAGGTTGAACTGGATGGCCCTTGTGGTCTTTTCCAACTCTATGATTCTATGAGTCTATGGCCCCATTCACACTAGAGAATAACCCAGTGTGGAAACTGGGTTATTTCCATAAATTTGTCACAGTCAAATCTCTCCATGGCATTTTATCCTGATTCTTGTTCTCACTCAGGAATGGGATAAAATGCCACAGAGAGATTTGATCCTGGCAGG
>JAIPUX010001880.1:31742518-31762882 GCA_020142125.1 Phrynosoma platyrhinos | reverse complement strand
ACGTTCAATGCACTTACTGTAAATTCGCAATGAAGGTAATGACATTTGAGGAAACAAGGTTTATTTCTCGTTTATTTTCGGGATACCTCATTTCCACTTTATTTTCAGTTTCTGGGCCACGTGTGATAACGTCCTAAGTCACGACAAGCTTTCATCTACATTTCCAGTTTGCTGTACATGGATCTTCATAGCAAATGTAAAAGTTGTACATTCCTCCACTCCAAAACATCCATTTCTTCCACTCCTATGGCACAACAGAAGTAGTCTGTTTGTTTTTATCAGTTCCTGGAGCTATGGTTCCTGTTGTACTATCCTAATTTGAACACTGAAATATGCAGAACTAGGAAACATTACAGTTTTTGGAATTTTTATGCAGCTGCTCCAAAGCATAAAATCCATAAAAGAAAGTCACTGGGGTCACAAAGTTGATTTTATTTCAGTTGCTTTGAAATGGTACAAGTTGACTGGTAATTGCCGTCCAAAAATGTAACTTTTAAATTTTCAGAAAATATATTTTGATGCCTGAAACAAAGGACAAGTTACTAAATCTGACTCATTCCCCAACATGACTGACAGTTGAAACTTTTCTTCAACACTTGTGATGGGACCTCTATGACACTCAAGGGTACCAAAGAGGCATGGGGCAGGTCATGGTTACACACAGGTCTGTCTGCTACACCATTTTTCTACATTCCCCAGTATCTATTGCTTGAAGGAACAGCCCCACTTTGCTTAATGAAAGGACTGGCCTTTGAGACTCTGCACAAGTGCATCAGTACATACTAATGATTATCAAATTGCAGCCTTCACTGAAGTAATTGTATAAGTTCAGCAGAGTGTGTTTAAAAGCATTATTATAATATATAATCCAGCAACTGCAATTCAGTTTTTTGTTTTGTTTTATTGTTCTCCTTTTAAGTTGAGAGGAGCCTCTCTCTTTTTGCTTGTTCCTTAACTCACTGATCCCCAAAGATGTCACATCAAAAAGCATAATTGTGATGATTTACTCCATTTGTTTTCAAAAGCTTTTAGGAGAATTTGACAATGTTAAACTTTCAAATGAAGAAAAAGGAATCTTTCCAAACTATGAAGGGAGGGAGATTTATTCATAGTTTACAAGTTAAATACTGTAAAATGCTTTTCTCCAAAAAGCAGCTAAAAGAAAGTCAACACTGTGACCTCAACAACATTCTTTGATGCATTTTATGCTTTGAAGCAGCTGCACAAAAGCAGGAAAGGAGTTAATACAGAGGCAGGTTTGCTGTCACAACTATGAAAGCACTTTCCATTTGTATAGAAATCAAAGGTGTCTTTTTTCAAATAGGCAGGAGAAGTATAATTCTTCTCCTCAACTTTCCCCCCATTTTTGAGTTTTGATTTTGTTGACAGCCAATGTCTTCACCATTGATGGTTGGAAAAGAGATTATGAGAATGGACACAGCACTGAAATTAAGGGGGTAGTTTATCTGGAGCTGCAGGATGATGCATTGCAAAACCACAGGGATTCCAGGAAAGGAATAACAGAGAGATTTAGCTTCAATTTTCCTCAACTCTCCTTTTATTATTGCATGTTCTGTCTTTCTGCCTTTGGACATCTTATTACAGATTCAAATATTCACTCATTCTAAAATCATAATGAGCTGGTTTGCTCAGAACACATGATATCACACACAAGGAACTTCCATGAACTTCTCAATAGTAGTACTCAGGTTTTAAAAAAATCTTTATTGTTTTAGTCCTAATTCCTGCGATATTAGCCTGAATCTTATTATTGGTTGCAGCAAGAGCAGACATATTGAATCAATGAGATTTACCTATATATCAGAACACCATTCAATAATCAATTCAGTAGCACTATTCTAGCTCTAGGGTGAAACAGTGGGATTCAGACCATTGGCTGCATCTTTTTTTGCATCCTAAAACTCAACTAAAAATGGCCTAGTCTGTAGCTGTCTCTGCTTTTCCAGCAACACTGGCTTTGGGTGACAGAGCTCAACCAGTCAGAGGATAAAATTTTATGATAGGTTAGATTTATTATGTTATTATAAATGACATTTACATATGTCTTTGAATCTTTGGGTTTGGATTGTCAAGAGCAGGTAGAATCAACATATGTTCCATGGGTTACCTATCCAATGTATGTATTTTATCTATCACTGCTAAAATAGTGCCATTGAATGCAGTTCCACACCATCGTATCCTACACTGAATTGAAGGCTCTATGACAGGGGTATGCAACCTAAGGCCGGGGGCCGTATGCGGCCCCCAAGACCTTTGGACCGGCCCCAGGCTGGTCCTGCCACCACCGCCGCCGCCCCCGCAGCCCGCCATGATGATATTGATTATTGTTGTTATTACTTCTTCTTGGGGTTTTCTTGGCAAAATCTCCACAGGGGTTTTGCCATGGCTTTTATGGGGCTGAGAGAGTGTGCATGCATATTTTTTAATTTTTTAAAATTTTTAAATTTATTTATTTATTTATTTGTGTTGCTTCACCCCCCCCCCCCCCCAATTGTTTGAGGGACAGCAACCCAGCCCCTGCCTACCCCTGCTCTATGATATGGGAGGAGACTTGAGTACCATCTTGCACCAGAGAGAGCTGCCCAAGTTGCCAATGAATTTCAGCAACAACATACTCTCTAATTGTCCCAATTTGATAGGGACAGTTCTGATTAAACCTTTGTCATCTTACCTTTTCAGCTTCTTTGAAAATGATGTTTCTCCTCCCTCCTCCCACTTTCCACCTTTGTCTTCAGCTCACTCCAATTGCTGCAAAATGAGTTCAAGGTGTTAAAGTACATTGCACTCAATGAACTCAGCAGGGGAGAGAAGAGAGGATGTGGTGGAAACTTGTCCTTCTCCCCTATACTCAGGCCAAAAAAAAAAAAAACTCTCTTACTTTGCCTGTTCTTCTCCATTAATCATTTCTGCTATCTTGACCACTCTGAAGTTGCTTGACCTCATGTGTCCTGTTTTTCATCTGTGAAATGTTGGGGAGTATGCAGCAGTCACAGAAATTCCAAAAAATGCAGCAGCAACTGCTAAATATTGGCAGCACTCACTGAATACTGGGAGATGTCACTGAATAGTTGCAGTGACAATGAGGCCCCTGGCAGGGTGGATTGAGGATTTAATACAAAATAACCCATTAAAATAGCCCAATTCTTTACAAATGTTTGAAAACTCCAATTCTTTCTATTCTTATTATGGAAAAAAATTGCAAATTTTGGTAAATTCTTATCAAAAAAACAACTGAAAGAACGTTCTCTTAACCATTTCCACTGGCCAAATTCAACAGCTATAGATATTTATATCATTGAAAGACTATGCCACATTCATGTATGATAAAGGTATTTAAAATGATGAATCTCTTAGGGGGAAATCTCTTGAACCTCAATGTAAAAACATTTGCATATTTTTCTTATCAAAGATACACCAGGCTACATTGTCATCCATTTCTAGTACATAATAAAACATCAGAAACACACTTTGGTGTCCATGCTCATGACAGAGAATATTGTGTTATAATAGACAGAACAGCTGAGGAATCTGTTGAGAATTACTAAAATGGCTAAAGGCCCAAGGGGCTTATCGCATGCCATTTAAAGCAACGTACCCCAGTTGTACTTAATTTTGAAGCCGAATTTTATCGCACGCACTGGAAGCCAGGCAAGTACAACCCAGCTGCATTCTAGCCCCAGCTGCACTTATTTGGCATCTTTTCAAAAACGTGAGTCTGTTATTTTTGAAAAGATGCTGGATAAGCACAGCTGGGGTCCAGGATGCTGCCGGGTTGTACCCCCCTGGCTCCTGACACAAGTGATAAGATCCAGCTTCAAAATTAAATGTGATTGGGATAAGTCGCTTTAAACAGTGTGCAATAAGCCCCCAAATGAAAATGATGACTAAAGAGAGTTCTGTTAAGAAAGCATACAGCAGCTCTGAATGACTCACTTAAAAGTTACAAAGTAGACCTGAAGGCTGAACTAATACAAAGAGAAGATCTACTCCAGACAGACAGAAACTGTAGAGTGTAAAGATGAAATACATGACAGAGAGCTAAAATAGCAGATTGCATTCTTGAGACAAGTATTCAAGTTCAGAGAGTTGTGATAAGTCTCTGTAAAGCAGAAGCTAACAGGTTGTATCAGCTTGGAGCTTTTTTTTTTTTAAGTTTCACTTAAAAGGGATGCCCACAGGGAAATAAGAATGAAGAATTATTGAGATTCATTCACTCCTGGTTAAGAGACATAATAGATACAGAAGGGATCCCACCCTTGACTCTTCACAGTAGATATAGAATTGTTAATAGAAGTGGAGCGTCTCATCTGCAGACCATTCAAAAGACACAAGGGTAACAATTACCAACATGGTATTGACTTGAGACATGCAATGCTGCAAAAGCCAAAGAGAGAAGGGCACCCATAGTATATGAATGCTTAAAATAAACACCTTTGGGAATACCTCCTTCCCCCAATAAGAAGCATTTAAGCCCGTTTCTCAGTAGAGGATTCAAATATCAACCAGGGAAGGGGTTGCAAATGCATGGAAGGGCAGGGAGCAATTTTATCCCATCCCTCTACAGGCCACACTTACTACTTCCAGCCATTCATTTGGCTGATATACTTGCAAAACCATAGGTTGAAGATGTTGGGGGGCATATGATGGGTTTTTTTCTACCATTTCTGGATGTTTTTTCATGATGTGGTGTGAAAAGTGACTAAAAAGTGCATCATTTTTAAAGAAAGAAATGCAGTTCTGAGAGACTAGCAGGGTGCTTCAATGTCTGCAAAAGTGGCGTTCAGGGCCACAAGTAACCCATGGATTGCATTTTCCCCAATCCTGGATAAGGCAAATTTAAGAGATTAGGACAGGGTATATGTAACGTATCCTAGCTTGCTAACAAAGGGGAATAGATGGAGAGCTCAAGAGGATTAGCCAGGATCTCAAACTGGTGGTCATCAGCTCCCAGATGCAATTGTGTCACTCTGACTAGAAGTAGAGATAAGCTCTACTTAAATCATTTTTATAATATTGAATTATAAATATACTGTACTTATGCTAGCTAATGAATTACTCTGAAAACCATAGTATAAAAAAGTAACTTTTCCATGCTTTGACACTATATTGGTTGACACAGAGATAAGCATCAATGCAAATGCCATGATTATTCCAGTCTTTGGTTCATAGGTTCCCATGTACTCTATGTGCAAGAGAGTCAAAAACATTGTTTTTATGGGGAGAAAGGCTACCTGCAAATTCCTCAGACTTTTTTAAAAATACTGAAATATTATTTATAGGCATATTGGTTGATAGAGTTATACATGCTAGGAAGGAAAAAAACTCATGGGATGAAATGCCATTTTGTACTGATTTGAATTTGGCTGGGAAATGTGTGGCTATCAATACAATTTGAGTCTGGATTTTTACAATCAATGTGGCATAAATGGGGTGGAGTCTGGGCAAAATACTATGCACTGATCTGGATTATTTTGCTAGTATGAATTCAGTCCAAGGTGGGGATCATGGAAACTGCAGCACAAACCATCTGGGCCAGTATTCTATTTATACAAATACAAATAGAGTCTCCCATATCTGAAAATCTGAAATACTCCAAAATCCAAAATCGGCCACATGAGTGGCTGACATAGTAACATTTTTGCTTTTTGATGGTTCAGCATACACAAACTTTGTTTCATGCACAAAATTATTTAAAAGATTATGTATAAAATTACCTTCAGACTATGTTTATAAGGGGTATATGAAACATAAATGAATTTTATATTTAGACTTGGGTCCCATCTCCAAGGTATCTCATTATGTATATGAAAACATTCCAAACAAATTTAAAAATCTGAAATCCAACATACCACTGATCCCAAACATTTTGGATAAAGGAGATTCAACCTGCATATGCTTGACTAACATATTTATTTATGTATACATTTAACTAACATACTTAGGGGTGGAACAGACTGCCCCGAAGGAGCAGTGTTATGCTGCCCCTTTAATCACCGGGTTGGGGCCCTGGCAACCACATGTCATGTCACCAACCAGGTGTTTTCCATTCCTTTATAAGCTGGGGGAAAGCTGACTTTCTTCCTCCGCCATGGCTTTTCAGTGCTCCTGTGGTGTGTGATGTCTAAATGCCATATCACCAAAGCATTGAAAAGCTGCCACAGTGTGGTCAGGCAAGCAGCTTCACAGCGGCCTCCTGGCAGCTTGTGAGCAATCATCATCTAAACAACATGCCCCCCCCCCAAAAAAAAACTGCTGGGTAGCTACCTCAAAGGGGCTGTCTGTTTCATCCTTTAGTTAAATATATTTAACTAAATAACTTCTCCTGGCCCACTCACTCCCAAACCTGATGGAAATATCATTCACTTGTACTTTGAGTGTGGGCAGAAGAGACTTCCTCCTCATGCAGTTCATGCCTGTTAAAGTAATGGTGAGTAACAAGTGTGGCAATAGTGTCACAATCATGACTAAGTAGTGATTGTGAATGCATAACAGATAGGTTCATCTAAGCAACTATTCCCTACTCATGATTGCTACCTAGATATAACTGTGACACCATTGCCATGATCATAACTCCTGTCCCAACCTACTTTAGCAGATATTGGTTGCATGGGGATCACTGATATCATTAGGGAGTATGTAAGTGCAGGCCATACAGGGTGATGCCCCAGAAGAAGAGTGACACCCAGTGAGCCCTTCTACTGCTGCCAACACCTGCCCCTTCTTTTTCACTGCCATGGCTCTCTCTCCGAGGAGAAAGCCAAGGCAGCGGAAGAGGAGAAGGGGTGAATGCACCTCTCTTGGCTTTGCCTCCTCCTGGCTGCCTCCTCAGAAGGAAGCCATGTGGAGGTGAAAGAAGAGCAAGCCTCCTTCCTTGCCTCCCCTCCCAACCACAGCCTTGGGCAGATGGGTGCCAAGTGAGAGAGTGGAGGATGCCACTGCTCCCTTGGCTGCCCCACACATACTGGGTGATGCCAAGCTTAGGGACACCACTGATGGGGATAAGGAGATCCATTATGACAACAATAAAAATGAGTGAATAATGTTTGGAGATTATCATACTACCTTTAAAACACATTAAAAAGAGACTTACCTTGCCTGAATTGAAGTAAAATTCAGGCTGCATCTGAATGGTATCACATGGATTTTCCCCAAAAACCACCATCAGAATGCAGCCTGAATTCAGCAAGGCTGACTTTGGAACTTTGCAACTTAGAAAACTGGCCACCAAAGTGAGTTAAGTCAGCTGAGCTGAATTCAGGCTGCATTCTGATGGCAGGTTTTTAAAATGCATTTTAAGTCTCTTTTTAATGCATTTTTAAGGTCGTGTGATAATTTCCTTTGTATCATGTGGCAGAGGTGCTGGGCTATAAGAGGTTCTTAGTTCAGTATGTAGAATACTAGCCTGGGAAGGTCAAAAGTTTTCCAATACAGCAGTATGTTTCTCCAACTATGAAATGAACAGTTTCATTCCACAAAAAGTCAGTTGCTTTGTAAAACCAGTGTGAAATCTCATTTGTATTCTACTTTCCCTACATGACAGAACTCAAAGCAGCATTATGTAGGCTTCTCAGATAATATCCCATTCAAACACTGAAGACAATCTGGATGCTTAGCTTTAGCAAGGGTTTCTGCATCATTTGCCTGCAGACCATCTCCTAGGATCCATTAAGGGCCAAGAAGCATTCGTCAGAGAGTGTAGTTTGCAACAGCATCATTCATCTTTGTTTATCCCATTCCCCTCTGCTACCACTACCTCTTCATTCCTTCAGCCTATCCACACTGCAGAAATAATGCAGTTTGACACTGCTTTAACTGCCATGGCTCAGTGCTGGGATTTGTAGTTTTGAGAGATATGTAGCCTTTTCTAACAGAGACTTCTGGTGCCACAACAAACTACAAATCCCAGGATTCCATAGCATTGAGCCATGACAGTTAAAGTGGTATCAAGCTGAATTATTCCTACAGTGTGGATACATCTCAGTTGAGACTTTCCCCAGCCTTATGTTCTCAGCAACCCAGCCTTGTTATTTAAACAGATGCATACAGCTGATGTTACAGCCTTATTATTTAAATAGATACATACAGCTGATGTTACAGCCTCTTCCCTGCTTCCTGAGGCACAAGAGGTGAAAAAGATACAGCCATCAGAATCAGGGGCACATTTCACAATCAGATTTTGCTTACAAAATGAGCTTCAGAACAGGAATAACCATGTATCAACCTGAAGAAGGTATCCCCCAGTCATCCCAGCAAGCTAAAGAGTAATTAAGCATCTATGGCCAGAGAAAAGCAGAAAAGAGCAGAATGCAATTAGCAGCCTGAATGCCTCTTGCAAATTAACCCAAGTCAATAAGTGTGACTGAAAAACAACTTCCAGGATGTTGATCGGAGCAGATAAAGTATTCAACATCTACACGTATTCATCAAGTTGAGACTGTTGACCTCCATGGTGTTATAACAACTTAAATTACCTGCTTTTTCCAGCAGTCAATCACTAGATGCAACAGTTCTGGTCTTGATCCTGGCACAGTAATGAGAAAGTCAACATCATGGCCCATCTTCTTGCCCCTGTCAATAATAAACAAGGAAGGAGAGCATGAAACTGAGATTTGAGTTCTATTTTCAAGAACTTCCAGCATCCCTCCATGCAGAGATAACAGGCACGCACTTGATAACAACAGCTTGCAACAATATAATGGGAGCCATGTTTCTTAAAACGTAAGCAAAATGAAATCTTCTATTTCCTTTATAAGGTCTGTCACTGTCCTTTGTTAGGCAATAATTTAAAGTGCTTGCTGTATTTCATCCCTCATTCAGAGAAGATAGCGTGAGGATCTTTTTGGTAATGTATGATGCTGTTGCTTCTTTTGTTAATCCTGGAAAAGAAAGCATCCAACGTCTTGTGAAAGAAGTCATAATCAAGATACAGATACAGATCTAGACGTATTTTATTAATCCAAGACAGTAACTTCTTCTGATAAGCTTGGAAGCCTTGTCACCATCTAACATTCTGGCTTAAATTTTGATGGACATTTTAATTACAACAAAGAAGTGTCTAGCTGCAGGTAATTTCAATCTTTCTTTGCTACAAGGATGGAGCGGCTGCAATGCAGGTATTCCTTTTCACTTACAATGCAGGGATAATGAAGGTTCTTTATGTTTCAGTTTTAACAATAGCTATAATAGAATGTTTCAAACAGACAGAATATTCTAAGCACATTTCTAAACACATTTATTTATAAAGCTGTCAGGAACCAACATCAACCTGCTACTGACAAACACAGTACAGATAAAACACACACATTCAAATGCATACCCATTTGCAGAGTGAGTAATGGTGCTTTTTCCCCTGGTACATTCTCCCTATACCCATGGCCCATAACTGTTAAAACAGTATTAGCTAATGTTGACTGAGAAGGGAATGTGAAATGCTGAAAGCCAGCTCTGTGAGATGACTTAGCAACTTTGGAAGAATGATCCAGTAGCACCTCATGGGGTGAAGAAATACATTACTGGGATATTTAAAACATTCCCAGTGGACCATTTAAAGTGATTAACAAACAGAACTTTATAAATGTATTAGCAAAATGTTTTGGGTTTTGCCTTCCTCAGTTGCTCAAAATAAAAGTGAGTTCTATCCAAGATAAAAGTTTAGAACACTCTAAGGTCAACATTCTTCAGTGTTAGGTATGAACCTCTAGGGCACAGAATCATGAGCTCTCATATCTATGACTATGGCTCAAAACAGACAGGCCAAAAGGAGTAGCTTCTGGACACTTTGAGGGCATGATGTTCAGATGACACATGTCCCTAAGCAGTCAGAAGCTGCTCCAAGGCCAACAAAGACAGGTCAAAGCTGCTGGGGAAAGGAGCAACAAAAAATCACTCCTGCCGACAGCCCATTTGGGACCATGGTGGCAGCCAGCTTTGAGAGTGGGCCGTGTGGTCACTGGGGTCCCAGGCCAATCATGGCCCAATCGTGGCTAAAGAAGCCAGAGGCCGTTCCTTGCTGCCCATCTACTTCACTCCTACATGACCTAGCTTCTGAGGTTCTGTTTAAGCCTAAACTCTGGTCTGAACGAGCTTGAAGTTATTCTCTGTTTCCAACATATGGCTACTTAAACTGACAGGAATGGAAGATCAAAGTCAGAGGTCGTTTGATTGTAAAGAGGAAAATGTTAGTCATCAGTCCATGTTTCTGGAAATAAAACATCCTTATATATTTTTCAGTTCTATTGGGAGGGTTCACAAATTGAGTTCTTGACAATACATTTCCTGAAATGATTCAACAAGAACAGAACAAGAACTAAAAAAAAAAAAAAAAGACATTGGGTCCAATGTTAGTGTGGTAGTGACTCCATTTTGAGGTTTAGTCTGAATTTTCAAGATCAACCTAATCTCAAATTGACCGAACATCAAGATTTTTTTTAAAAAAAAAAAAGATTCAAATTGAACCCGAGTGGATTCGCTACCTCACTGAGCCACCTGCTGCCACCACCTAAAAGGCAAAATGAAATAGTTTGAGTCATGCAGCCATGCAATCATTCTAAAGACATGTAGGGTCCAACTACATATTACTTTAAGTATGTAACATACATCCTTCTGAGGAATTCAAAGGCAAGCACAGGACACTGCTGTCAAGAAGACTGTGGAGGTTGAGTGGTTATCACTCCCAATTCAGATTAGGAAGCCTGCCCCTTCAATGAAGGGCCTATACAGACTGCCAGAAATAATCCAGCTTGAGACCACTTTAACTGTCCTGACTCTGTACTAGGGAATCATGGGAACTGTAGGTTTTTTTTTCTGAGACATTGAGCCTTCTCTGTCAGAGAGCTCTGATGTCACAGTAAACTGCAGTTCCCATGATTCCCTAGCATTGAGCCAGGACAGTTAAAGTGGTCTCAAACTGGATTATTTCTGGCAGTCTGTACAGGCCCTTACATTGCCAAAAAGTAGTCCAATAAAATAAATAATGCTGATGAAAGCTTGGAGGCAGACAGGCAAGCAGGCCAAATAACACAGCTGGGTAAAACACAGTGATCTTGGTAGGGGGAAAATCAGTGGTGCCATTCCTGTCTACTCAGAATATGCCAATGGAATTCAACAGGACTCCTACAGAGGTGTGTTTAGGATCAGTCATTATAGGATAATTTGATCGAAAATTGAAAGCATGAATCAAAACAGTACAGATGGTATGAATTGTCATGAGCAAAAGTATGAAATGTACTCTTTGGTGCTGCTTCTGCCATGATTCATTTTATTTCTCTAAATATAAAAAACTCTTTAAATATCCTGCCAGGGTAAAAAAGACAAGGAGCCTTATCACATTTAAAAAAAAAAAAAAAGGCAAAGATGCAGCAAGAGAGAAGTGGCTTTCTTCTTATCTCCCCATATGACATTGTAGTACTTCTCCCTCCAGAGGGAGATGGTCATAAAAGTGTGCCTTTTACTAAATGGATTTTTCCAGTTTGACAAAAGGCACATTGTTATGACTGTCTCCCTCAGAAAGAGAATGGAAGTGCTTCGGCAGAATGTGGAGAGGTAAGGAGAAAGCCGCTTCTCTCTTGCTGTGTCTCAGCTTTCTTTTGTCATCTGATAAGGCTCAAAGTCTTTTAAAGAACTAGTTTAAATCAGTAATTAAGCCTTACCTAATATGTAGGTTTCTTTCCATTTTCAGACATCTGATACTACAGTAAAATGTAAAAATAAAAATAATAAAAAGCACACTCAGCATCTAATAGAATACAAAGACACAGCTGTGTTAGTCTTTTGCAGCATAACATTTAAAGGTGCTTTAGGATTTCTCTGTACCTTTTTATCTAGCTGAATAGATTCATTTAGGGAATCTTCTTTAAATAATGCATTTGTATCTATAATTGGCAATGTATCAAAGCATAAATCTACATAGGCAAGCATTCCTTGAATAAGAAAATGCCACACTTCCATCCCTCACCCACCTCTGCCCCATTGCAGATAAGGAATGTTGTGAATGCATTTGAGTTGATGTAATCTTCACGAGAGAAGAAGTGCTAGTGCTGGGAACTCCTGCTTGCATTGTCTATATACTTACTTACAACACCACAAGGCACTACAGAAACCAGTACTTGAATCATATAATATTCTTCCCTCACAGTTTGGTGAAACCATATCCTACAAACTTAAAAAGTAACAAAAAGTTGTGGTTACAGTCCAAAAGGAATGAAGTTACCCCCTTGTTAACTTACAGTCATAATATAATGTAATAATTCTGTCCTATACTCCAGTCAGCAAGTGACCCAGGAGTCAGATAGTTAGAGTGCAAGCGCTTTTATCAAAGTAAGATGAAGGGAGAAAGAAGATGGCCATCAGCAGGTCTAGAAGTTGTTACAACATGTCAGTAGTCTAGATAAACAGTCAGCAACAATGAAAGCAGAGTAATCAATTGTAGCCAGTCCAAGGTCAAAAAAACACTAATGCCAAAGAGTATTGCCAGTCACCTAGCAAGCAACAAAGATGCCAGGAAGCTACTATGTGATTTGTAGGCAGCTATTTCAAGATACCAGGTGCTTAATGGGTCAGCATCTCATACTTAACAGTTGCTGGGAACGGCATAGTCTCTCCTTATGTCTACAAAGATCTTCAAAGGATGGCACCTCCTGCTGGGGAGTAGGGCCCTCAACTACTTCAGCCCACATCACCTTGGACTTGGAGAGGCCACCATCATCATGCCATACGTTCCTGGAAAGCTGACTCCTCTGTGTTTGAATCTTCCATCTCAGAGGGTGAGTTATAACATATCCTTTAGTTATTGTAAAACAGGAGGCATGGCGTAGTAGTTTGAGTGTTGGACTATGACTCCTCTCTCAGCCATGGAAACCTACTGTGTGACCTTAGGCAAGTCACATTGTCTCTGCCTCAGAGGATAGCAATGGCAAATCCCCTCTGAACAAATCTTGCCAAGAAAACCCCATGTTAAGATCACCTTAGCACCACCATATTTCAGAAATGATTTGAAAGCACACAACAACAAGACTGAAAAAGGAATTACAAGAATTACAAGAAATTAGTTATCTGTATCTAGTTACTTCCAAGCTCTTTCCAAGAGTGAAAAGACTCTTGGTTCTGGGAAAAGTAAACCATTCACTGCATTGTGCCTGCATATAGCACAATTTGTATGAAATGCTTTCAGCACTCAAAATGCAATATATAAATGCTAAGCATTTTTATTAGCTGTGTGATGGCTTCAGAACCATAGGCATCATCACTGCAATATATAAAGTCATTTTCTTAAGGCATTATTGTGAGAATACCAAATGAAAGGAGAACTGAAGTAATTATCTCTTTGTATGCAACTCAAAGAATAGAAAGGACTCTTACCATTTGAGGAAGGGTTGTTGTTTTTCCCATCCTCAAGCATTTTTATATATATTGTTGTTTTTCTCCTCCTCAAGCATTGTTGTTTTTCCCCTCCTCAAGCATTTTTATATATAAAAACGCTTTTTATATATAAAAACGCTTGAGGAGGGGAAAAACAACAAATGCTTGAGGAGGGGAAAAACAACAATATATATAAAAATGCTTGAGGAGGGGGAAAATAACAACCCTTCCTCAAATGGTAAAAGTCCTTTCTATTCTTTGAGTTGCATACATACATATATACACACACACACACACACACCCCAAATAGTTCTTTTTGTGGAGTATGAAGATCGGTCAGTAATTTTCATGCTCATACAAAGTCCAAATGTTTACAGGGGAAACACTGGATATCCATCTGTGTTCTTGCCTCCAGGTAAACTATTAGTTTATTGTAACACTCTGCCCCTTGAAGTCTAAGAAAAAGAACTAACAGAAAATCACATACCTAAAATATTAAATGCTTACATTAACCAGATATGTGCCAAGAAAACATAAACAAAAGGTATCTGCAGAGTAAGTTCATGGCATTTTGGAAAGTTTGCACCTTCAGTTTGTCCTCTTCTGGAATTAAGAGCTCTCCATTCAGGGGAGAGGTTTAGATGTATGGAAATTAGAATCATCCTTTTTCAACAAATAAATATGATGTTATAGCCAATTATGTATTCCAAGTTCAACTTTGACTAAAAGAAGTATGAGTGCCCTGGCTAGGAAAAATAAGAAAAGATGACCAAATACTTATTTCATACAATCTAATTTCTTTTTCAGTTCCCCTCTCCATAATTCACTGTATATAGGTATGTGTGATGTTGTTTTTATTTCCCCAGTGGTGAATTTTTGAAGTTTTGGGAACTCTAAATCTTTAGTTTGATGCAGAATAGATTTTATTTTAAATGCTTATAGATTTCTGTTACATTTGATATCCAGGGTGGATATGGTGAAGTAATGGTTAGGTTTGTGTTCTATTAAAATTTTCAGCTCTGAAAATGGCACTCCAGATGCATCAAAAGCCATCCATCAACAACACTGGTTCATGTCCTGCAATATTAAAATATTTTCTGACTTACATTTCATAAGGCAATCCATACAGAGACCAAAATATAAAAATAGTGCATCAGAAAATATTTTACTGCTAATGTAAATGTACTACAACTATTTCAAATATGCTAAAAATATGATGATAGACTACATTTCTCCAGAAATAGCCAAGTTTATTT
This sequence comes from Phrynosoma platyrhinos, assembly GCA_020142125.1. Taxonomy (NCBI): domain Eukaryota; kingdom Metazoa; phylum Chordata; class Lepidosauria; order Squamata; family Phrynosomatidae; genus Phrynosoma; species Phrynosoma platyrhinos. The sequence goes on along the minus strand of JAIPUX010001880.1, from coordinate 31,748,249 downwards.
ATGATTTACATTATTTGAGAATTGATATCTAGGCTGTATACTATGCATGCTGAACTGCACTTCCATTGAAGTCAATAGGGCTTACACCTGAGTCGACATGCATAGGATTATGCTTACTAAACAACAGAATAGCAACAGGCATAGCTAAAATGATTTTTCCAAATGAAACAAAATCTCTGAATTAACTCAGTAGGGTTTTGTTTTTTTTACCACCCAGCTTTCTCACTCCATCTATTGGAGTTCGTAAGGGAAACCTGGATATACACTTTGGCATGGATTGTGGTTGTTGTATGACTTCATTTCCAAGTTAGAGTAACCCTAAGGCAAACCTATCACTGAGTGTTCTTGGCAAGATTTATTTAGAGAGGGGCAGCTGACATTACCTTCCTCTGAGGCTGTAAGAGTGTGATTTGTCCAAGGTCACTCAATGGACTTCCATTGCTGAGAAAAGAATATGAATCATGATCTCCTGGCATCCTAGTCCAACATGCAAACTACTATACTACACTCCCTCACTTTGGCTTGGATCCTTGAGGATACTTCTAGAAGAAAAAAATTCTGTCCATTTTTTCTTCCTGCAGCCATTGATTTTCTACCACAAAATATCTCCCAAGTATTGGGGAGATTTCTTGAATGGGGCACAGGAGGACCACAACCTGGGGCAATTTCCCCTCCCTTTCCCATGCTCCACCCAACAGTGTTCAGGACCTACACAAGTTTTATTTGCCCTTAATAACTAGGCCATTATATGTATTTAATTTTAATAGCAAAGCACTCATGAGATTAGTATCATTAAAATCATGATCCTGGCTCTAATTATTAGTGTAGTCCAAAGCTGTATAGGTAGATTAGGTAACAGAACAAGGTAATAAATAATAGAAACTAATTATTAGTAAAAGAGCTATTAGAACTACACATATTGTGGTTTAAGGCAGTGGGTTTTAATCTCAGGCCCTCCAGATTTTTTGGACTTTGGTTCCCAGAATGCAAGTATATGGTACCAGTCCCTGGTGCATTGGAGAGAAAAAAAATGCTGATTACTTGCATCAGATCTGAGAAGTACTATTTTAAACTGTTTTACTGATTACCATTGTCTTGTTTTGACGTATTGACAATGAATTCTTATAGTATTATATTAATTAAATTGGTTAAACTGTATTGAACAACTCCTGCCCAATGCCAAAAAAAACCACTTTAAAAGTAGCTTTACACATTACTAATTAGAAAGCATTATACTGATAGATGTAATTCCCACTCACTGTGTCAATTTTGAAATTTAACTTTATTGTACACTTATTTTTTTTTAAAAAAACTCATTACATGTGACTACATTACTTGGAATATATTACTTCCAAACTCCCAAAATGATCCATTTCTACTAGAAGCTGTTTGAGTTTACAGTTATACTCAGTGGAACTGGCTAACATGGTAAGTCATATAGGGCTGCAATGAACTAGAAGGGTCTTCCAGACAAAGCCCTCAGTGAGCTATTGACCTGCCTCAAATGTGGAACTTTTAAGGATTCCAAGCTTCCATTTCAATCCTCCTGTGTTGTTGTTTTTTTCCTTGTTTTTTTCTGACACCACTTCTCCCTTCCTCAGTGCAGGAAACATCTTTTGGCTTGGCAACAAGCTATGAGCTAGCTGTCCATGTAGAAACACCTAGAATAACTCCATCCCTTTCAACTTGGCCACCTTGTAGAAAAAAGAATGTCTATCATGGAAGATAATGTGCAGGTCAACTTTACAACTTAATGTCCTTGGTTTCTGATATCATTTGCCACAATCTTCCCCATGTGCCCACCAATGTTTGTGGGAAAGTTGTGGCACCCCTTACAGAATTCTCAACCTATGGAGGCTTTGTTCTGGTATGTATTCATGTCTTTTGTGCATGTGAAGACCACTTTACTTAGGATTTTAAAAGAAAATGTCTAGTATTAATGACATAATTATGCCTGTGTATGTCTGTCATCATCGTTGTTGTGGCAGAAGTTGGTATTCTCTTTCACTCTCTACAATGAATAATGCTTCCCAGTGATATTCAGTGGCTAGTGTGAGGGCTGGTGGAAATGCATCTGGCTAAGGGTTCATAGCCTTATACCCTCATAGCCAGACACAAATAAATGTCATCACCTACTGAAACCTCTAGAGGACTCCAGCATTTCTCAACAGATGATGTCATTGGTTTGTATCTGGCTGCAAAGACATAGCCAAACGTCTCTCTGATCCTTTCTTCCTGCTCTTCACCAGGCATCAAATTGCAGATGGGGGCTGCAGCAGCTAAATGCAGAGTCCAGAGACAGTCAAAGGAAAGACGTAGTGTAGCTTAATGTAATTCTGCCTGTAGAATTGTGTAATACAGGATGTCAGTCAATGTGTAAATTTATATATGAAATATTTGTTGTTTGATTGCTGGAGTCTTTTAAAATGTTTGATATTTTGTTGTTTTGAATGTGTTGTCCTGTTATTTTATTAGTTTAAAATTTCAATAATCTGCCCTGTGAGTGGTAACACTAAAGCAGTGGGAATCTCACACCGGGTGGCAGGAAACAGCCACTTGGGCCAGGACTACTGGGTGGCAGGAAACAGCCACTTGGGCCAGGAAATGGCCACGTGGGCTGGGGGGAAGTACTGCACGGGCCAGATAAATGGCCACATGGGCAGGTGAAGCACCACACAGTTTGTGAAAATGGCTACCTGCCTGGGCTGGGGAGCCCCCTAAGGCCTGGAGGCCCCCAAGGCCCGGAGATTCTCCCAAGGCCTGGAGTGGCACCCATGCTGGCCCAAGGAGTGCCTGCAGGGGAGGGAAGCTGACCAGGTGTCACCCCCTCTTCTGGGGTGACCCAGTGCAGCCCACACACCCTGCAGCCCCCTAGGGATGCTACTGCACAAATTGTTGCCCAAATATATGGCTCTCTGTACCTTTCCTGTTTCTCAATATAAAGTTGATATCAAAAGAGATGTTTGAGGCATGTGACCGAGAGGGTGCCCCCAGTGCAGGAAACTATCTATAACATATAAGGCGATCCCTGACCATATTTGGAGATCCAGGAGGTTCAACATGGGGGATGCACAAAAGCACATAGTCAAGGAAAGCTCAATCAAGATGGGAATCTGCATAATCCCTTCATTGATAGGAATGATAGTGGGTGATAGATCTTGTGTTTACAAGTGAACAAAAATCCAAGAATATTTGGATTGTCCAGAGCCATTTGCACTGATTGTATGGCCATTCGCATGATCCTTCTCATTCTTCTCTCCTGGAAACTTTATTTAAATCCCAAAATCTGACATGGGATATGTTTTGCCCTATAAATATGTCTCCCCAAGCACTCCCAGTTCAGACTTGCTTGAATTCAGACAGACTCTCAGTCAACTTTGAGCTGGAACAGACTGGCATAAAAAGACAGCTTCCCAGAAGCTTAGGGACATGGTGTATGCATGGCACACACCTCCAAGCTGCCAGGAAGCTGGCTTCATGCCAACCACATGGGGGGGAGTTTTGCGGTGCTCTGGTGGCATGACATTTAGACACCGCATGCCGCAGGAGCATCACAAAGCCTCTGCCATTGTGGAAAAGCCAGCTGTGGAAAAGCCAAGTGTGGATGTAGCAGATGAGTGGAATATTTGAGCATTCTTTTAAACATGATATTTATACTGTCTGATGAAATGGACACTGATCTATTTTTACAGAAAGTAAATAAGAGCTCAATGAACTACAAAACCAAGTGAGCCAAAATTCTGGTCCAAATTAAGCAAATTAAGGGCATACAAGAGAGAACAAATGGCAGAAAGTTACTATTTCTCACCAAGTTTGATGCACACTGTACACTTTGTTTGTTAAGGAATGGAGCAGCAAAGGAAGATAGATTTGTGCCAGATGAAATCCCAGACATTTGATCATATAAGCCCTGTATCAAACTCACCTGAGCATTTGCTACATGATCTTCCTACCTTCATCTACCAACAGGGGACAAAGATGAAAGATTGATGACAAAGCCAGAGGCAAGATTTCATTTTATAATTCATCATGATGTATGGTCAGAAGCTACATGGAATCATGAGGGTATGGTATACTGAGACAGAGTAACAAGACATCACAAAGGCTTTCTCTAAAATAATTCATTAGAAACTCAAACCTGCATTCTTTTTATAGGGGAAGAAAACCTCCCTGTGGTAGGCTTTGGACTATCATAGAAGTGACATGTATTTCACAGTTAGTGTTATGTTATGTGTCTAGAGCAGAGAGGGCTACAGAACAGCAGTTTTTATAGTGTCCAATGCTGTAGCTAAAAGATCATTCATTGATGTCAGTTGAGAACAAACAGATCCAGCTGATTCAAGAGAATAGCCCATGAACATGGAGGGAAGCCACTCCAGTAAAAAGGGCTGGCCCAAGGCTTGTGTACCATTAAATCCCATGTATTTCCCTTGACACTTTTAGTCCAGTCTATCCTTCTGGACTAATCTTTCATTCAAGGCACTCAGGTATATTTTTGCAAGGCTAATACATGTCTTCCTTTTATTAAAAAAATATGGAAGCACCACTACAACTGGAGGATGCCATCTTGATGCAAACCATAAAAATAAGCATCTGTTTATTCCAGTGAAACCCAATTGTTTTGTTCAAATGAGCATTGGGAGGAGGATCTTTATTCATTGTGCACATTTCTGTATAACATTATTGGCCTCTGATGTGAAATATATTTGTTGTTGTGTGCCTTCAAGTAATTTCTGACTTATGGCATTCCAGATGACAAACCTTACGACAAACCTATCATCATAGGCCTTGGCTTACTGCTTAGAACTTCTCCCAAGGAAGCTCTTCTGTTCATATGACTTTCTCCTATCTTTCAATCTAACTTGTTTATCTTAACAGATCCTCTGACTGAGAGGTTCAAAGGTCACTATATCTAACTCAACATCTGTGCATATGTGCACATGCATGCATTCTCTGAAATACAGATATTTTTGCCACAAAATTTATTATATGAATCAGACATACAGTGTTCTACTCAGGGAATGAAAAGACAAGAAGAAACAGGGTGGCTTTCATACTAAGAAAAGCTGTGGCAAAAACATTCAGAGGATACAATGCAAAATCAGACTGAATCATTTCAGTAAGACTCCATGGTGAACCTATGAATAGCACCATAATTCAAGTATTTGCACCAGAGGCAGAATAGGAAGAAATTGATAGATTATATAAAGGACTACAGGAAGAAATTGACAGCACACCAACACAGGATGTCAAGCTCATCATTGGAGATTGGAACACAAATGTTGGAAACAAAGAAGAATAAAAAACAGTAGGCAGATTTGGATTAGGCAAAAAAAATGAAGCAGGTGAGTATCTGATAGATTTTTTCTGAAGCCAATAACTTATTCATTGGAAACACATTTTTCATCCAACCAGACAGACACACATGGACATCACCAGCAACGCAAAAAATAAATAGATTATATAACTAGAAATAAAAGATGGCAAAACTCTATACACATTCCCAAAACTAGACCAGGTGCCGACGGTGGCACAGATCACGAATTACTCATATCAAAAATAAGAGTAAGACTCAAAAAGAAAAGAAAACCAGTGATTATACCAAAATATGATCGAATTAATATATCAACAGAATTTATTGACAACATAAGAAACAGATTCGCACTACTAAGCATAATAGAAAGAGAACCAGAGGAACTATGGTCTAAAGCCAGGGACATAATAAAAGAAG
>JAIPUX010001880.1:31659334-31679320 GCA_020142125.1 Phrynosoma platyrhinos | reverse complement strand
GAAAACACATTTGCTCCATTTTCAGTATGACTTCCCTTCAAATATTTAAACAGGCCTATCATAACAAGTTAGCATCCTAAAAAGTCCTTCTTTCTTGAAACATGCAGCTCCATGGTGGAACTTTTAGGGTGAGCTCAGCTTGCATGGGACTATGATGAGTTCCTACAGATGCAGAGGCAGGGCCAAACCCAGTCCTAATATCTAGCAAATATTAGTGGCCCCTTCAGGCAGTGGATCTGGGGTGTCACAAACAGGCCACAAACTGTATGCTATTTAATACATTGTTATTTAATTTTTACTGGCCGGGGAGGGGGGAAGAGGTGCTTGTGAAATTCTCTGCCTTACATGCCAAAATAATTTAGCTGACTTTGGGTAATATGCTCCTTGGCTTTCAAGAGGGCAACCATTGCTGCTTTCTCTCAGGCAACAAAATATCTTGGGCGGAACTTCTCTATAGATTGTTCTTGAGTGAATGAATGAACATAAGTGAACATCTTTCAAAACATTAGAGATTGCATGGCAGGGATTCTTCAGCAGCATATTATCAAATGCAAAATATTTGAAAAGAAACACAAAAGTGTATTTCAGTGAACTGTTGCAAACTAACCTAAGGATACCACAGTACCAATATTTCTTACATGGAATACTGATGACTGCTTTAAAGAATAAAATAAATTCTAATTTATTCTTTTTAAAAGACAAGGATGAGAAATATTACCCACTCACATAAATAAGCTATCAAGACAAATGACATAAAACAAAATGCCATTGCTATTTTTGGTAAGATGCTCACTGTTTTCTACTAGTGGGTGGACAGGTATGGAGGGAAAATACATTACTGACTTGAATTGAGAAGAAAACTAAAATGTCGTGTCTAGTCAGATATTGTTGACAGCCAGCCGAAAGATGCTATCAAAAGACTTCGTTTCAAATGGTGTTTTCATTACTCAATGTTTTCTCCAACTACCAGAGCTCATTAAGAGGTCTTAAATAAACAATTAGACTAACATTGAATATGTATTCCTCCCTAACGAAACATTGCCAGCAAACACAGAAATAAATTATAGAGCTGCCTTTCTCCATAAGACACACTTTGGCATGTTTTGATTTATTTGCTCAAGATTAAAAAATAATTTCTACTTCACCACCTCTGTCTCTGTTCACTACAGTGTAATCTAAATTGACTATTCAAGGAAAAAGGAATAAGTACTGAAAATAGCACAGATTTCACAAATGTGTGATATAATGATGACTGCATCCTAGAAGGTTGCCTAATCTGTACATGATAGTGAGAGGTGTCTATTGGCTTGGTGTAAACATCCCAATGAAATTGATAACATCTTCCACATCATATACTAAAAACGACACTACAGAACTGTTTAGTTACATTTAACAGTTTAGTACTTGGGATGAGGAATAAGAAGGTGCAAAATGACTAACAGAATAATCCTGCCATTTTGGATAGCTACTCAAGAGGTGTTCTACTGGTACATCCACCTACTTTCTGAATTTACACCTAGCTATGCTTATAAAGAAGAGTGAAGGGATAAAATGTGCAAATTGCTGGTGATGTTATTACAGCCAATAAGCCATAAAGTGGAGCATTTCAGATAGCAGGCAATAGCAATAGCAATAGCATGTGCATTTCTATATGGCTTATCAGTGAACTCAGCACTCTCTAAGCGGTTTACAATGTGTAAGCCAATTATCCCCAACAAGCTGGGTACTCATTTTACCAACTTATGAAAGGATGGAAGGCTGAGTCAAGCTTGGCGCCCTCTGGGATTGAACTCACAAACCTTGTGGCTGGAGTACTGGTGTTTAACCACTGCACCACCAGGGCAGAGCCAGCTTTCAGTCCATCCACATCAATCCATATACAGAGACTATTGCTTCTGTATATATGAATTGTATATATTTGTATGTTGCTTAGGAGGAGAAGCATTTGTCCTATACTCAGAGACAACCAGTTGGATAGTATGTGATACAAGTCTTTAGTCTATGGCTGGCATCCCAGTAGTGATTACAATAGTATAAACCCAGCTTAGACCATTGTAACCTGCTTTCTTGGTCGTTGTATGGGTCAGAATTCTGTTCTAACCATATGCAACCAAAATCCCACCAAACACACCTTTTCTCTGCTGCAACCCCTCTTCCCCAAAGATGGCTATTTCCATTTCAGTAGAGAGCAAAGGAAGCAGCAGAGATGTGCTAAGTTATTTTCCTTTAGCTGGACACACAGCAACAATATCATCATCAGATATCATCCACTTTAACTGTCATGGCTCCATCTTATGCAATCCTAGGACTTGTAATTTGTTGTGGCACCAGAGTTCTCTGATAGAGAAGGCTAAATAGCCCACAAACTACAAATCCAAGAATTTTATAGCATTGAGCCAAGGCAGTTAAAGTTGTGTCAAACTGCATTCATTTTGCAGTGTAGATGCAGCCATAGTGTGTCCAGTAAAGGAAAATAGCTGGATGTATCTCCACTGGTCCCCCCTCACTCTCCACCAACACAGAGATTGTCATTTTGAGAGTGGAGCAGAGCAGAGGAAAGGGAATTTGGGTTATACTGGGCAACATATCATAACTATATGCCAAAGATATGTCTCCTGATACAGAATCTTAGTCAATAATTTGAAACAGCCATAGAATCAAAGAGGGGAAACTACAAAATAGAAACAATAGAAATAGCAAAGCTCAAATAGGCCTTGATACTAAAAGTTCGACTGAGCCTACAAGCTCAATTCTCTCTTAAAACCAATCCTAAAGCCACACTGAAATGGGGTCGAAATTAGAGATATAAATCTTCATAAATTTCATTTTCTGGGCAAGAAGAAATAACTTCAGTCATTTTTCTCCCTGCTGTGAGACAGTCATTGTAAACGGTGTAGTTTTCAAGGATTGTTCACCATTTGGGATTTGTTCAGCAAAAAACCCACACATGGGGCTTTTTTGTACAGAAAATGTCATTTTCTGCAGAGAAATGTTATTTTCTATTCAAAAAGTATGATTTTGTGGACAGAAAGCAACATAGAGGTAGAAATTGCATAAAAACAAAACATAACAAAACAAATCTCTTATAGATAATAGGAATTGGATAGAAATCAGGATTTTCTCATCACTCCCTTCCTCACTATGGATGTTAAAGTCAATATTGTTCTTTTTGTGTTTTTCAGAATCCTCCTGGCATTCTCATTTCACTGTGGTTTCACATTGTACAATGTGATGTTGTGCAGATTTTTCTTCTCCAACATATATCACAAGTCTCAGAAATACACTGATTTGTAATACAAGATGTGCTCCATTCCCTTACAAATCTTGGGAGATGCAAGATGTGTGTTTCCATATGGAAATATGTATCCTATTATTTTTTTTCATAGATAACTTTCTTTGTGGATTGTTCCCTAAGCAAATAGATTTGTTGTTCAGAATGAGCAACCTCTGGCGATAAGGTTCACAGAGAACATATTTTTACTTCACTGTTTTGACACACTAATTTGTGAACTTCTTTTCCCTAAAGAGTTTCAGTGTTGGAAAGGATATGTTGCTTAGAAGATATATCTAGCCACTTCAGTATTTTGCTACCTGCAAGAACCCAAATTTGACTGTAAACTAAAGCAAAGTACAGTTGCCAGGTGGTCTGATTGAAACTACATTAAAAATAATTTATTTGTTTACCTAAGTCAGCGGTAAAGCAGAGTCAAATAAATCAAAAGAATGAAATACAATGTAAATAGAAATGAAATAGAGAGCAAAAACAAAAACAAAACCTTGTCACCTTCCTCAGGTAGAGTAAGACAATGGGTATTCTGCCTATATTCAAACATTGACTTTCATATTATCATGAGTAATGGCCTAAGGCCAGAGCAACTCAGAAGCATTTATAATGAGCCTTAGGATCACACCGCCCTTTTCTTTTGACTTAACTGGTTTTCCCTCTCCAAATTAAATTGCATTTGTCTATTAGAAAAATATCCTTCTAAGTTTCATTGCAATTCAGTATTAATATTCGAAACCAACCAAGCCCCCCAGGGGGAGGGGGATGAGAATGACAGGGCTTATTTTACCTCATAAAAATCACACTGCAAGCGTGAACTGTGTCTTTTGGGGAGGAGAGAGAAAGGCAACTAGCTTTTGGCACCTTAATGCAAGAAGAGTCATTTGTTGTTGTAGAACGGTTAGGGACTGCATTAATGTTTCATTACAGAAGCAAAGGAAAATATTAAACAGTCTTTAGATAAAAACTGTCACACTGGACATTTCTTAATCTGTGACACATGAACATCCAATAAAATCTCCATGAGGTCAAAAATTATTTTCATTTTTTGGAAAAAGAATAAATAGATAAAAGGATTGTTTGGAATAACTGGCAATCTAAAATACGGTAGAGTGAGACCCCCACATTCTCTGAGGTTAGGGGTGCAGGACGCCTGTCAAAGTAAAAAACCACAAGTAAAAGACCCACATTTTTTAAATGTGAGAGAACACCTCTAGGAATCTCTAGGTCATCCAGTACAACTCTATGCCCAACATCTGGCAGAGGTTTACCATAGAATTGCACTGGAGGATCTGCAAATGCATAGAGAAGTGTTTTCTCTAGGGTCCTCTGGTGTGACTCTATGGTCAACTTCTGGCAGAGTTGCATTGGAGGACCTAGAGATTCCTAGAAAGAACATATTAATCAAATATGTGAATAACCAAATCCAAAAAAGTCAAAACTGCAAATGTAGAGGGGGAAGTGTACACAGTATGGTTGTTTTTGAGTTTTTTCCCATGGTTCATGGTCACTCCATCCTCATTCCCAGAGATTGAAAAGTTGATAGAAAAGGGTTGAGGTACTTCTTAATATGGTAAAACATCCAATTCATTTATATGCATGTTGAAAGGGGTACATTAAAAGGAGGTTAATAATGAAGTTTGTTTTAAATTGGCATCTAAAGTTACCTTACATTGCTACAATGAAAATGAACAATCCCATCCATTATTTAATTCCTTCCCCTTTCCCATTTGTCCCTACATTCAGCTATGGAGAGGAAGAAAAAAGCTGCATAAATTTCTCTAAACCCCATTTCTCACCACAAAAAGATTCTTTGCTTTTCTTTTTCCTTTCTCTTTTCTTACCTCATCTCCCTACTACGTCTTTTTACAGCTTATTGATTCTCACAAGGATACCAGCAAAAGCCTCATGAAGATTAGATGATTTCCAACTTCATTTGTGACTTACCAGATTTTAATTAGTTAGTTCCCAGCAGAGCAAGATATCCTTATTACTTCAGATTAAAAAATTATTATTATTATATAACGGACACACTAGAACTTTTCAATTTTTGCCAAGTCTGCCCTTTTTTGGGAGCAGTAACTAACATTGTGCCACTCAGATTAAATTAATGATTCATTGTCTATGTAAGAGTGAGTATTTTCCCAGCTAATGGTGGTTCCCAGTTAACGGCAAGTGAGACAGCCATTTTATGACTGACTCTGTTTTGAATTGTCTAATGGTCTAATTGTGTTTCAGAAAAGTGCTAGAGGAGCAGCTGTTCAAAATTTCTGACCCATGAAAGAATTTTGCACCATTTCCAAAATGTAGCTGAAACTAAAGATTCAGCATCAAGGTGAAATAAATGAGCAAATAATCTTTGGCTGTACTGCACTGCAGAAATAATCCAGTTTGACACCACTTTAACTGCCATGTCTCAATGCTATTGAATACAAGGAATTGTAGTTTGGGATGGTCCCAGAGCTCTCTGAGAAGGCTTAATGTCTCACAAACTACAATTCCCAGAATTCCATAGCATTGAACCATGGCAGTCACAGTGGCATCAGACTAGATTATTTCTGCAATATGGATACCGCCTTTGTCAATTTGTTCCAGCCCTAACCTGCACCAATACCATTCCTATAACAGCACAGACCTTATTAGAATACATATATCTAAAGTAAACAAAGTATGTCTCTAAAGACTCATTGTATTATTAAAGATCAATTCAAATCGCAGCTATAAAGCATATATATGTTGGTTACAATTCAGGATGTAAATTAACAGAAGTTGTTATCACATAAAAGTACACTGCAATCCACGACTTGTAAGAAAATAAGTCTCCTTAAGTTTCATTGCCCAAGAGCAACTGCCATGTTAACAAAAGACCTGTTTTCTTGGTTGACTTGATGGTATGGGAAATGTCACATTTAATTGCCTTTATAAAGCAGCTACTCATCTACAATAGAACTCAAAAATGGTGTTTCAGAGTCCCATGGATCACCTCTAAGTGAAAAAATCCCTGTATTTATCAAAGACCTCACATAGGCTGCAGCTCTAACACAAAAAAGCTAAAAATAGCTGTGGCAAGTAAAAGCTATCACCAAGTTACAAAGGAAAAGAAAAGGCAATATATTTATATCTTCAAATAAAGTGGTTATAACAAGATGCTATCACCAAGACATAATTTCAAGATGGTTTGAACCTAATTTGTTGGTTATGTGGCATTCAGCCAGAGACAATGCATCATTTAATGGCTGGTTGCCCACAGCTTGTATAAGTAAATTATACTGATGCCTCATTGCAGCTCCACATTTGCACAGAAAATAATCTTTTGCAGCAAAAAAATTTCTGAGCACATGAACTGCAGCCACACTACTGAGCCTGGACAAGAACTATAGAACAGGAAGACCCTGAAGAACAGCAAGACGTGTTTCAAGTCACTTTCAGATGTGAAGTTGTAGGCTTTCATGGCCGGCATCCATAGTTTTTTGTGGGTTTTTCAGGCTGTGTGGCCATGTTCTAGAAGAGTTTCTTTCTGACGTTTCACCAGCATCAGAGAAAGATGCCAGCCACAGATGCTGGCGAAATGTCTAAAAAAAACTCTTCTAGAACATGGCCACACAGCCCGAAAAACCCACTTTCAGATCAGTGATATACTGAATATTCTGAACAATTCTTCACTGTTCATTACCACAAGGGCTCTACTGGTCCCACTGCAATCTACAGGGTTTGGGTTTCACATGAACCTGGAAAAGTTGTGTTTTGGACTACAGACATCATAATGACCTAGCTATCATGTCCAGTAGGTGTGCTGACTATGGAATTCTTGGAGTTGTAGTTCAAGAAAGTACCTTTGCCATGTTCTAGGTTTACATGAATATAACTCATGATGCTCCTTTAAAATAATGGGAATCAAAGTCTGCCTAGTTAGCAAATAATTCTATAGTAAAAATTCATGGGGGCACCACAACTTGACAGGCAACATGAAGGCACAAACATACACAAACACAGAGGTCTGCCCTCACTATTTAGGGGGTGTCTGCACATCAGAAATAATCTAGTTTGACACTACTTTAATTATCATGGCTCAATGCTATGGAATTCTGGGAACTGTAGTTTTGTGAGACATTTAGCCTTCTCTGTCAGAGAGCTCTGGTGCCACGACAAACTACAATTCCCAGAATTCCATAACAGTGAACCATGGCAATTAACATGATGTCAAACTGGATTATTTCTGTAGCGTGGATGCAGCCTTAGGAATGAAAATGAGCACTGAACCAATTTAAAACCAGATAGTTTTTTTATGTTCTTAAAGAGTATTTTAATTTGCTTTTAATTGCTTTATCTCTCTGTTATTTTAAATGCTTTTATTTACTGTTTATTGCCTTGGTGGGCTGGGAAGTGATATATAAATATTTTAAATAAGCAGACAAATAAATACATTTATGGTCAAGATCTGTATCATTAGATATAGTTCAATTGTCGTAGCTACTCCTTAAAATGCCACTTTCAGAAAACCTACCTCTTAAACCTAACACTGACTCAACCAAAGGGTTTCTGTGGCACTTCAGATCAGGGTGCTGGAAAATGACAACTGCAGTATTCTCTTAGTGGGACATTTTGAGACAGGCAGCTGGAAAGATTTCTTAGAGTCCTAGAGCAACTGCACCCCACAACGAGGAGAGCATTGCAGCTATCCCAGAACAGTGTACAAAAGAAATGTCTTGCAACTAGGGTTGCCATAATTCTCTTCCATAAAACCTTAAATGCAAGTCTACAAAAGCTCATGCTACAACTTTTTTCACACAGTTAGTCACAAAGGTGCTACAAGATCCCTTAACATACTGATATTCCAGACTAACATGACTTATAGTTGAATCTGCACTGAAGAATTAATGCAGTTTGAGACTGCTTTAACTACCCTGGCTCAATGTGATGGAATTCTGGAGTTTGTAGTTTGTGGTCACATCAGAGCTCCCTGAGAGAGCCTACATAACTCACAAAACTACAAAATCCAGATTTCCATAGAATTGAGCCATGGCAGTTTAAGCAGTGCTGAAATGCATTATTTCTGTAATGCAAATTAAACCTCTGTCTCTGAATTCTAGCCATTTGGAAGACAACTTATCAAAGATGGGTTCTCCCTCACTTCTATGGAGGGCGGAGGAGGGAGGGAGGAAGAAAAGCTCCCAAACATGAGACTAAGGGGCATTGCAGACCAGCCTAAAGGGCCAGTCTGGGGGTGGAATTGGGGTGTGGCAGCCATAGGCCAGACACCCCAACCCCACCCCAATGCCATCCTGACGCCGCGTGCCAGTAGCAAGACGCATGCCATCAGGACACCCTCCTGGCGCAGCATGTAGACACGCTGCCCCAAAAGGGCATGGAAGAGCCACGGTGCCGGCTCTTAGGGGGGCCTTTTGCTACCCCTAAAAGGAGAAGCATTTTGCTGCTCTTTTGGAGGTGGCAAAAGGGAGGATTGGGGCCACAGCATGGGTTACCATGGCCCAATATGCCACTAGCAGAGGTGGCCCAGAGCTGCCTGAAATGGGCCATCTGTAGAGGCCCTCAGGACTCCTACTCTAGGAATCATATCCAGGGGTTGTTGTGCTGACCAGCCCATACAGCAAAGCACAATAATATCCAAAATCCACAAAACAGTGATACCTTTATTGCCAACCAAAATGCACAAAATAGATGAAACAGCTTTTGAAGTTCAACTGGCTTCTTCATTGGGTAAATGTGTTTAAAATCAAACAGGAGAAAGGTATCATTGTTTTGTGGATTTTGGATGTTATTGTTTGCAGTGTGGCCAACACACCTATTCCTGGATATGCTTTCTAAATTTCAGGATACTGCATATTAGACACAACAGGAAAGTCCTAAACAAAAGGAAACAAAGGGATGAGACTTAACTTTTTGAGGTCTTTACCTCAAAATAATTTTAATTTCTTTTTCATTTATTGTAATTGTTTTTGTAGCTGTTATATTTAAGTATGTTTTTAAATTTTGATTGTTTAATTATATTTAGGGGGCTATTGGGGAATGAGATTGTTCGTTTTATCATGTAAGCCACCTTGGTTGTATTTTACAGAGAGGCAGGGTATAAATAATAATAATTATTATTATTATTAAAAGTCAAACATTTGTTTTTGTTTTTTAAATGGGACTACTTTTGATGTGTTTTAAGCAGCATTTAAAGTTTTTTTGCAGGTGCAGCAACACAGAGACTTCTTGAGAAATTCAGTTATTATCTGTCAAAGGAGGGGCAGGTATTTCACACAGGAGAGAAAAAGAAAGGTTTCTCATTGTGTTGCTAATGGACTTATTTGCAAATTTTATTTCCTAGACTTCATTGTTTGTCTTCCAGATCCCATATGACCCCCCATGTTTTTCAAAAACACACACACATTTCTATGGGGGGAGGGAATGGGGGAAAGGAGAACTCCAGCCCATTAGCATGCAACTAAGAGGAAAGGGGTACTCTGGATATTAAGAAAGGGTCTTCCCCTTTTTCAAACATACACACAAACATTTCTATGGGGGGGGGGGGGGGGACGGAAGCGCAGCTCCAGTCCCAAGCAAGCAAAAGGTTCCACCATGCATGCAGCATCATGACACATGTACCGGGACACAAGAAAACCTCCTTGCTGCCCCAAGCCTCTGCTTGCCTCCTTCCCCTTCCTGCCTCTGGGTCAGGCATGCCTGCACAAGAGCCTGAAGAGTAAGATCTGGATGAGTTTTTTTCCTGAGGTTTCACGCCTGCCTTCAGGAATCTGAGACATGCTGCTTTTGAAAGATTTCAGTCCCTGACTTTCACAGTTTTTCATCAGCAATGGCAACCCTACTTGAAACCCCCATCCCCAGAATTCCCTGCTGTCCTCTTTTTCCCCTTCAGCACCCCACTGCTGCTCTTTTTTCCCTCAGTACCCCCCTGGAGTTTTCCAATGTTCCCAAGGGGTGCTACCGCCCACTTTGTGGACCACTGAAATAAAGGATTTTGGTGATGACTAACATATTTATTATAATATGAGCCTTTGTGGATTAGAGTCCACTTCAACAGCTGCTCAGCTAACTCTCTGAAGGCATGAAATTCTCCGCAACATTGTGGCTGCCCATTTTAGACAGGCTGCTTATTGGACTGCTTATTGGACTGCTTTATTTTCTGGTGATGACAATGATGACAAGGATTCTGATGATTCACCAGATACAACAAAAGGACAACACAGCAAAATATGGACTGAACCTGTCTGACAGTGGTACTTTTTAGATTCCCCATTACAAAGTGAATGAACAAAGATTCAGGCTGAGCTAAGCAACCCAACACTCTCCACATTAGCTACAAACCATATGGGAATCCATTCCAGTACATTTAAACAATTAAAACACATGCAAAACATTGCAGAAAAATTAAATGATATAAAACAGACAGGGGTAATAGCATGAGTTATTTTTTAAAAAATTAACACATCATAGATTTAGTATAATTCAGTTAGTACAATTTAAAAAAGGAGACATACCCCCAAAATTACACATGTGTTTGAATCACAATTTTATTAATCTTGGCAGCAGAGAAAAAGAACTTTGCAACAATTTCTGTTACATATACAAGGGATTATCATAAAGTCTTAATTATCAAATTTTAAAAGATTTGACAGAAAGTTTGTTTTGATTTGTAGTTGTTAACTTATTTCTATGTAGTCATCATCCAGATTTACACATTTCCCCCAGCGTTTCTTGACTCACTGAATACCTGATATTGTAGAAGTCTGCAGATTGCGGCATACAAGGGGGTATCATAAAGTAATAATTATCACCCAAAAGTTATTATGGTATATCGATGAAATTTTGTCAGTGTCATCATTGGTCCTTAAGTGCATGATGTTGAGAAAATCAGCTCCTTTATTTTTGTGACAGGTTGTGCCAGAAGTGACTAAAATGTAAAATCCTCATAAGGCGTAATCTGCAGACTTCTAAATAATGGGATTCGGAGGGTCAAGAAATGCTGAGAAAAATGCATAAATCTGAATGGTGATTATGTAGAGATAAATTAACATCTAGAAATCAAAACAAACTTTCTGTCAATTTTTTTAAAGGTGAAAACCTCTAGTATTTTAGTATCTGCTAACAGATAAATCAAGTATCATTTAGAGCAGGAGTAGGCAACCTAAGGCCCGGGGGCCGGATGCAGCCCCCTGGGGCCATTGGACCTGCCCCTGGCCAGTCCTGCCACCGCCGCTGCCGCCGCCTGCCATGATGATATTGATTATTGTTGTTATTACTTGTTCTTGGGGTTTTCTTGGCAAAATCTCCACAGGGGTTTTGCCATAGCTTTTCTGGGGCTGAGAGAGTGTGCATGCATATTTTTAAAAATATTTTTATTTTTTTATTTTATTTATTTATGTATTTATTTTTGGTGCTTCAGCCGCCCAATTGTCTGAGGGACAGCAACCCGGCCCCCAGTTCAAAAAGGTTGCCTAGAGAGTCTTCCAAGGGATTTCTTTACAAGCGGTGTAATCTTAATCTCTCA
Organism: Phrynosoma platyrhinos; assembly: GCA_020142125.1. Classification (NCBI taxonomy): domain Eukaryota; kingdom Metazoa; phylum Chordata; class Lepidosauria; order Squamata; family Phrynosomatidae; genus Phrynosoma; species Phrynosoma platyrhinos. Next base: position 31,667,525 of record JAIPUX010001880.1, on the reverse strand, counting down.
TGTCTTCAAAAATTACAAAAGAGGGAAAGAGGGAAATGTGGGAAAGCGATTCTACTAATCCACAAGGACAAACACAATTTTTGTAAGGAATCCCCTAGAAACAACTGTCCATCCTAGCAGAAGAAATGACATTAAGTCATGTTTTAGTAAAAAAAAAATGGTATTCAGAAATAGTCAAATTTTCAAGATAGTTTGCACCCCTATTGATATTAAATGGCAGGGCTAGATTATTTGGGGAGTTGGTAGTTTGGGCTGCAGACAGACTATTGTATATCTATAGCTTTAATCCAGCGAGCAAGAATCAATTTTGTCTTGAGTAGAAAAGGGGTTGTCAGAAAACCCTTTTTGTTGTTGTTAATTGCCCTCAAGTCAATCTCGACCCATGGTGACCCTGTGAATGAGACACCGCCAAGACTCCCTGTCCTCCATTGTTTTGCTTAGTTCCAGCAAAGTCATACCCGTGACCTCCTTAATAGAGTCCATCCATTTAGCATGAAGGCTTCCTCTCTTTCTACTTCCCTCCACCTTTCCTAGCATTATTGTTTTCTCCCATGAGTCCTGCCTTCTCATGATGTGTCTGAAGTACGATAGCCTCAGTTTGGTCATCTTGACCAACCGGGGAGGTTTCCAGCTTGATCTAGGACCCATTTGTTTTGTGTCTGGTAGCTTTAGACCACTGGCTAATGTAGTTGTCTTTCTGAAGAAAATGCAAACAAACAGGTCTCATATAAAAAAGTTTTAATGAGAAGTTTGGCCCATAATCTATCTCTGGGTATAAAATCAAAAGCTGATTTCAAATAAAAGGTTGAGTGATCTTGGATATTTCTCAGATAAGTGGCTTAGAACTAAGCAACATCCAAGAGTTGACCTGCCCTTTATGATAAGCCAGCCTGCTCATCTCATAGAATATTTTCATCCTCAGTCCAGCTAATGAGTTTATTGTTAAGGTATTAGGCATAGAGGCCATTACTGAAAGCAGACTAATGGGCCGGTATTTATAGGGATCATTCCTATCCCTTTTTTTATAAATAGGGATTATGATAGCCTGGGACCAGTAATTAAGTAATTGAGAGGTCCTGTTAATTTGAGCAAACAGCACTGTTACTAAAAGTAACCACCATGTGGTGTAGTTTTCAAAACTCAGGCAAGTAGATACAGGTAGAGAAAATGTGCCTCCATGGAGGCCTGCTCTCTACAGGGGGGATGCAGACCAGGGCGTTTGGAGCGCCCTGGTCCGGAGCGCCGCGGGGGTATGGCAGCCTCACTGCGGCGCCTCCCCGGCGACCCTGAAAGGAGCGCCAAAAAGGCACTCCTTTCATAAGTCGCAAAAAGAGCGCCCTAAAAGCGGCAGGCGCCCTTTTTGCGATTTATCCTCCACAGCGCGTCCGGACGCTGTGGAGGGAGGTCGCCCTGAACGCGTCCAGCGTGCGGTGACCCGGAAGCGTTCAGGGCGACCTCAGGAAGAGGAAGGGCCGCCGCGTGTGCGGTGGCCCCTCCTCTTCCTGGCCTCGGAGACGGCTCAATTGAGTCGTCTGCCGAGGCCCTACAGTCACTAAAGAGAGTAGAGAAATAAGATTCTCAAACATGAGCAGGTATATTACATTGTATCAAACTTGCAAGGTTGCCTAACATGCCTTTAACTATTAACCAACATTGCTTACATTTTTTTTCATGGAGGAATTTATCAAAATACTCCATTATCTAGCGTCTGAAAATCCAAAGCAAGGACTCAGATTGTTGCAATCTAAAATAACCAATGGCTTAGCTTGTCTTCAATTTATCTTTGAGCTTAGTTCACTCTTGAGTCCTCTGAGATGCCGATGTAGCCATTAAACTACTGGCTGAAAGTAAAGTACATATTACTAAACCCAAGTGCTAGAATATTGTAATAAAACTGTTTATATTCTGTAGTGCTGCCATGAAGTTGTGCTGATGAAAAATACAACACCAGTCCAATCCTATTTATCAAGGTTGGGAAGATGTGGCTTATAGGCCATATGCATCCTGAAAGGCTATTTCTGTATGCCCCCATGGAATCCTGGTGACACCAAACCCCCTAAACTAGGGATCGTCGAAAATTGCCTCTAAATGACCCATTTATCCCTAAATTTCCTGGTCATTTCCTGTTACTAAAAATCCTCCTCCCCTCTGGACCTGAAAATTATAGGGAAGAATGTGGCACATTTTCAGTCATTTTGGGATTTTCCCACCCTCATTTTCATGGATTGTTTTTCTAAAGTGTGATCAAATTGGCTATGGCACCCTTCCTTAAGGTATCAGGGATGGTGTGGCCTATTTTTTAGGGAGAGGAAACCTCTGAGACCCCACCACCATCTTCAAGGCTAGGGGGAAATGGACCATCCTGAATTTCCACCCTGACTATACATGTTTATGTGAAGGCAAGCATTACAAACCAGGCTTATTTGGTTGCCAATTTACAGTGTGCAAACTAGTGTAACCTATGGAATATAGCATATAGGACATAAGATATAATGCAGAAAGCTAGATGTATTAGAATATGTGTGTATGTATCGCTGATAATCTAGCAGCAGCCTAAATATGGCTGAAATGCCTAGTCAAATGTAAACAAGGTGATGGATGGGAATGCTTATAATTCTAATAATACTGTGAGATGCGAGCAAATGTATCCTGTAATAACCTCCTAGAGGGTGTAATAGCTTATGGAATTGGGATTGCAGGCAGATCTTTGTTTTGATTGGATACCATACAGGAGAAAATGTCAGCATGTTTCTTTTGAATTATGTTGACTTCCAGGGTGGGGCTTCTTCCCCCCACACTCCCAGGCTCCAGAGACAGCTGAAGGCCCAGAGGATGAGGGGGGAAGAAGATCATGCCATCCCCAGACTTCAGCTGCTTCGAGAGAGGCAGCTGAAGGTCTGGGATAGCTGGGAAGGAGGAGGAACAGGCGCACGTCTCTTCCTTCTCCTCCCTGCCCTCTGCGTGCTGGGGAATAATAATAAAATAAACCAACCAGGGTCAGGGGCTTTCCCAGCAGACAACAGCAGACAATCTCCTTGATTGCATATCCTCACCTGGAAGCCATGCCATTAACAACAGAACACACCTATTCAACACAGAACAATACACAGTTTACATGGGAATAGCAGACAATATCCTTGATTGCATATCCTGAAGCTATGCCATTAACACAGAACAATACCTATTCAACATAGAACAACACACAGTTCACCTGGGAACCACTCCTCCCTACCCAGGGTCTCACAGTATATACACCCATGCATTTCCATTTCAGTTTTCTCTGAAGATGCTAGCCACAGATGCTGGCGAAACATCAGAAAGAAACTCTTCTAGAACATGACCACACAGCCCGAAAAAACCCACCCAAAAAAAACCTTATAATAAATAGCTTAAAGAATTACCAGCGCCTGTGCATTTCCCATATAAATATCTTAAGATTTCAGTACTTAAGAATGATTAAGGGCTGGAGCAGACGGCCCAAAAAGGATGCCTTCAGAGCACCATGGGCACATGGTGTTTAGACACCGCATGCTATGATGACATCTTGAAGCCGCCTGGCCACCCAGATGTGCTTCAAGGCACTCTGGCGGCACAGAATTTATATGCTGCATGCCACAGGAGCAGCTTAAAGCTGCCATGAGACCATGGCATGGGCAGCAAGGCAGGCTTTTTCAGCCAGTTTCAAGGTGGACTGGGGCCATAGCATGTGTTTGCTGTGGCACCAATCCATCTTCGGAAAGGGTGGCTTCAAAATGCCCCTTTCTTTCAGGCCCTTTCACCCTAAGTGGAATCTTGATGTTAACTTTGCCTTTCTGGTTTTTAACCATTGTCACAAATTGTGAACTCAGATGGCCAGATGACACTAGACAGAATCCAGATTAGCTGTCAAGTGGCAAAGACTCTCAATTTCTCAGTATAAAGAGATATAGGTGTGGAAACACACTTGTTTCACAAGTCCCATTAAGTTAATTCCCAGAAAATTCAGGGACAAAACTTTTTAAATGACATAAAAGAAGTCATTGCTTTCATGGGTAGCATCCTATCCTACACTATGCATCAATGAAACATCTTGACAAAACAAGAATAACTGTCTCGGATTCAACCCACAAAAATTCAGGCTTAAGATAAAATAGGAGAAATGTGTTTTTTACTATGGTGAAATAAAGTGGAGCATTGCTACATTGGGACACTAGGGATTCTTTAAATGTGGTTCATCCATTCTACTCCTTTTGTTGCTGTCACAACTGTACTACCTCACCCATATTGCACCATAAATTCAATAGAGGTAACAGCTGTCATTGTGGGACATTCAACAGCTCTTTTTCCACAGCTCATTCAAACCTGGAGCCATTAGATCCAAGATCTTATTTACTTATTAGTAAATAAGGCCTTTATGTCTGAGTTTTTACTCAGATTTATCTAAATTTTCTCATTTAAAAATGCGGGGGGGGATTCTTGCCAAAGTCTTTCAGGTGAACTTCCTAAGGAACATTAAGATATTTAAACAAAAGTGGATCTAACTGCAAAAAGGACTGCAGTATACCATGAAAGGAGACTTCCCTCTCCACATGTTTTCAGAATTTGCAGATTACAAAAGGCTCAGTAGACTTCCAAGGGCAGTCACAAACATAAATATACTTCAGGAGGCTGTTTTATTACTTTTATGTTGTATGCCTTCATATAAGCTTCATATTCCAAATGATGCAGCACACAAACTTCAAAAAGCTCACCATAACTTATATAGGCATTTTAGGCCTTACAGAATGTGCTTCTGTGGTACAGTCATTCATTATGTAAACCTGCCACCTTTCACCCTTCCAGAGTTTAATTTAGTAAACTTTAGAGCAATAGATTTAAGAGCCAACTGTATTATACTACGAAATCAGAAGCAAAATATTGTTATTATGTACTGCTACAGTGGACTGACAGGACACTCTCTTCCCAAAGATGTTATCTCACCTCACAGTGGTGGCGCTTATGGGAAATCATTCCTATAAGTGTTGAAGTGAGAATGCCAGAATGGCAACAGTTGCACAGAAGAAAGAACTAGACAAGTGCAAAAAGGAGTTTAAAAAGATGGTGGGGATCTAATGGAAAGAAACAGTTGACTAACTAACTGCTCATTAAAAAAAAAATAGCAGTGGAATGAAATTGAGTACCTTACTGATGGTCTGGCTGGCTGGCTGGCTGGCTGGCACAAAAAAAACAGAATGCTCTACATTGCAATATTTTGTTGCAGGTCCTACTTATTAGTATGTGTGATCCAGCTCTCTTAACAAACAGACACAAAGGGAATTTGTAAGGAGAACATTTTAACTAGATCCTCTACTAGACACTTGTCCATTTGAGCCACCATGAATTTTCTGTTTGATAGACCCTGAGCAGCAATGCCAATCATTTTGTTATCAATTATATACATTGCTATCTGTCCTTTGTTTCTTTTCCTCCTTACTGTTCTTACAACATCCTTATGAGGTAACTCAGAGTGTAACTAGCTGAAGCATAATTGGTGGATTTCATGGCTCTGCAGTGACCAGAACCTGGATCTCCTGAGTCTCATTCAAACAACCATATGACACCAGTTGTCACTTTGCCCTCACACCATCACTGCCAAACACATTGTTCTCAACAATGAAAGTTTATGTAGCATACACAAATGTAAGAATCCAGGTCTGGCATATCTGAAAAATAAAAAGTCAGATGGAACTATTAGAGAGGAATAACTTGAGGTGAGCAATATGCAGCTTATCAGTAATTATGTGGCAAACAAAACCTTATTGCTTGCCATTAAAACTGAAGCACAAGAATGGGGCCCATTCACAGTAACAAAATTTACAGAAGTCAAACACCTCACATACAGGGCAGCATGTAAGTCTGAAAAGGAAAAACATAAAACTAATATACTACAGTATTAACTGAAAAGCACATGAAAGAGCATGTTCTTAAAGAGAATTTATGTATAGCAAATAGCAAGTTCAAAAAGCCCTGTAGGTATGTGTGTGTGTATAGTTTCTTGTGGCACCAGAGCTCTCTGACAGAAAAAGCTAAATTATAAAATTACAGATCCCAGAATTCCACAGCATTGAGCCATGGCAGTTAATGTGGTGTCAAACTGGATTATTTCTGCAATGCAACTCAGCTGCAGCCCAAAGACAGCATTTTCTATCTCCATACCTACACAGTTCACATCCATTTATTCTAAAGGACCACCTACTCTAAAAAGTATAATACTTAGAGGTTTTTTATTATTATCATTTTATTTTGTCAAAACATGGTGCATATTTATCTACAAATAAAAAAAACCTGAAAGCCGAATTTACTTCTCAATAAATAATTACAGGATAGTTTGTAGTGTATTTATTCTCCTCAATAGATGCTCCTGCTTCCTGGCAGCTATATGAACAATATATTTAATGTTCTGTAACTTGTACCTGAAAGTGCCTGTGGTTTTGTGGGGAAAAAATAGATTGAGAATAAAATTATATGCATTACCGTGAATTTTTTGTTGTAATTATTTAAAGTTGTCCTCCTTTGACATGCATATTGGGAGACAGTATCTGCACTGAGAGGCGAAGTCTCCTCTGCATGCATGACTGAATCTGCAGAATGCTTATGGTGCACCTAGACACAGAGAAAGAGAGAAATGAGCCATTTGTTAACTTAACATTTGCCTCAAAATCTCAGGAGTCAAAACCTGGTGATGCTTCCGCTTTTCTAGAACATTTCAATCTTTTATCTTCATGCTGCAATATAAAAGCAAACACTCCTATATATCACACATACTCTTCAACATTTCATGGATGAAAACCAGCCAAGCAACACAAGGGTGTGGTCAAAATGGCAAAAATTATTAATGAGGAAGAACATACACACTAGAAGTGGATGCAGCAGTTTGCTTTTTTCCTGAGCCTACCAGGAGATTCTGCCAACTCTTCTTTCCCCCAGCTAAATTAACTGAGTACAAACTATTTTTGCAGCAACTGAAGTAAAATTTGGGCTCTGTTTGCAGCAACTGAAGTAAAATGAGGACAAAGGGAGAAATTGGGAGGAGGAGAGGTAAACTGGGACATTTTAAAAGCAGCTGAAATGTACAATAACAGAGAACTAGGGGCCGTACAGACTGGCACTTTGATCTGGCATCGGGGCAGAGTGGGGGTATGGTGACTGCATACTGCATGCCCAAATGTAGCCCCGATGCCAGCGTCATGCTGCTCACCCAACCAGATGGCAGGCAGCATCATGCCGTGTCTTTGGTGCAGCGTTTAGACATGCTGCACTGAAGAATCAGTGAAAAGCTATGGCCATGGCTGCAAAGGTGCCCTTTTGGCATTCTAAAAAGGAGTAGCATTTTGCCAGTTCTTTTTAGAGCAGCAAACTGCTGGATCAGGGCTGCAGTGTGTGGTTGCTGCAGGCCAGATCTGCATGGAAAGGGGCAGTCAGAGCACGCTCCTTCAGGGCCATCTGTTGAGCCCCCTCATTTGGTCTGTCCCTGCCAAATCAAGGTAGTTGGAGGGTATGATCTATGCATACTCGTGCTACTCTTGTGAAGACAGTATGCTTTTGAACAAAAAGAGACACAGGTTAGCAATAGGCCAGCACCAATGCACAATTTTGTAGGGATATAAATCCTGATTTGATTCATCTTCATGTGATAAACATTTTGTTTTAAAAATTCTTCTTGGTCTAAGCTATTATGAATCTTTGAGATTTAGTTATTGTGAAAAACTGGGGGCACTTAGGACTGTTTTCTTTCTTGATAAACATGATTCACAAACTTAAATTATAAAACAGCTTAGTTTGAAAACAGCTCTTGTAGTTGTTTCTGATGAATTAATTTTGTACTGACAAGTTTAAGAAGAAAATGTATGGTAATAAACAGTTCCTTGAAGCCTTCTTCTATGCCTCCTACAAAGATATGACTTTAATAGTATTGCCCATAACAGTCTCCAGATGTGTTGGACTATAACTCCCATAATCCCAGCTCACCCCCTAATGTTGTAGTCCAACAGACCTTTAGAGGGCTAAAGAAAAGGCTAAAGACGTGCATGGAGAAGACCAGTGTAATATAAAGAGTAAAAGAAATTTGCTACCTCATACTGATATCACAGCATATGAAAAATGCTGCTATATAAGATCCAGTGAGACTAGAATTTATTTACTTACGGTATTTAATGGTACATGGAGAGAGAAA
>JAIPUX010001880.1:31625372-31638524 GCA_020142125.1 Phrynosoma platyrhinos | reverse complement strand
GGGGCCGGGAAGAGGCCCAGGCCCAGGCTGAGGTATTTAGGCCAGTCCCTCCTTCTCCTGATGGCGAAATAATGTTTTTTCCTCATAGTGACACACCACTCAAGTTATGCTCAGTTTTTTGGCGAAGTTTGACACACCAAGCTCAAAAGGTTTCCCATCACTGCCTTAGATGACTTCCTCTGGGGAATATTCAAGGCAAGGAATTGTGGCTGAGCTGCCCTGGGTCACAGCAGCATTGGCAGCCTATCAGAGCATCCTAATGGCAGTATTTGGTGGTGAAGCAGGAAGGAATCTTCAGAGCAAGGCACTTGGCCCAGTTGGCTGGCCTCTTAGTAAAATGGGCACTGCTCCCTACAGAGGTCAGCTCGTGGCAGTGATAAGAATGGGTTAATGCAATGGGGATAGTGTCTTTCCCCTACGCACACCTCAGGTGGTGGATTTTCCAATAGTTACCAAGAGGCCAGTCTATACCAAGCCATTAGGAGGGAAAATGTCCTAATCCACAAACACACACATTTGTGTTAATTGCACAAATGGTTTCATGCCACAGAGGGCTTTGTCAAAAACTCCTCCATAAATGCATCACTTCACACTTGTGGAGCTCCTGCTTCTCCACCAAAGATTCACATCTCACTCACAGAGGATCTCCATGCTTCCAGTGGAGTAAAATTGCAGAAATGATAGGAATAGCATTATGCTGAAAACTAGAAGAAAACTTTTTAGATTTGTGACAATGAACTGTGCTCCTGTTTCTTACAGCAGATAAAAATAGCAGCCTAAGCATATATGCAGAATGCATCTCCATTTAACTGAGACCATAGCACTGAATATTCATATTGTTGAAGATGTATAGGCATAGTGCTAATGATGTATGTAATTAGAATGATTCTTGAAGATTCACACAACCAAATGTTACTAAACAGACCACTTATTCTAAGGTCAGGTTTATTATTCAAATGAAAGTTTCTAGTGCTATTTTCCTAGCATTTCTGAAATGTCGTTATTTAGTTAAATCTCTTGCAGGAAGCTAGAAACGTCTTCCAATATAGTTTAGCTGTGTAAATTTCCCCTTATCCATCAAGGTGGATAACTGTGACCCTTCAGATATTGTTGGACTGAAATTTACATTATCCCTAGTCAGTACAGACAACAGTGAGGGATGATGAAAGTTGCAGCCCAACAAATTTGGGAGGATCACATCCACCCTGAGCGTCCATACTTCCCTGGCACACTTCTGACAGGACAGGCATGTATTTGCACTTTTAGAGAAAGTGTTTCAACTCTAACTCAGCACACAGAGAATCCAATGAATGGTCGTTTTCCATACCTTATTTCATTTGCTATCCGAAAGCCTTTCCTCCTTGCTAGATCCATCAAGAATGTCCTCCTGGTCACTCCCATTTTCCTCTCCACAATAAAGATGACTATGTCATTGAACTGTATTTTGTAGCTGCTGTGAAGCACTGGAGGTTGCATTCCTTTCTTCTTTTTCTTCTTGGGAATAAAGTCTGTAGTTCTGATCATATTCATGGTACAATGTACACTTTGCCTTGTTTGTTTATACCTACACTTCACTCAGGAAAATTCGAGCTCACAGCCCAGCAAGCAGACTGCTTTTGATGTCACCATTGAGTGATGTCATTTTCCTCTCTTCCTCTTCTATGAAGAGAAAGCTCTATGGGCTAAAAACCTTTGTCACTTTTGAAACTCCCATATTTTCACAGTTTTCAGTTTTCACCAGTCTAAAAGCAGTTATCACTTTCACTTCTGCCTGAGTTCTGCCTGAAAACCTACTTAAGTAACTTTAGAAAACTTTTTTTTAGAAAAAAATTCTTCAAAACCAGTCCAAGGAAATGGAGCAACTAAAAGCTCATTTTGGGGATTTGGCTGGAGTTGCAATTATACCTGATTTTCAAAAACTATCTTATTTCTTGACCTGATCTGTTTCTCATGAATTTCTGGAACTAGCCTTGACTTTTTAAAGCTAGGGTATTGGGTTTATTTTTTATGTGCAGGGAGTTTCTGCTGTAGGCAGGAGTAAATTCTGTATCCATTGTTTTAGTTCTTCCTGTACATCTAGGCCAGGGGAAGGCAACCTTTTTAAGACCTGGGCCGGTCTCCCGTAGCCTAGGTCTCAGCTGGGCCAAGGGGGGGGAATGGCAGCGCGCGCACATATGCGCGCGCATGCACCCACCACCACCACGCGCAAACCCCCGCACACTTGGCCACCGCGGCTGCTACCACAGCCACCGCTGCGGCGCGCACAGCCGCAACCACTGCGCCGCATGTCGTGGCCGCCATTTTGGAAATCAAAATGGTGGCCGCGACGCATTTGCGCATGCACAAACATGCCGCACCCACCATTTTGATTTCCCAAATGGCGGTTGCTGCGAGCGCGGCCACAGAGTGGCAAAAACGCACCGTGGTGGCGGCGCACGGTGGCGTGCGGCAGTGGCAGCAACCTTTGGCCTGGGCCGGTAAGTCCAGGGACCGGGGCCTTAACTGGCCCCCGGGCCGTAGGTTGCCAGTCCCTGATCTAGGCTGTCCAAATGATGATGTGTGAAATGGGGGTTTGCTAAAGAAGTTTTCCTTTGACCTTCCTTCCTTCACTACATTTCCATTTACCAGACTGAAAGTTTCCTTTCTGCTCTTGGGGTTTTGTTTTTTCCTTTTACAGTTATACTGCTAAAATGGTAGACCAGTATAGCCAAAAAATAATTTTAAAAAGTAAAATTTATCAGAGACAGAATGTAGATACTAGGAGAAGAGCAGGGAGGTGTTGAGTTCCTAGAAGAGACTGCAAAGGGATGGAGGAAAATCAGACTTATTTAGTTATGACTGGATGAGTGGGATTAACCATTACAAATTAGGAAATCTAGAAACAAAATAGCCTGACATTTACTGGAACTATTGCACCATCTCAAGGAGCCCTAAGTTTCTTTCCTTCAAACATATGCCTTTAAAAGTCAAGTGGAGCTTGGTCAGATCAGCTGATAATTGCAGGTGTTTAGTCAAAACATTGTCCTGAATTTCACATATCTAGTACTAAGCATGTTTCAAAGGAGGAAGCTGTTTAGAATGGGGGTCCTCAAAGGCCTCTTAACCAGGGTGACCAGATGTCGTAACTGATAAATCTTGAATGACATATAAATCTTGCCTCATTAATGACAATGGGGTGGAATCACCTAGGAAGCAACAGACTTCTTCTGGGTTTCCAGGGAAATGTACGTGGCATACATAGCTCTAGCCTCAAACAGAGAGGAACATCCAAGGAGCTCCAAAGAAACAACTAAGCACAGTGAACGTTCTCTGGATTTTATGCTGAATCTAGGGGCTGTACAGACAGCCCCTAAGGGGCAGCGTCCCACCTCCCCTTTCCTTGCCGGATCAGGGCCATGGCAACCGCATGCCACAGCCCCGATCCAGCACTTTGCCGCTCTAGAAAGAGCTTGCAAATGCCACTGCTTTTTGGAGCAGCAAAAAGCTGCCCTTGCCACCGTGGCAGCGGCTTTTCCACTCTCTTTTGGTGCAGCATGTCTGAACGCTGTGCCAAGGGAGTGCCCTGACTCCACCTGCCATGCAGTGGGGCACACGGCATGACAGTGGCATTGGGACACCACCACCCAACTCCAACCCCAGACCAGCCTTTTTGTACAGGGCGCTAGTCATCAAAAGCACTGTCCAAGGTGCTGAACTTATTTGGGGGATAGGATTCAGCCCCATGGAAACTTTCCTTAAAGTCTAGAATAAAACCGAGAGGGGATTCATAGTACAACTGTCATGGAAGTTACTCCTACATATCTCCTGCCTTAGGCAATTGTATCACTATGTCTAGCGATAGTACCGGTTCTGGATAGGATAGGAAGGAAATGCAGATAGGATTCAAAAGAATGAGAATAAATAGAAACAAAAAAAATTTCCTTTCTCTAATTCCAAGTATCCTTATAGAAAAATGATTAAGATTACAATTGCCTATCATTTTGAACGTGACTTATCTTAACCCAATATGACATGGCTGTGTGTCAATGTGCTATGTTACATATATTGTGTTATATATTATTATTACTTATATTATGTCACCATACATTATGTGATCCCTTCTGGACCATCTTCAGTAGATTTCATATATTCAGACAATACTAGATTTTAGGGAAAAATATTTTATTAACTAGAATTACTAGAATCCCTTCATCCAACATGGTCAGCTCTAGACTATACAGTGGGCCCTTGGTACCTCCTGAGATCTGGTTCCAGGTTCCCCATGGATACCAAAATCTGTGGATACTCAAATTCCATTATGTACAATGGTATAGTAAAATGGGTGTTCCTTATATATGGCCTGGTGGCACAGTGGTTAAATGTCAGTAGTGCAGCCACACCATTGTGAGTTCAATCCCAGGGGACTTCAGGTTGACAGCCTTCCATCCTTTCATAGGTCAGTAACATGAGTGCCCAACTTTTGGGGAGAAATTATCTTACAGATTGTAAACCACTTACTTAGAGAGTGTTTAGTTCACTATGAAGTGGTACAGAAATGTAAATGTTAATGCTATTGCTACAATGACAAAATCAAGGTTTTCTTTTTTTGAATATTTTCGAGCCATGGATGGTTAAATCCATGGATGCAGAATCTTTGGATATGGAGGGTTGACTATGCCAATATTGCATCTGATTTTTTTATAGAAAAGAAAAATTAAAACCATCTTCCTTTAACTGCCACTTACAAAAAGTATACAATCAGTTGTACATTAGCCAGCAAGATGTCATCCTAAAGTGAAGTTGTTTCTGCAAAGCTTCCCGTTATCTGAGTCACAGCCCCATATGCAATATTTTACTCTTCACTACCCATGATCAGTGGTATAAAACCATATTGGCCACAGAACTGTTTGTGGTACCATGTGTGTTTTAAACTTCCTTTCGACCTTCCTAAGTGAGTTTGCTTGAGAAATGTGTACAGCATAGAGGTGAGAAAGAACACTCAAGCTTATTTGGGGGAGAAATGTCAGGGCTTCAGGGAGATAAAAAGGCTTCCACAGACAGTTTGGAAAGTTTCATAATCACTAACAACCAATTTTTGCTGGCTTCTATTCACTAAGTCTTCACACAGCAAAAATGGAAAACAATTCATTCCACCACACAGATAAAAGAAGACAGGAGGCTGCCTGTTAGATTGTTTGGAGAGACTGGGATGGTTAGTTTTTTTGGTGCTGAGGGGGATACTGAAAGTTCTTGTCCCCAAAAAAAGTGTATCCAGGCTCTGTTTGCATAGTCCTGTTCTGGAATGCAGGTTAAAAAACACAAAATGTTGAAGCATAAGGAGAGGGAGTAAGTTAGTCCTGTATCCCCCTTCCCCCTCAGTCATCATAGTCATCTTTTTGTTTTCTGAAAATAAGAGCATCCTCCATGTAGAAAGGCTCTCCACACAATTCAAACACTGATTTTCCAGCATTCTGGTTTGAGTGGAGAACTTCCATGCATGGAAGAGAGTTTCCTCTCTGAAGAATTACTCTTCATGGGAAGAGCAATAAAAATATTCAAGGAATGGAGCCTAACTTTATGTTTGTTTGTTTGTTTGTTTGTTTGTTTGTTTGTTTGTTTGTTTGTTTGTTTGTTTTTTAAAGGTATGTGCCTTCAAGTTTCCTGTTGACTTGTGGTGACTCCCTGAATTTTATAGGATTTTCTTAGAGAAGGAATACTCAGAAATAGTTTGCCATTGCCTTCATCTGAATATAGCCTACACTAGCTGGCATTCGCTGGTAGTCTCTCCTCCAAGTACTAAACAGGCTTTAAAAACCAACACTTTTTTCATGGGTGGCTGAGATTGTGACAGCCTTGCTTTCTGATGGTTCAATATACGCAAACTTTGTTTCATACACAAAATTATTTAAAATATTGTATAAAATTACCTTCAAGATATATGTATAAGATATATGTATAATATGAAACGTACATGAATTTTGTGTTTTGACATGGGTCCTATCTCCATAATATCTCATTATCTACATATCTATAAATACAGTATTCCAAAATTCCAAAAAAAAAAATCCAAAATCCAAAACACATCTGGTCCTAAGCATTTGGGATAAGGGAGAAGCAAGTGACAGAATACCTGCAATGGGCTTTTTTTTTTAATAAAATTTTTATTCAATTTTAAAAATAAAAAACAATTAAAATATATTCTTGTGTCATTTTTACAATACGCTTAAACATAATTCAAACTTCTCTTTAGTTCTCTGAAAATAAGTGCATTTTTACACATTTGCATTCATTATTTCTGTATCTCTTGATTTAGTTGTTCATACATCTCAAACCCATTTTATTAGACAAGCTCTAAAATTACTTTGCTGCTTTATTCCCATTTTCTGATTAAATATTCTATCACTGGAGCCCATTCTTCCTCAATCAATTCCACATTCTCATTATTCAGTATTCTTGTCAATTTATCCATTTCCTTCATTTCTGACAGTTTCAAAAGCCATTCATCTACTGATGGAATTGTCTCATTTTTCCATTTGGAGGCTATTAATATTCTTGCTGCCGAGACCATATAGGTATTATTCTCCAATATTTTCTTGTTATATTCAATTCTAATTTATGCGTCATGTTTAATAAATATAGTTCTGGATACAATTCAAATCTACTTTTAAGTATATCTTCAATCACAATATGTTTTTTTTTTCCCAATATATTTTCATTTTGGGACATCTCCACCAAACGTGGTATCAAAATCCAACATTGCGTTTACATATCCAACATTCATTTGTTTGTAATTTATATATTTTTGCCATTCTAGCTGGAGTAAGGTACCATCTTTGCTCCATTTTCCATTGGTTCTCTCTAATATCTTGTGAGCGAGTAAATTTTCTTGTCATCTTCCTCGCTTTCTCCCAATGTTTTACCATAATTACCCTACCAATGTCTGATGCCCATTTTATCATATTGTCTGATATTATTTCTTTTTCTTGCTTTTGTTGCATTAGCATTTTATATAACTTGCTTACTCTTTTTTCTCTTGTCCCTGTCCAAATTTCGTCTATATCTTTCCATTCTTCTTCCACTCCTTGTAATTTATTATCAATTTTGAATCTTTCTTTGATTTGTGTGTATAATAACCAATGCATTTTTTCATCTAGATATTGAATTTCTGGCATAGCTTTTAATTCCAATTGATTTCCAATCTTCTCCAATATCTCTCTGTATTTTAACCAATTTCGAAGGGCTGTCCATCTCCCAAAAAAGGCTTCATGTGGTGAAGTCCATAAGGGAATTTTTGTGTATATTGTTTTTTTAACTTCTTTCCAGATTTTAAGTAAACTTCTTCCAATTACGTGATGCTGAAACTCTTTATGAACTCTATCTTTGTCGTAGCATAGATACCCATGCCATTCGAATCTATTGTTGAATCCTTCCAAATTCAATATGTCCGGTTCTTCTAATGTTACCCATTCGGACAGCCAATCTAAAGCATTAGCTTTATGAAAGAGTTCTAAATCTGGCACATTCCTCCCTCCATCTTTACTTGGTCTTGTCATTGTTATCCAATTGAATCTCACTTTTTTATTTTTCCAAATAAAGTCTCTTAAATCTCTTTGCCACTCTTAAAATATTTGTTTATTGTGTATTATCGGGATGTTCTGAAATAAAAGCTTGGGTAAGATCATCATTTTTATCGTTTCAATTCTTCCAGTTAATGATAGTTGAATTTTACTCCAATTTGTCATATGCTTTTTAATTTCCCTCCATTTTGGTTTGTAATTATTTTCAAATAAGTCTACATTCCTTTTAGATATCCATATCCCCAAATATTTAACTTTATTTACAACCTTACAGTGCATTTTTTCAGCTAATTCTATTGCTTCTTTTTTGGTCATGTTTTTAGTAATTATTACTGTTTTATCATAGTTTATTTTAAATCCGGTCTTATTCCCAAAGTCTTCTATAATTCTAAACATTTCCTTTGCGTTTTCTGTTGGATCCTCAGATATCAGTACAACGTCATCGGCAAAGATGCACAGTTTGTATTCTTTTCCTTTAATCTTCGTTCTTCTAATATTTAGGATTTGCCTTATCTGGTTTAATAGTATCTCTAGTACCATTATAAAAAGAAGAGGTGATAGCAGACATCCCTGGCATGTACCTTTGCAGATGTTAATTTTCTTTGATTTATTTCCATTTATCACTAAACTTGCAGTTTGCTCACTATATATTTCTTTAATCCAATTATAAAATTTTGTTCCCATCTTCATTTTTTCACATATTTTTATCATAAAAGTCCAATTCACATTATCAAATGCTTTCTCTGCATTGAGAAATATAAGTCCCAGTTTTTTATCATTTTTTTTTCATAATATTCAATTATATCAATTATTGTTCTTGTATTGTCCTTTAAATGCCTTTGGGGTAAAAATCTCAATTGTTCTTTTTTATTATTTGTAAGAGTATTTTTTTAAGCATTCTGCCATTATTAATGTGAATATTTTATAATCTGTGTTTAAGAGGGATATCAGTCTATAATTCTTAGTTTGCATTTCCTCTCTTCCCTCTTTATGAATTAGTATTATGTTCTCATTCTTCCAGGTGTCAGGGATTCCTTCTTTTATTATCCAATTGAATGTCTCACACAATGGTTTTTTCAGTTCCTCTATAAATGTTTTGTAATAAACAGCTGTGTATCCATCTGGTCCTGGGGCCTTGTCCAATTTCAACTTTTTTATCACTTGTTTCACCTCTTCCTCTGTAAAGTCCTTGTTCAGTCTTTCCCTTTGTTCATCTGTTATTTCTGATATTTCTTGTTTATTTATGTAATTTTGAATTTCAAGAGGATCTGTGTCGTCTTTTCCATATAACTTGTGAAGTAATTGTAAAAAATATCCTGGATTTCTTGCTGGATATGTACCACCTTGTCATCATCCTGTATTTTTGTAATTAATCTCTTTTCCTTTTCTTTTTTTAATCTGTAAACTAGCCATTTGTCGGATTTATTTGCAAATTCAAAATAGTTTTGTCGTATAAATTTCATCTTTTTGGCAATTTCTTCTGATAATCTCTTATCCAGTTGATTCCTTAAATATTTCAATTGTTTATCTTTCCTATCATTAGTTGGATCTTCTATTAATTCTTCCTCAATCTGTTTAATTTTTCCTTCCATAAATTTAAATTCATGTTCTCTTTGTCTTTTCAGCTCAGCGGCTCTTGAGATTAATATTCCTAGTATCACGGCTTTACTGGCATCCCAAATCGTTTTTGGTTTAGTAGATATTTCATTATTAATCTCAAAATATTCTCTGATACTTGTCTTCAATCAATTGCCACCTCCCAGCATCTGCCACCTAAGGCAACTGCCTCACTCTGCCTAATGGTAGGATCAGTCCTGCTTTCCTACCATATACTGTAAACTTTTAACTAGAGGAGTAAAGATTGAACCAAGACCTTCAGAAAGCAAAGCATTTACTTTGCCACTGACATTTTAATCTTTTTCCAAAGGTACTACCTTCTTCTCTTTGACCTGTCCAGGCTTCATCCAGGATTCTCCCACACCCAAGAACTCCATTCCTTGACCAAAAAGTCCATATACAGAATTAAAGCATATGACTTTAATTTCAGAATCATCTTTACAATCACTTCAGAAGAGCTTCTTGGATTCAACATTCTTCTTATAGTAATCATTGGCATAGTCATATCCTGGCAATCTTTTGGCATAGTATCAATATATTAAAGACTATTTGAAATGTACCAATTCATTTAAAAACTGGAAAGCCCAGGCAGGCTTTGGTATGCATGACCCTGAATAAAATTTAGCAAAGTTACTTTTTTAGACTTAGCACTCCAAATTCGCCAGTGAATATGGAAATTGGGAATTGTAATCTAAAAAGTCAGCATTGGAAGTGACTGGGTCTCAAAGCATTACCTACATATCAACTATACATGTCTCTTTTCTTTTTGAAACCAAATTACACAACCTTCCAGCAGCTAGAATTACCTACAAAGACATGACTCTTAACTCTATTGTACATCTGTCTTATCTTTTCCAAGATGGTGTAAAGAAATGTGGCATTTCCCCATTTCTCAGAATAGCTCCATTGTCATATTTGTAACCTTCTGTTATTCGTGACTTGCTGTTTATCGGGGATTTGTGGGTTATGTTCTTATGGGTTGTTTTTTTTAAAAAAATTACTGCTGAGCATTCCATCTGTTGCTCATGCCAGTTCTACCAAAGTCTAAAGTGAAGTATTATCCCACCAGTCCTTTTCTAGTACTTGAATAAAATCTCAGTGGAACAGACTCAGAAGCAAAACACATGTGTTATGCATGAGTATTTTGGGGTTTTGCAGGGAAATATTAACTTAAATAGAAAACACACACACAAATAAATAAATATAACCAAGGTGTAAGGACCAGTAAATAAGATGTACTCTGTCTAAAGTTCTTTTCTGTCATTTCTTTCTTTTTCTTTTTCTTTTTTAATTTACTATCACTTCAGGCATCTGTTCTGATTACCACCAGGGAATGATTCTGCATTCATTACAGCTTGAAACTTCTGTTCATAATCCAGCTCTGTCTGGGTAAAGTGTTAATTAGTTGTAGTTGCTGTCATTGTTAAGTTGGCAGCCCCAGGCTGCCACAAAATATTACCATTGCATCAGGCTTGAAGGATAAAGATTCCACTTGGTGCACACAAAGGATTTGTATGACTTATAGCTCTGATCAGGAGTATTGGACATTAATTGCTGCATCAGCAAATGTTCTTTATGAAAGGCACACCATATGCATCTATTTCTGGAGACAGTGTCTCCCAGCATTTTCTCAGATAAATTATGATAAACGATACACAGAGGTATAATTCACATACAAATTTTTTTAAATAAAAAAATAGTCTTCTACCCTGCTGCTTTAAAATGATTATGGCCTCAGAGGTGAACTGACACTAGGAATGAACAAATACGGCTAAATTATATTCATCAGATATTGCTTTAAAGTAAGGATGCAAGATGGGCAACCAAGGTGACCAAAGGTCTGGAAACCAAGCCTTACAAGGAGGAACTTAGAGAGTTGGATATGTTTAGCATGGAAAAGAGAAGACTGAGAGTTGGCATAGTAGTCATAATTGAATGGATGTCATGTAGAAGATGGAGCAAGCTTATTTTCTGCTTCTCCAGGGACTAGAACACAAACCAATGGATTCAAATGAAAAGAAAAAGAGATTCATCCTAAACTTCTTTATTGCAAGAGCTGTTCAACAGTGAAATGGACTGCCTTAGAGGGTGGTGGACTCTCATCTTTGGGTGTCTTTAAACAGAGGTTGTATGAGCATCTATCAGGAATGTTGTAGTTGTGTATTCCTGCATGGCAGGGGGTTAGACTAGATTGCCCTTGTGGTTCCTTTCAAATCTAAGATTCTATTATTCTATATAGGTCCCTTCAGATATGGCTGAACTGCAGTGTCTACCATCCTTCATCACAAACTATGCTGGATGGGGCTGATGAGAGTTGCAACCCAATGTCCTCTGAAGGTCCCAAATGCATGTTGCCTCTTTTGGTAATTTCAGTGTAGAGATAAGATGGCAATTCTCAAAATAATGCTTGTACAAAAGAATCATTTGGGGAACTTTACTGAATATTTTATCAGTAGAAATGAAGGTTCTTCTTTAGGGTTGGCAACATCTTTTGGCAAGTCTCCAGTACCTCTGACAATTGCAAAAGAGAAGGAAATTTAGCAGGTGATGTTTTTTCCTGTTCGTTTTATTCTTTTGCTAGAAAAAAAAATGTCTCTCTTATGCAGCTATCAAAAACAAACGTGCCTTGGCAAGTGGGACATTGCAACCCTAGATAATTATGTCCTGGACATTTCAAAGTGGTTGCAGACATTACTACAATAAGTGAAAACTTCATGAAAAACAGCACTTCAGGGAGGCCTATCTAGTCCTTCCCTACAATTGTCCCCTGATTTATAAGTCAGCCAATGAAGTTATGTTTCAAGTTTAAACTTATCTGAAAACACAATTAGCTTTTACAAACAGAGATGTGAAACTGCCTAGTCCTGATTCCATTATATATCTCTACATTCAAGTGGCATTTTTTCCTGTCCTTGTTCCATGAGACTTTTGTGTCTTTCCATGCTAAGTGCTTTTCCTCATGTATGCCTTTTTTAATGCATTCTTCTTAACTGAAACATTTTATACACATTTCCCCCACAAAAAGCATGATTTCTCCCAAAGGTGTGTATTTTGAGTTATATGCACTTATTTGCACTTAATTTAAAAAGGATAAAAAAAGTAATTTGCTACCTGACATCTTTTCCCAGTCATGGGAAAGAGAAACACTTTTGCTGACAGACTCACAGACCATGAATCTGATACACTGGCTTTAAAATGGTTAATTTAAATTGTTTTCCCATTTCTGTCTACATCATAGATGTTAATAATAATAATAGAATAATAATAAAATTTATTTATACCCCGCCCCTCTGAGCACAATCGGGGTGGCTCACAAGTGATAAAAGTACAAAATACATTCAAACCCCTATACCCTCCCCTTACTGACCCAAGGCAGGCATTCAGAGGAGCGATGCCATCCTTAGTTACTGCAGTAGTTGGAGACATAGAGAAATAGAGTTGGGTGTCATCAGCATATTGGTAACACTGCTCCCCATGTCCCCGGATCATCTCTCCCAGTGGCTCCATGTAGATGTTGAACAGCATGGGGGATAGAATAGCGCCCTGTGGGACGCCAGATGTCAGCTCTCTTTTAGAAGAGCAACTATCCCACAACCTCACCATCTGGAATCTACCCGAGAGGTAGGACCAGAGCCACTGAAGTGCAGTTCCCCCAATACCTAACTCCCTCAGGCGTTCCAGAAGGATACCATGGTCTATGGTATCGAATGCCACTGAGATGTCCAAGAGCTCCAACAGGGTTACACTTCCGCTATCAATGCCCAGATGGAGATCATCAACTAAGGCGACCATGGCAGTCTCAACTCCGTATCCCACCCTGAAGCCAGTTTGAAATGGGTCCAGATAATTGGCTTCCTCCAAGACAGCTTGGAGCTGGAAGGCAACCGCCCTCTCAATCACTTTGCCCAAGAATGGTAAAAGGGAGACGGGCCTATAATTATTTTCCATCAGGGGATCAAGGGAAGGTTTTTTCAAAAGC
>JAIPUX010001880.1:31563350-31583596 GCA_020142125.1 Phrynosoma platyrhinos | reverse complement strand
TTTCCACTTTATTATCGCTTTCTGGCCCATGTGTGATAACGTCCATTACCTGAATGCATGGAAGAACTGGTTTTCAGAAGAAGACTAAATATATCTGACTGTGCTGGACACTGAGCACTTAAAAGCAGTTTTATGACAGAGGAAAATGTTTGTTCTTGTAAGTTGCTCTTTAAATATATTTAATTCAGACCTCTGTATATTGGTCTTGTTATAACTTTTAAAAATAAAATACACCAAGGTTCAGTACGTGAAAAAGCACAGTGGCTTTTGCTACCTGCATAAAGTTGATATTGATTTGAAAGGCTGCTGCATATTTCATATGTTGAATTGGTAATACCAGTGGGAGCAAGCTGCTACAATTTAGCAAGTAAGTTAATGGTATAATTTCCAATTAACTTCTCATTTCAGGGATACATTGAGACATTACTTTAATGACTGCAGTAGTCAAACCATGTAAACAAAACAGGAATTTACTTCCTGTCCCTGAAAATAAGTTTAAAATAGTTGGTTTTCAGTAACAGAGTTGCATCAGACTAGCATCTGGATACAGAAACAAACAGTAGGATTGGGAAATGAAGAGCAGACTTTAAAGTAATTATATTCAACTTTCATCCTTAAAAATATATTAGCACAGAAAAAAAATAAACAGGAAGAGGAGAAGCAGGAAGTGGAACAGAATATAAATAAATATCCTCATTCTCCAGCCTTTCTGGAAAGTTTTACATTCGTTGTGTCACAGTGACTCAGGATTCCCTTACGAAATGAGCTGATGATTGTCAAAATGATGGGTAACTTCAGTGTTGCAGCTTTATTTCAAAATGGTAAGGCTCTATCTTATCATTTTTTTAATGTTAGCTCATTCGTTTTTGTTAATTATTGTTATTGCAAGACAGAATTCAGGCAAATTTTGTAGCTGTGAAATATATAATATCATGGTGGGGTTGGAATGTAGCTTAGAAATGAACTCTAGTGTCTTTCTCCTTCTGTTCTTTCTCCACTGTCTACTTTCACTTGTCAGCTCCTTGCAGCCAGCATTGCCTAACTCTGAAAGAAGCCCATAATTAATGACACAGTAATGATTTATTTATTTGTTACATACAAATTCCACCTTTCCTCTAGTGAAGTCAAGCTGACACATGTAACTCTCCTCTTTCCCATAAGGATGACAATGGCCAGGATGACAAAGACTGGCCAGCTCAAGGTCACCTGGAAAGTTTCACAGCTCAGTGATGACTAGGCCCTGCATTTCCCAAGTCTTACTCCAGACCCTAACCACTACACCACCACTACCTCAACAACTCCCAAACTGCATGATCACCGGTGCAATTCAAGGGACAGAGCTATAACAATTACAGTGGGGTGAAATACCTTGGATTTCCTCTCTGAGGTTGGAGCATTGTCTAACATCTTAGAAAGGAATTTCTGCTCTTCAGGACCTTAGTGCTATCTCCAAATAATACATAACAACAACAACAAAAATGGCAGAAGCCAACATAAAACTGCTTCTCCATTTGGTCCCCAGATACCTAGTAGAATACAAAAAATGTTTTTGTTTCTGTCTAAAATGAAACCAGAGGGAACTGTGAATAAATTTATCAATGTGGAGTGTCCATACATGAAAAGCCCCTGATTCTAGTAAAAACTATTCTCAGTTCCTCGAAACATGGAAACTGCAGCAGATGGACAACGCTGATGTGCACATTCACCACTTTTAATACATTTTGTGCATTCCAGAAACAGTTGCCTGTTTTATTACATTTCTATCATATACCAGTGTACAGCAATAAAGCCTGTTTTATTGTTTTGCTAAATGTATTGCTATTTCAGAATATCACAGCAAAAACAACCAAGAGTCTAAAGGCACCTTGAAGACTCTATGTGTGTGTGTGTGCATGTGCGTGCATGCACAAACATGTTTTCAAATCACCGGTCAACTTATGGTGACCCCATGAATTTCATATGGTTTTCTCAGGGGTGAGAAATACTCAGAGGTGGTTTTGCTAATTCCTTCCTCTGAAATAAAGCCTACAGCATCTGGTATTTGCCGGCTTGCAAAGTGTATTTGACATACAGTTTTATGAGCTGGAGCCTAGTTCATTAGATGCAAGGAAAGCCTCCATTTGTAGGTGTTACATGTTGTGTCACTTCCAGTTTCAATTTTATCTGGTTTTCAGCCTCTCTTTTTAGTTTTTTGGGGGAAGATGGGATACTTGGGGATGGGCAAAACCACTGCATTTTGCAGCAGTTTTCAACTGTTGGAAAGTGACAAATCACCCAATCTTTTTACAAATTTTTGGTCTGGGGCTTCAAGGGCTGCATTTTGGGGGCCCAAGGCCCACAGGCCACACTTGGATCATTTCTTTATTAAATGGTGGTCATTAACAAACATCATTTAGGTAGTAACATGACTGTCACATCAAATATAAGTAGACTTATAAATGAATTGTGGGGGAGGGAGGATTGTCCTATTCCAATTATTAGAAATAAGGATTGACCCCTTGATGAATTCCTATATGTGGGCAACAGTAATAACTTGGGTCAAGTGGATTAGAAATACAAAAAATACTGGAAGTTAAAAAGAAGTCTTATCAGTGGCCATTAACAAACAGTAGCTGGGTCGTACAATCGGCCCTCCATATCCATGGATTCTTTATCCATGGATTCAACCATCTATGGCTTGTAAATATTCAAAAAAATACATAAATTCCAAAAAGCAACCTATGATTTTGCTATTTTATATAAGGGACATCATTTCCCTATGCCACTGTATTTAATGAGACTTGAGCATCCACACATTTTGCTGTCCACAGGAGGTCCTCGAACTAAACCCCAGTAGATACCAAGAGCCCGATGCAATACAGACATTCATTTGTGACATTTTTATTTTTTTATTTATCTCTTAATTTCTGGACATTCATAAAATTTGCCTGGGAATGTAAATAGCTAAAAGTTTCATATTCCAGATATTCACTGTAATATATACAGATAATATATACAATAAGCACATACAGAGGGCATCCAAAGATGTTCATGAATAATTTTCATTTGGCTGGTTTTTTTTAAAAAAAAATGAAGAAGGAAAAAAGAACATTATTACACTGAACAACTAAGAACTCTGAAGCTACTATAATGGGATATGTTAGTTTTAACCAATGATGACCACAGGAGGGGGAAAAAAGTTGCAAAGGGAACTTCCTCTAATGACTTCCAGAATTCAGTTGATATTTAGTAAAGCAGTTTCAACATTACTAGAAGCAGATTTCAGTCTCTCTTGCTGGAGGCCCCAGCATGGCAACAAAACTACCCTTTCGAGAAGAATGTGAGACTTGGACCGCTTCCCAGGTTGCAGATCTGCTGAGACAGGTACAGCACTGATATAAGATTCTAGTCAATTGGGATTCA
This sequence comes from Phrynosoma platyrhinos, assembly GCA_020142125.1. Classification (NCBI taxonomy): domain Eukaryota; kingdom Metazoa; phylum Chordata; class Lepidosauria; order Squamata; family Phrynosomatidae; genus Phrynosoma; species Phrynosoma platyrhinos. The sequence goes on along the minus strand of JAIPUX010001880.1, from coordinate 31,580,194 downwards.
TGCTATAAATTCTATTTTTTTAATTGTACTTCCTTCTGCTTTAACTCCAGGAAGTAATTGGAGATAAGCTCTTTCAATCCATCAAGCCACTCCAAAAGCACCAAGCATCAAGCACATGAATGTTTTATCAATAAAATGTGTTGGAATGCTGTATTGTCAATGGTGTAATTGGGGCAATTATGCGAGAGCTCACAGTGGCTGGAGCTTATGCTGCTGATGGTGCACTGCAAGGCTGTCAAGAAAAAAAAAATGCTCAGAGAGGGGGGCTTACATGTCTCTTCATTTGCCCAACCCAAGGATTGATAATTACTTAACTGTCATCCTGGTCCCCATTTACCAGCTGCAGTGTGAATGAAAAGGTGGGCTGAGTCAGAACAGAAATACAAAAAGCATTGGCAGTGAAAACTCTTATCAGTCACAATTAACCAACAGTAGTTGGGCAGTAATGCAGACATTGTTTTGTAACATTTTACTTATCTGTTAATTTCTGGATATTCACAACATTTGAATGTTTCATATTCCAGATAGTTGCTGTAATATGTTGTTGATGATGATGATGATGATGATGATGATGATGATGATGATGATGTTTTGTTATGTACTTTCAAGTTATTTTCGACTTATGGCAACCCTAAGGTGAACATATCATGAGGTTTTCTGGGGCTGAGAGTGTGTGACTGGCCCAAGATCATCCAGTGGGTTTCCATGGCTGAGCAGGGAATTGAACCCTGGTCTCCAACCGTTATACCGCACTGTAATATATACAGCTCATATGTACAATAATCACACCCAGAGGTCATCCAGCAATATTCAATACACAGAAAGAGTTTCATTGGGCTTAGTTTTTTAAGAAAAGAAAAGAAAAGAAAAGTACACAGAATTACTAATAGCTCCGAAGGCACCATAAAACTCAAGTGAATGGGGCTTATGCTGCTGCTGGTCTTACACTCATACACACAGTATGATGCTGTCAAAAGAAAAATGCTTGGAAATGGGGCTCTAGATATCTCTTCATTTGCCCTCCCCAGGGATCAATAGTGCTTACTGCCACTCTGATTCCCATCTACCAACTGCAGTGTGAATGAAAAGGTGGGTGGTGTGTCAGTATTCCTGCATCTCAGAGTCTGGCCTGCATAATCCCAGCTGAGAAACAGGCAAGGGAGATGCTCAGAGGTACCACAGGCCAGAAAGGAACTTGCATTGGCCACTGGATGGGCTCCTATTGGTCCAGTACTACTGCCAAGTCTGATCCAGCACAGCTCAATGTCTGTCCTTCAACAGGAAAGGTCACACATGTTTACAACAAGGTGGGAGTACTTTTGAAATTGTTCCACAGCCGAAACCCTTCTATTCTGTATGTTGCCATTAGGAGTGAGAATCTGGATACAAGGCTGCGTGGGAAATGTAGATTTTAATATTAAAGTTCCTAGACAGGAGTGTAGCTGGGAGAAGGAGCAAAATGAGGGCATTTCCCTCCAACTAAGAATTCTGCCCCCCTCCCCATGAAATGTTCCTTCAGTCTGCAAATTTCTAGCACTGAAGCAAGTGAGACAGTGAAAATTGTTTGGATTTAGCTGCTTTATATTTGCTGTGTTTGCATTGCCTTGGTAACTTTGCTCCTTCTCTTTGGATACCCAAATTGTATTTCTAAAAATGCTCAATAGAAGCTTAAGATACTGCAATGCTAGAAATTTAGGGTTATTGTTAACTGCCCTCAAGTTGACTTTAACTCATGGTGGCCCTGTGGATGAGACATCTCTAAGACTTTCTGTCCTTCACCTACCTATTGAGGCCTTGCAGGACCAGGCTTGTGTCATCCCTGTCTGAGTCTAACCATCTGGCATGTGTTCTTCCTCTCTTTCTACTGTCTTCCACTTTTTCTGGCATCATTGTCTTTTCCTCATGATGTGGCCAAAGTATGGCAGTCTTAATTTAGTCATCGTGGCTTCCAGGGATAGTTTGGGCTCGATCTGTTCTAGAACCCATTTGCTTGTCTTCTTGCTTGTCCACAGTATCCTCAGCACTCTTCTTCAGCATCATATCTCAAATGAGTTGATTTTTTTTTTCTATCAGCTTTGTTTACTGTCCAACTCTCACATCCATACATACTGATGGGAAGAAGAATTATTATGGGTGAGCAATATCCTCATTCCACCATGAGCCCCTAGCTATACTCCAGGTTCCAACCGTCCTTGAACTTTTAATCACCTCTCTGTTCTTCCTTCCAGCATCCTTCTTGGCCTTAGAGACTAATGTACATCCTAGGCTACACTAGCATATGAATATCGTATGATACCATATCATTCTGAAATGCTAACTTGGATTAAGGGGTAGATCAGGTAGGAGGAATATGCAGCCTCCAGATGTTGTTGACTACAATTCCCATCATCCTTTTCCCTTGGCTATACTGGCTACAGCAGATAGGCATTTCAGTCCAATAAAATATGGAGGTTTAAATTATTCCCATCCACAGGCGTAGATCTCACAGAAATGTTCATAGGCGCAAATGGCTTCCTGCAGATCCAAGTGGGATTTGCATGGGGGGAAATACTATGGAACATCAGGTGACATCTTTCCATCTTTGCTTCTAAGTTTTTTTTAACAATTAATTGGTCTAGTTCTTGTAGTTCTCAGTAATTACTGGGATTAAAAAGCATGTCTGAAGCAGTTTGTTATTATAGAACTACTCTGTCAAAAGACAGGCCGTAAGATTAAATCAACTTTTCAGAGTATAACTTCCAGTTTCTCAAGTCCCTTTTTGCCATCTTTATTTACTTGTCTTGTTCTACATATACAGCCACTGTGGTATGGAAACAGAGGAGTGGCATCATGAGGGGGGCATGGGAGGTATGGACTTCACCAAGTTACACCCTAAGTGGAAGTGACACTACTGATCCTCAAATGTTTTTGGGTTCTGGCATTCACCTGTGTGTCTTTAAAATGCTGAAGAGATGGGGTGAGTGGGGTGAGATTCAGTGGGAGGAGAAAGGAGAGGCCCCGAATAATTTTCATTGCTCTTGCAAAATGTCACTATGCAAAAAATAAAAATCTAACTTACAAAAAAAGAGCCCAAATATTATCATTTATGTTTTATTAATTACAGCCATGTTGACAGTATTAATAAGATATAGGTAAAATACCTGTTATTTGTACATGCAGTGGGCTGCTTCTCTTATTTGGCCTCAGCGATAAGTTTCCCAAATAATGACTTTTTAAAATTAAAATTAAACCTGCATGATATGCTTGAGTAATGCATGAATTGGGTTTATGAAGACAGAGAAAAAAGGTTTTCAAATATGAAGCGTGAGAGAGGGAAAGAATTATGGGCCTTGTATTGTTTTGTTTAATTTTATTTTATATCTCACCTTTCTCCAATATGGGATCCAAGGCACTTCACAATTTGAGTTCAAACAAAATATAGTTAAAATAATGTATTGTACAAAATTTTTAAAAAAGCAATCAACCACTCATCTCAAATTATTAATTTAAAACAGTTCTTAAAAACAGTTAAAATATAATAATTATACAAGAAATACAAATACAGGTACAACACATCCAGTTAAAGATCTTCAGCAACAGATAGTTACCATAATAATCAAAGGACTGAGTGAACAGAAAATGACTCACCTGCCAACAAAGAGGACAGGCCCAAGCTACATTGCAAAATTAATGCAGTTTGACATTGCTTTAGCTGCCATGGCTCAATGCTATCAAATTCTGGGATTTGTAATTTTGTGAGATATTTAGGCTACAACAAATTACAATTCCCAGAATTCCATAGGATGGAGCCATGCTAGTTAAAGTGATTTTATTTGTCATTTTCACTTAGATACACCATTCAATGCAACATGGTGTCCTGAGAGAATCCCTTCTTCCATGTATACTCATTCATGAGGGGAGTTGCAGACTACCAGAAATAGTGCAAATTGAGTCCACTTTTAGGGTTAGGGTTAGTGCTAGGGAATCATGGGAACTGTATTTTATTGTGGCACCAGAGCTCTCTGACAGAGAAGGTTCAATGTCTCAGAGAAAAAAACAATTCCCATGATTCCCTAGCACTAACCCTAACCCTAAAAGTGGACTCAATTTGCACTATTTCTGGCAGTCTGCAACCCCTCAGTCTTTGAGTTTATATGGTGGTGTTCCTTATGTCCACTTCACACTTGTTCAAGGCATACATTTAGGGTGGTGAAATCCACTATATGGAATAATTTTCCCTCTTATATTAGATATGTGCCAATAATTTTTATTTCCAGGCATGTGTAGAGGTACATCTGTTTATGCAACCCTTCTCAATATAGTTTAGCTTACCAATGGCATGCACTATGTAATTTCCCTTTGGTATTTAATATACACCTGCATTTCTTCTTTTTAGGTGCCTGTTTATGCAGCCCTTCCTTATGTAGTTTAGCCATCTGCTTTAGCCTACTGTTACAATTTCATCTAACATCCATAAAATTATATAGTGGTTTTATACTACATATTTTATTACTTGTTTACACCATTTTAAAGTCATTAGATGTAAGTGATTTAAAATATTCATAAATTAGTCAAATAAAAATGAATAAATGTTCCTTCATACACCTATTTTTCATATGTAATTTTTGAGCCAAGAACTTCATCAAAAAATTCAGAGAAGTGTGAGATCTAACGGGAAACTGTATTCCAATCCACAGGGTCCAAAGCCATTCCAAAGCACACACACGCACATGCACACACCATCGACCTCCTTTCATAAACACTATACTGAATCCTTAGTAATGTTTTTGGTATAATGTTACATGTAAATCGTAATTCCCATATAGCACTGAATGTAATAATAATAGTTGTGACATAAACAACTAACAAAATTAAAATTATACCTTTAAATTACAGTATAATATGCACAGCCTAAATGTAAAGTGGATCTTCCACATTCACTGGGGTTAGGGGCACAGGACCGCTGTGAAAGTGGAAAAACCACAGATTTTAAAAACCACTATTTTTTTTCTCTCAGAGAATACCTCTCTAGGCATCTCTAGGTCCTCCAGGGCAATTCTATAATCAAGATTTTGCAGAGCTTGACCATTAAATTGTTCTGATGAACCTACAAATGCCTAGCGAAGTGTTATCTCTAGGAATCTCTGGGTCCCCCAGCATGACTTTTGGAAAAAGTTGATAACCGAGTCACGCTGAAGGACCTAGAGATCCCTAGAGAGAATATATTAATCAAATCTGCAAAAGTCAAAACTGAAAATGTGGAGGGCTGACTGCATTTACATGGGCATAGTTTCATGTGATTAAAGTGAACATTTGATAAGATGTGATGCTTTTAAAGAAAATTTAAAAAGATTTTTTAAAATAAATTTTTTTTATTTTTTTTTATTAAAATTTAAAATTTAATTAAAAAAAAACTAGGACCTCTGCTTTCTCTTCTCACTGAGCCTCACCCAACTCACAACATCTCTTCACCATTTTAAAGGAACACAGGCTAATGTCACAGCCCATTTTTTCCCAAAAGCACATGTTTGGGGAGCAGTGATGCCACACACACCCCTTAGAGCAGGAGTCAGCAACCTACAGCCCACAGGCCAGGGCCAGCCCCCCGACTCCTTTGGATGGACCCCCGCCACTGCCGCCGCCGCCACGCACATCGCAGCCGTCATTTTTTCCAAAATGGCAGCCACCACTCATTTGGGCATGCGCAGTACTCCTGCACATGTGCAAATGAGCTGTGGCCACCATTTTGTTTTCCAAAATGGTGACTGCAGCTCGCTTGCACATGTGCAGTACTCCTGTGCATGCGCAAACAAGTCACGGCCACCATTTTGGAAAACAAATGGCGGCTGCGATGCGTGCGGCGGCAGAGTGGCGGCAGAGCACGCGGCGGGGGGCGGCAGGGGCCATGCATGTGCGCTCACGCGTGAGCCACTATTTCCCCACCCACCCACCATCAGCCCACAGAAGACGCGCGGATCCCCGGACCAGCCCCAGGTAAGGGGAACTTGCCGACCCCTGCCTTAGAGCATTGGTTCCCAAACTTTGATCATCCTGATGTTTAGGATTTCAGTTCCCAAAAGACCCAGATGGCTTGGCCAGAAGAAAAGAATGCTGGGAGCTGAACTCTAAAATATCTGGAGGAGCATTGTTTGGGAACCTCTGCCGTAGAGTGTCACCTGATGTGGTCCACACTCCCTGCATCCCCTAATGATATCCCTGTTCCATATCATTGTGATAAACCTCTTTCAATGGTCTGCTATTTATTTATCCCTTCCCAGTACTTTTCCCTCCTCCCACTGAATTTAGTAGAAGCAAAAAAAAAAAAAAAATACCTACAAGAGCTAAAAGCTGGAGTGAGTGTGGGGGCTGATCCAGCAGCAAGGCAGGAGACCAAAGAGATTTTGGTTCCAGTGCATCTGCAAATCCCTTTTTCCATTGATGGTAGACCTGTGCCTGCAGAGCTTTCCATTAGCATCCCACAGTTTCTAGAGTGGCCATAAGGTATTGACATTATAGTTGCACTTTCATTCCACTTACATCCCTACAAGCTGGCCTCCAACAAGGTTTTAGATTGCTCTGCCTTTAATCATTGAAGGATGGATGGGCAACTATGGCTCTCCAGAGATTTATGGACTACAACTCAGAAAGCCTTCACTATTGCTTATGCTGACTGGGGTTGATGGGAGTTGTTAGGCCAAAATTTTTATTGTTATATATTGTAGCTTTCCCTGGGTAATATATACGATTGTGCAAATAGAGTTTTTCTGTTTTGGAGTATTGCTCCCCTTGGGTTAGCCAAAAACCTCTGATGGGCTACAGTTGTCCATTTTTGTGTGACAACAACCTTGTAAGGATAACCAGTATTGCACAGATATTGTAGAGATAGAGCCAGTGCTCAGAGCTCATAACATGGCATGCCATAACATGCCGAAATTTTGAAAAGTTCCCTTTTAGGGACTACAACTGTCAGAATCCCACTGACAGCTTAGTCATCAGGAATTTCTTAGGAGTTTGTAGTCAAGAAGATAATTCTCCCTACTTTGCCTAAAACATTCCCAACCAACATTTCACAGCTGAAAAATAGAGTTGCTCTCATCCATGCATGTTTGCATGCATGGATGTGCAATCTTATGCTCAGAGCAAGGATTGCTGATTCTAATACTCTAATACTGTCACCATTTTGCTGCTGTATGATTTTTAATCTTTGCCTGATAGAATAATGTATAGTAGCCCCTTCCAATTCAGAGCTCTAGTCCAACCATCCCACAAAAATGGCGACTTGCAAATATTTGAGCCCCATTGAAAATAATGGCACGTGTGCACACAGGGAGCCATGCACAGGCACATGCCCTATTTTGTCCCCCTCCATTTGCCAACCACAAACAAGCGCAGGATGCGGACTTCAAATTCACAAAAACAGAGGTGCAACTTTATTTTATACTTTGGGGTTGGCCCAATAAAGGTATTGCTCTTGTGGATTTTAGATTTTGTTGTAATTTGCTCCACAGCCAATACAGCTACTCTTGAATATGTTTGCATGCTTTTTACAAATATTTCATCTCACAGTAGATCTGGCTAGCTCTGCTTAGTATAGAACTGCTGCAATTCTAACTCTTCCAGCAAGATTTACTTATCTGGATAAGTGGTTATGGGATAAGGGTGGAACACTTTTATGCAGCTGTGTGCACAGAAATACATTTTTCAAACCACATTTCCAAAACTGGGTCATAGAATTTATTGAACATTTTACAAGTCTGTGTGTGTGTGTGCACGTGCATGTGCATGTGGGAGTGTGTGTTCCCTTCTACTGCTTTTTATTCTCTATACTCATTCATGGTATATATATGTTCTTTAAAAATAGTTATTAATGATAATGTTGTTGGTGGTAGTTGCTGTGTGCCTTCAAGTAGTTTCCAACTTCTGATGACCTCATCATAAAGTTTTCTTGGCAGGATTTGTTCAGAGGGGGATTGCCTTTACCTTCCTCTGGGTCTGAGAAAATGTCACCCAGTCTCCAGAGCTCTAGTCCAATACTCAAACCTCTACGCCACACTGGTTCTCATCACTGATGATACTGCTACATTTTTCCCTGACTTTGCTTTTTGCTAATTTGCTGAATGTCCCCACCGCTGAAATTTCCATTGTTACTCACTTCCTCTTTAAACCTAGACATGCAAAATGTCTATCAATGCATGAGGGACTACAAGTGGGAGGGGAAATCAAGGAAATAATATACTTGTGGGAATATTAGCACATGGGAAAGCCCTGAAAGAATTTCTAAATAGCCCTATAACTGTTAAAAGAATGGGAGTATGGAGAACATTCTTTTGAATATCTTAATGCAAACATATCTTTCCATGATCCCCTGTGGCAGGCTTGAGGAACCCTTGGTCTTTCAGATGTTTTGGACTTCAGTTCCCATAATTCATGGTCATGCTGTGTGGGAATGATGAGAATTTTCAGCCAAGACATCTGGCGCGCTATGACTAGGTTATGCTGGCCAGTTGAGAAAACATGTCAAACATGTTTCCTCCTTTGATGTTTGAACTAAAACCTGGAGTGGTGAATCTGCTGGATACCACTGGCTGCAATTGGGAGAGACAATGGCTGGCAACCTTGTTGAATACATGAGGTTGTTCAATATTTATGAGGTCATAAATTCACATTTGTGCTTGCAGCATCATTGCCACTATTCCAAATGCCCCTAAAAGCTACTCCAAAAGCCAAGCAGCTGCACCAGTTGAAGTTCTTCAGCATCCAGCCCACTCACTCCAGTAAGCTACAGTACAATAACCAGTCATGACAGGCCCCAGTGGGGTCCCTGCCATTGGTCACTGCATTGCTGCTTACTGGAAGAATGGTGTTGGGCACTTCATCCTTCAGTGCCCCCCTAGACAGCGCCACAAAATTCCTTCAGTTGGTGCATCTGCCTGGCTCTTAAGGTAGGTTTTATGGGGCTAGATCAGAAGACAGATCAAAGCACTTCAGAAATAATGTAGTCTGACATCACTTTAACTGCTGTGGCTCAGTTCTGGAATTTGTAGTTTGTTGTGACACCAGAGTGTTGTGGCACCACAGCTCTCTGACAGAAGGCTTAGTATCTCACAAAATGACAAATCCTGGCATTCCATATCATTGGGCCATGGCAGTTAAAGAGGTGTCAAACTGCATTATTTCTCCAGTGGAGATGAAGTCTTTATCTCCCATGCAGGATTGCAGCCAATAATTTTTAATAGAATTTAAAGCACTCTGAGGGAGGCAAGGTTTCTGCCCAAAGGCCACTTGTGCCTTGGGTCTGACACAGTGCAAAAACCTACAAAATCTGACTTCCTAAGCCAAGAGCAGATGGAATATATACTCCCCCTTTCAAAGCAATGCCAATCCTCTGAAAATGAAAACTTTATGGCCTGATTTTGGTCCAGCTTTCCCTTCAGGCATGTTGGAATATAAGCCCCATCATCCTAAGCCATCATGGTAATTCAATGTAAGATATATTTATTTAGTTACTATCTTCCAGCACTACAGTCTTGTGCACACTTACCAAATGAGTATGCTATCTAAATACATCAGGACTTTCCAAAATTACAAACCATTAGAACTTTATCAAAGCATTATATTGCAGACTGCTAGAAATAGTGCAAATTGAGTCCACTTTAAGGGTTAGGGTTAGGGAATCATGGGAACTGGATTTTATTGTGGCACCAGAGCTCTCTGACAGAGAAGTCTCAATGTCTCAGAAAAAAAACATTTCCCATGATTCACTAACACTAACCCTTAAAGTGGACTCAATTTGCACTATTTCAGGCAGTCTGCAAAGGCCCTTAGTCTGAAAGCCATCCATTTAAAGCAGGATCAACCAATGTGGCTGTCCAGATGTTGCTGGGCTACAGCTCCCATCACCCCTGACTACTGATCATACTGGCTAGCATTGGTGGGAATTTCAGTCCAACAATATCTAGAGGATCGAAGTTTTAATCAATGCTACTTAAATATCACCAAATTTAGCTTCACCTCTCCCTTTTCTTCCTTTCAGTGTGGGATGCATGACTGTGCCAGGACAGTGGGGAAATTGCAGATAGATGGTGCTCGGTTTTTGGTAAGTAATTTTAATAACTTCCCTTTCAGAATAGAGCAATAGAATTACTTCTCTTTTCATGAAAGTATACAACTTGTCAAGTCAATTCTTTCCCCTGTTCCATAAAATTAATTTGGTTTTTAAGGTATGTTTTGTAATTTTTAAATGTTTGTAACTGATTTTATATGTTTTATGAGTTTTGTAGAGTCTGTGACTGCAGAATAAATATATATAATAATAGCAGTGATCAAATGTCGCACACAATTTGGTTGAAGAGATGGTGAAGACATCACTGTTACAATAGCAAAATATTGATCTGAAATGAACAAGCAGTACATCTACTGCCATGGCTTTTAATTCTATGTGTTCTTGAGCAAATTGCCTTGCCATAAATTTATAAACCAACCTTTCTGGTTGTGCTGTAAAGAGCACCACAAGCAGCAAAATCTCACATGACAATAGACCCAGAGCTGTTGCCATTTTGGTCACCCTCTCTACACATGAAGGGAGGCTCTCTGAAAGGTAAGTCTGTTTTGTCTGTGGAGGCTGTTCCCACATTATTTGAAAGGTTGGCATCCTTTGCAAGTGGCTAGTGACCTTCATGTCAATTGGGAGGATGAATCTGCCCAAAATTTTAGTCCAAACATGAACCAAACTGGTGGTTTTGAATATCTTATCAATTTAGGACCCAGGTGGGCAACTGGCTTGGTCCTAGAAACTGGATTGCTAGAACAAGAATAAGACACAAGTCTGTATCTGGCAGAATGTATACAGCTGCAGTTTGAACAGGCTCCTATACTCATCCATCATCAAGGACAGAACCTAGGAATCTATAGCTATAAGGCAGAAATGCTCTTCTTAGATGACATCTCCCAGAATTTCCTACCCAGTTTTTAGATTCTGGATGTTGCAGTCCAAAAGACAGCATTTTTCCTAAGCTTTCAATATAGAATTAAACTGGAAACCTACTTCCCCTTTGTGAACAAGTTTCACCATGGAAGGGATGAACCTACAACATGGATGAGGAGTGATACAACCAAGATGGCTGAAGACATTTTGTTTCCTAAGGTGGAACAGTAATTGCCATGCACACACGCATAAACACTTAGGGAAAATACAGAATAACCAAAGCCTGGCATGTTATCTTGGCAAAGAAAACAGCAAATCCTGCAAGCGTCTCTCTCAATCTTTGACAGTAAAAATGCAAAGACAAAAAAATAATAATGATGAAGTAATGTAACAATTTTCTGCCCTGCTCAAAATTTGTACTTGAGGCAGTCTGTCACCTAATGAAAGAGGCAGCCCTGAATATAAGAATGACAAGCGCCATAGGACATATTTGATGCCTAACAAATTATCTTTACAGACTAGTAGAATGAAAACTTGCATGTAAATTAAAAGTAAAGTTACAGGTTTTCCCTTGACATGAATGTCTAGTCTTAACCAACTGTAGGCGGCAGTGCTCATTTTCATCTCTAAGCCAAAGAGCCAGCGTTGTCCAAGGACTACTCCAGTGATCATGTGGTCAACATGACCACACTGAACACTGTTACCTTCCACTGAGAAGTGGTACCTATTTATCAACTTGCACTTTTACATGCTTTCGAACTGCTAGGTTGGCAGAAGCTGAGACTAGTGACAGGAGCCCACCCCATCATGCAGCACTTGGGCCTTGAACTGCCAACCTTCCGATCTTCCAATCGTCAGAATTGGCATCTTAACCACTAAGCCATCCTCCAATATTTCATAAATGAAAACTGGGGCACATGTAGCCAAGCATTATCAGAATGCAGCCAAGATGGCAAAAATTATTACTGAGGAAGTGCACACAAGCTAGCAGAGGGCACAACATGTTGCTTTCACCTGAGACTACTGGAAAGGACAAGATTCAACTGCCTCTTCCTCTCTCCCTCCTGCTGAATTAATTGGGTGCAGAGTACTTTTGGCCTTTGAACTCTGCAGCAATTGAAGTAATCTGAGGACAAAGGCAGAAGTGGGAGGAAGAAACTGGAACATTTTAAAAGCCGCTGAAAAAAGTAGGATTAATTGGGACTGTATCTGCCAGATCAGGACAGTTGGAGGATATGTAAATATAAAATGAAGTTTGAGTGTGTTATAAGAGAGTTTTATTTGTGAGTCCCAAGTGGGGCCACGTAAACAAAACACAGCAAGATGACAGATAGACAGGGAAAGCAGTGAGAAAGATCAAGCAGAGGCCCATAAAAAAATAGGTGTGAACAGAATTCTTGATAGGGAAGAAAGCAAATATAAGAGCTTGCAAAAATGAAAAGCAACAAAAAGTCTTCTGTCACCTTCAAGATTTAACAATACAGTCGGCCCTCCATTTTTGTGGGGAAATCCATTCCGGACCCACTCATCCCCGCAAAAATGGAGAGTCACCAATATTCAAGTCCCATAAACTTGAAGGAGGTGCACCCCTGCAGGCTTACATGGGCATGCACTTGTGGGGGCGCACCCCATTGCTCTTAACGGAAGTCACCCCTCCATGAACATTCAAAACCTCAGATCTCAAGTCACAAGAACAGAGGGACGACTGTATATTATTACATAAACTTACGTTGAATAAACAGTGGTCTGTAGTCCACAAAAACATCATCTTTAAAGTCCCAGAACATAGACTGTGTTGCAACACACTAGCATTGCTCACCTTCTGGAAATTGTTACTATGGGTATGCAGTTTACCAACTTGAGAAAGGAGAAGGGGAAAGATCTCATTGCTAGGCATTGCAGATTAATTTACATAAGTCTACAGTGCTATTTTCCTCCTTCTTTAAAATCAGCTTTTGCAAATTACATACATTTCTGATTTTGGGAGGGGAGAATACTAAAGTTTATTTCGTTCATGCTTCCAAACTCTTGCTGACACTTGGCTGCAACTATTGTAAAACAGTTCAGTTCTGCCACCCAGATAATCATTCTAAATGACAGTACTGTGTATGAGCTGCCCAATTGGCTTTTGGCCCAATTTGGTGTTTCATATTTGGCTCTGATTCAGTGTGGTCTGATTTGGATCAGATTACACCCAGGTCAAGTCTGAATCTCAATCAAATTCAAAATATAGAAATTCAGATTTTTGTGCTGCCCAACAAGTTGACTTGGAAGGCAAAAATGGCTGTGACTTTTTAAGTGCATGAAATTTGGAGATATGAGGGACCTCCTTGGACATGATTATGCCTGCCTAATATCTGGAAAGTGGCTCTTTTTTGTTTTGTGTTTTCTGACAATCACCTTTAAACTCTGCTTTAAAAGGTTACAACCTTTTTGTTTGTTTTAGCAAAAATGCCTGAAATTTAGCAAAAGTGTCTGAAATTTGGCCCCCTTCAAAGATCAACCCAGTCAGATTAGAGACAGGAAAGTCCAAGGGTTTTTATATTAGCTGCTTCTAAAGTTTGCTTCAAAGTGTTTAAAGTTTCCTAAAGTATATTGCTTCTCTGCACTTTGGTAGTGTCTATGCTGTATATGTGGTGCTTGTGTGCTATGACATACTTGTGTGGGTTACTTACACACATGCATATACCATATAGACACAAAAGAAAAAATAATAAACAAATGAAACAAAATGGACTGAACTCAAACCCAAACCTTTAAAACAATGCTAAGGCCATGGGAATAAAGAAAGTGCCACTGCTCAGTAAAACTGTTGCTAAAATAATATTGTGACCAGCAGAGAGATGCACTGAAATAAAGAACAGATATAGAAGGATGGGATTGGATTTGGAAAAGATTAAGATAAGAGAGATTGAAGGTTCATTTTGGCAGAAAGAAGGAAGGAGAAGCATGAGTTACAGTACATGCAAAACTACCCATCAAGTTCAAACAAGCCTTCAAGCTGTTTCATAAACTTCCTTCCGATGTCTGAGAACTAGCAAAAGTGCACCATCCACTCTCCAAAACATTGTCATTGAAGAGTGTTGCTGAGCATTTTGCTCCACATTGCCAATGATCTGGATAGTCCTGCTCCCCTCCTCCTTGTCTCCCTCTCCCAGTCTTCGCATTTTAGCTTTATAATTCTATTTTACAACATTTTGTAAACATACTGTTTGGCTTTCTTTGACTGTCCTGATCACCAAATTGGTCTGAAGCAATTTGCATGATCCAGACCCAATTCATATGGATTTGATCTTGATCAGTTCAGATTAACCTGATTCAGTTTAGGATTCCATCCAATCAGTTAAGCAGTGCTAATAAATAATGTGCCTTATATTTAAGTTTTCTCCTGGGAATTGAAATTGAAATGATTCCTTATGGGCTAATTCAGGGGTGCAGTACTCCAACTATTGTTGGTTTAGAATTCCCAACAGTCCTAACCCTGCATAGCAAATAGTGAGGAATGATAGGAGTTCTAATTTGTCAGCATATGGAAGGCTGAACATTTCCCATCCCTTGGATAAATCCAACTTTAGTCCTATATGAAGCAGGAGGGCAAGGGACACAGTGGCTCAAGTGGTTGAGACACTAACTCTGTTAGCTAACTCTGTTGATTGCAAGATCAGCAGGTTGGCAGTTTGAGGCATGATGGGGTGAGCTTCCATCACTAGTTCCAGCTTCTGCCAACCTACAGTTCGAAAGCATGCAAATGCAAGTAGATAAATAGGTATCACTTCAGTGGGAAGATAAACAGTGTTCTGTGCAATCATGCTGGCTACATGATCACAGAATAGTCTCTGACAATGCTGGCTCTTCGGCTTAGTAACGGAGACTAGCACCACCCCTTACGGTCGGACATGACTTGACAACCTTGTCAACAATACCTTTACCCAAGAGGGCACACACAAATTAAATTGTTTTAGGGGAATTTTAATCGCTCAAACCTTGGCTGAGGCGACATTCCAACTAGGATCTTTTCCCTTTGTATATTGGTTCCAAATCACACAGAATTCCAGAGGCAATTCCAAATAGGTTTTGTAGTTTATTAACAATGTAATCAACTCTCTCTCACACTCACACACACACACATGAGTTAACGAAGCAAAGGTGGGAGAAGGTGACAAGTGGAGGCCTTGCTTATAGTAATATTATATCAATCTCGAAACTTGGTTCCAATTGAGGGATGTCCAGAATGGAAATGGCTCAATAGCCACCACAGCAAGTGGGATGGCTGGCTTATTGAAGAATCTAGTAGAAGTTGAACACAGTTTCTGTCCTGCTTCACAGCAGACCAAATTGCTAGTGCCTAGGTAGTGGTATGTATACTCACAATCATATCCCAGGGCAGTAATCTTGGTATGAATGGATAACCTTACTGCTAAATGTTTTCCCAAGGGAGATAACTGTTTGGACAATTGGCATAAGTATCTCAGATAAAAGAAACTTGGAGAAGAGTCCTTTGTCTGTGTATGTACAACCACCTTCCTCAGCAAGAATCCCTTCATCACCCTTTATCGACAAAGGGATTATGTCTTTGGGCGATCTCATTGTGGGGTGCTCTTGCTTCCTCCCATGCTGCAGCCAACCAAATATAATATGATCAGGTCTCCACAGTGGGGTTGCATTTCCAGGTTACCCACCTCAGTGTCCCTTTTAATGTATGGTACTGGCTAGAGAAAAAGCTGTTAGATTTACATTTTTGTAAGGAAATCATCATCTTTTTCCACAACTCCATAAAATAGCACTGGAAAGAAATATATCTTGGAAAGCCATACTTTTCTGAGGCTTGTGGTGTGTTTTGTGGAGGGGGGGGAGAGATGAACATAAGTTCAGGAGTACATTTCAGAAATGTATAAAACAAAAATATGCACCATTCAAAAATGTGTACATAAAAAAAAGGTGCATACCAATGAAGACAATGCATACAAAAATGCAGGCATTAGAAAAATGTTTATAAACCCACATATGCAGGACAGAAATACACAGAAATACACAGGAACATTGTGCTATGTGGGAAAGAAAATAATGAGAATGTCAGTGGGATTCTGAGAAATGCAACAAGAATGCATTTGGCAGATTTTCTCATTCCTATTACTGCCTATTTATGTATTTCTTTCTCCCCATGAGAACTAGTACATACAACCCATGTCCAATATCAGGTTTCTTTCTTACAATAGTGATGAAATTCTTCCAATTAGATTTTCCTTTCTGATGGAATACTCACAGATAATGTGTGTGCCTATAAATGGAGAATGAATCAAGTCATATGTACGTTTTTATTCTTACACTCTACACATCTCCATGACCTGTTGCTCCATCTCACCGATCCCACTACTCTCCCTCATCCATACCTTCCCTCCTCTTTTGCCATATGTTGACACTTTCCTTACATAATTTTTCAGTAAACTACAGAATCCTCAAACATTGCAACCAGATTAATCCTACACAGGAAATGCTTACACATGTGTGCACTTAGCTTTAATTATAATAACGAGTGTAGAGTTCTGGCCAATACATTTGATTTTTTTTTAATATAGACTAGATTAGACACAGCCCTAGTTTGGAAAACATTTTCCAAATTGGGAAACTGTTACACCAATTCCAAGGTTTTACATGGCAAAGCAGGAAGGCACAAATGCTTTCATTTTTCTCAAAGCACATACATTTTAAAGTGCACCAAACAGTCATTATTAAGAGAAGATAGCTCAATAACACCATAAACAAATAAACTATGGTTTTGTTTCAGACCATATGTCAAAAACTGCATGTTGATTGAAAATGAGTCAGCACTTCATGGGGTACTAAAACCTCACAACAAAAGTAATCATCCACTGTATCATAAAACAGGCCAATGCATCTGAGGAAGTAGACTGAAGTTTGCATCAAAGAGATTGGGAAAGAA
>JAIPUX010001880.1:31541426-31553960 GCA_020142125.1 Phrynosoma platyrhinos | reverse complement strand
TCTCACCTGATGCTGCACAGAGAATTCTGGTGGACAAAGCTGCAAGAGATTAAACCCCCCAGCCTCATCCCACCAGGTCTCTCTAATATATGCCAGGTCAGCTTGTTCATCAAAGATAAAGACCTGAATGGCAGCTGTTTCACCATTCACCTGGCATTAAGCTACAGCATTTTCAACTCAGGGGGTTGCTTTCATAGCTATCCGGATTATGTGGGAGGGGAGACAGTCTGGGGGTGACTAATGCTCCAGATATCCCAGAACATCTCCTTGAAGACAGCACTTCACTCTTCCTAATGGTAGGGCAAGCCTCTGCAACAGTCTGGGAGAAATAGGAAGAAAACTAGAGTTTTGTCTCTGGTAATCATTGTCTAAGAAAAAAAAACTTATTTGTAGCCAACTTACATGGTGTGTGTGTGCATGTGTGCTTGCACACACACACATACATGCATACCTTCAAGTCATCTGTTCACATATGATGACCTCAAGAATTTTGTAAAGGTGATGTGCCATTGCCTTCCTTTGAAATATAGCCTACAGCACTATGCCACAAACTGTTCCCAGGCCAGAGTTCCCAGGTGAGAAAAAAAATGTTGACTAGGACTCAAAACTTCCATACAAATTGTCAGAAATTAAAATAATGCTGTTTGTTAAACTAAAGGTCTCTTTTTTTTAACCAAAGTTGTCAGTGTGACCAATACCGCTTCTTTTTACTGATTTACTTATGTCTGTGATCAAGTATTCTGAGGAATTCTGGAATTTCTCTGAACCACAACAGTGGATTTTCAGTGAGAAGACCAATGGCATATAAATTTCTTCCAGAGGCTCAGGGCTTTACTGCATGAGTCCTGTTCTTGCAGCAATTATGTCTGGAAAAATATATGGAAATATAGTGACTGAGACTGCTGCTGCCATTGCACTCTGTGCCCAAGTCCCCCTTTACCCCATCTCCCTGCCTAATGCATTACCCAGCATGCCTTTGGGTTATTTGTAATTTTTAATTTTATTTCTATTTTGACTGACACAGCTCCAGATCTCTGCTTTTTTACAGTCAGTAAAAAAAAATAAAGAAAAGAAATGGGAGGAATGTAAACGGGCTGCTTGGGAACAGCAAGAGGGACAGGAAGAATGGAGCAGGACACTCCCAGTCACTCAGCTGCCCCAGTAGCGACATTTCACATCTGGTCACTTGCACTATTGACAACTCATTAACATATTTCCACCACTAATGGAAAGAAACACCCTGAACGTGGTTCAGGATACAGCAGTTACAGGTTGGAGGCATTGTCATGTGACACGTTTTTTCCAGATATAATCACAGCTTAAAAGTTTCATGTAGTAAACTCATAGCCAAACCATAAATCATTCTCCTACAGTGAGTTGCCACAGGAATAGATGTGTTTTCTGTGGGAATGGTTCTCAACCTTTTGTCCTTCAAGTATTTTGAAGTTCAAAAACCTAGCCAGAATTGCCAATGGTCAGGAATTCTGGAGCTGAACTCCCAACTATCTGGAGAACCGAAGTTTGAGAACTACTTTTCCAGGGCATTCCTTCAGTATAAGCAGATGGTTAAGAGAGATCGAACCAGTATTATGTAGTTGTTTGAGCATTGAATTACGGCTCTACAAACCAGGGTTCGATTCATCATTCAGCCATGGAAACCCAGTAGGTGACTCTGAGCTAGTCACATGTATAACCCCAGAAAACTCTGTGATAGGTTCACCTCAGGGTCACCCTAAGTTGGAAATGACTTGGAGGCACACAACAACAACAACAACATAGGAGATATCAAACTGGCATGACTGGAGATCTACCCTAGTGTGTTGTTATCCATAGTAAAAAAAAGATTTAACAGGAATTTCCAGTTCTACACATGTGCATTACTAAGAGTGGCTTAATTTTAATAGGGATTGATTGTCTTGAGGAGCATCCCAAAAAATAGTGTCCCCCTTGTCAACTCTGCAGATGTTCCAGAAAAGCCAGATGGCATCATAGCATGAAGACAGGGGCAGAAGGCAGCCTAACCTAGTCTTTGTTTAGATTCCACAGCTGGCATCTGCACTGAAGAGTGGAACAGTTTGGGCACTGGGAATTCAAATTCCCAGTTGATCCATTTCCAGTCAGGAATCACATTCCTTCTCATGCTTCTCTCAAGGGAAAAGGAATTGTATCCCTAGTACGGTGTTTTTCAAACTAACCACAAAACATATAGTTACAAGGCAATCATAAAAAACCAGAGTGGCCAGATGGAGAAGTCATTAAATCATAACAATATGTATCTGTTAACAGTAGAGTTTGGAAAACCTACTTTTTTTGGATTACAGCCCCCAGAATCCTCTAGCCAGCATGGTCACTGGACTTTTTAGAGCTACAGTGCAACAAACCTCTAGGATTCTATAGTCCTATAAGAACATTTCAAAGTCTTAGCACTGTATCTTAGAACATGGTTAGGTAACAATAGGTAACCATCCAAATATTGATGAACTCCAATTTTCATCACCCTTCACCATTGATTATATTGGCTAGGTCTGATGAAGGCTGCAGTCAAGCAACATCAAAAGGGCCATATGATGTGCCTACCTGAGGCTGAGTCTTCAGTTTGAGAACTTAATCATATCTATTCCCTGAGTACCCAACTTGTTGGGGGCAATTGGCTTACAGATTGTAAACTGCCAGGGAATGCTGAGCTCTCTATTAAGTGGTATAGAAATGTAAATGCTATTGCTATTGTTATTTTCTAATTTATAAACTCATAACAAAAAAATAGAGCTGCAATCTCATTGATTGTATGACATTATTTATGGTGGAGGTGGTGATGTTTGCCTTCAAGTCATTTCTAACTTATGGTGACCCTAAGGCAAACCTATAACAGGGCTTTCTTAGCACATTTCTTCAGAGTTCTTATTTGTAGGCTCTGATAAAATTAGGGTTATAAGCTTATTTTTCTATCCAATGTCATACTACTGAAAATAAAACAAAAAACTTATTTTATTAATTTTGCAGTCGTATTTTTGAGAGATTTTTGATTGTCCAAATCAGCCTCTGTGGGCATAAGAATGTGCATAGCTTTTGTTTAGAAAATTGCTTCTGGAAAAGAGAAAGCAAGGGACAGTAAATCTACATTAACATAGTTTTCCTATCACTCTCTTCTCTCTGCACATTTGCAGCTCATTTTAGAAATGGGCTTTTCTACTTCCTGATTTGAGAAGTTGTGCCAGTAGAGAAAGTATGGTTTTTATTGCTCTTGTGAGAGTTAGCAATTTAATTGCACAAGAAAAGCTGACATTTGTAGTTAAGCTCTAAGGAAATGGAATCCTATATCTGAAGGGATGAGATCATTGCTGATGGCAAGGAGCCACTAATGAAAAACAAAAGCTATCCTGGCAAGTAGTGCTTAGTAATATTTAGTAAACCATTAAGTAGTTTGGTAGCAAAATTGCTTCAATTAAAATTGATTGAAATCCCCCAGTTAACACTGTGTTTTGATTCTTTTTGCTTAAAAAAGATTGGATCCCTACTGACAAATATCTTAATAAAACTGTTACTTAAGTTTTTTTTTAACTCAGCCACTGAAACCAAATAGCCACATTCAATCTTGAAAATGCATGTGTCACTTTCATTATATGCATAAGCAGTAGTAAAATTTCAATACTGTCTACCATTTTCAAGGGAAAGAGATACCAAGGGAAGACTGCATTGCACATGGATCCTCTGCCTGAAATAAAACAAATACACAATATTTTTGGTGGTTACATTTTTTTTTCTAATGAGTTGTTTTGGCAACCAACATAACTGCTGCAAGAACCTATTCCCAACTCCTGCTTCAGCAAAATGTCATCCTGATACTACAAAAACAACATGAACAAAGCTATTATTTATTTATTTATTTACTATTTTATTTATTTGATTAATATCCTGCCTTTCTCTCTAAATCAAATTCAAGGAGGCTTACAGTATAGTTTAAAATAAAATGGCTAAAACAATGTGAGGTGCAAAAGTTTTAAAAAGTATTAAATGATTAGGTAAAAGGTAAAGGTATTCCCCATTGACAAGGTTGTCAAGTCATGCCCGACCATAGGGGACGATGCTCATCTCCGTTACTAAGCTGAAGAGTCAGAGTTGTCAGAGACTACTCTGTGATCATGTGGCCAGCATGACTGCACATAATGCTGTTACCTTCCCACCAAAGTGGTACCTATTTATCAACTTGCATTTGCATGCTTTCGAACTGCTAGGTTGGCAAAAGCTGGGACTAGTGACAGGAGCTCACCCCATCATGCAGCACCTGAGCCTCGAACTGCCAACCTGCCAATCTTGCAATCAACAGAGTCAGTGTCTAAACCACTTGAACCACTGCATCCCTAGATTAAATGACTAATCCAATGAAAACTTTACTTCGAGACATTAATTTTAAACAATTTAAAAGACATAAACTGCTTACAAAACACATAAAGCACACTCGTAGCACATCCTTCTACCCAACCAATTAAAGGCTAATAGCCTGTTTAAATAAGAAGGTCATTGCCTGCCAATAAAAAGAGAACAAAGAGGGGGGCAAGCGAGCTTCTCGGGGGGGGGGGCAATTCCTTAGCCTGGGAACAGCTGTATCCTCAGCAGATGAGTCTGGATGGGTGGTGGGACAGAGGGAAACCCCTCCACAAAAGAAGAAGAAAGTGTGATCTGAACAGGCTAAATAAAACCACCTTCCCCCATCCTCTCGTCCAGGAGTCAAGACAATGCAGAGTCCAGTGCTTGAATTTGGTGCAAACAGACTGAATGACATCTGGCCCATTCAGTGCCAAACCTGGGGTATACCTTTCTTAAACCACATTAAAATATGTCCCCATTTGCTCTGGATCTTCCCTAGAAGATCCAGAGATCTCAGTTCTAAGTGGCTGTTTGCATAGGCATCCCACTCTGCCTCCTGGTGCAACTGCTCTGAGGGCATGTAAGTAGCTCAAGAATGCAGTCATAACAGAGGGAGGTGCTCTGCCACAACCAAATGTCATTACAGGATACCACCTTTATGTTCATACAGTGGCCAACACACTGCAAAGTCCAGCCAGAGACTAGGCATGAGCACAACTGAACACAAACAGAGAGAGAGAGCGAGAGAGAGAAACAACAAAGTCACATGTTCTGCTATCAGTGCTCCTCAGGAATTGAGATAGAGACATACTAGCTCTGGTGCTAAGAATCTATATCATCATGAGTAGATGCCATTGGTATTGCCATCTTCTATGAATCTCTACTACATCCTTTGAAGCTATACCAAATTAGCAGCCATCACCACATTTTTGGTTGCAAATTCCAGAGTTTAGTTACACACTGTGAGAAGTTGTTTCCTTACTCTATCCTCAGTGTCTCACCATTCAGTTTCATTGGATGGCCTACAAATTCTTGTATTAAGAAACTTGGGGGGGGGGGAGTTCTCATTATCCACACTATATATAAACTTTCTCCACACCATGTATAAACTCATAAGCCCTACAACATGACATGTACAAACACATGCACCTAATGCATGCAAAGACATATAGCAGTATCCTGCAGGCACACACTTGAGGCTAAATCCAGTTTCTGATGACAACTAGAGTAAACCCATTGACTTGTCTGCTGAATTACAAGTCAACACTTACATAAACTCTTTTGTTTCAATTGGTCTGTCCTAGCTGGGACTAGCAACTGGATTTAGGACAAGGATAGGAATCCTATGGCCCTCCAACTGTTATTGGACTGCAGCTCCTATTATTCCTCACCATTGGCTATGTCAAGAAGGGCTACTGGGAGTTGCAGACCAATAATGTCAGGGGTGCTGCCCTCATTCTTACCCCAATTTAGGTCACAGTGTGCCTTTTTTGTAAAGGAAAAATCTTAGCACAAGTTCTCAAGCTGTGTAATTGCAATTTCTTGGCATAGGAGTAATGCAGCCCAAAGGAAAAGGATGAGTTTTCAGAAGCCAAAGGCACTATAAATATAAAATGTAAGATAGCCGTTCCATCCACACCATCTGCTTTTTGTGTGGAGGAGACAGGTTTAAAGTAAAGTGCCTGCATTGTGTTTTTTGTGGAGCTGCAAATACAATATCCAGCGAGCAGACTTCTGTTGTTCAGGGTCTCCTTTCATTCAATACAATTCCCCCACATAGATAATGTGTTTGGTACAGGAACATGAAGCAATTCTCACCCTCATTTAGACAGTTGTTTTTTGTGTGTGTGCCTCCATTAAGCTGCTTCCCGCAATGGCATTTATTATTATTATTATTATTATTATTATTATTATTATTATTTCCATCCAGATGCAGATGAGTAAAGAGAAAGAAAAACAGCTGCTTTAGCCAGCAGTGTCAGCAGGGAATGCTTCTCTGCAGTTCCCAGGCCCTTCGCCAGCAAGGAACTCATTAGATTACAGGAGTGAGGAGTGGATGCAATCATCATGTGCTCATGAACTGTTTTCACCATGAAAATCCTTGTTAACCCAAATCTTTAGCCCTCTGGGTGTTTTTGAATACAACTCTCAAAGTTCCTTACCATGAGCTCTGCTGAACAGAGCTGACAGGAATTGCAAACCAGAACTTCTGGGTGACCTAAAGTTACACAACTCAGTTGTAAAGGCTGTGCTTCCAAAGTTTTGCTAAGGGCATTTGAGGAAAAGATCAACACAAGATGACAGTGCTGAAAATGTAAACAAAGAAGTACCTTGGCTTCAGCTGCTTTAAGTTAAACTTTCTTCATAACATCCTCATTCCATCATCCCATTCAGCTGTATTGCCACAGGCAGGAGCACGTAAGGAAAAGGTTCCATATGCCCAACTGGAAGATCAGTGCAAATTTAGGGAGAGTATTGCGAGCCCTTTATGTGTGAGAGTCAAAGAACTTGAGAAAAGATTTTTGCTGGCACTTAAGAAATTTACTATTTCCAGAATCTCCCAGTCAGTAGCCATGCTGGTTGGGGAGTTCTGAGAGCTGTGGTCCAAAAAAATCATTTTTCCACAATCTGGTTCTTGCTTTAATGGGCAAGAGGTAGTATGGCACACTTAAGATTCCTGCCAAACTCCTCTATGCACTAAGTTGCTATGTAACCACAGTAGTTACATAGCTACATAGTGAATCCTGGCCCGCCACAGTATTCCCCACTTAACTAGTCAGCAGCCACTGTAATCAATGGGAGTCTGTTTCCCTGTCAGCTCACTAATGTTCCCACCCCTTTGTGCAAGCAATCTCTGATGCAACAGGCAGAAACAAGATCCCTGTTACTATTCCTCCTCATGGTGAAAAGGGAGTAAGAACATCAGTCAGCCACTTCCTGAGTGACAGGAGAATAGTCCACCATCAATTGCAGTGGCTACTGACCAGTAAGTGGGGATTGGGGGACTTTAACAGTCTCTGTATCCTCTAAATGAGGATACATCATATTTGTCATCAATACAAAGCAGTCACAAATGCATAGCTCTCAGTTATACCGTACATTTGTAACTATCTCATAGGATTCCAGCACATTATTCTTTCATACAAGGGATCTGGGAATGTTACAGTTTATCCAATTGTTTCTCATACCCTCCAACTGTCCTAATTTGGCATGCTGGTGAATCTTCTGCCTTTCCACTTTTTTGACAGCTTTTAAAATATCCTAGTTTCTTTCTCTTCCTCCCTCTTCCCAGGGGCATCACTAGGGAAATGCAGGGGGTACGGTCTGTACAAGGTGATGCTGTAAGGGGGGTGAGACCACTGCTCCCCTAACTTCTGACCTTTTGGTAGAAATGGGCTGTGGCATTCACCTGTGTTCCTTTAAAATGCTAAAGGTCAGTGGAAGAGATGGTGGGAGTGGGGCAAGGCTCAGTGGGAGGAAAAGGGAGAGGTCTCAGGGTTTTTTTAAAAAAAATTAATTTTTTTTTAAAAAAATGTTCTTTTTAAATTTTTCTTTAAAAACATAACATCTTACCAAATTTTCACTTGAACTACATGAAACTATGTACAGGTAAATACATTTACTCTGTGTGTATGATATTGTAACTTAAAGGTATAATTTTAATTTTGCTAGTTGTTTATGTCATACCTATGCTATTACATTTAGTGATATACAGAAACTGTGATTGATGAGTAACATTGGTAGAAAAGCAATTACTAAGTATTTTATATGGTGTGGTTTCAGAGAAGGTTAATGGCAAGGTGACACCAGTGGTGACACCATTGCCTCTTTTCCCTACTTCAGTTGCTGGAAGCTGAGTTCAAAGTGCAAAGGTAGTTTGCACTCAGTTAACTGAGAATAGGGGAGAAGACAGGAAGGGCAGGATCTTATTAAACACCAAATGATTCCATAATAGAATAAGAATCACTTATGATGGGGCTAAGCAGATGGTGCAAAGCGCCATCTTCAGAGCAAGGAAGGGGAGGGGCAGCCACATGCTGGGCACCCCAACCCCTTCCCCCAAACGTCCTCGGAGCAGCTATCCCTCTGCACGGCCGGCGCTCCGAGGATGCCTTTTTGCTGCAGCGACTGCACACGCTGCAGTGGAAAAGCCGCCGAAGGTGCTCCAGCAGCCTTTTGCAGCGCACCTTTGGCGATTTGTGGAAGGAGCGCTATTTTAGGGGCGGCAAAGCTGCACCGCGGGGCCAAGGAACGCGGATGCCTTGACCCTGATCCGCAGCTTCCTATGGTGGCCCCGTGCCACCCGTCTGCTTCCCCCCAATGTAACCTAGAATATATCCCTTGTGCTTGGGTGGTTGAATTGAACAGGATTGATTTTACCCAGCAAAATCCATCTGGGTACATAGATCAGTACCAATGTAACCTGAAGGGGAAGCTGCTGCTATCATCTATAATGAATCCATGTCTTTTACTAGGAGACTGATCTGTTTTGGTGGGTTTGTTTGTACCTGGCATTAGCAGAAAGACAGAATCAGGATTCTTTTGATGTACCAGCCACACCATTCTCCATTAATCTTTGTGCCCAAACTGTCTGACATGAATCATGTAATCTGAAGGATTGCTCCTGAAGAGTTCCCTGATGACTTAGCCCTTGCTATAGAATGGGAAGATGGAGAAGTTGCTCCCAGATGCCTGTCCTGTTCTGCGGAATGTTATTAGCAACTTGGTTCTCCAAGGAGCCATGGGCTGTGAAACAGGCAGGACAGCTTTTGGAAATACTATTAGCACAAGTCCCAGTGAATACATTCACACACAATTTAAAATGAACAATTATGTTTGGCGGCAGTGACAAAGCACCATTGTTTCACCATAACAATTGCATCCTGATGTAGCCATCCAGAAGAGCTTTTTCTCAGATGATAAAAGGGTTGTTACAATTGGACTCTAGTGAAGAAGGCAGGGGCCCTTGGAAACTTGCTGTAACAATGTTGTAAGGCATTTTGAAAGTAAAACACCTCATATTCATGCTGAATTTGACAGGGCCTGTTGATACACTTCCAGTGGAAATATCCAGAACACAACCTAGTCTAGTTTTATGGAACCCATTTCAGACTTTGTGGCCTAAGGATGTAGGTACAGGTTGAGTATCCCTTATCCAGGATTACAAAATCCAAAGTATGAAATCCCAAACTTTTTTTTGAGGAACGACACAAGTAACATAGTATATACCTGTACTGGATTTGTGAAACTGGAGAGAGATGAGGCTGGAGAGAGTCACAAGGATCTGTGAAATGGCAGGAATTCCTAAATCCTTCAATTTCACAGATCCTCAGTCTTTCTCCAGCTTCATTATGTCTCATTATGTATATGCAAATACAGGTAATCCAAAATCCTAAATAAGGAACACTTTTGGTCTCAAGCATTTTGAATGAGGGATACTCAAACTGCATTGTAATTGAAGGAGTGCTGCCAACCAGCTGTATTCTTGACATTTGTCCATCTTGGCTTTTAAAAGCAAGCTGAAGGAGTTGACTGATGCATCCAGAAGTTGTCAATGCTTCTTTCTGAGAAAAGGTACTTCAGGCTGCTTTGAAGATGTCAAGTGTGTGACTCTTTCTTAAGAAGGAAGCAACAGTTGCCCAGTCACAAATATTCCCTTTAGAGAGTGTCATGGCAGTTCAGATGTACTAGGATGAAGCAAACTCCAGGTATGCTGGGATAAAGCAAATTGTCTCATTTCAATTCAAACCAGATTTGGCTATAAAACAACCTTGATCACCCCAGTGGATAACCTATGTTGTGAAAGAACCAGAGCTAGTACAACCCTGCTAATCCTTCTTGATCCCTAAGGGGCTTTTGATACTACTGACTCTGGTAACTTGCTGGAATAGCTCTATGGCAGTGGTTCCCAACCTTTTTTCACTTGTATACCCTTTGGCAGCCTATTTCCATAAATTGTATCCTTCAAGCTAGCAAAGTGTTTGTAATTAATATAGTTGCTGTTATTTCAAATGTATACATTGTAAGTGTAAATAACTAGCCCAATAATTGAATTAAAAAGCAATTGAATAATAAAGTGAATAGAGTGCACCACAAATATTTTATACACTACAAATCTTCAATGCGCTCCTTAAGGTTGTTTTGAGGCACATAGTTTGTTTGTTTTTTTAAAATCAGGTTCAACTGATGTGAGGTACAGTCTTAAATCTGGAACTGTATTCAGCTTACTATGGTATTTATTTTTTTATAAAGGTATAAGAAGAGAAAACTCTCCACCAGCTCTTTATTTGTAAATGGCAATAGAAACTTAAGCCCCTTGTCAGAAAGTTGTTCAAATTCTCTGCTGATGTCTGACCAAAAGTTAATAAGGGATTTTTCTTTGACTTTAGCATTTAAAGTAGTATCAGTTGAAAGCTCGACCAACCTCTCTTTTTCCTTGATTGATAATCTGGCAGCACAGAAGTATTCTTATAGAAAGTGATTTGCAATCCAATTCAAGAGTTGTTCTCCAATCCAAGAGTTAGTTTCTTCTCACTCTCTTCATTTCATCCCTTGCTTCAGCAGTCAGTACTATTATCACCATTCCAGCCATGAGGGGGAGGGGGAAGGCAGGCTTGGAGGCCATTGCATACTCTGCCATTATGAAAAAATTGCATACCCTTTAATGTCTTGCTGCATATCCCTGGGGGTACGCATACCCCAGGTTGGGAACCACTGCTGTTTGGGAAAGGAGTAGGCGGCATGATAACATACCTGATTTATCTCCTATCTTAGGGGTTACTTTCAGAAAATAGCATTGGGGGGAAGGATTGTCCTTGACTCCATGACATTTATGCTTGTTGAGTTCTGCAAAAGTCCAGGTCATCCTCCATGACTTTTTTTCTGTATTCTTTATCAAATTAGGATTCCTCTCATGCTATTAAAAGGACTTTACACAAAAGTCTGTGTTATTACCTTAGAGCAACGTTAAGGGATCTAGTTCTTTCAACCCACTGATTCCATAAAGTTTTCCTATGTAATGAATTAGCAGTCATAACACCTGAAGAGAAGCTGGAAATGTCCTAAGCCCCCATCAGAGCAATTGGATTATACTAGCAGTGAGCAAAGCTGGTGAGCTTTGTCCCACTTAACTGCCAGTTGCTGTTTGCATTACTGCTGCCAAAAATAACTTCACATGAACTTTGATGCAAACCAGAATGTTAACTTCTGATGAATTCTAAATTTATATGAACTGTAAGGAGACAAAAGACAGTTTGCTTCCTCACAGAAATACTAGTAAACTGTAACGAGATTGTTCCAGTAATGTTGAAATTCTAATCGAGACAGGCTCGACTATTAAGCAAAGTGAGGCAGCTGTTTCAGGCAGCAGATATAGTGTGAACTCAAAGGGCAGCATACTGCTAACTTTTTAATTTACTATTTTTGTATTTTACTACTGCAGGATGGGTATTTTCTCCCTCCTTTGCCAAAATAGCTTATCTGGCTTTGGTACTAGCATGCACCTTCATCTGGATTATTGAGTGGCACTGTTCACTGATACCCCTCATTTGGGGGGGGGGAAAAAAGAATCTCAGGGCAGCCCTGCATCTGATTTTAATCTACATTCAAACCCTACTACAGTTGGGGCATTACCCAAAAGATACTAAAGAGGGGACATGTATTTCCATAAATATGATAATTTATATACCTAGATGCACAGGTTGCTTCAACCTGTCTTGCCTAAAACATGAGAAGATGTTGCAATGATCTCCTTGTAGAATAGAAGCATAGAGTTGGAAGAAACTACAGGAACCATCCTGTCTAAACCCCTGCCATGCAGGAACAATAATCAAAGCAACCCCAATGGATGACCATCCAGCCTCTGTTTCAAAACCTCCAAAGAAGGAGACTCCACCACATTCCAAGGCAGTGTATTCTATTTTCGAACAGCTCTTACTGTCAAGAAGTTCTTCCTAATGTTTAGGTGGAATCACATTTCTTACAGTTTGAATCCATTGCTATGTTTCCTAGTCTCTGGAGCAGCAGGAAACAAGCTTGCTCCATCTTTAATATGACATCCTTTCATATATTTAAACATCAGTATCATTTCACCTCTTAACTTTTTCTTCCCCAGGCTAATCATACTTAGGGCCTGAACAGACTGCCAGAAATAATCCAGCTTGAGGCCAC
>JAIPUX010001880.1:31506938-31522609 GCA_020142125.1 Phrynosoma platyrhinos | reverse complement strand
ATCCAGCCCATTACTGCCTTCAGACAGTCATTAAGAGGAGAGACGCCAGCTGAAATCATAGCTGACAACAGAAGCATGGAGAAATATATCTAGGTGTCATCAGCATACTTATAACACCCCGCCCCATGCCTCTGGATGAACAAGATATTGTTTTCAACTAGACAAATTGCTACACCTGATGTAAAGCACTGGTCTCTCTCTCTCTCTCTGGATTTCACTGAAAATTTTTAAAAGGCATTTAGAGCAGAGGATCATAGCTGAACATGGAGGGAATATGCAAGATACAAATTTGGTCTGCACTGTATCAGTAATAAGAGTAATCAACATCATTACATATGACAGCAATATAAATGTGTTCTGTCAGTCTACTATATGTTAAAACCTGATCAGGATTCAAAAAAACCCAGAGATTGGCTAAGAATAAAAGAAAATACATTCTGGGTGATTGGGCTGAAAGGCTTTATAGTGGATCATTGGTATCTGCTGGGGTTTGGTTCCAGGACCCTACTGTGGATACCAAAATCCATGGATGCTCCCATTATAAACAATAGTGTAGTAAAATGGGCTCCCTTATATAAAATGGCAAAATCAAGGTATGCTTTTCAGAATTAGTTTTTTAAAAATATTTTAAAGCCATACATAGTTGACTTCATGGATGCAGAATCTGCAGATATGGAGGGCCAACTGTATTTCTAAGTTAACAACACTCCTTGTTGCTGCTGCCACACTGCAGAATTAATCCAATTTA
This sequence comes from Phrynosoma platyrhinos, assembly GCA_020142125.1. Taxonomy (NCBI): domain Eukaryota; kingdom Metazoa; phylum Chordata; class Lepidosauria; order Squamata; family Phrynosomatidae; genus Phrynosoma; species Phrynosoma platyrhinos. Next base: position 31,521,861 of record JAIPUX010001880.1, on the reverse strand, counting down.
ACACCACCTTAACTGTCATGACTGAATGTTATATAATTCTGGGATTTGTAGTTTGCTATGGCACCAGAGCTCTCTGACAGAAAAGGCTAAATGTCTTACAAAACTACAAATCTCAGAATTTGTTAGCATAGAACAATGGCAGTTAAAGCAGTGTCAAGCTGCATTAATTCTACAGTGTAGATGCAGCCTTTGCCTCTTTTCCTTTTCAACAAATCCGCAAGGACCACAAAATGCTCTAGAAAGAATATCAACAGTCTGTAGGAGCCCTGAAAAGGAACCTCAAGTCATCCATCTTCCTTTTTATAATTATTCATTAACCAGCGTTTTTCACACTCTGCATTCCTGGGAAGATTTTGCAATGTACAATATGTGCCATTTGCCTACCACAGTTATCACCAGGTATGAGCAATAAAGAGTTAATAAGTAACTTGGACTTAATCATTCTGTGCTTCATTATAAACTAAAAGTGATGGGAAAAGAATATGACTGTGTAACTCCACACATAGTAAGCAGGCCGTATTCAAAGATAAGAGAAACTCTGTTTCAATTAACTCTTCATTTGGTTAAGCCATTTGATCAGGAACATCTTTTGTTTTTTCCTTTCTCTTTCAGAATTTATCAGAATATGAGCGAAACCGATTCAGTATAATGGACCAGCCGTAAGTCCTCCCCCTTGCCTTGCTTCATAAATTTAGCAGATCTTGTGCTACTGGTATTCTTCTTTCATACTTATTATTTTAGACATAAAACATATTTGAATAGCCATGTTGGTCATGCAGCAAAATGCAACAAAATCAAAAATCCACAAAAGAGGTATTATATTACTCTTTTGTGGATTTTGTTGCTTTAAACATAGAATTCTGTGGGACCAGGGGCCCTCCCCAAAATTTCTGTTTCTTTTCTAGTGTGCCTTGTTTTTATACCACAACAAATTCATACAGGCCATTTTAACTCCAGGCTACCTCCTGGTGGCAGCTTAATTTTTTTCGGTGTGATTTCAGTATAAAATAATTTAATCACAGTGGAAGAGCATTTTCTGTGTCTGCTGCATATAGATTCTTTTTGTGATAATGTTCATGTACTGGGCTTTCTTGTTTGGCCGTTTCATAGCATATGTGCATGCAGTAAAAGAGAAACAACAGAGATGCACATGCATTGTATATGATCACACAACGATCTTCAGACAGGCTACCCATTACTGCCCCAAAATACCATTGCTTTCTGTGAAGGAAAAGAATAATACCGTATTTTCCGGCGTATAAGACGACCCCCCCCATTTTCCCAGTCAAAATATAGAGTTTTAGCGCCTATATCCTCCTTATCCTTATACCCGGCGTATAAGACGACCCCCCACACTTTAACCACAGATTTTGCAGGTTAAAAAGTAGTCTTATATGCAGGAAAATAAGGTATATAAAGTGTTTCCAAAGTTTGAATCAAAAGTGTCATTCCACTAGTGTCATTTTGTCAATGGAAATGGAAGGGGCCATTTTGCCTTGCTCCTACAGCCCCTGCTCTCTACACTCATTCAATGGGACTTTTATCTTCTCTTCTTTTAGCAAGTCTACTCTTACCAGAATATTTGAGGTGCCCCTAGAGTATTCTGGCCCCAAATCCCCTCCTCACCTCTCTCTTTTGCTATGGGTTTTCAGCTCTTGCAGTGAATGATGAGCAGCTGCCCTCCCATGCAGCCGCCGTGGGGCCTTCCAAAATGGCACCCACACTCGTGCATGGGGCAGCTGCTCATCATTCACTGCAAGAGCTGAAAACCCATAGCAAAAGAGAGAGGTAGGTTGCCGACCCCTGCTCTAAGAAGTGACTCAGGCCCACAGCAGCACCATGCTGGCTGGTTTACAGGACCACGAGGAAAGGCAGCCGCTGGCATCACTGCAAAGAGAGCCAAAGCCCCACAGCAAAAGGTTTGTTATTTAAATATGGGCTAGGGGATGGAGGGATGCAGTGGTTCAGTGCTTAAGATGCTGATGATTGCAAGATCGGCAGGTCAGCAGATCAAGGCCCAAGTGCCATGTGACAGAGCGAGCTCCCATCACTAGTCCCAGTTTCTGCCAACCTAGCAGTTCGAAAGCACGTAAAAGTGCAAGTAAATAAATAGGTACCACTTTGGTGGAAAGGTAACAGCCTTCCATGGAGTCATGCTGGCCACATGACCACATAGTTGTCTCTGATGATGCTGACTCCCTCAGCTTAGTGAACACCACCCCCAACAGTCAGACATAACTTGACAACCTTCTCAAAGGGGAAGCCTTTACCTTTTTAGGGGAAGAAAGCCCCAAATTGGGTGCAACTGTTGTGAAGACAGTCCACACCCAATTCTGATTTTGGATGCAGCTAGCCCGAGGAGAATTCAGGGTCCATGTAGGCAAGACCTTAGTTCCTCAGGCATCTTTGTTGCCCAGAAATTAGCTCTGGCAGCTTTCCTGATCCTCCAGGGCAGATGTTGAGGTGCCAGGTAGATTGAAGTTATCTCCTTTGAATATAGATTTCATTTAACAGAATTATTTGTGCCAGCAGAATGATGCCATTTGATTCCTCCTTATGCCTGTAAAGAAAGCCATCAAATTAGGCAAAAACTAGCAGTGACAAAGCTTGGAAACATTACTCATTTGGACTACAGCTCCAAGAAGCTCCCAACTAATAGTCATGGTGATGACTAGTCACCATAGCTAATAGTCATAGATGGGGAGGTTTAGGATCTGCAGTCACATAGCAATTGCTCTGACTAACCATCATGACAGCCACTGAGTTGGACCCAGAAGTAGGCCTGTGGAACTACAATGGTGGGAATGGGCTTCCTATCCTTGTCACAGACACTCCAGCTCCCTCAATATACCAACCAAAGGGCTAGGGACTCTTCTGAATGTGATCTATTGTGCAAGAGAAACTCTGGAATCCATGGCTTCAGTATTTTCTATGAATCCATGGAAAGAAGATCTTGTATTGAATCTATTGTATTTTGCATTAGCGTACTCCGCTGTGTATAGGCAAAGTGCAAGTAAAGACAGATTTGATGTAATGGTTTGTTTTTAAATATCCTTCTGAATATGTATAGGCATGTTTTCTTCTGAAGGGCAAGATTTTGGAGGCAATCAGAGGTTGAGAAATAAGAAGTGCAGTTGTTTTCCCTTCAAAGCAAAGGAACAATATGATTTAGTGGAAAAAGAAGAAAAAAACTGTAGGTTAATCAGACATTATGGTACAGTGATCACATGTTTTATTACAGGCATTTCTGTATTATAACAGGCATCTAAAAATCTCACCAAGAATCTTATTTTTTTCCACACACAGTGGCATTTATTCTGATAAGGCTGCTCCAATGACTAAATTTTAATTATTAACCAACAATATTAGAAAATTACAGGAGGGCTTTCTTTGAGAAATTAAATCTTCCAAGGCTATATTATTGGGGTGGATTGAATACAGATGTATCTAATCCAGCACTGCCACTATTAATTCTCATGTTCTGGCATCCAGCTTCAGGATCATTTTGAGACTGGGGGATTTATCACATGAGTGTTGAAAGTGGAATTAAAGCAGGATAGCAGCGTCTGTAGCCATACCTTGTCATATGATGCTGTGTCTGTCCAGTAGCTGGTCTGTAGTCCATCCGTTGCTGGAGTGCTCTTTCTCGTTGATGGGCAAAACCCATCAATGCCTCCATATCCCACAGCTTTTCCACTTTGATTCACATGTGATAAGGTCCTCCTGTGGCAGTTCCAGTATGCAAACAGTCACAGGGTATGGGTGGCCATGATTATGCTCCTCACCCTCCCTTTCCCCCTCCCTCTCATTATTCCCAAGCAAGCTGTTTTTCTTTTCTTTCTAAAAAAAATCTTTTATTTTCTTTATTTTTTTTTACTTAGTGCATTGCCATGATCATGCAATTGCACTAAAATAAGTAAAAATAAAAATAATTACAGACTTAAAGCTATGTTGGGAAAGGGTTAGGAGAGAAGGTGGGGCTATAGAGATGGTGTGCAGAGAACACAGGCCAGGATGAAAGCAGCACCATTGCACTTTTGAATAGCTATGTGATAAATACTCTTCCCAATCCAATATGTTTGCATTTCCTACAGAAACACTATTTGGGTGCTTTACAAGCCTGGTGTGATAAACTCCTGAAGCTCTGTTTCTAGGCTGAGGATTTTATCACTATTTTATTTTATTATTTTATCAATATCACATTTTTTTCCAATGTCAGACCCAAGGCTGCCCTGAACATAGATTAAAACAGTTCAAATCAGTCATAGTATTAAACAATTAAGTGAACTATCATATTAAAAACAGCAATTAATCAGTGAATCAGCACTTATGTTTTAAAACATTTTTAAAATGCAGCAAATGAGGGGAAAATGTCCAACCTTCCACCTCCTTTTTTTTAAAAAAACAAAACTCTTCCATAGCAATCAGGACCAAAAGCTTTCTCAAATGAGAAGGTCTTTGCATCTGTTGAATTCATGTATGTGCAATGACTATGGCCGATGCCAGTTCTTTCCTTGTGTAATCACAGTTTAAAAGCCATGTGTAGTAATGTCCTAAGCAAAACCCTAGTCCAAACTACACAAATATACTGAGTTCATAATTAGATGTGGAAAGCACAACATCTCCAGAAATGTGATTCCTTCAGACTTCATGTCTGAATAATCAAAGTAGGAAATGAAGTCCAACATGACCTCTCAGTGACCAATCTCTAAAGAGGAGAATGAGTTCAAAACTAATTATGCTGCACCCTCACTACAGGAACCAGTAAAATCCACCATCTCTAACCAGTATAATAGATTAAATGGTCCTCCCCAAAATGGTGCCTTCAAGAGGTTTGGGGCTTCAGTAATAACCATGATGGCCATTGACCACTGGTTAGAAATGGTGGGTTTTATTCTAATACATATGAGGTCAGGAGGTCCCAGAGAAGCTCAATTAAAACATAACTGATATTGAATTGATCTTTAATAAGAAGCAATTCAATAGAGTCATGTTGAATAGAGCAGACAACTATCTGAATGTGGTTAGACGGACCAACAAATGGGGCTATAGGAGCAATTCTATTTTTACTTTGCACCATGGACATGGAGGGTAAAGAAGGTTTAAGCCAGTCTAACACAAAAAAAGGATCAGGCAAAATTGGACCATCAAGACTCCTGTGTAATTGAGCTCACTCAGGAATCATCAGTCAGAGGTTTACTAACTGATCATTATGTTGTTGTTGCTTTCATGCTATTGAGATTATTACCAACTTCAATTGGAGGAGGAGGAGAACGATTGTTTTAATGAAATATATTTTGCTTTGTTTCATAAAATCTGCAAGTAGTCACAATTAATAACAACCTGCCTGCCAGTTTTTAACCCCTGCACACTCACCTTACAAACAGTTGACTTGACACTGGTATTACTTCATGGATGTGTGTGAAAAACCCTGCTTCTTTTATATGTATATGTATAAAGAAGAATATACACACACTTCCTATGTTAGAAATTGATGAAATTCACAGGAAAATTTCCTACATTTATCCAAAATCAGAATTGGATAATAACTTTATTAGGACCACTAAAATATCTCAGAGAGGTGAAGAGAGAGAGCAAAAGTGAGTGAGAGAGAGAACTGCTGAACAATATAAAAAAGCTTACTGAAAGGGTGCAGAATTTTTCTTTATTGGAGTTTTCTGAGCCAAGTCTGAAGAGCCCAGTGTCTGGGATGATCTAGCTATGAATTTTGTTCCCTGGAAGGGGGTTGTACTAAATGGTCCTTGAAGTCCATTCAAACTTTACAATCCCATTCCTAGAGTTCTGTTGCAATCTAGTATCATGCCCAGAAACTGGATCCATGGTGGTGGTTGTAGGTGATGTGGTGGACTTATGCAAATAGGAGGTGGAACATTGACTGAGTTCCCATTTCTTCTGTCATCTGCATATGGGCTGCTATTTATTACAGTAGAAAGGAGTCAACCCAGTCTTGATCTTGACAGCAGAGTCATTGGCCAGAGCCATGTTCAGCCCTGCATTATGCTAGGTTGTTGTTGTTTTTTTACTCTCCAATCGTATATGGATTGGACCAGGGATAGGCAACCTAAGGCCTGGGGGCTGGATGCAGCCCCCTGAGGCCTTTGGACCAGCCCCAGGCCGGTCCTGCTGCCGCCGCCGCCGCCCCCCACTGCCCCCTGCTGCCGCCGCCACCCACCATGATGATATTGATTAATAATAATAATAAAATAATAATAAATTTTATTTATAGCCTGCCCCTCTGCGTGGCAATTGGGGTGGGTTACAACATTTAAAACAGTCAAAGTTAAAACATTCCCTCGTCCCATACCCCAACCCTCCCATCCCCTTACATAGCCCTTACCTCCAAAGGCACCCTGTACACCATTATTACTTATTGTGACATCTAAACATGGCATTCTGGCTTATAACTGCCTCTCCCCAACAAGTCAGAGAAATAACCCATAGTCTCATGCTGGTTTATTTCTTTTCTTTGATGTAGGAGAGACAAGCCAGAGTACTAGATTGGAACATCAGAATAAGCCAAATATTGACAGCTGGTTGAGCCACTCCTACTCACAGTGGGAGTGAACTGGCAGCACTAGAATACTGTATCACTTATGATGAATGTTGAACGCACTTAGTATGTGAGAGTGATCCTATGTAACTGTTTCATAGGTTGCTTCCTTATTCCTTCCAAGTCTTGAGATTTTTAGAATCTGTTTATAAAGAGGGAAATCATGGTGGAAGTTATACATTTCTTCTTTAGATTAGTGGTCAGAAAATTTGGCACTTGAATGGCTTTGGAATGGGGTCTGGACTTAGGCCATCATGTGCGAGCAAATGATTAGACCCACACCACACTTTGGCCCTGACCTGAAAAAGAAAACATGGGGCATTCAAATAATGTAGGTGTGAGGAACTGGGACTCCCACCAGCACCACGGAGCCCATATGGCCAGTGATCAGGAATGCTGGGAGCTGGAGTCTAACAACACATGAAGAGCCACCATTTCCATACCTTACAGCAATGAAGCATCGCTATAACATCTAGTTTGGATTTCAGTGTACAGTTGCAAAGGATTGATTTTTCCCTATCAGGTAGCTAGAAAGGGATCTGTCAGTTTTTCTCATTCTTTGTGACAGGACTCTGAAACTCCAGGGGAAACATGCTTTTGTTATTCCTACACTGACACTTTTCAAATGGTTAGTGGAATCCTCAGAGAAGTCTTCATGTCACCTCAGAGAGGCAGTCCAGAAATCTGTGACCAGTGACCATCTATGCTGTTCTTCTGTAGTGCTCTAGCTGAGTACAGTCTAGAAATAGAGCTGCCTGTCTGAATGATAACAGCTGGGACATCATATTTATTACACCGATGGATTGCACATGTCCCTGAATAGCTCAAAAACATGTACATGCATAAAACATCAGCATTATCACTTTCATTAAAGGGAAGGCTTTGAGAATGTAAGGCAGGGGTCCAAATTATGGATCCAGTGGACCAAATAAAGCTCCCAGGAATGTTTTTGTAGCCCCAAGGTGCTCCTTAGGGTGCAACAGACCTATTTTTGGGGGGCAAAAAGTTTTGATGAGAGCAAAAAAAGGAAGATTGCCACTCCTAGAAACCTCCAAGATGAGCAGTTTTCCTATAATATAGAAAACTCTTGCTTTATTGGGAAAGCATAGCTACTGGGGGGGGGTTTCCCAGTCATGGTCAATATTTTTTAAAATATATATATATTTAAAATGCTTTAGAGAAGGTGATATGTTCTTCGGATGGTCCCTAAAGGGGGAAATTAGTTCTCGGAACTTTTCCCATCACTAATCTAAAGGAAAACTTTATGACTTTCACCATGATTTCCTTCCCCACAAACACATCCTAAAAATCTCAAGATGTGGTACAAGTAAGGAAGCAACCCATGAAATAGTTACATAGGATCACTCCCTCACATTTTCATTTATCCTAAGTGAGACAGTATTCTAGTGCTGCCAGTTCATTCCCACTATGAGTAGAAGTGGCTCAACTGGCTGTCCATGTCTGGCTTATTGTGATGTTCCAATCCAGTATTCTGGCTTGTCTCTCCTACATCAAAGAAAAGAAATAAACCAGCATGAGACTATGGATCATTTCTCTGACATTGGGGAGGGGCATTTATACATCAAAATGCCATGTTTAGATGGCACAATAAGCAAGCTAAAACCAAAAGTCCTGTAGTTTCAGAAAGTATGCACAAGATCACCACTTGTAAACAACAAGTTGAATGCCTTGTAGCTATCCCGACGAACAGCCAATGATAGCTTGATGGTCAAGAAATTTCCTGCTCACAAACCTACTTAATTCCCTAGCACCATAAAATAATAAATGGTGGCTTAGTGGTTAAGACACCAGTTCTGATGATCGGAAGATCAGAAGGTTGGCAATTCGAGGCCCGAGTGCTGCATGATGGGGTGATCTCTGACATTAGTCTGCCAACCTAGCAGTTTGAAAACATGCAAATGCAAATACATAAATAGATACCACTTCTCAGTGGAAAGATAACAGCATTTGATGCAGTCATGCTGGCCACATGACCACCAGAGCAATCCTCGAACTACAATGGCTCTTTGGCTTGGAAATGGAGATGAGCATTGCCCCCTACAGTAGGTTACAACTAGACATTCATGTCAAGGGACTACCTTTACCTTTACCTATAACAACATTGCTCTTAGCTAAGTGAAGAATGTTGGGGAAAATAATGCCTTTGTTCACAAGACCAGAACTGTCTATATCTTCTACACAGCCACTGCACCATAATTATATATCTCCTTCTTGAAATGCATTTCCAAATTACAGGCAGATACCACTCAATTATCTATAAGAGGGACAGTGCAGCACACAGACTACTACATTCCAGTCTCCTTGTAATGTTCATCAAAAGAAGAAATATGTCTGGAAAGATTAGGATGAACATTGGTGCTTCATATCTCATATTCTTCCATCCAGATTCTTTCCTAGGAGGTTGTTGTTTGGTCTAATACTTTAGTGGAGATGAATGTAAATATTTTCTGCATAGGGTCCCTTTCTTCTTTTACAATAAAATTGGGTTACTGGTTCTGACTTCTCTGTACTTCCTTGCCAGCCATTATGTTAACATGCCAGTGTTTGTCAAATGGTAATTTAGCAATTATTATTTTAGCAGACTAGAATGAATATATAGTGCAGATCAATGGCAATAGTTATATATTGATATTGTATGTCATTCGGTCTTCAGGCCTTGCATTATTTTTTAAAAAAATACTTAATATCTATTTCAAAGAACTGTGGGCACAATTTGTTATGGAACAATTTAATTCAAGCTCTTACTAACAGTTTGGAATTTTATGACAACCTCTCATTTAAATAACTGGAGAGCTAAATGCCAAGACACGGCAAAGTAATTGTATTATAGAAGAGGTGCTATGAATTTCTTCAATAGAATTTAGCTCTCTCCACCCCCATTAGGATCCCTGTGACCCAATATTAATAGCCCTTTTAAATATCATTTGTGTATCTCTAATCAACTTGAAGGTACACAACAACAGGAATGATGGAAATCCAGAAAACATACTAGCAAATTTTGCATGAATCTGTGGAAGTAGACTCAAGTCTACAAAAGCTCATGCTACTGACTTCAATCTTTCAGTTAGTCTCAAAAGCACTGCAAAATCTCTTTGCATACTGAAAAATGCTGGAGAAGGCATGGGGCTATAGGAACACTTGATCACATGTGAATATATTGTCCTAAAGTAAATGAATACTGGAAAGCAATTCATGAATGTGAAGCCGAAGGCCAAAAAACAACAACAATGAATGCTTAAACAAAATAACAAATCAGATAATATCTATTTCACCTTTTCACCTTAATTAGTATTAACAGTTTTCGGATAACAAATAAAAACTAAATACATAAAAGATCTACTCTTGATACGCCTCAGTGCAGCAAAAATAGAAATTGGGAAAGCCAGGAAGAATCTGCAGGGCCTTTCAGTTTGTCGATGGACTGGAGAATATAAAGGATAATTTTGGAACTGTATAACATCCTCTTTCACATTTGCTTCACAAATCAACTTTGCCCATGGATGTCCATTGAAATGAATGTCATTCTGGACTGACTAGTTGTAATTTGATCTTGTGTGTATCTAAGCCTAACTGTCCTGGCCTGTAACAGCGCCTGATTATGATATAAAAAATCCAAATCTAAAACATACCAAGGCTGCTAAGCAATGTCAAGCTGAAGAGGTCCCACAGCATGAATCTTCTACCCACCCATGTGCAGTATTCTAACATGCATTTAAATAAAAAAAAGAACAGCAAGAAGTATTCTGGATCTTCAAGATGAACAAGCTTTGACATAAGCTTTCATGGATTCCAGCCCACTTCATGATACGTGAGGTGTGCCGTCCACAAAAGCTTATGGTGGGAGGTATTGGACAGCTTGGGGTTGTGTTTTGTTTTTGTTTTTTATTGTTATTAGTACTTAAAGGCCCATCGTAATCTGAGGTCTGTACATAACTGCACATTACTTAGTTTATGCGTAAACTTAGCACTGAAAACGTCAGCAATTAAGGCAATTAAACACTGAACTAACTAAGCAACCAAGAAACAACATGTCAGATACTTAAAATCAGAAACATCTTAAAATACCAATGTTTGTTTAAAATAACAGGTTGCTGTTGTGCTATTATCAAATGGGCTTAATGCAATTGCAAGCTCAGGTTTTAAAATTTCTTTTTAAAGAAACTTTCCAGATAGAGCTGCTTGTATCCTTTCCTAGCATCTTTCTTTTGGTCTATGTAACTTATCCCAAATGAAAGCCTGTGAGGAGTTTATGTAGTAGAGACTGGATTACAACTCCCAGAATCCTTGAACTAGCATGGCCAATGTCCCTACTGGCTGAGAGATTCCAGAAGCTGTAGTCCCAAAAAAAAAAAAAAAACTTTGTCAGTCTTTGGTTTCATGTTCTTATTAATTTTGTGCCTTTTGGGAAAGTATCTGGAAGGATTTGCTTCCAGCTTAGATCTAATCCTGCCTGGTGCTGTCATCTTGTTTAGATTGTTTAGCCATACCAAATTGACATGAGGAAGGACTAAAGGGCTGGCCAAGAAATGTCTATCTGTAAACAGTCTCCAAAGCTGATGCTAATAATTTTAGATCAATTTGTCTTTTCAGTGTTGTTTCCAAAATATTGTCAAGGTACTTATTACTTAGACTGGATGGACAGGCTATTTAACATACCTGAAGTAGCTGTTCTCTTCTTTCTTAGGAAGAAAAAAAAGATAAGTTTTTGATCTCACTGATAAAAATATCTGGTTGGACAAAGCATTCTTAATACTTAGAGAAGACCCGTTGAGATCAGTCAGTCTTGAGTCTGTCCTGGACTCACAACTGTAGGTGCTCTGCAAATATGACTGGAACCAAGCCATTGTTTAGGGGAAAGCATGCAGCTACTGATATTGTCAGAAGGTTGTTGTTGTTAATACAAATACACCATTCCGATCCCTTACTTAGAACTGTTAAGCAGCATGAATTAGAATAGAATGAAATCGTTTTTATCTCAAAAATATACCAGACAGCAGAGGTATATGATAGAAATACGTCCTAACTCATGGGGGGGGGGTCTGTTTCCAATAATTTTAATTAATTAATTAATATGCCACCTTTCTCCCAATAGGGGATCCAATATCATTTAAGAATGGAATGGGACAGAGTGTTTTCCTGTTTCAGTGTTGTATTTTTGGCTTTGGATGTTGACAACACATTAGTAATCTTAACCACATGGACTGAGCTGCTGAGGTTACTGAATGAAAGGGATAAACTTTGTAACAGAGAACATTTTGTCATGAGTCACTCCAAGACCAAAGTTTGAAGAAACCTAATATGTGAAAAGTGAACAATCAGCTTGTTGAATAATGGCAAAATTTCAGGTATCTGAGAATTTTGTTTCTTGCCCAATATTCATTAGGTCTCACATTGGATGCAGTAAAGTTAGAGGTCTATATTCCAAACAAAACAAGGGGGTATCATAAAGTTTTAATTATCGCCTTTTAAAAAATTGACAGAAAGTTGGTTTTAATTTGTAGTTGTTAACATATCTCTATGTAGTCACCATGCAGATTTACACATTTTTCCCAGTGTTTCTTGACCCTCCAAATACCATTGTTGTAGAAGTCTGCAGATTGTGCCTTAAACCACTCTTCCACTTCATGAATGGCGTCATCTGTGTTTTCAAATCGGCAGTCCTGCAATGGATTTTTCATTCTTGGGAAAAAAAAAAAGTTACTTGATGATGATGACACTGACAAAATTTCATCAATATACTATAATAACCTCCAGGTGATAATTATTACTTTACGATACCCCCTCATACTTCTCCATCTTACACTTTAGTCACTTCTGGCACAACCTGTAACAAAAAGGACACAATGAGCTGATTTCCTCAACATCATGCACTTAGGCACCAATGATGACACTGACAAACTTTTGTCAATATATCATAATAACTTCTGGGTGATAATTATTACTTTACAATACCCCTTCATATGTTTGCAAAGAATGTAATCTCCAATGTAAGAGGCAGAACCATTGCAATTTCCCCTCAATCCAGAGATAAGTCACACAAAGGAGAGTAGGACCATCCGTCAGCTGCTTTCCAATTGATAGATAACAGACCCTCCTGAATCGCTGTGGCTGCTTCTTGGTAAGTGGGGATTGGGGGACTTTCATAGTCCCTACATAGCCACTAAATTAGGGTCTATATAGGGATTATAAATAAAAAAAACAGTCACCAGTGATAAGAGTAAGAGAGCACACTCATAAGATCAAGGCTTATGTGGATGATGTAGTTTGCTTTTTGGAAGAACCTTTAAAAAGCATAGAAAAACTACTACACACCCTACAAGAATATGGAAGAATTGCAGGATTTAAAGTAAACCAAGAAAAGACAGCAATCATAATTATGGACATGAATAAAAAAGAGGAAGTTTTGAAAGAAAAAAAATGAAATTTAGGATAGAAAAAAGGTGAAATACTTGGAAATCTATATAATAAAAATAAATGCAGACTTGTACGAAAACAACTATAATAAAGTTTGGAAAGCATTCAGAAGGACTTGATAAGATGGTCAAAATTACATGTTTCTTTACTAGGAAGAATCTCATTAATAAAAATGAATGTAGTACCAAAATTAATACATCTATTTCAAAACATTCCTATAATTCATGGTGAAAGGAAATATCTAAATTTATCTGGCTGGGTAAGAAACCCAGAATGAAATGGTCCAGCCTTATAGAATCCAAAGATAAGGGAGGCTGTGCCCTTCCCGACTTTAAAATATATTACTACACATGTGCCCGGAATTGGATAGAAGACTGGATTAAATTGGATAATGAAATACTTTTAAGCTTAGAAGGTGATAATATAAGATTTGGCTGGCACGCTTTCATGTGGTATTAACAGCCCTAGTGGCGCAGTGGTTAAATGCCTGTACTGCAGCCACTCACTCATAGACCACAAGGTTGCGAGTTCAATACCAGCCAGGGCTGAGGCTCGACTCAGGCCTGCATCCTTCTGAGGTTGCTAAAATGAGTACCCAGATTGTTGGGGGGCAATCAGCTCACCGATGTAAACCGCTTAGACATCCCATGCACGATATGAAGCAGTATATAAATGAAGCTGCTTTGCTTTGCTTTGCTTTGCTTTGCTTTGGTATGGAAAAGTAAAAAACAATAAAGATTTTGAACGCCACTATATAAGAAGAGCATTATAAAAGTATGGATGAAAGTAAAAAAAATCTTCTATAGAAAAATTCTGCTCTGGGTATCCCCTCAAGAGGCTCATCTATATAGAACTAAAGAGAAAAACATCCTTGGATTAGATATTATGATATCCTGGATCAAACAACAGGCAAAGAAAATAACAAAGAATACAAGATAAAGACCAAGGAGTAATTAGAACAAGAAGTAAAGATCAATAACTGGCTATTATATATGCAATTGAATGAAAGGTTTAAGGTTGACAAGAAGGCAGAGGGATTCGAAGAAAATAAAACTGAATTAGATAAAATTATTGATGACAAAGAAGGACATCACATAGCAAAATATTACAAGGCGATTAGAGAAAGAAATTTGGAAAAGGAAACAGTGAGACATGCAATGATTATGTGGCCTCAAGACAGGAAAAAAGATTGAATTGGATAAGTGGGAAAAGGCCTGGCATAACACAAATAAATTCACACTGTGCCAAGAACTTAAAGAAAATTTTATAAAGATGATGCATTGCTGGTATATGTCACCAAAAAAAAAAAAAACTTAACGCAATATATAATACAGGGAAAACAACATGCTGGAAATGCCAGAAATATCAAGGATCTTTCTATCATATGTGGTGGAAATGTGGGACAGCAGTAAACTATTGGAGAAAAATTCATAAAATAATTGGAAGAACAGGAGGCAAGCTAACTCTGTGTCATCCTGCCTGGACGCTGTGCTGCACTCCCTCTTCTTTAACATCTGGAGCTGAGAGACTAGCAGTTGACCGGCAGCCAGAGGAGCATGGCCTGGAGCCTTTGGCTTTATTAAGGTCTCTTTCTCACCCCTCCCTCTCCCTTGGAAGAACAGGAGGCGAGCTAGCTATCTGAGGGCTAGCCGGCTGGGGGACTGGCGGATTCAGCAGCAGTGTTGTTTAGGCTATGTCATCGAGTACTATTTGTTGTTATCTTTTTGTTTTTATCATTGTTACCTTCTCATTCATTGCTTGTTGGGCACTTGACTTTTATTTTTCCATGGCTCCACGTATTTCTCCTAATCTAATTCCTATTCGGCCCCTTCCTATCTCTCAGCTCCCATTTTTCTGTTCACTTTGGACCTGTCGCTCTGCAGTCTCAAAAGCGACTGCAATTCATGATCTTTTTCT
>JAIPUX010001880.1:31480809-31494632 GCA_020142125.1 Phrynosoma platyrhinos | reverse complement strand
TTTCTGGCAGTCTGCAAAGGCCCTAAGTGAAAGAAAGAAGTTGACAGCAGGAGCTTTTCCTAGACTTCAGTCTACTTCCATCTGAGGAAACAGACTGACGTCTACGAAAGCTCATGCTGCCAACTTCTTTCTTTCAGTGATTCTCAAAGGTGCTACAAGATCTCTCTCCATATTATTATCAGTATTATTATTATTATTGAGAAATCATTCCCAAAAGAGAGAGGGGAGGTCTTTAGGGAAGCAAGTTTTCAGGCCCCACAGGAATCTTCTCCAGTCAATCCAGGTGTAAATAAAGGCTGTGGTTTTCTTTTCCTGGCCGGGTTCCCGTGTCATAGTGTGACACATGTAAATATTTAACCAGGTGAATCTTTTCCCAAACCTCCCATGTTGAGAGATACTTCATTGGTTGGATGTCCGCCTGTCACCAAAGGCCAGCCATGCAGGGAAGTTTGTTTCTGTGTGCTGGTACATGTTTGGAGCCATTTGAAACTATTGTGTTAATTTCCCTGGGATTGTTATTGTTGTTGTTAACTGCCTTCAGGTCAGCCCCAACTCATGGCAACCCTGTGGATGAGACATCTTCAAGACCTCCTGTCTTCCAATGCTCTGCTCAGGTCCTGCAAGTTCATGCCTGTATTATCTCTAGTTGCATCCATCCATCTAGCATGTGGTTATCCTCTCTTTCTACTGCTTTCAATCTTTGCTAGCATTATTGTCTTTTCAAGTAAGTGGTGCCTTCTCATGATGTGTCCAAAGTACAACAGCCTCATTTGATCATCTTAGCTTCCAGGGAGCTTTCAGGCTTGATCTGTTCCAGGACCCATTTGTTTGTCTTGTTGGCTGTCTACAGTATCCTCAGCACTCTTCTCCAGCACCACATCTCAAATGTCTTGATTTGCTTTCTTTCAGCTTTCTTTACTGTCCAGCTCTCCCATCCATACATGGTGATGGGGAATATAATGGCATGGACGATTCTAACTTTAGTGCTTAGTTGTATAACTTTGCACTCTAGGATCTTGTCCAATTCTTTCATGGCTGCCCTTCCCATTCCTAAGCCTTCTTATTTCTTGACTGCAATCTTTGTTCTGAGCAATGTTTGATTTACAGGATTCTCTGGAATGCTGCCCCAAAATTTCTGATTTTCACTGAGCTGCAAGGGGAGGAAGCACAGCACAGGGCAATGGGTGGGCAGACATCCTTTGTGTGGGCAGACAATACTGCCTGTTTCCACCTGTTCCACTGTTTCCTATTTACTGGGGCATCTGTCCAGCTATACCCAGGTGCTGTACAGCTTGCAGTCACCTGATTTGCAGAATTTGTGCACTGGACTTGTCAACCAGCCTTTCCCTAGCAGATTAGTTTGCAGTCAAAACTAGTACCATGAGCCCTTGGCATCTGCAGGGGGTTGGTTCCAGGACTCCTGTGGATACTAGAATCGGTGGATGCTCAAGTCCCATTAAATACAATGGCATAGTAAAGTAGTGTCCCTTATATAAAATGGCAAAACCAAAGTTTGCTTTTTGCAATTTGTATGTGTGTGTATGTGTGTATGTATATATATATATATATATATATATATATATTTAAGCTGTGGATGGTTGAATCCACAAATAAAGAATTGGTGCATATTGAGGGCCAACTGTAGTTTCTTATTGGTTTTTGGTAGCCAAAAAGATAGAATAACTCAAAAAGATCTGGGACATGGCAAGCTGAACTACTGCACATACACCACTGTGTTCGACTGGTGTTTCCAAGTGTTGAGGTCATGCATGTAGCATTGTTGTTGTTGTTGTTGTTGTTGTTAATGTTAATTCATTTTCAATGTTTGTGTAATGTTTGGCTTCTCAATGTGTGAGAAGCCAAAGCAGTTCACATGAAAGGGGAGCATGATATTAAACGTAGTATAAAAGAATAATTAAATAATCTTTTAGTACAAACTCCTCCTCACACACATATTTCTGAGAACTTGCACTGTTTGGTGAAGAGCCATTCTGGAAATATATGATCTGAAAATGAAATTGAAGCCACAAATATAGTCAACCCACCAGAATGCTAACATGAATCCACAAGGGATGCATGTGGTGAGAAAGAAAGGGGAAAAGCTGATTAAAATGCAAAGTAAAACATTTGAAATCTGTATGAATCTGCATTGTAGGGAGATAACATGCAGTGGTTGGGCAGTGGATATAATCTAGGAGGAAGTTAAGTTGCTCACATGGTGTTGAAATATATTGTAGCTTCATCCAGAGATATTCAAGTTCCCATTAACTAAAATGGGGTAGCTGTAGGATTCACAGGCAATGTGGGGGGTTTCTCTGAAAATCCAGAGGAAAAAGAACTGCTTTTTATCCCACATTCACCTGGAAAATCTGGATTGGCGGTGATGATGTGACTGTGTGGTTGGAAATATGCCACATTGTATGACATGTAATTGTCATAGGGCTGCCCTTTTCTTCCAAATTACTCCAATCTCGCCATGGTGACTGTGGTGTTATTGGCGCCACTTCAGACCAGGAAAGTACGCTGTGGATACGGAGTGAATATGGGATTGTAGTTCCCATCAGTGTAGAAAAGTCCTACATTTATTACTGTTCCCTCACCCCCTTGCACATATTTTTTTTAGTTTTGTTTTCAATGATTTGAGGGTTTTCCATTTTAAAGCAACATTTAGCAGAATTAGTTTTATGACGAAACATATAGGTAACATTATGTGTGTCCCAACATCTACCGAAATATGCTGGAACTAGAGAGAAGGCCTTTGCAAGAAAGAGGCAGGCTATAAGTAGATAGAAATTCTGCCACACCTTTTGTTGTTGTTAACTGCCCTTGAGTCGACCCTGATGCATGGTGACCCTGTGGATGAGACATCTCCAAGACTCCTTAATAATAATAATAATAATAATAATAATAATTTTTATTTAATACCCCGCCCCTCTGAAACCAATTGAGGCGGCTTACAGATGATAAAATTACAACATATAAAATGCACACCCCATACCCATCCCCTTAAAAAAATATTAAATTAAGTAATCAATTAAAAACATCATATTAATAAAAGCATTATCCTCCGTTGCTCTGCTTAGGTCCTATCATTTCAGGCCTATAACTTTCCTAACTGAGTCTATCCAACTGACCTACAGTCTTCCTCTCTTTTCTCTTCTGCACTCCCCTTTCCTAGCATTATTGTCTTTTCTAATGAGTTTTGCCTTCTCATGATGTGGCCAAAGTATAGCAGCCTCGGTTTCATCATCTTGGCTTCCAGGAAGATTTCTGGTCTTTAGCTGCCCAAAGATTTATTCATTAAAGTTAACAAATGCTGTGTGGAGACCACCTCTCTGTTCAGTGGTTCCCAAGGAAGTAACTCATCTTTCCAACTACAGATTTTGATGGTGGCCATGCTCAAGTCTTCTCATAATGGCCAAAGCCTAGCGCATAGCCATGCAGTCAGGAGAAGATCACGCCTTACTCCTTACCCTCCAACATTTCATAGATGAAGACTGGAATGTGTGTGACCGGCAACATTATGGGATGGTCAAAATGACAAAAGTTATGAATAATAAAGAACACACAAGCTGGGAGAGGCTGCAGCAGTTTACCTTTGTGTGAGATTCCTGGGAAGGGAACAGTTCTGCCCTCTGCTGAGTTTATTGAGTGCCAACTACATTTTTACTTTAGACCCAGTTTGCCGCAACTGAAGTAAGCTGAGGACAACAATGCGAAAAAGTGGAGAGGAGGAGAGAGAGAGAAACTGTGACATTTTAAAAGCAACTGAGGACAGAGGATTAATCAGGACTGCCCCTGCCAGATCTGGCCAGTTGGAAGCTGTGGCATGACCCAACAGCCGTCCAACCTTATTGGGCAGTATCTACCTTATTTTAAAAGGTGCTGTAGAGCAGTACTTCTTAAACTATCTGATCATAGAATCATAAAGTTGGAAGAGACCACAAGGGCCATCTAATCCAACCCCCTTGCCATGCAGGAACTCACAATCAAGCACCCCAGACAGATGGCCATCCCGCTTCTGCTTAAAAACCTCAAAAGCAGGAGACTCCACCACACTCTAAGGGAGCATGTTCCACTGTCAAACAGCAATTACTGTCAGGAATTTATGTGGAGGACTGAAGGAGTTTCTTCCCATTTCTCCAAGGTCCAGCACCATATTTATGCCTATTGATGATACAGCTGTTCCTTTCTTTTCTGGAAACTTTCTAGGGAGCATCACCTAATGCCTCAGGGTCTGACAGCAGCCCAGGGAACACCATGTTGCTCTAAACCTAGGGAGGTCACTAGAGAGGTATTATGCCTTGAGGATGGATTTGTAGCATCTAGAATGTATCAGCTTCAGACCCATCCCTTAGGAAGGATGAGTTGGTTCCCTTAGGTGGTTAATACTCTGATGAAAGGACAACAAAGGATTTGTTGTCTAATTTATTATTGTATTTTTCTTCAGTCAGGGACAAGTGCATACAGCCAAGAACCATTGGCCAGAAAAATTGGACAACCTTGGGTACTAGACAGACTAGGAATTGTAATCTAAAAAAAATAACTATTCAGGGCTCTGAACTTGAGTGGCAAGTATCTACTATGTCTAGGAGCAAAATGTCTTGGGCCACTCCTTGACACACCTTACTCTTTCCCATTCCAGCTGAAAATTGCACTGAACTTTTAACATACCTGTATTGTAACCTATAGAAGAGTGCTCCCAAGGGAAAGGAAGGACATCCCTGATGTCATGAAAATATTCTTTTCAGGTTCCCAAAGAGCATATGTTACTGAAGTTAGATGTATGCATTGTCCTGCCTGCTATTTCTAACTGTGGCAGAAAAGGCCTTATATTGCTTTACCTCACATCTCACCATTAAAAATTTCACAAAGATTGAAGAAATCCCAGCTGTCACCCTGTATCTTTCCTGCACATTGTAAGAGGATTGGGAATGGTTGACCTCATGGGATGGAGGAGGCATGAGGTGGCAGCAGGTCATTTTCGTGGCTTTGCAACTCCCAGCGATGGAGATTATCGCAGTGATAATAAAACCGGTTTACCTGAGCCAGCTTAAAATTCAAAATATGTGGCATTCTGATGCTATCAGAAGGATTTAGCCACCGAAATCATCACCCAGGTCCAGCCCGGGCCCAGTCGTGCTCGCAGGGGTGCTCAGCACACCTCTTTTCAAAGTTGGGAGTTTTTCAGCTTAAGGAAATGGCTACCAGAGCACCCCTGGGGTTGGGGATGGATCCGGGATTGACTCGAGCGGTGATTTCAGCGGCTGAATCCTTCTGATAACTTCAGGATGCCACCCATTTTAAATGTTAAGCTGGCTCAGATAAACTTGTTTTATTATCTCTGTGATAAGCTCCCAAAGCTCACCATGGTTTGGGAAACTTACTTTTTCAGATTGTATCCCCCAGAATCTCCCAAACAATATGACCATGCTGTAGTAATTTTTCCAGACTTTGCACTTGAAACCCTGTTTAATGGTCCTCTTTTGTAAAATGGCTAAAACCTTCAAAAGAAGGTTAGAGTTCAAAAAATGGTTCTTGTACTGAACTGGTAAATGGTTCTGGATTTTTAATGGATTTTTGCCCTGTTGTTGTGATCATTTCCTGCTGGTTTTTAAAGTGTTTTGGTGTTTATGTGTGGGGTTGTAACTGTCATTTTACATAATGGTTTTACTGTTGTTGATATGGTCTCTTTTGGGAAAAGGCAAGACATAGATGTTACATGAATAAATTAAAAATCTTACTTTTGTAATATAACTATTCTGGATTGTTTAAAGAGAAGGTTGTGTATTGAAATTGCTTTGAATTCAGTGTGCTGTTGTAATACTAGAAGTGGGCAAGAATAGGAAGGTATACAGCATTGGCAGAACATTCATTCTGCATTCATCATGATACTTAAAACATGGGTATAACATGCTGAGAACTTGTTAATTCTCTTCCAGTACTGTATTATATAAAGCAACTCTTGCAAGCAAGTAGAAGGCACATGCGGATCACTTTGTGGCTGAATAGTTAAGTCTGGATAAAACTTTTTTTTTCTGATTTCTGAGGATTCCTTGCTTGTGCTTTTTAATGTTCAGAATTTTTTTAGTCAGATACAGTAAATCACCAGTAGGAATTTGCTAAGATAGGATATAAATCAATTAGCGGTATATATATACTTAAATAGGAAATCAAATTAAGGGTGTCTGCCTGAATTTAGCACACTTGTTGAAGCCTTAATCCATACACTATTAAAGGAGAAACCGGGATAAACGTTCCTGTGGATTATGATAATTTTACATGTAATAGCATGCAGAAGTAACTAGGTGCACTACAAAACATTTAAAAAATGTAAGTTGCAATTCTCTTGACATTCACTTTGGGGAAATGCTGCAATTTACAGGTAGAGCTTGCCATGTATAAGGTGCCAGGTTTTGATCGCTGGTATCTCATGGGATATCTAGAAGACCACTGACTGAAACTCTCAAGGTGTCACTACCAGCCAGTGTTGCCATTACTGGGATAGACGGATCCACCATCTGATTCAGATTAAGGCAGCTTTCCCGTGTTCCCACTGAGGTAGATGGGATAGCTTGTGTTGAAAAGCAGAGTTGAAAATAACTACAGTTCATAGGTTTTTTTGGGTTTTTGGGCTGTGTGGCCATGTTCTAGAATAGTTTCTTTCGGACGTTTCGCCAGCATCTGTGGCTGGCAAAACGTCAGATGCTGGCGAAATGTCAGAAAGAAACTTGTAGAACATGGCCACACAGCCCAAAAAACCCACAAAAAACTATGGATGCCGGCCATGAAAGCTTTCAACTTTACAACTACAGTTCACTTCTGTTATTTGTACTTTCTGGGTAACTTGCTAAAGCTTAATGATTACATTCCCCATGTGGGAAGAAGAGCTTGTATCAGTTTCCGGAGCACGCAAAGTTATTTTCCTTTTCTTAAGGACAATTGATTATGTAACTCGTTACAAAGGCTGCTAGTGTATCATTATAATATGTCACGATGAGAGTTACAGAAACCCACTTGTTAGCTTGTGGCATTATATATTACGGTTTTGTGTTATAAAAAAACTACATTTAGAATTCTAATTAAATGCCTCTCAAATCCCTCTAATAATGGTTAAAATGTCTTTAAAATGCCTTTAAAGATATGACATGAGACAAGATGATCTGAAAGAGCCTGCTTAAGTTTTGAAATCCTCAGGGAAGGGTTTCTCTCCCATCACTGTCAGCAACAAGTTTTATGAGGATATGGGAAAGGGTCTTCTTGCTGGCCAATTCTAGACTGTCGAACTTCCTTCCACAGGAAGCTCAGGTGGACTTGTCTCTGCTCTCCTTCTGGCAGGTAAAAACTTTTCATTTGAACAAGAAATTGGCCATTAGCTGGTTGCCGAGGGAGATATTTGATATTTTTTAAATGCAGGATCTTGTACTTTTATTCTAACTTATATTTTAGCGTGGGGGTTTTTTTCATCAGTTTTAACTCAGAACTATTTTAATAATATGGGCCAAGATTGTAAATCACAGTCTATGGAGATAATCGCATCAGCTTTAAAAGAGGCTTATCTGAGCCAGCTTGAAATTAGAAGTGGGTGGCATCCTGATACTATCACACACATTTAGCTGCCAAAATCGTTGCCTGGCTGCAGCCCTGCTCCATCACTGCTCCAAGGGGTGCTCCTCGTGCCTCTTTTCAAAGCCGAGAGTTTTCCAACATGAAAAAATGGCCACCAGAGTACCCCTCCGAGCAGCGATGGAGCCAGGCTGCAGCTGGGTGGTGATTTTGGCGGCTAAGTGTGTGTGACAGTATCAGGATGCCACCTGCTTCTAATTTTAAAACAGCTCAGGTAAGCCTCCTTTAAAGCTGATACAATAATCTCCTATATTTCATAATGTTACAAAACTTTAGCTACATTGCAGAAATGCAAGAAAACCTGTTAGTGTGCTGTGAAGATGCACATCCAGGCAAGTGTGTTCTGATGCATATTGGGCACATCTGGTGCACATCAAGCTTTCCTGTTGTGCTCCAGTGCTTCTTAGCCAGTGTACTGATGTAGGTGGCCATTGCACATCAGGCCATGACATATCAGTCACTCCACTAGGTACCACTGCCCACCAGATACCCATACATTGTAAGCCCTTAGGAGAATATGGACAATGTGAAAATACTCAGTTCTGTTTTGTGCACATGTAAGGCTATTTACAAAGACATATGTCCCAAGCAGAGTGCCAGCCATGGTTTGTTTAATTGTTCTAAGTCTTTGGTGGAGGAGGAAGGCAAGGATTGTTTTTAAGCTGAATTTATTTTAAACCAGCATGGTATGAGCTGCCTTGGGTTCCATATTTGGAGAAAGACAGGATATACAACAAACAGACAAATGGAAAATAACAACAAAATATTTCTTATGACAACATTCTTCCTAATTGTTGTGTGTTATTCCCTTATTACCAAGACAAATAATATGCTACAGATATACATTCCTTGTAACTTATTACTGTCAGTTTTGTGAATTCCCCATTCACACATTAGCCCAGAAATAGAAATCCTTTCTAGATGAACAAATGGCAGATGGTATCCATGTCAGGTCACTTAAAAGGTAAGTGAGATGAGACAAGAATTAAGTGAGCTGGCAGAGCTTGTTAAGAGCTGAATCTGAATGTCAAAGAGAGATACATAAAAATGGCTGCAGACAGCACAGAACCATGAAAAGAGGATGCTGTGGCGATCAAGCAAAGGACAAACTTCACTGAAGAAGTGAGTGGGAGTTTGATACTGTGAGAAGAAAGAAGCTAAATTTATGTTTCTATCTTCCTGTGTCATTAGTGCATTGCATTTTAGTAGTTACTCTAACTACACACTTCACACTTTGAAACAAAGGACTAATGTGTGAAGCAAGAGCAGAACCATATTTCCTGAGATCAGCTTTGGTCTTTCTGCATTCCCATCTCTCCATCAGGCTTTCTTGACTTCTGTGACCAAGAGCAGCTGGAAACGCACAGGTAGACGCAACATATTGGGAGCCCTGTCTACTCAAGGCTTTAAGTTACAAGGATGAGCCTAAAGAAATATAGTTGGCTTCCTATTAATTTTAATTTGGATACCTGCAGATGAGTGTGGATTAGGACCAATGGGGGCAAGTGTAGCACCAAAGTCCTGAGAAAGCCTAGCCAACATTGTGTAAGAGAAGAGGGCCCCTTGTGCATAGGGAACAGAAAACTCAGTGCTGGGATAAATGGTCAGTTCTCTCAGGCTGCATCTGCATTGAAAAAATAATCCAGGTAGATTCCACTTTAACTGCCATGGCTCAATGCAGTGGATTTCTGGGAATTGTAGTTTGGTGGGGCACACAAACTCTGACAGAGAAGACTAAATGTCTCACTAAACTACAGTTCCCAGAAGTCCAAGCATTCTGCCATGGCAGTAAAAGTGGATCCAACTTGAATTATTTTTTCAGTTCAAATGCAGCCAGTGGATAGATATAAACAATGAGAGCCTATGAGTAACTGTATTATATCTTTTAATTTCTTAATAAATGATATGGAGTTCGGGGGAACAGTGAAGTGGCCAGATCTACTGACAACAATTGAGTAACAGTATTACTTTAAAAAAAAAAGTAGTAAAAGGATTTCAAATCGAGTGAATTGACATTAAACACCCAGCGCAGTTCAGTTTGTGTCAAAAAATATATAAGTGATGAATATAAATGGCTTCTGTCTTCATCATGTATATACTGATGGCATTTGGGCTGTTGATGGCAAATCAGGAAAGACGTCTTGGAGTTGTGAAGGAGATCATTCAGTGAAAATGCTGTGCTACTTCTGTTTGTTTTTTTAAAGGCAATTTCCATGTTGGGCATGGAAAGAATAAAAAAAATTAAACTGCCAACATCATATAACTATAATGCCAATCTATAGAGCAACCAGATTTGGAATATGCTGTACAGTTTTGATCCCCACTTCTCAAAAGGGAATGTAGGGAAATGAAAGGGTGTAGAATATGAGTAAAGTGCTAGTAACTCCCTCTTCCCATCAAGAGAAAAGTTACAACACTGAGGGCTGTTTAGTTTGGGGGGTGGGATTCAGAAGACGGGTCTAATCTGCACTGCAGAAATAATACCATTTGACATTGCTTTAACAACTATGGCTCAGTGATGTGGAATTTTGGGATTTGTAGTTTGTTGTGGCCCCAGAGCTCTCTGATAGAGAAGGTTAAATATCTCACAAACCCACAAAACCCAGAATTCCATAGCATTGAGCCATGACAGTTAAACCAGTGTCAAACTGCATGAATTCTGCAGTGCAGATTAGATCAGAACTGTGTAAAATTATGCATAGTGAACAAACATGGAAAGGAAGGAGTTTTTCTCCTCTTGCTATAATACTGGAACCCATGGTAGTGTGTCTTACTGGTGGGAGATACAGGATAGATAAATGGGAATATTTTTCTCACAGGGAGAGTTAACCTATGAAACATGTAGTCATGGCCACTAGTTTGGATGGCTTTAAAGGGGGATTAGACAAGTGCATGAATGATAGGGCTACCCGTAGCTGCTAGTTATTATTAATATATATTCCCTCCAGTAGAAGGGTCATTATACATCTCTAAAGCACAAACAGGAAAGTGCTCTTACATTCTTGTCCTGCTAGCGGATGTTCCACAGGCAACAAGTTCACTATTGTCTGAACAAAATGCAAGACTAGGCAGGACTTTGGCCTGTTTATCAGGTCTCTTCTTAGATGTTTGTGTTCTCGGTGGAGTGAAGTCAGTGGTGCGGCCTGGATTTCCTGTACATGTTATACCTTCACATGGCCAAGGCACGAATAGAGGTGTGTTGCCTTAATTTCTCCAGTCAATCTGTTGGCCAGAATAGTTGGGAACACTTCTAACCAGCTACATGAACAATGGAATCCAGAGGTCAGTTTTCTACTCTGGGAAATCCTGCAGTGTGTGCAGTCTGTCAAAATGAATGTCCAAAAATATACAGAAGAAGCCAGAAGTTTTGAAAAACTGATTCGGAAAATTTGGTATTTTTAAAATGTTAAATAGTATAGGCAATGGCAGACCAAGAAGGTAGCCAGTGTGCCCCAGGTGCAAGGAGCTGCATTGCTGGCTGGGGTAACAGGAAGGGAATGGATCAAAGACAGAAGCTCTTTCCTCAGTTCCTGCCTCTTCTGGGTCCATGAAAGGAGGTGCTTGGTCTTTCTTGGACCATTTACCCTTGGCTTTGCTTCCCAGTACATGGAAATCCTGGTTACTACAGAGAAGCAATGCAGAGTGAAACTCATAAGGGCAGAGCAGGTGATGGTGCTTCCTTTACTTCCATAGGGAAAACCCTATTACATGTACCCATCATCCTAACTTGAGTCATGGCAGTTAAAGTGGTGTCCGACTGGATTATTTCTGCAGTGCAGATGCAATCCAGGAATACGTGAAATTGTGTTGCCACCACTTGCTCTGGAACTTTATTTAGAAAGGGGAGAATTCAGTGGCTTCTTTTAGACTGCATCCACACTGCAGAAATAATCTAGTTTGAAACGACTTTAATTGCCACGGCTCAATGCTAGAGAGCTCTGGAAATTGTTGTTTTGTGAGACTTTTAGTCTTCTCTGTCAGAGAGCTCTGGTGTCACAACAAACTACAGATCCTAGAATTCCATAGAATTGAAGCATGGAGGTTGAGGACAAACGAGATTCAATGGAAGTCAGTTGTATATAATGTAAATATATATATTGAAAATGATATGAATATTTCATTATGATATGTGTTAAAGAAATGTATCTTTTAATAAAATTTAAAATATAAATTTTATTAAAAAAAAGAATTGAAGCATGGAGGTTAAAGTTGTGTGAAACTGGATTATTTCTGCAGCGTGGATGCAATCATAGTGAGGTTGAAACGTAGTCCTCTTTCAAAGACGCATTTACACCCTGCATCATGCAATTAGCCAGTCCTCCTCTGGCAGCTTTAATAAGCCAGAGGACATGGGTCTAATAGATAAGCAGTTGGCCTCATCTCTCCAAAAAACTTGCCCACATCATTATGTTGAACCAACTGAAACTCATCCATTCAAAGAGAAGTATGTGCCTCAATTACCTCCCCAGGCTCTATATCTGATGTGGAGTCCAAGTCAGAATGAATGCAAACAATTTTCACTCCAAAGAATTTAGCGAATTCATCAGATGGTTTTCTGAGTGCTCTACATCAGCAGTTTGAGATCTAGGAATGATAGCCCTTTAACTACTCATAACAGCAATGGTGGTTGAGATTGAAGTAATGTAAAATAAGTTTTAAAATGGGCCTTAACCTGTGCTCAGTCAGATTCATCCTGAGTCTTTCTCCACCATGCCTCTATTTGTCTATCTAAACACTTCATTTCCTTGAGTTCCCCAGAAAGCAAGGAACCCATGCTCTGCAACCAAGTAAAGTATGCTTGGGAACTGTGTCAGTTGCCCAGGTCATCTCCCTATTTCACAGATCACCCAAGGCATCAACAGAATCACCAAATCTGGCAGCTTGAAAATCCCTCAGAGCATTCAGGAATCCTTCTGGATCCAATCTCTAGAGGTAGACCATTTTATTCATTTCATTGTATAAGTGTTACTGAAAATAATTTTGCCTTCACTGGAAGAGAGTGTTCAAAAATGATCCACACTGGGCGTCCAGTTTAAGGGCCATTATCATTCATAAATCTGTGCAGAGATTAGTCCAAATGCATATATCCATCCTAGTTAGTCCAGTTTAATCAGTGGGAACTTGATAAGTCAAGTTCAGGATTAGGCCTATCCTGATGATTTTTTAAATTGCAAATTTTAAATGTGGAATTTTAGATGTGGGTTGCTTTAATATGTGTATATTTTATTTGTACTTTTAGATTGATGTGTGTGTTTAACTGAAGTGTTTTAACTTACGTTGTTTGTTAATTGTTGTCATCTCCAGCCTTAGTATTAATATTAGTATTAGTTTTAGTATTAGTATTAAATATCCTAGCCATGCCACTGGGTATAGGAGGCCACTGTCATATATGAAGGCTTCTGTGAGAAGCAATTCATTCTTTGCAGGAAGAAGGGGAACGGACCAGTTTTTTAAAAAAGAAAATCTGGAGAGATTCAGAGCCACAACAACGATCTTTGGGGTGGCCATAGGGCCATCACTGATTTACATCTGCCTCCATTACTACTGTCAGAGGATGTATTGGAAAATGGGCCATACTCCTTGGTTAAGCATAAAATGATAGTCCGTGTGAGAGTACAACCTCTACATATGTACACATTTCAGCTAAAAGAAAAAAGCCTAACCAAATCTCACTGACATACCGCATATACTTGAGTATAAGTTGACCTCATGTATAAGTCGAGGGCAGGTTTTGGGGCCAAAAATATGGATTTTGATATGACCCGTGGATAAGTCAAGGGTAAAAGTTAAGGGCATTTAACGGAGGATGTAAAGGTTGAAGCAAAGGAAAACAATGCATAAGCACTTACAAAATTCCGGCAGGCAAAACTATTTGGGCTTATACTAAAGGCTGGATGGATGAGAGAGTAGAAGGGGGTCAGTGCTTCCAGGGCAGATTAAATTAAACGGATTGACTTTCACCAGGAGATGGTTTTGTGTATGGTGTGTGTGTGTGTAAGTACAGTACTTACATTGACCCGTGGATAAGTGGACTCAGGTTTTTGGGGTCAATTTTTCAACCTACATTTCTAGACTTATACATGAGTATATACAGTAATAGATAACCTGCCCTTTTCTTTGTGAGCAGGCCTAATGATAGCCTACAGGCAGTACAAGGAAAATGAGTAGCACAGTCCATAATCTTCTGCTTTCTTTCT
>JAIPUX010001880.1:31455577-31480709 GCA_020142125.1 Phrynosoma platyrhinos | reverse complement strand
TATTGGCCAACATGGGACTATTGGCCAACATGGCTGAGGCCTCTGGGACCTAAAGTCCCTTGGCCCTTAAAGGAGAAAGGTTGCCTACCCCTGCTTTAGCCCTTTTATTTTAAGACAACTACTCATGCTGAACCCCCACCCCCCGTATTTTGGTGACCTTTCAAGGCATGGTATTAAGCCTAGTTTTATAGAAGAAAATCCCAATGAAATCAATAGGGCCAGATTGCTTGGCAACTACTATTTTTAAATGTCTTTTTTTCCACATGTACATTGACTGCTTTTGAAGAAAGAGGCAAGGGCTTCATACGTAGCATGTATATATGAAAAAGTCCTGTGAAGAAAGTTCTGGTTGGAAGGAAAGAAGGAAAGTGGAGGAAAGAAACGGAAGGATGGGAGAGTTCTCTAATGTAAAAGTTGGAAAGTATAAAAGGGTTTTTTAAAACTCATAGAAGCTATTTTCTATTTTACAGTAATGAAAAAAAACTTTCTGAGGCTGCATCTGCACTGCAGTAATAATCTAGTTTGACACCTCTTTAACTGTCATGGTGTAATGCTATGGAATTCTGGGAATGGTAGTTTGTTGTGGCACCAGAGTTCTCTTGTCAGAGATGATTAAATGTCTCACAAAACTACATTTCCCAGAATTCCAGAGCACTGAGCCATGACAATTAAAGCAGTGTCAAACTGGATTATTTCCGCAGTGTGGATTCAGCTGTGGTAAGTAAGAGGCTCACACAGGGCCACTCTTGGGGGAATTTTTTGGTGTCAGAGTCCATTTTTGTAAAACTTTTACAATAAATTTTTGCTTTTAAAAATAAATTACGGTATGCAGAATCAAATATTATGGTATTTTCAAAAGCAGAGCTGAGATATGTGTGGAATCTCAAGGGTCATATTTAGGAGCAAGTGGACAATTATAAATATTTTGCAATCTGGTTTTGTGATTCTCTTAACTGGAAAGCACAAGGGAGTGTATTAAGAATAGACATTATCTGAGGCGAAGCAACATTAAAGAGCAGTTGTGGTTCATTTTATAAAAGATGGTAAGTTTGTTCCCACACCATTAGAAATTTATAAGGCAAGAATTGTGACAATATATTTGTGAAGCATATCAGTATGGTTTCAAGGTTTTTGATCATCTCTGGAAAATGTTTACCTAGACTCTTCCCTCTGAGAATCATATTTGGAGTGCCTAAATGCGGATGCTTCTTTGCTTTTGGAGGTGGTCTACATGTCACCTAGCAATTTGGTTTTATATTATTTTTATTAGACAGTTCCAAAGCTTCATTTATCAGGTATTTGGGACCTTTTGTCTTTTGGTAGAAGGGCAGGGATTGTTAAAATCTGTATATCTAGCTAAAGCTTTCATCCATGGGCACTGAGTTTCTTGGTCATTAGGTTTGATCCAATCTGTTCTCCACAGTTGTATGCCTTCTTTAAACTTTCTTACAATTTCCAGATATAGCTTAATTCACTAGCTGTTTCATTACATTACTTTCAAAAATCTTGGATGGTAGATTTTTAAAAATGCTATATGAACTAGCTGTTATCCTTGCAAATCTTTATAGAGGCTGGATCTGTTTCTTTTTTAAAAAAAAATTATGTTTAAACTGTATTGATCAAAAAGAAAACAATGAAATAAACAAACACATATATTACAAAACAAACTTATAAACATCAGTCGTATATATCATAAAAGAAAAAAAAGAAAAAAGAGAGAATTCTTCTTTAGAGAGAATTCTTAAATTATAATTTTGATAATGACATTAGGGAATATATATTGTATCCTTTTTTCAAAGTTCTTTACAGGCTGGTCCAAAAGAGTTTGTTATCTATTTTTCTTTTGGAGGAAACAAATATTACTGACAAAATCTGCAAAATTTCTAAATATTGCTGTATCTCATAAATCAGTTATTAATTCCTATGTTATATTTGGAGATGTTGTATAAGCTTGTAAATGTTGATCCTTTCATTTATATATTTATTTGTATTTTGCATAATCACTGCTGGTATTCAAATGATCAGTTGACTGTGATTAAATGAATTATGCTTCTTTGGTAGTACATTTTTAAAAAAGAGCTGCCAATTAATGAGCTGCCTATTTACTAATTAATTAATGTTACATAAGTATGCAAAATTATTATAGCACCTTTTGGAGGTATTGAAGGACACGTGAAAAAAATCCCCATAACAAAATACACGAGAGCTAATGTGGTGTTTGAGAGCTGGACTAAGGGCCTTTACAGACTGCCAGAAATAATGCAGCTTGAGGCCACTTTAACTGTCCTGGCTCAGTGCTAAGGAATCATGGGAACTATAGTTTATTGTGGCACCAGAGCTCTCTCACAGAGAAGGCTCAATGTCCCAGAAAAAAAATACAATTCCCATGATTCCCTAGCACTGAGCCAGGACAGTTAAAGTGGCCTCAAGCTGCATTATTTCTGGCAGTCTGTAAAGGCCCTAAGACTCCAGGAGAGTCAAGTCCTTGCTCAGCTGTGGAAACCCACCTATGTCCTTAGGCAAGTCACACTCTCTCAGACTCAGTGGAAATCAATGGCAAACCTCTTTTGAATGAATCCTGTCAAGAAAATCCTATGATACTATCACCATAAGTAAAAGTCAATCTGAAGGCACATGACAACAACAAAACTGAAGGCACATGACAACAACAAAATAAATACTCATGTCCCAATCCAGTTCTATACACATATAGTCACGTATAGCCACTTGCAACAGAATATAGATGAATATGAACTGCGTAATACATTGCTAGATTGATGACATCCATATTTGAATGTGCATCTCATTGATACCATATTTTATGATCCACCAAATCATACTTATATGTAAGATAAGCATCTTATGGACGGATTTGCTATGGAAGCATCATAATTACAAGGAACCCCCTCCCCTGTAAATAGAATATTTTTTCATTTCTGATACTTTTATTTATTTTTGGAGTTTGCCTCCAAAAAAAACAAAAGTTCACCTCCACTTATTAATCAACTGAAGTACTAACTAAATCAGCCATGGTTCAAGCTGGTAGCCTGATCTTTTTTAAATTATTCATTAAATTACATTTATTTAGGTTTGTGTTCCCACTTTCTCAGACGTATATGATCTACCAGCTTGATTAAAATAATGACTCATTCACTTTCCCAATGATTATTTGAAAGGACTTTCATTGTCCTGAGTTTAATCAGTATTATCAAGATGTATATTCAACAAAACATTTAACCTGGAACAGCCAGGTGCTTTTAAATACCAGTGCCCCCGCTACTTTACCTTCTCCTTTCCTTCCTTCCTTCCTTCCTTTTATTAAACTAAGAATAAACTTTTTAATTTTTTTACTGAATTGGCTTTTATTATGGTGTTCATTTCAATTTGTTGCTCTGCGTAGCTGTTTCCCTTTTTATACAGTCATAAA
This sequence comes from Phrynosoma platyrhinos, assembly GCA_020142125.1. NCBI lineage: Eukaryota > Metazoa > Chordata > Lepidosauria > Squamata > Phrynosomatidae > Phrynosoma > Phrynosoma platyrhinos. The sequence goes on along the minus strand of JAIPUX010001880.1, from coordinate 31,477,282 downwards.
TCACTGGCCATCAGGCTTATCTTAATACATAGAAACTTGAAAGGGTGTGAAACCTGTTGAAAGGAAAGAGAGGGAAAGGCTATTGGATGGGTAAAATAAAATAAAATCACAGTAAGAAGGTAGAAATAATAAATCTATAAAACCTAACAACTCCTTTGTTAAAGAGGCAATAATGCAGTGTTGAAAGTTAGTGTTCCAAGCTTCCAAAGGTTGTAAGAAGTGAATCACACACCTCCATAAAGAAAGTACATCCTACATTTAAAGGACATCATTAAAGCTGACATTTATGCTCCTGACTGACACTGCTGTGCCCAGCGAAAAATACATTTGGGGTGGGATGTCTGACTGTCAGATTAAACAGCATGTCCCCATTTGTCTGAATTGGTCATGTGTAAGAGTATGAGTAGGAAAGGACGCATTGATCTCAATTACCTGATCACTCCCAACATGAGTGTATCTTTTACATGATAAAGCAAACATATGCATTATAACTTCTATTTGGAAAACACATTTAGTACTTCCACTCAAGTCTTGTACTTTGCAGTCACACTGCCCAATTCATGGAATTACATAAAAAGTTGAGGCTATGATGTCCTCCATTTGCAAGCCTCCTATGTTTTCCTACTGCTTTTTCTTACAAAAAAAAATTCAGGAAAAAAGGATGAAATAACTACACAATAACCTTTCAGTATGGGCATGAAGTATTCTTTCACATTACTCCATGGAAGACTCTAATTGCATGTAGAAGCTTGCTATGTGAACTGAGCTATTTTTATCACACCACTGAAAATGGCTACAAAAGGTTTGCACTAGCGTGAAGAACATGATTCAGGACTTTATCACATGAGGTTACAAAAGCCATCCTGCTGCTGCCTTGCATTCCATTTGTTACTGTAGTGCACCTTTTCATTGACAGGTAAAACCAGTCAGTGGGCTTTCAATCTCACTGCTGTTCCATTACTGCCTTTGTGCGATAGGTCCTTTCTGCTGCAGTTCTGCTTATCAGGCAGTCATGGTGTATATGGGCATAATTCTCCTCATCTCCTCAAAGCAATCATGGCAGCCAGCAGCTTCCCAAAGCTGGCTACTATGTGCATGTTCACACAGCTTCCAGCTTTGGGAGGCAGTTGGCAGCCTCAATCTCTACCCCTTCCTCCCAGAAGGTGGTGTTTGGCAGTACAGAAAACAGATCATGTGACCATGGATCATCAAAGCGCTATCATGGGGGAAAGTGTGATTAAAAAATGATGCCAAACTGGTATGCTTCCATTCTTAAGCTAGCACAATTGTGGTGGAATAGCAGGCTAGAGCGATAAAGTCCTCATTGCACAGAATGCGATAAAGATCTCCCTGTTGTCATTAGAGAGAATAGGCAGAACTCTACCTAAAGGAGTAGGAGGGACAGTGAAGCTCCCCACTCATTCCTCCAGAGCAGTGCTTCCCAAACCTTGGTTCTCCAGATGTTTTGGACTTCAACTCCCAGAATCCTCAGCCAGCCTGGCCAACTGTCAGGAATTCTGGGAGCTAAAGTCCAAAATATCTGGGTGACCAAAGTTTGGGAATCACTGCTCCAGAGCACGCCTCAAATGCATCATGTTTTTCATTGCCCAAACTAGGTTGCCATCCTCACACAAAGAGGAGGTCCCTGTCCTGTTGCCAGTTTGGATCTGAACTAAAGTGCCAGCTTTCTCTATAGAACTGAGGGGAAAACAATAGTACAAGGACTCGAGGCAACTATCTGTCAGGAAGAACAGTTTATAGTAGCCTCTCCATGGCTGCTGTAACAAGTTAACTGGCTCTTAAAGAAATTATAAATGAAGATTGTAGATGCGGCTCTCACATTAGCATGATGCTTTTTGTAGATTAACTGTTTCCCATCTGACAGCAGCAGAAACATTTTGAAAAACTGGAACCTCCTCTCTCCACTAGCCAGATAATAAAGTGCCAGTATACAAGGGCAATGATTTCCTACAGTGTTTCCAGCTGAGGCTTTTATTGTGTCATTGCCCTACATAATTCACAGAATTTTATGGAGAGCTGAAACAACCTTGTCTTCTGCTCATAATCCTTCTGCACTTCCTGCACCACATCCCTCATCTTGTATTTTTTCCACACACAAAAAAGGTGATCAAGGCAGAAAAGACAGAATATAGTTGGACAACAACTTTTGACTGATAAGATTAAGAGATAACAGTCGAGTAGCGTTTGCACCAAACTTTGCAGAACATTATAAATCTATTGTTTGTTTGTTCATCTCCACCCATAGAAATGAGATCAAATAAATGGAGATTACATGGATGGAACATAATTTATTTATGATTCGTTTTACATCCTCCCCTGTCTGTCAAGATAGTCAAAGCATTGGGTGTGTCTTCCTCCCCTGCACAGTTGTGCACTACCGTCACAACAACCATGTGAAATAGGTTAAGCAGCACTTGCTCCCAAACCTTGGTCCCTCAGGTATTTTAAACTTTCAGAAGTTCTAGCCAGCTTGACCAACACTCAGAAATTCTGGGTGTTGAAGTTGAAAACACCTGAAGGACCAATTTTGGTCGCCAGTGGTTAGGTTAAAAGATAGTGACTTCTCCAAGGTCATCCACTGAGCTTCATTCCTGAATGGAAGATTTGATCCTAAACCTGGTTCTCTCCCCAGTCCTAGTCTAACACTCATCACAAATACAATCATTGGGGTCCTTTTAATGAAATAAATGTGGCATCATAATTCAGTTTTGCGAGTCAGGGTGAATATCCACTAAAGTGGAGAAATAAGAAAGAAGAGCTTATGGATTGATGAACCATCATGAAAGCTGAAGCAATTGCTCTTGTTAACACTTAAGGGCAAAACTGGGAAATTCTTGTTTCTCTCCTGCCTGCACTCCCAAAAATGTATCTAGTTAATGCCTGTAATTCATGTTTTCTGACTTGGGCCTGAATCCAGTAGCTACTCCCAAGTAGAGTAGAGACACTTGCATAGGATTTTGGTAAGTCGGTGTTAAGCACCATTAATTTTAATGGGTTTATTGTAGTTGGTTCAAGCACTTTGATTCAGACCTACATGTATACATGGGCAGATGTTCTTTATTTCATCACTGCCTGAGAAATAGAAGTCCAGTGGTAAAACTTCTTCCATTACTGCATTGCGAGTCTGTAAACTGCAGCACTTTCTGAATTTCTCCATGCTGGGCAGCTTTTAAAGTCACTGAACTTCTTTCTATAGAGAGGAGGTCATCCTCCTCTACACAAATAGAACAGACATTTGTTTCCTATCAGTGGAGATTTTTTGCCAAATGTGACATTTCTTGGTAATAAAAGTAGATAACTTTCTGAGAATTAAAGATACAATGGCCAAAATCTAGAAGGAGGGGATTGTATCTAAATGGTCTAATCCTATGAAAGGTGTTTGGTGTGGTTTTTTTAAGTGTTCTTGCATTTCAGAGAAATACTGGCAACTAAGGGGTGAAACAGATGGGCAGGTAAAAGTGGCTTGAAGCTGCTTTTTCTGAAGCCACACTGAAATCCCATCAACCGTACCCCCGGCTCCCAAGGCAGCTGGAGTGTGCCTGTCATGACCACATGGCACAGCTTCAAGCCATGCTGCTGGCTGCTTGTTTTGGCCATCTGTTTCATCCCTAAGTGCATGTAGAATTGTTGCATTTGTTCATTACAATCAATGGGACAAGGTAGTTTCAGTCAGTTTTTCCCTGTTGATTTTGATTGGATTGAAAACTGATTTTCTCGGAATTGAGAAGATGTGTGGGAGGGACCATGGTACAATTATACGCAACCTGCTATGAATACAAAATGTCCTTGATTCATTTTCCAGCATTTACAGTTTAAAAGATCAGAACACAGAACATTTGGTTTGAAAATTAATTCAGTAATGCTAAATGTTAAAATCTGGGAAATTAAATCACCATAAACACTAACAACTGGGATTGTTTGATTAGTGTCACTGATGTTGTTGTGTGACTTCAAGTTGTTTCCAACTTATGGCGACCTAAGGTAACCCCCTATCATGAGGTTTTCTTGGCAAGATTCCTCAGAGAGGCTTTGCCATTGCTATCCTCTGAGACTGAGAGCGTGTGACTTGCCTAAGGTCACCCAGTGGGTTTCCATCAATCTGAGATTTGAATGCTGGTCTCCAGCATCATAGTCCAGTGTGCAAACTACACCATGCTGGTTATCAGTATTATTATCATTAATTAACTCACAATTTATAACATTAGTGTTGGCCAAGCCATTGAATTTGCAGAGAATGGCATGGTGGTTGTCACTGTTGACCTTGGGGGAGATCATAATGTTATTGGCTCCTTCAAATGGCCTTTTTTTTTTTTTTTTCCTTTTAAAAATGTCTTCCTCCAATCTAAATTTTTTACTCCTTATGGGGAAAAAACCCCTTAATATGACTGTCACCTGGGAATGGTGGGCATCCATCCCATCTGGAACTGTCAGGTTTTGAAAGAGTGTCCCAAAGCATGGGATCTCATCTTACAACTTTTTCAATTTAGTTTGTCACTCATCTGCATCTCTCGCCTTTCTTTCCACCCCAACCAACATGGACATTAAACATAGGAGCCAAAAATCCCAAATTAAATCTGTGGCATCTTCAATTTTAATGATCATATATCTAACACATCTGTTCTTCTCTACAGCCATCTTACCTTAACTGTATGATTAGAAGCAGATAGGAAGAGGAGGAGAAGAAGGAGGAGGAGAGTAAAAAGCAGAATGAAAGGGGTAGAGGAGAGAAAGAAGCCAAGAGAGAAGGAAATGGGAAATGTGCTTAAGCAAAACTTTTCACAGTTATTCAAGTGCATAGCACTGTTTAAGCAAGATTACAAAGTGATCCATTGTAGTTCACCCCAAATAATATTATGAAAAAGTGTGTATTATGCCATAATACGCCATAGAAACTAGTCCAGAATGCAATCAACAGAGGAAGAGAAGTTGTTGAAGAGAGTCCCAGTGCACTCCTCCACCACCTAGAAAGACTCCAGAAACTTTCATTCTATATAGTAATTTCAGGCCTAAAAGGCCTGACATTGTGAAAGGGTCAAGGCTGCTTGGGGGCCTTGAGCAAACAAAACACACATTCCATTCCAAGACATGCTTTTTCTTTTCCATTCAGTTTCTCTCTAGTTTCCCCAATTCAGCTCTTCTACTCCACAAACCCAGCTCTTCCACTCTGAGCTGGGCTCTCTCTCCCTTCCTACTGTCTTCCCAAAGAAATAATACAGATTAACCTATCTAACAAGGGAGTCATGTGATGAATTTCCTCCAATTCTCATATTTCTTCTGAAGCCTTCCTGTTTTACTCAATGTGACAAAGAAACACCCACACAATAAATTCTAATAAATTCTAACAACCCAGTTCTCCAGATCATATTTTTAATTTCAGTGTCCATTGGGAAATCTAAGGGAATAAGGATAATAGCTAGACAAACATAGTGAATTAATAACTCAATGAGTTAATTAGCATGCTGATTACAGGCTCTGAAAGGAAATGGTGATAAAATGGTGTTGACAGGCTTCTGTCTGAGAACCTGATGAGGTGTCACCAGCTGCACACTGCTGCAAAAAAAAAACAACAAAAAACATGTGGCCCTGAAGATATTGGATTATAACTCTCAACAATCCTAGCCACCAACACCAATGTTGAAAGATGATGTGAGGGAAGTCCAACAGCATCTGCAAAACAACATATTTCCCACCCTTGCAGATGCACTATCTGACATGATATAAGATATGTATTAAAATATAGCAAGAATCCTGTTGGGCAATTATGAATGTATAACCTAGAGCCTTATCACATGAGAAAAGAAAGCCAAAATGGAGCCAGAAAGTAGTGGCTTTCTCCAAGCCTCTCCATTTGTCATGAAGCATTTCCATTCTCTTCTTGAGGGAGACAGTCATAAAAGTGTGTCTTTTGTCATGCTTGAAAAAATCTGTTTGGCGAAAGGCACACTTTTATGACTGTCTCCCTTGGGAAGGAGAATGGAAATGCTATAACAGCATGCGGAGAGGCAAGGAGACAGCCGCTTCTCTCCGACTCCATTTCAGCTTTCTTTTCTCATGTGAAAAGGCTACTAGAGTTGCGCACTTGTGACTGATTTGTATTCACAATCCCTACATAGCCCCTAGTTTAGAGGATACATAGGGATTGTGAAGGTCTCCCAATCTCCACTTACTGGGAACCTGCTGCTGCTATGAATGAGAGTCTGTTCCCTTGTTGATCAGGAAGCTGCTTATGGATGGTCCCACATCTCTTTGTATGAGCAATCTCTGGCATGAGAAGAAATTTCAACAGGATTCCTGCATCTAAGAACATCAGTTAGCTGCTTCCCAACTGACAGGGAAAGAAACCCCCATCAGTTGCAACAATTGCTGCCCAGTTTGTAGAGAATTTGGGGGGGGGGGTTGCTATGGGATTCAATGCATAGCACTATAACTACAGTGCTTACACATTTCTAACTGCAATAGGATTCTGGTCCTAATTACTAGTTCATCAAAATGTCAGAGCTTCTTGTTCTTTGGTCCTCCAGATATTTTAGGCATCATCTCCCAGAATCTTTGACCATTGGCCAACCTGGCTTGCGCTCCTGGGAACTGAAGCCCAAAACACCTGGGCGGCCTAAGGTTGAGAACCACTGATTTAGACAATATATTAGGACATCCTTTTCATTCACTTAACATAAAATAAGCACTTTCTCATACCAGATGTTGGAAGATGTGCACTACTCTTGGGACCAAATTTATAATGGAGAAAGAAAAAAAAGCAATAGCTTCTGGCCTAGATCCTAGAGCTACTACTGCAAATGGCAGTTGCCTGCATATTCATTTCTGTATTTGCCCACCACACTGATCATATAGTTAGGGCTGTCATCTTCGGCATTTGCAGTCACCTGCTAGAAGGGAAAGGTGAGATGAATTCCATACCAAAGTCCCTTCAAACAGTTCAGTGACACTGTCAAAGATCTCAGCAGTGCTCATTCAACTAAGCATCACATATGGATAGTGTGACTTATTTTACCAAACAGGGGTGTCTTTGATTAAATTATTTAGAATCAACAAAATTACTAACAAGGAGTCATTATGGGATTTTCAATGTTTAGGTTTGGTATAATGACAAAAGACTCCATGTGATTTCTCATTGGTACTGCACAGGTTCTGATAAACAGTCATTATTTATCTTAGCTTCTCCTTGAAATAAAGCGTAACTGAACAGAGAATGATGGTTTTAGATATTCTTCCCTGTATATTTGTAGAATCTGCAGCTTTCAAGTTCTTTCCATTGTTCTGGAGGGATAATCTTTTTATTTACAAAAACAACAACCTCCGTGTTTCACCTGCACACCTGTTTACAGGAAACTAAAAGATGCACCAAGTAAACTATCTGCCAGCTGCATAACAATTGCTCTGTCATTGCCTGAGTACAATTCAGTTCCTTAAAAATATTATCAAATTAAATAGGAGGAGCCATCCTGTACATTTTCTTTATGGTGAGGCAGAGGTGAAAACTGAGTAAAAGTCTGCCTGGGGTTAGCCTCTAGTTTCTTAGCCCTTAGCTTAATCTTCCCCCAGGCTGGCACCCTCCAGATGTGTTAGATTGCAACACTCATCATCCCCAGCCAGCATGGCTGTGGTGGCTGGAATAATGGGCATTGTGATATAAGACATCTGGAGGATGCCAGGTTAGAAAAGATGGTGCGATGTCTAGGAACTAGGATTGCCCCCATTTAGTGGGGCAGGAGTACATCGAGCTTTTAACACTAGCTTAATGTGAAGCAGTAATAAGCTTTAATCCAATGGATAGTTACACCTAAAGTAGGCTGAGGTCCTATACAGATTTCCAGAAATAATCCAGATTGAGACCATTTTAACTGTCCTGGCTCAGTGCTAGGGAATCATGGGAACTGTAGTTTTTTCTGAGACATTGAGCTTTCTCTGTCAGAGAGCTCTGGTGCCACAATAAACTACAGTTCCCATGATTGCCTAGCATTGAGCCAGGACAGATAAAGTGGTCTCAAGATGGGTTATTTCTGGCAGTCTCATAGGCCCTGAGTCAAATTCTAAATGGTGCATCACCATTTATATAGATCCTATTTGATTCAATTGGTTTATTCTAATTGGAATCAGCAAATAGGTTTAGGTTGGAGTGGGAATCACAAAGGCCTCCAGATGTTGTTACACTGTAAGTCCTAACAGCCCTAGCCAGCATAACAAATGGCAATACTAGAATTTCAAGGTAAAAACATATTAAAAGCCACACAATTCCCAGCAGAGCGTGATCTACATGACAAAAGTATAAACTTTATCACATGGATGTACTAGTTCATGCCCTCCTGGATTCCCAATCCAGCCCCAGATGACTATGATTATGCTTTCCCAAATTTTGGACAGTTTGTCCAGGTTTTCCCCATCCAAAATGGCTGATATGCCTCCCCCGTGTCTTTATTACTGATAGTCAGAGACAGTAACACTGATATATTTGGTTACACCCTTTTGTCTTTGAACCTGCCCACCGAAATCTGACCGTGGAGGACCTGTTTGAATTTAAATTTTGGCCCTTGGGCTGAAAGAGATTCCCCATCATGGCTAATATGTTCCTATTAAATGATGAAAAATCCAAATACAGAGCCTAAAGTTGGCAGTCCTTCGAAGAACAATCCTCAGTTGACTGACCTTCCAAGCACTTTCCTTGTAGTTTCTGATGTTTCAAAAAGAGCAAGGCAGATTTTCAATGACCTCCAGTTGTCATTCCTCACAGTGAAAGAATATACAAGTTACTGGATTGTCATCAGAGGATAGTTTTTGATCTTCATACGTACTTCATACATTCATTAAAGGAATAATGAATAGATTTGCAGTGGTTAATTCTTAGACTGAATGTTTTTGTCTGAGTGGCCCAGAGGGGGATATGGTGCGCTATGTCAGGAAAGGTAGCTGAAAAGGGCAGATGCATTTAGTTAATCATTAATATACAAAAAGAATTTAAATCAGCTACATTTGCATTGGAAGGGGGGAAATGAATAACAAAAGAAATCTTATATTTAGATTGGAAGGGGAGAAACTAAATAAGTGTATGATAAATTATCACATACGTTTAAATGAGACATTTGTACTAAATCCTTACCAACATTAAGTTGAAAAAATGCCATCTCTGATTTTACTCCTACCACATCCCTTTCATATTTTTAGATTGAAAGAAACAGTTTCATGGTTTTTTTAAAAGTACCGTACATTTCTCATCCACCTTACTAGAAGACCTTCTCATGCTTTTCCTTTCTTCCTCCCTTTATAAAATCATTTCCTTACTCTTCTCCTTTATGAAGTCCTCCAGATCTTATAAGATATAAAGAAATGTTTGGTTTCAGTAATATACCTCCTTCATTTATTATATTGCCACAGTCCTCTGTCACTTTATTGCACACCGGTGATTGTTGTTTTAACTCTGTTTATTTTTAACTTGTAATTGATTTAATAACTTTTTAAGGGGTGGGTGGGAGGTAATTTGTTTTTACTGTTGTACTGTATTTTTACTGTAGCCCCAATTGATCTCAAAGGGGCAGGGTAAAAATAATTTTTATTATTATTATTATTATTATTATTATTATTATTATTATTATTCATTGTTTATAAAGATGGGGTGGAAATGGCAAGAATCAGTTACTGGGAGTGCTGACATTAAAAGCTCTTAACACAATTCATACCACTGGAACTACTCTTGAGTACAGAGTTTTAATTTTGTTAGAATTTTGTAATTCCCCAGTCCTGAGAAACCAAAGGAAAGCAAGAAATAGGTTTGCAAAACTCCAGTAATTTTGGATTTAAAAAAAACAGCTGAGAAATGGAAAATTGATTTGCTCTTTTGTAGTCTCTTTTAATTAATTTATAAATTAATTAATAACTTAATTCTGAAATTAAATTAACCTCAAATTCCTTAATTGTTTTAGTGAAATAATAAATTTAATTGTTGTCCCCTTTGATTTTAAGCAGTTAATATCACTGTGTAGTGTTGATCCTCACTCAAAAGTATGTTTGGTAGTATTTATTTCTAAGTGTGTTTCATTTCAAGTGTTCAACTCTTAAGGTAATAAAGGGTTTGATACTATGTGTCCATTACAAAGAGCACAAGAATGTATACCATTAAAGATTTGCCTTCAATGACATATAGGTTGTTACTGACCAAATACCTTGAGATTTTAAAGGCATACTAAAAAGAAAGGCAGATAATTCCAATCAACACATTTCTATGATTTTTTCTGTTTTTCATTAGTCATATACTGTGCCCTGAAATTAGAATGTACATTCATGTCTACAGTTCTCTTCCATTGATTGTTACAGGAGACAGAAATAACAGTAATAACAACATGACCTGTATTCACTTGGTAGTCCCAACTAGAGAAGATCCACTGAATCAATGAGTGTTTCTTAAGTCAACACTTACATGTTAGTAGTTTCAGTGGGTCTCTTCTTTTTAAGAGTAGCAATTGGTTTTGGGACTTTAAGCATAAAGCAGTCCATTGGTTGAGGTTGAGATTAGTCTCCTTTGTCTGAAATGCTTGGGACCAGTTGTTTTTTGGATTTTGGAGGGTTTTTTGAGGTTTTGGAATCAAATCTAAACATTGGTTTATGTTTCATGTCTGCCTTATAGTCTCAAGATATTTTTTAATAATTTTATGCATGAAACAAATTTTGTCTACATTGAACTGTCAGAAAGCAAATGTGTCACTTATCTTAGCTACCCATGTGGACAATTTTTGTATTTTGGAATATTTTGGCTCTTGCAATTTTGGATAAGTAAGACTCAACCTGTACTGGGAGCAACATTCACAGAGGCAGTCTCCACTTACCATTCTCTAACTAGAGACTGTGTTCATAGTTCATAGATCTGTGTTGCTCAAGATTGAAGTTTATGAAATGGAATAGCCGCTCCAATTGTGTTGCAGAGGGGCGGGATAAAAATAAATTTTATTATTATTTTATTATTATTATTATAGGATTGACTACTGCTAAGTTTCGTTTACAGGGTAGTTCAGATTCTTTTAAAAGTGCATTTTAGCCATCTTGAATATCTTTTGTTAGGAGAAAGGGAGGCTATTATCTCAGCAGATAAATCAGTAAATGATTGAAAATCTTCATTTCAACTACTGGGTGGATCAGTCACACATAAACCTAATGCTTTTTTTCAGTTATAGAAAGAAATGTAAGCTGACAAATAGTAGCTGCCACCCACATTTAGAAGGAAAAATAATTCCCTATAATTTCAACTTCCTTTATCGTAGCACACAAAGGGCAAGGAAGGAGGCAGTGTGATTCATGGTTTGAGTGTTGTACAAGGATTCTGAGAGACCAGGATTCAAATCCCAGCTCAGCCCTGGAAACCCACTGTGTGACCTTGGGAAATCACTCTCTCTCAGCCACAGAGGGAAGCAGTAGTAAACCACCTCCAAATCAGTCTTGCTAAGAAAACCCCAGAATAGGATTGTCAGACTTGAAAGTACATAAGAAGAAAAACAAAGGGAAAATAGCCTCAAAAATGAATGTGTGCTATATTATTATGGCCCTGCAAATAACAGTCAGCTAACACTTGCTTGATATCTGTTCTGGCAGTTATCCAACAAAATACTTGTAAAGTAGATAGTACCAAAGATTTCTGTAAGAGGGAAACTGAAAACTTCCTTTTTAAGTAGTTACTCAGTAAATGAGCTGAATCACTGTCACCTGACCATTTTAGAAGTTTCTTTTAAATGACGCAGCTACAAATAACATTGGTGCAAGATTTACCAATAGCCTCAAAAAAAAATAAGCACATCTGCAAGCATAAAGAGAGTGAAAACAAGAGAAGTAGTTTGACAAAAGGAACATACAATGGCAAACAGAAGACTTTGAGTGCCTGCTTACACATGTTGTAGCATAACACTGTAATTAAATTAAAACACGGACAGTCTAATTATATATGTTACTGTTTTCTTTCCTACAGGCAACTTCAAAAGATAGTACATGATATCAAGAAAAATGAGAGTGGAATAATGAGCAAGTTCAAGAAGTAAGTTGTGCATATCAATCATTTACATGACCCAACGTCTTACCCTTTTTTATTCATTTATCATGCATATTTTGGAAGTAATACAGGTTCAGCATAAGCCTAAACTTGTTTGCTAAGAAGTAAGTGCCAGTGCATTCATCGGGGCTTACTGCCAGGTAAACAATCAGGAAGGGAAGGGTAACTGTATTGCAAGGAAGGTGAATTCCATCAGGGATAATTTAGGGGTAGAGGCCACATCCTAGTTGTGGGTAGGACTTAAGCCTGAACTGAGCTGAGCTAGAACTAAAACTGGGAATAGCTATCCCTTTTCTCTTTTTGCCACCCATGTTCCCTTCCCTTTCTTCTTCTTCCCCACTGCCCAATAGACGCCTTTTCAGACTGCACAATTACAGCAGTATAAATTCCTCCTTAAGTGCAATAGTGGCTGCATACTATGAAATTCTGCAATTTGAGGCCCTCAAGCTCTTAGCTGGACATTCTTAATTGTTGGTGTTGTTTCAGTGTGCCTTCAAGTCATTTCAGCCTTATAGTGACCCTAAAGCAAATCTATCATGGGGTTTTCTGATACCAAGAGTGTGTGACTTGCCCCAAGTCACCCAGTGGGTTTCCATGGCTGGGCAGGGATTCGAACCCTGGTCTCCAGAGTCATAGTCCAGTGCTCAAACCAGTATGCCATGATAGCTCCATCTGCCATGCTGGCTCTATCCCTCCCTAAGCTACAAATCCCAGGAGTCCATAGAACGTTGTCATGGCAGTTCAAGTAGATTCATAGTGCTATAATTGTCTAGTGTGAACAGAAGAATAAAAGATTATTGGGTTGCTAATTGAGAACTTTTGAAAAGAAGCTGAGAGCTTCATGGAATTAGGCTAAGGGCTACAAGAGACACAAGGCATTTTGCTGTCTGAGACAAAGATCCACCCCACCCCCTGTTGCACAGATAGAAACAAAGTGGAGTGGCAATTCAAACTTCCAATCCTGACAAACTTCCAATCCTTCCAATCCTGACAAAGTGGACTGGCGATTCAAACTTCCAATCCAGGGTCTTCCACTGTTTCTGAGAACATCAGGGTAGTTTAAGGGGCAGACTGGGTGGCACACATAAATCTGCTCACTAACAGAGGGGTATGGCTAGGGGAGTCATGAAGAATGCTTCTAGAGCTGCCATTGTTTTCAGTATCTGCTGCCTGAAGTAGTTGCCTGCCTCTCCCAAATTGTTGCAGTCCTGATAAGAACACACTTCATGTGGAGGCAACGTTTTGGAGTGACCAGACCTACTCAGTACCCCATACAGTGGGTGACCTGGCCTCCATGGACAGAGACTCTGTGTGTTGTGCAATGTGGCCCTCCCCAAGTATACCCATTGACTCTCCATGACACTCCAGCCTTCTTAACATAGGGCCTTTGTAGACTGCTAGAAATAGTGCAAATTGATTTCACTTTAACTGTCCTGGCTAGGGAATCATGGAAATTTTATTTATTTTTTCTGCAACATTGACCCTTCTCTGTCAGAGAGCTCTAGTGCCACAATAAACTACAGTTCTGGTTTACCTGAGCTGGCTTAAAATTAGAAGTGGGCGGCATCCTGATAGTATCAGATACATTTAGCTACCAAAATTGCCGCCCAGCTGCAACCCGGCTCCATCGCCGCTCCAAGGGGCGCTCTGGTGGCCATTTTTTCAAGCTGGAAAACTCCTGTTTCAAAAAGAGGTGCCTGGGAGTGGGGATGGACCCGGGCTGCATTCGAGCGGCGATTTCAGTGGCAAAAGTTTTCGGCTTCGAAAACAAGCGCAAGGACCACTCCTTGGAGCAGCGATGGAGCCGGGCAGCAATTTCAGTGGCTAAATGCATCTGATACTATCAGGATGCTGCCTACTTCTAATTTTAAGCCGGCTCAGGTAGGCTAGTTTATAACCGAGTGTGATAGTCACAATAATAGCAGATCATTATCCTCATAGCAATAACAGCAACAACCATCCAGCCCAACTTCAAAGGAATTCCACTAAAGCTGTGGCAGAGCAATTTTATAATACCCATACCCAAGAAAGCTAATCTCTGGAGTAACAGTTTTGAGGCCAACTATTGTATATTATCCTCTTAACAGAAAACACACTTCAAGATTGGCATTTGAACTCTTCTCTCCCCCCTGACAGTGGCACAATAATAACTTGTCAACTGTTTCAACAGACATGATAAAAAAAAAACGATGGTGTTGTTCTCCCTCCTTTAGAAAGCATGCAGGAATAACTATTGCCCTGTGCCACAACTACTGTGTGTGCATGTAACTCTGTATTTATCCTTGAAACAGTGGTCTAAATATAGACAACTTGCAAAAAGGCACCCTGCAAATGGAATCCTTTCCTATTAGATCACACATCACTCTTGCAATTATTATCTTCCTTTTTCAAGACAAAACCTGTCCTCTGGCTCTGTGAATTCTTACACTTCTTCTTAGCTCTAAAATGGGAGTGAGGAACCTCAGGCCTGTGACCTGGCTGCAGTCTGCTAAGCCTTTCCTCTATACCCAGTGTGGCAATGGGGCTTGTGGGGGAGCTCCACTGGTTTTAGTAAAGCTTTCTAAAAAAAACAAATTGCCATACAGTATTTAAAAGAGGGAACTTTCACACATTTGACCCCCCCTCCCCTTTCAAAAAATGCCTAGAGTCACAATGAAGCACTGGGGATGGAGAATAAGGAGACAGAAGGAATGGGGTGATTCTGGTCCCATCTACGATTAAAACATGCTCCCTAAGAGAATGCAGTTGTATTCTGTAAACCAGATATAGGAGCTTGTCGCATAGCTAAATAAAACATTTTACCTGAACCGAATTTAATTTTAATTCGGGCTGCATCCAAACCTTATCACAAAGATTTTGCTACCGAAATCGCCACCCAAATGCACCCCGGGTCCATCCCCACTTCCAGGCCATTTTTCAACCCAGAAAACTCCCGTTTCAAAAAGAGGCACCTGGGAATGGGGATGGACCTGGGTTGCATTTGAGCGGTGATTTCAGTGGCAAAATCTTTGTGATAGGGTCTGGATGCAGCCCAATATAAAATTAAATTCAGTTCAGGCAAAATGCTTTATTTTAGCTATATGATAAGCCTCATAGATAAATGTAGGGGGGTTGCAGACTGCCAGAAATAGTGCAAATTGAGTCCACTTTTAGGGTTAGGGTTAGGGTTAGGGAATCATGGGAACTATTTTATTGTAGCACCAGAACTCTCTGACAGAGAAGGCTCAATGTCTCAGAAAAAAAACAATTCCCATGATTCCCTAGCACTAACCCTAACCATAAAAGTGGACTCAATTTGCACTATTTCTGGCAGTCTGCAACCCCCCATTGTTGCACTGCAACTCCAGATGTTGTTGGATTGCATGCTTTCCAACTGTCTTAGTTTGGAACAGGCAGTCTCAATTAAACCTGTCATGCCACTTTTTCAGCTGCTTGTAAACTGTCTTTTAGGTTTTCTCTCCTCCTCCTTACATATTCCCCCTTTTGTCTTCAGCTACTCCAGTTGCTGCAAACAGAATTCAAAATTCAAAAGTAGTTTGTGCTCAGTTAAGTCAGCAGGGGAGAAGGGAGCAGAATCTTGTTCTTCCCCTAAGACTCAGGCAAAACAAACTATTCCTAACTTGTGGAATCTTCCTCATTTTTTATTTATTTATTTATTTATTTATTTATATATTTTGCCATTGTGACCATACATAGGGCCTGAACAGAGTGCCACAAATAATCCATCTTGAGACCACTTTAACTGCCCTGGCTCAGTGCTAGGGAATCATGGAAACTGTATTTTATCGTGGCACCAGAGTTGTGTTACAGAGAAGGCTCAGTGCCTCAGAAAAAAACCTACAATTTCCATGATTCCCTAACATTGAACCAGGACAGTTAAAGTGGTCTCAAACTGGATTATTTCTGGCAGTTTGTTCAGCCCCATAGATGTTGCTTGGCCACGGGTTTCCCAGTTTTCATCTTTGCATTGTGGGAGGATATGGGACTGCAGCTCCATTTGCTATGCTGGCTTGAGTGAATGGAAACTGCAGTCCATCTGGATGAGCACACTTTGCTCACTCCCCTTGTAAAAGGACAGAGGTGGGCAAAAGAGATCAAAGATGGATCTGATGCCACAGCCACACAACTGTTGAAACAAAATGCTGCCAATTTCTTTTTTTCAGAGAGTCTCAAAGGTGCTACAAGATCTCTCTACATACTGATTCTGCAGACTAACATGGCTATATCTTTGAATTCAGCCAAACAACTGGTTATTCATAAGCAGGGTGTGAGGCAATTGCAGATATTTATGAAAATGAGAATATCATGTAGGAGCAGGTTCTCTCATAAAGCTGCTGAAAAGGGGGAATATGTAAAGCATGCACTCGATGAGATTTTCTTTTCCAAACAAAACTTCTAAAATCCTTAGTGTTCTACCGAAAGGGTTGCCATTTCTCTTGGTCTGGAGCTGGCAAGAGTCTATTTTAATGGGAGCTTTATTAATGAATAAACCCTTGAGAAACAGTGGCTGAATAGTCTTGTATAGGTAGGATGACATTTTAACAGCTATCAGGGGTGTCTTAAGCAATCTGTTAACTGGGATGTAAAGAGAACAGGAGATTAGTAAGATCAAGCATGTCCAAATGCACAAGCCATTAGCTGATATGGGAGTGCTTTGTATAGAAAAGGAAGAGAAGAGGAAGTTTTGACTGCAGCAACAAAGCTACTTTGAGTCCTAGAACTAGGTCACCATTTTGTGACCCTTGCACAATTGCCAGAAACATCTCAATGATAGTTTGCAAGCTGACTGCACACTGATGCTTTACCATGCTGAGCAAGTCAAGGAAATGAATTGAAGCATAGAAAGAAAGAGGAAGCAACATTGAAAAGAATGTGTGGTGGTAATAAATTTGAACAGTCCTGAAAACAAAAGAGGAGCTGGTGGGTCATGATGGAATATCTGTATCTTATAGTAATAATAATGCTGGTGATAATAATAAATGATGATGATGATGATGATGGAAGATGAACTGAAGATAAGGTATATTCTGTCATTCTAACAGAAGGCCTTGTTGCAAAGAAAAACATAGCTTTTGTTGTTATTGTTCAGCAGATGTGTTGTCTGTTAACAACTGTGAAATTTCCTCACAAGGGAATTCTTTTTGCAGTGCCCTGCTCCTGCACATTTAACTTCAGCTGCATCAGTAGATGTTACCAAATGATAAAGTCTTTATTGATGCAGTTTGAAGCATCACCTGCTGATTCCTGCAGCACAAGCGTCTCATAAAGTCACAACAGCAAGCTCAACTAGTCCTCCCCTTAATTAACCAACAGTGCTCCTCTTTATGAACAAGCTTGTAAAGTTTTATAGCTTTGATTCTCAAACCGGTTCAGCAAGGCTGCATGACCTATTAAGGGCATCATTCCATTAACTTCAACTGAGAAGTGCACTGTTAAAGGGACAGCTGTATGATATTCTTAGCAGATCCAAAGGGGAAGTGAGTGAAGACCTTCCTAAGTGTGGATGCTCACTCAGTGATACAGGTTGAGTCTCATCTGGATTTCTGAAATATTCCAAAATATTCCATATGGGTGTCTGAGATAGTGACGTCTTTGCTTTCTGATGGTTCAATGAACACAAACTTTTTTCATCCACAAAATTATTTTAAAATATTGTGGATAAAATTACCTTCAGGCTATGTGTAGCCTGAATATACCTTCAGGTACATTCACAACATAAATGAATTTCATGTTTAGGCTTGGGTCCCATCTCTAAGATATCTCATTATGTATATGCAAATATTCCAAAATCCAAAAAAAGAACCCCACAAAAAACTTCTGGTCCCAAGCATTTAGGATAAGTGAAACTCAGTCTGTACTACCCAGAAGACTAGGGTGCATTCATGGTTTAATCCCATGTATAAGCGAGACCATTATAGAAATAACCTTTGTAAGCTGACAAACCAGCTTGAGAAACACTGTTTTTCCTTTTCTCCTATTGATGTTTAGGTTTCAAAATGAACAAGTGGCCTTAATATGCAAAACTGGAAAAAATACATGGGACCGGTATGATGATTTTAGAATTGCATGTGTTCTGGTTGTTCAGGATGTTCAGTTGCCTGCTTTCAGTGTAACAATGTTTGTCTTTTCTCCAAGGTCTCACCAGAGTTTATAGAGCAACATTCAGATTCCTTCATCTCTCTTACATCCAGTCCCTTAATAGGGACTTCATAACCTCAGAACTTCAAAGTGTTATACCCTCAGCTTCTAGAGCTGCCCAACCAGCATGGTCACTTTTCCAAACTTTGCCTAACCCAGACTTTTCCAACCTAGATCCCTCCAGATGCATTGGATTAAAAGGGAGCTTGTTGGAAGGAGGCTGAGCTAAGCAATCACTGAGCATGGAAAGGGAGGCCTACAACTACAGCTCCCAGGATGATTCCAAAAATAACTTTTTCAGGCTGTGTTTGTAATTCTGCAATTCCAGAAATAGAAACTCTGAATGTTTCTCATCCATCTTGTAGTTTGCTGTAGTTTCCAGATTAAATTTTAAAGCAGGCATCATCCTGATATTATGAGAAGGATTTAGCTGCCGAAATTGCTTCCCAGGTCCATCCCGGGTCCTTCTCCGCTCACAGAGGTGCTCTGGCAGCCATTTCCATAAGTCAGAAAACTCCCAGCTTTGAAAAGAGGCGTGCTGAGCCCCCCTGGGAGCGGAAATGGTCCCGGGATGGACCCAGGCGGCGATTCTGGTGGCTAAATCCTTCTGATAATATCAGGATGCCTCCCGCTTTAAAATTTAATCTGGATCAGGTAAGCCGGTTTTAAAATGAATTTGATAAGCTTCTTAATTGCCATTGTTCCATTCTCTGGAATCCTAGTTTTAGTAGTTTGTTGTGGTACCAGAGCGCTCCGACAGAGAAGGCTAAATTTGTTCATTTATTTATTTATTTATTTATATGCCACCTTTCTACCAGATGGGACCCAAGGCAGCTTCCAGACCAACAAATTAAAAATGTTTACAAAATGTTTTAAAACAAATTTAAAACACTATAAAACCATTTTAAAATCACACAAAAGTTAAAAACAAATGAAAGATAAATCTCACTGCTCAACCATTAAAAACATGCTTAAATAAAAATGCCTTTGCCTGCCAGTGAAAGGCAGGCAGAGAGAGGGCCAGCCTAGTTCCAGATGGTGGCAGCAGCCACCAAGAAGGCTCTCTCATGTCATCACCTAGCAAGCCTGGGATGGTGGCATGACTGAAAGAAAGCCTTCCTCTGATGATCTTAAAGCTCTGGCAGGTTCATATGGGTAGATTTTCAAATAGTCTGGCCCTAAGCCATGTAGGGCCTTATAGGTTATAACCAGCACTTTGAATTGTGCTTGGAAATGATCCAGTAGCCAGTGAAGCAGTTTCAATAAGGAAGTTATATGCTCCCTATAACTGGCCCTGGTTAGCATTCTGGCTGCTGCATTTTGAACAGTTTCCCAACTGTTTCAAAAGGCAGTTCCCCATAGAGTGCATTACAGTAGTCCAAATGGGATGTAATCAGGGCATGTGTTACCGTAGCCAGATCTGACATCTCAAGGAACGGGTGCAGCTGGCACACTAGTTTTAGCTGTGCAAATGCACTCCTGGTCACTGCTGAAACCAGACTCAGACTTGAGTCCAGGAGAACACCCAAGCTGCGAATCTGGAATTTCAGGGGGCATGTAACCCCATTCAGCACAAGCAGAATCCTTATTCCTTGATGTGCCTTACTCTTGCCTGGATTAAGTTTCAATTTGTTTGCCCTCATCCAGTCCATCACTGACAATAGGCCCTGGTTCAGTATCTCACAAAACTTCAAAATCCCAGAATTCCATAGCCTTAAACCATAACCAGTAAAGTACTGTTAAACTGCATTAATTCTGCAGTGCAGGTACAGTCCCAGTCTGTTTCAGCATAAAAAGATGTAAAAGGCTCCTGTGCCACCTTTGAGATTATATTTATAGCATAAGCTTTTGTGGACTCCAGTTAGATTCATAGAGTGAGGTCTCCTTAGACATCCAGGATTCCCTTAAATCTGCTTGCTTAAAGAGTTGAAATTTCATGAGCTGAGAACTCATCTTTGAGCAGACTTGCATCAGTATCAACTTCTACACTGGTCAGAATTGGAAATTCAACGGAAAGTCCAATTAGAAAAAGAGGACAGCTTCCACTTTTTCAACCAATAAAGTTGGACATCAGTCTCAGGATGAGAGATCTGGCTCAGAATACATGCTGGGTGCTTTCCAACATAAAGATTTGCCTTAAAATTGTAGAACCCACATGCTACTTGGCATTCTAAATATTACGTTCTAACTAACTAACACTTTAGCTACAATTGTCTGTGCATTGTCTTTCCTGCAGAAATATCTGTGCATGTGTGTAGAGACATATTTTTGACAGAACTGTCAGAAACCATAGATGTGTGCATTGTTATGTTCTTATTAAGTGTCTTCGAATGTCTCATTAACTGTGAGCGTCTGTTGCCATCAGCTTAATTTTATTTTGCTTTTTGCCAGCCGTTTGTGGCTATAGCAATCTTACTGAATGCTTCAGAAATTAAATATTCTACTTGTACTGTTCACAGGTTGACAAGCAAAGCACCACCCAGTGTACCACCAGTAGATTATGGTATGGATATGAATTTTTTTTAAATGTATTTACTAAATATTAGGGCTGTTGCAGACATACTGCTAAGTGTGGCTTAAGGAGCAAGGCTGTAGGCATATATATTTCAATTAAGGTGGGAGATATTTCTGTGTTTCTTTCCTTTGTAGGATGGGTAGCAGTTTATTGGTGCAGGCTCATATAACAAATTACCATTCACCTTGGATGGGATACTTAATGGTTACGAAAATCACCGAAGAAAATTACTAGAGTAACATTTCAAGAGTCCATTAGTGAATATTAAATGTACTATAAGAGGGTCTCAGTTGCATAATTGACTCTAATGGTCACATGCAAAATATTAATACTGTACAGCACAATAAAAACATTGGAAACATTTCTCTATTATTAGAGAAGAACAGACAAGCCATGGAAATGTTCCTTCTCTTTGAAGCCCTTGGCTTCAAAATGATATCTATCAAGCCTTCAGAGAAAAATCAGTCAAAATTTATTATGGTCCATAGATCCAAAAATGTAGGCATTCCATACAAGATATACAGAGAAAAGTAGTAATATCACTGAGCATTTGGAGTGCATTTTAAGAAAAACCATTTTAGATACTATTTATTCTCAAAAGTTCAGACTCAGAGTATAGAAAATGCCTTATTTTCCTTTTATTGTATGAAATGTTGGGGTTTTTTGAACAATATGAATCTGGAAGACCTATACCTCTGCAATCTGTCTTGTACTTAAGCCTATATTTATCTCTTGATGGCCAGTCACAAAAGGAAACAAGCAAATTTAGAAACGGAGAGGTGAGAAAAGCTTGTGCTAATATAAGCAGACATCTTTTACCTCTTTTTTAAATACATGTTAAGATTATTGGCCAGTTTGAAATTGACCCGTGCTTGTGAGGACACTGTTTTGGTTTTCCATGCACACAAGGGATGTTCCTTGTGTGACTGAGAAGCAGGAAATCAGTACAGTGGTACCTCTACTTACGAATGCTTCTACTAACGAAAAA
>JAIPUX010001880.1:31441075-31455477 GCA_020142125.1 Phrynosoma platyrhinos | reverse complement strand
AATGGCTGCTGAAACAAATTAATTTCGTAAGTAGAGGTACCACTGTATGTTAGTAGTAGCAGCACACTGCTTTGTGCTCAGAGGTGGCCCAAGACAATTTCTTGCCTGAAGCAAAGGACCAGATAACTCCCACTTCCATTCACATAAGAGAGGCCAGGTGAACTGGCAGTAGAATTTGACATCAACAACGTTGATAGGACAGCTTCTCAACCACACCAGAGGGCAGTGAACTACCTTAAGAGGCTTAGGGCAGGCCATGTAGCATCTTCCCTTAACACAGGCCTGCACAACATACGTCCTGGGGCTGCTTGCAGCCCGCCAAGGGATTTTGGGCAACCCTTAAGGATGTGGGACAAGGAGAGGCATGCAGAGAAGGAGGAGGAAAGAGGAAGGCTTACCCTGCAAGGCTCCTCTACCTCTTGGCTTTCTCCTGAGAAGGATGGGCAGAGGAGGAGGAGGACAGGTGGACACCCTCTCTGCAAGGCTCCTCCGCTGCTCAGCTTTCTGCCAAGGGGAAGTCCAGGTGGAAGAGAAGGACAGGTAAGGCTGCTCTGCTGCTCAGCTTTCTCTTGAGAGGGCTGAGCAGAGGAGGATGGAATTAATATGAATTAATTATAATTAATATTTATAATTACTATTAATTAATATTATTAATTAATTAATATTTAATTTAAACCTATCTGCAGCCTGAAGACGTTTAGCCATGGCTCAGTGCTATGGAATTCTGGGAATTGTAGTTTTGTAAGACATTTAGCTAGGCCTTAACACAGGGGGATCTAGATGCTGACACCACTGCCCTCTGCTGCAACTTCTACCATCTGTTCTCTGGAGCAGCCACCTTACTCTGGTGGCACCTGCACTGCAGAAATAATCCAGTTTGACATCACTTTTAACTGCCATGGTTCAGTGCTATAGATTTCTGGGAAGTGTAGTTTGTTGTGACACCACAGCTCTCTGACAGAGAAGGCTAAATGTCTCACAAAACTGCAATGTCAAATAGTAGAGCTGGCCCTGTGATTACTGGTTGGATGGACTAAAGGACATGCTTCTACTTAGAAGTTGGCCTATAGCAGGGGTAGGCAACCTTTCCCCTTTAAGGGCCGAGGGACTTCAGCTCCCAGAAGCCTCAGCCATGTTGGCCAATAGTCCCATGTTGGCCAATAGCTCCTGGGATTCTGGGAGCTGAAGTCCCTCAGCCCTTAAAGGGGAAAGGTTGCCTACCCCTGTCCTATAGATACAATAAAAAGCAAAGTTCATTCTGAATAAACATACCTAATATCCGGCTGTGGGGATATTTTAAGCCAGATAGAATTGCCTTCACTTAAAACCCCAATGCCCTATCTGTACTTGCATGACACCTGACAACCTATGAGAACTGACAAACATCAGAAGCAAGAACTAGCACAGAAAATTGTTTCCCATAAAACTCATGATGATCATATGGCTATCAAATCTTATCCATAATCATAAGTACCACTACAATTCATTAAAGTAATAAAATAATTTGGATTTTAATAATAAAATATAGGTTGAGTATCCCTTATCCATAATTTCAAAATCCTAAATACTCCAAAATCCAAAATTGTCCACATGGGTGGCTGAGATAGTGACACCTTTGATTACTTATGGTTCTGTGTACACAAACTTTTAAAAATTATGTATTAAATTACTTTCAGGCTCTGTGTATAAGGTATATATGAGAGATAAATGAATTTCCTATTTAAACTTGGGTCCCATCTCATTTTATATATATATGCAAATATCCCAAAATCAAAAAAAAAAAAAAAACACACTTCTGGTCCCAAGCATTTTGGATAAGGGAGACTCACTCTATATACTACTTGAGAGTTTCATAGTTTCAGAAATGAATAAGATCCAGAAGACAACACTAAAATTGTATTCATGGAATTTTCCTCTTCAAGTACGCTTAGAGAATACAACATTATACATTCAGCTATGTAGTTTACTTCTACTGATTTCAAAATTTTGGATCCAGATTTGTCATACTTAAAGTGTAACAGAGATAGATTTAATCTCTACTCACATCAATGGGACTTAAGTTACTCCAATTCAGAGATGTGGCGCTGTAGTCCTACCAATGTTATTGAACTGAAACCTTTGGCATTTCTCACCATTGGCTATGCTCACTAGAGCTGCTGGGAATTGTAGTTTAACAGCATCTGGGGGGGATACACCATTCCCGCCTAACTTAAGTCCCATTGATTGCAATGGATCTATACTAAGTATGATTAGGCCCAGATATGTCCTACTGGGCATAGATTGTGCTCATTTTTGTGAGATTAGTTTAAGAAAGAGCATATAGGTAATCCAAGATCTATAGCATTATTAAACACTAGTAAATGATGTAAGCAAATTGGTGCTTTGAATAGTTTAATTTTTTAAAGAGAGAGTTTATTTGGCAACATGCGAAATTGTGTGCATCAAAAAAAGATTTTGGCTAACCAATTAACTTTAATGTTTGCAGATGAAGAGGAACAGTGGTCAGATGATTTTGTAAGTATAATAATCACACATCCAAAATCGCACAAAAAAATTACCATAAATCTGAGTCGTGACATTTTTACTTTGATTCATCTAAGAAAAAATAAATGGCCAAGTATCCTTGGCCATCCAAAGTGAATCGTAGACAAGTCCTCCACAATGCTGTTATTCAGTCAACTAGAATATGTGTACATAGTTCTGATTTTAGCAAGCGTTGACTCACACATCAATTTGTGGTGCATACTGATGATGTAGGGACCACTTCTCCTTGGGCTATTTATTACCATCTGGCTGGCTGCTATTTCAATTCTCTACTGCATATACAGCCAGTGTGGTATGAGATGTGGGAAGTCCAGGTGAAATCCCCATAGTGCCATGAATTAATCATATAACCTTGGGCCAGTTACTCTCTCTTATTCTTCCTTACCTCACAGGGTTGCTGGTAGGAAAAAATGGAGACAAGAAAATCCATGTGCACTGCTTTGAGCTCATTGGAGGAAAGACAGGTTATAACTACCATTGGCCCTCCCTATCCACAGATTCAGCTATCCATGGCTTGAAAGTATTTTAAAATACTATAAAACTAGTACACAATCAAAGAGAGATTGAGAGGGAGGGATAGAAAATAAATAATTAAAACTCATTGAAGTGCTACCAGCAATTATGTCAGTGTTTTGTGGTTAGAATTCTTTTTTGGTTTGTTGCTCATAAACAGATGAACACATATTTTTCCTATGTCTCTGTCATAAGCTACTTTGCAAATTGACTCCCCATTTAGTGTGGGAATATTAAAATGAGTGAAGAGTTGTTTGAATTGTTTGTAAAGTGACTACAAAATTTCTTTGTGTTGTGACTAATCTGTGGTGTCCCATTCCTATCTGCAGTTGATCTGTAGAATCAAGAGTGATGAATGTATGAATTTTTAATATATTTTAATACAGGGGTAGGCAACCTTTTTGAGCCGGGGCTGGGTTGCTGTCCCTCAGACAATTGGGAGGCCGAAACACCATAAATAAATAAATAAATAAATATTTTTTAAAAAATTAAAAAAATATGCATGCACACTCTCTCAGCCCCAGAAAAGCCATGGCAAAACCCCTGTGGAGATTTTGCCAAGAAAACCCCAAGAACAAGTAATAACAACAATAATCAATATCATCATGGCAGGCGGCAGCGGAGGTGGCAGCAGCGGCAGGACCAGCCTGGGGCCGGTCCAAAGGCTTCGGGGAGCCGCATCTGGCCCCCGGGCCTTAGGTTGCCTACCCCTGTTTTAATATAAATGCAAAAAGGAAGATGGGGAAAGGAATGGAAAGAAAAGATAGGGAAAAGAAATACATAGAATATGATTGCGGGCTTAATATAGACATTAAATTAAACTGAGCTCATGTTCACAAAATATTTGCTTCGAGTAAATAAAAATGTAAACACAGATTTAATGGATTTGGAAGAATAACTGCTCATATACTCTAGCATTATTAAAAGGAAGGGATGTTGAATCTCTGAGCCCAAAGTGTGTTGTATCATTAAAAAGTCACAGCCTGCTAAGAAAATGAACCGTATACTATTTCCAGGATAGTGATGATTATGAGAATCCTGATAACCCCTCTGATTCCGAGACGTATGTGGTCCCCTCTGAGGAGCACTGTGATGACAGCTATGAGCCCCCTCCAAGCGAGCATGAAAATAAACAAATTTCAGCAGCTTTCTCATGTTCTGGCGGAGAGTATGCAGGTAATCATGATGTCTCACTCCTCACACTTGTTACTCTGTTGAACATCATCATTGATATAGGATCTAAAAGAAGGAGATGTAATTTAAATGCCAAATAGCTTCATGGGGGGGGGTGGATCGTGCATAACGGGAGATGGAATACATCCAAGATACCTTATTCTTTCAGTGATGTTGTTTTGTTACAATTGATTGTCTGCCAAAACCAGATTTTTATGACATAAAGGCCATTACAGCACCCAGTTATCAGATAATGGTCGCTGTCTGTAGATGGGAGGCTCCTTTTGGTTAACACCTCTGTATTTGTAGAACATTACACGTTGTATTTGAGAAAAGTCTAAGGCTGCTATTTTGGCTGGAATCCTAGGGAAGGTTTAAAGAGGAAGTGACTTCCACAAAATGTGTTACTCGCTATGTAGGCAATATTAGTATGTGAAATTCAAATGTAACTTTGTATATGGCGCCTACAAAGAAAAATTGTACAGTATTTAGTCTTGTACTGTCTGATGTAAATCAAATGGAGATGTGAAGGAGCAGGAAACACAGCATGCTTATACTTCCATTCCTCTATAGCAAACTCTCATTGAAAACCAATCTCATTCTATAAAAAGAATAAGGCTGTACCCATTTAGCTCAGATTAGACCTCATTGAATTCAGTGGGGTTTATACCTGCATAGACATGTATAGGATTATGCTGTGAGACTGCAATATGCAGAAACTAGGAATACACAGCATTGAAACCTGTGGGTCCTACTATTGAGTAGACACATACAGTAAAATATTCTACTCCCAAAAATAATAGAAAGAAGTATAACCAACATTTTGAAAGTTAAGGATCATTCTTAGATTGTTATTTTTCCTCTCTCTTTCTCTCTCTCATTTATAGACAACAAACGACCTAGCCAACAGAAGTCTTGGCCTCTCACTAAACCACTGCCTACACTGCCAAGCCAGTCTTCATCAAAACTAAAGAAACCAGCCACTTTGCCACCACCATCTGCTGCTGTGAAACCACAACTTCCACCCAAACCAATGGATGACGAGGTAACAGTTAAGAAATAAATCAAGTTATTCATTAGATCCAAGGCTACTTTAAGAACAAATTATCTGGAACACATGATGAAAGGTATTGCAGATAAGAAATGAGAAACTGCTCTTATTTCCTTAGGCTCATTCACCTATTCTATAAATCAATCACATTTCTCTTTCTCCAATCACACAGGATTCAAGAATGGAAGAGAGAACTGCAGAACAGTGCTTGCCTGTTTCTAAGAATTGTATTGCTTAGCTTTAACAGAGAGTTTCACATATTTGTAGTATTAGGAGCAGAGTAACTGAGATAATAAAAGGTACTGCTAAATAGTCTCAAAACAATGGCAGAAGATGAATATCACAGCCTCTCCCACCTATTTTTTCTTTTTCTTTTCATGATTATTATTATGATTATAGAAAACATAATCACTGTTTTTAATCATTAGAGGTCTCAGCATAAATGCATGTTTCTAGGATCAATGATACAGTGATTGTACAGTCTAGTTATGCACCTTCAAATCAACTCTATCCTATCATAGAGTTTCCTTGGAACTATTCAGAGGAGGTTTGCCATTCTCTTCCTTTAAGGCCAAGAGAGTGTGGGTTTCTGTGGTTGAATTTGTAGTCTGGTCTCCCAGTGTACCAGCCCACTCAAAGCATTACACTACATTGCCCCTCTGAAACCTTACAAACTCTTCAGTACTTAAATCCGGAATTTGTTACTAGTCATGTTTACTGTAATGCCTATATGTTATTGTATTGTAAGAGGCATTAATTTTAATACTCTACCAGTGTTAACAAACACTTCAGTGATGTTTAGGTTTCAGTAAGCTACTTCAAAAACATCTAAACATCTAACCTGTGGAATGGACTCAAGCCAGATCAGTTACTGCAGTCACTACATAGGAGCATGGCTCAAAAAGCATCCAGAAATGTCCTTAGAAGGAATTTTTGAAAATCACTGAAAATATTATCTGTTATGTGCAGCAAACCCCAACTATAAGGCTGCCCCCATGCATTCCTTCTCCCAACTTCATTATGCCATAATTGCCCCCATTCCCAAAAAATTAACATGTAAATGATTATAGTATTGGTAGTGGCAAATCTCCTGTGAACAAATCTTGCCAAGAAAATCCCATGATAGGGCTGCCTTAGGGTGACCATAAGTCGAAAATGACTTGAAGGCACACAACAACAACAAATCTGTTCACTATGTTATCTGTATTTTAATGTTACAAGTTCAGCAATGTGGCATGGGGCCAGATTCACTCTTGATGGATGCAGGGCTGGTGTGCCTCTTTTATGGGGATTCCCCACAAGGTTAGGGATTCCTCACAAGGGTCCTTGGGGTTAGGCAAATAGGTTCAGGCACAGCTTGGAGACTTTTGGATTTGCCTTATTCCCAGGTGGCAGGGAAGTAAGGAGTAGCTGCGCACCTACATAGAATCCATGGCTGTAACTCCAGGTTGGCCCCATAAAATGGGGAATTGTGGGGAACAAGGCCATTGAGTGACAAGTAGGTTTTCTGATTACTGGATCCAGACTTCAGGTCAACACTACTGCTGTTAGGAATACAGCTGTGCCCTTTTGCTTCCAAAATGGATGTGTGTTGTGTTTGGCGTCTTCCACTAGCAACTCCCTCTCAACACTAACCCTGTAGTGTACAGTAATATAATTAAAAATCAACTGGATTTATTTCAGGCAGTTAATCTGAAGAGTGTCCAGGGGTAGGTGGTGATAATTTTTATCTAAAAATCGAAACCAACTTCAACCTCACCTCTAACCTGCAATGTTAAAATCTTGTACAAGCATTGTGAGTCTGTGAGCCTTCAGCCACTGGCTAAGGTACAATATGGGGACAAGGCATTGGCATTTTAATGTAATGTACATCATGTGAATATTTCTTTGTGCTACTACCTTTTATTTGTGAGTAAATATCATGGCACCTAATAGCTATTTGTGCAAAATGTTCAGTGCCACCTTCTATCAATAGTTCTCCCTCCCATGGGGAGATTTTAAAAGGCTTGCAACTAAGACAGACCTAGAAATTCCCCTACTCAGACACATTGCAAAACCGTCTCTATATGTATCAGACTATAGTTGCCATCTACCATATCTCTAGAGGGCATGCTTTCATGTCCAGATGATGTAATGAAATACTGTTACTGTTTTTTTAAAGTCTGTGTTTATCCATTGGTTAAGTGGTTGGATGAAACTTTTTCATGGACTTTTTGTAAAACTTTATCTGGATAAAAAAAATTGAAAAATATATATAGATGCAAAAAGAACATACAGCAGAAAGGGAAAACTCAGCAGAAAATCTGTTTTTTAATGGGTTGTTAAAGTGAAGGCAGTGAATTATTCAGGAAAAAATGCCATGCACAAGAGACTGATTTTTAATTGCTTTGCCAAGCTAGAAGTACATAGCAATGACACCAAATATGGCTTTGTCACCTGCAATCAAACTGCAGTATAAGCACATGTAAGCCCCATTCAGTTCAAGGAAATAATTTAAACTCATGCTTAAAGTTGTAGATTGAAGAGGGGAAAGCTTTATTCTGGCTGGATCGTGTCCTGTATTATACCTACACTATATTAATTCATCTCTTTATTTTCCCTCAGGCAGATTATGTTGTACCTGTTGATGAAGAAGAAGATAATTATATTGAACCCACAGAAGAAAGCACACCACCGCCTGTAAAACGTAACTATTGGGATTATTATATACATAATTTCATGAAGCTGGCTAAGTAGCAGTAGTGCTGATATGTGT
This sequence comes from Phrynosoma platyrhinos, assembly GCA_020142125.1. Classification (NCBI taxonomy): domain Eukaryota; kingdom Metazoa; phylum Chordata; class Lepidosauria; order Squamata; family Phrynosomatidae; genus Phrynosoma; species Phrynosoma platyrhinos. The sequence goes on along the minus strand of JAIPUX010001880.1, from coordinate 31,447,441 downwards.
CAGAATGGATTTCTGTCCTACAGAGAAAGACTTCAAAGATGCTGTTATCAGACCTGTGCATGTAAATTAAGTTTTCATGGCCATTCCTTTTGATGAGAACCAGACTTTCTTTCAGCCCACCAAAAAATGAAAACAGTAGGATGATGCAGGTGAAAAACTGACTCATATGTGGTGAAGGAAATACAGTCAAGCAAGAAAACCCACTGAAATTTATGGGGTCACCATAAGTCAACAGGCAACTTGAAGGTGTGCACACACACGCGCACACACAAAGGCACACTTTAGACTTTGTAAAATAGATCTTTAATACATTTTCAAAATCTGGCCCCCTCCTTAAAAAAAAACATATATGGCCTATATTCTTGCTGGTTCTTTTCAAATAATATTTTGGTGTTCTCTGCATATCACTAAATTCTACTCTAGAAAACATGCTATATTCCACAGGCATGCATTTTTCTAAACCACAGCTCTTTCACACCAGACAATTATAGCACTATCATTCTACTTTAACTGTCATGGCAACATCCTATGGAATCTTGGGTTTTGTAGTTTGGGAAGCCACCAAAAGGCTCTAGCTGAAAATTCTAAATATTCCTCCCTAAACTGCACAACCCAGGATTCCAAAGGATAGAACCATGGTAGTTAAAGTGGAATCATAGTGCTATAATTGTGTAATGCAAAAGGACTCTGGTTGCCATACTTTTGACTTACCAATTTTTTACAGAATGCATATGTAGGAGTATTTTAAGGCATACTTAAAAGTTCCAGTTGAGAGGAAATTTCACATTGTTCATACTATAAAAAGTGCAATTTTGAGTTTCTTACAGCAAAGGCAAATAGGAGAGAAACTGGTTGTCTTTTTCCTGCCCAAAAAACAGGTTTTCTGACTCACAGTATTTGTGACTTCAGCATGCCATAACTATATGTTTGCTTCTCTTGTTTTTCTTTTTCATGTTAAGCCCCAGTGGTAAACAGATCCATCAAGCCTACATCAAAACCTGATCCTCCCAGTTCATCCACATTGCCTCCTGTGCCTCCGCCACCATCTACATTGGGTATGAAAAATTTGCATTAGTATCACGAAAGAACTGTAGAAATGCACAGCATTCATTAGTGGCTTAAATGTTAGTTCAAAATGCACTAACTCAACATTTTTACATATAGAGAAAAATTGTTCAGACTTGGGTGGGCAAGTGTGAGCCATGGATCACAAATGCCTTCTGGAGTTGTTAGAGGACAATTTCCCACATCCCCCCTCCCAGTCATTTTAGGCCCAGGAGAAAACTAAAAAAACAAGAAGTGAGAAGAAAGTGACATCATTCAGTCAGTCAATCATGTATTGTATTTGATTAAAAATTATTACAACTCCAGGAGAGAAAAACCACAATAAAATCCAGTAAAGAAAACATACCGATACATATACTTAGACATATATATCCATAAAAAACATCATATTAATGAATCCCCTGCACAATCTATAGCAATATCTTTCAGATAGGTAGTACATATGCTTTTCGCAGCTTTAGAAAATAAGTCTGTTTTATGTGTAACATATGGATCACAGTCTGAAAGTAACCAGCATATTTTCATATAAGAGCTCCCCTCTTGCATGGAAGCCAAGATCTGACCCAAGAATCTCCTGGGATTTTGATAAAGCTGGCAATAAAGTACATAATGTGAAATGTCCTCTACCTCACCCACACCACAGAAGCAAAGCCTTAGGTTTCTCGGGACTTTTCTATATCTGCTGTCCAAAACAGATGTTGGCATAGTTTAAAAAGTGGCTTCACTCATTTCCTGTTGTTTGAAAAAGGCCTCTCCTATGCCTAAAATGATCCAGGGGGCCTTAAAATTGATGGAAATGCTCCCCACATCCCCAATAGGGCATTTGGGAACAAAGAAATTGGGATTAATGTGATGGGAGTTCAGCCCTCCCAGGTCTTAGACAAGGAACGAATGTAGCCCCTAGCCTCCACAGTTATAGACCCCTGTTTTAGAATAATAGGTTGTAACCATAGGGTCACAGAATGCTTCTGTCTAAATATTCAGGATATTCAGAACAGCATTCACTGTATTTTGCAGTTTCTCATCCCTCTTTAAAAAGCTGGCCTACAGGCATTAGCTTCAATAGTTATTAGCAACATTTGGGCTTGCTTGTTGTTAACTGACATCAAATCAGTTTCTATTTATAGCTGCCTTATGAATAAGAGTCCTCAGCTTCATCCACACTGCAGAAATAATCCAGTTTGACACCACATAGTTTGTAGTAGCACCAAACCTCTCTGACAGAGAAGCCTAACATCCTGTGCAGACCAGCCAAAAGGGCCGGCTTGGGGGTGGAGTTGCAAGCTGGCAGCCCCATCTCCGCCCCGCCGCCGCCATCATGCCACACAATGCACCAAATGGGTGCAAAAGAGCCATGGTGCCAGCACTAAGGGTGGCTTTTTGCTGCCCCAAAAAGGAGCGGCATTTGCCAACTCTTTTTGGAGTGGCAAAAAGCTGGATCAGGACCATGGCGTGCGATTGCCGCAGCCCTGATCCAGCGCTCCCAGGGACGGCACAGAGCCACCCCTTAGGAGCCATCTGTACGGCACCTAAATGTCTCACAAAACTACAGTTCCCAGAATTCCCTAGCATTGAGCCATGGCAGTTAAAGTGGTGTTAAATTGGATTGTTTCTGCAGTGTGGATTTAGCCCTACTAGATACTATGTCATCAACAGCCCTGCTCAGATCTTGCAAACCCAGGACCATGGATCCCCTGTTTGAATGTATCCTCCTGGAACAGTATTACCTTTTTCCTACTGCCTTCCATCTTACCCAACATAATATTTTCTAATGCATCATGTCATCTCATGGCATGTCCAAAGCATAATAGCCTCAGTTTAGTCATTTTGGCTTCTAGAGAAAATTCAGGCTCAGTTTGCTCTTGGACACATTTATTTGTCTTTCTGGCAGTCCACTGAACTCTCCTCTTTTTAATTTGTACTCTTTGCAAAATAATGATATTACATTATGCATATGCCTCTTCAAAGGCAACATCTGCTTCTCGAGAATTCTTGCTGGAGCATTCACATGATCACTTTGAATTGAATGATAGCAAGCTTTATGGAGCACTGGATTTGCTGCATGCCCAGGGCTGATTTTTGAATCATAAATTGGCTTTCAGTCTAACTGTAGGTAGTTTTGCCTTGTCTGATACAATCAACAGGGTTCACTAAATGAGCACCAGAAAGAGGAGCTTTTTATTATGTACACAGCAGTATATGTTCATGTAAGCCATCAGATTTCTAGGAAGTTAATTTTGGGCTAGTCCAGGATTGCTGTCAAATAAAACATTGCCCCCTAGTGGTTAATGATAATACTATACAGTATTTTTACTTGCATTTCTGCAGCTGAAAAATGAATTTATTTTTACATTTCAGCCCATTTTTAGGCTCAAGTCAAAGTTCTGACTGTAATTTTTAAAGCCATAAATGGCTTAGGCCCTGAGAACATAAAAATTGCCTAGGTCCACTCATGCCTAATATGGATGATGTGGTCATCATTTTATTGTGTATACCTGCATGACAGGTGATTGGACTTCATGGCCCTTGAGATCTCTTCCAATTCTATAATTCTATAATCATCAAAGACCACTCTTCGGGGGGGGGGGAACTCTTAATAAAATTAAAAGGGTGACAAAGAGCTTTCTTGGGATAGCATCCCAATTGTGCAATATCCTTCTTGGTGAGGCTTACCTATCCTGACTTTTTGTTGTATCATGAAGACCATCAAAAAATATCCTGGACTTTTTAGGGACTTTTAAGAAACTAAGTTTTAAAGCATTTTTTAAAGTTTCCAAAATTCTGAATGCTTTGAGATCTTATGTTATGATAGTTCTGTATTGGTTTTATTGATTTTTCCCACATTACCAAATATTTTTAATGATACCTTTTATTTTTATTATGTTTGTGTTCTATCTTACATTTTGATGTAAGCCACCTAGAGAGCCCTTTATATGTTTTTTTTTTCAAAAATAATTCAGTATTTTGTGGGATAGACAGGAAATAACTTCAAGCTTAATTGAATAAGACAGTCCAAAATAATTTCTCCTTGCACAAAGTTTACATTTATAGTAATTCCACACACCAATTTATATATAGATGCAACACATGTGTACAAATTAAAAATGTTAGATATCTGTATGTTCATTTGTACAAACTTCTCATTTCTTTCATTTGGAAAATAAAAAGTGTGATGCTATAATAAAGACTAACTATATATGACACCCAACTGAAATTTACAAACTGGATTATTACTAATGTTAGTAAGAATTCTGGCCTTGAATCTTAAGATAAGTTCACAAAAGGAGGGTTTCCTACTTCCTCCTTTTCCACAACCCTTTTTGCCCTTCTTCCCAGTCCTTTCCAGAAGATCAAAATGGCACAACAGGTCTACCCCATTTAATATAATTCCTTTCTACCTATTAGCTCCTCCTGTAGTTCTGCAGCATATTTATCCAAAATTGAAATTGATCAGGATGATCCAAATTTCCATTGATTTCTGATTTCTGTGTATCTCCTTTCATTGAGTTTAGAATCCCCTGAATTTTTTAAAAGATCTACTAATGATGCTGTTGCCTCAACACTGTCTCTTTGACTGCATCTGCACTGCAGAAATAGTGCAGTTTGACAACACTTTAACTGCCATGGCTCAGTGCCGTGTAATTCTGAGATTTTTAGTTTGTTGTGGCACCAGAGCTCTCTGACTGAGAAAAGCCAAATATCTCACAAAATTACAGATCCCAAGATTCCATGGCATTGAGCTATGGCAGTTAAAGTGGTGTCAAACTGCATTATTTCTGCAGTGCGGAAGCAGGCTTAGGTTGCAATCCTATACCTATTTACCTGGGGATAAATCCCATTAAAAATGGCATTTGCCTCTGAGATTGCACTATGTATTTTTTTAAAAAAAGACACATGGTTATTACCATATTATGAATTTTGGAATTATAAGTCTTGTTTTCCCCCTTTATTTTATATTCTTTCTGTCTTTGTCTCAACATGGGACAAAAGGTGGCCTAGAACAAAGCCTAAAACAAAACCAAGCTAAAAGCAGAATATTAAAAACTCTAACATTTAAATAAGCAATCCTCTTTTTAAAAAAACACTTGTTTAAAACAAAATTAAAATGTTGTAAGGAGGATAAAAATTGGAAGTCTTATTTTCCCCCCTTTATTTTATATTCTGTCTTTCTCTCAACATCAGCCCCAAGGTGGCTTACAACAAAACCTAAAACAAAGTAAAGCTAAAAGCATAGTATTAAAAACTTTTTTAAAAATTTACATCCCATTAAAAGACCCTTCTGCCACAACCAGCTAACAGCCAAAGGCCTATTTAAACTAAAAAGTTTTTGTCTTCCAATGGAAAGAGAAAATAATAGTGAGAGCATCCTGTGGGATGGAGCAGCCACTTTCCAGTGTGAATCAGCAAACAAGCCTATGATGATGGTAGGACCAAGAGAAAAATCCTCCCCCAAAAATCAATTCAAGGAGGCTCTACCTTGGGGAGAAAGGCTATATAAACTAGACAGAACGAGAGAGTGAGGAAAATACAACCTATCATATAGCCTAGACCCAAACATGTAGGGCTTTATATGCCAGCAGTATGAATTCTAGAACTGGACCAATAGCTAGTGAAACTGTTGCAACAAAGGGGTTGTGTGTTTCCCTGCAACAATCCCCAGTCAGTAGTGTGGCTGCAGGATTTCAGACCCACTGAAGTTTCCCAACAGTTCCAAATGGCAGTCCAACGTAAAGCGCATTGCAGCGTTCCAAGTGAGATATAATCAAGTCTTCTTTGTATCATTCCTGTACTTATTTTTCAGGTGGATATTTTAGTTTTGCTTCTGTTTTCAATTTCATAGTATCCTGCTGTTTTGTTTTGTTTTTCAGATGTCTATGAAATTCCTGAAGAGGTAAGACCCCTATGTTGCTGTTGTATGCTTTCAAGTTGTTTCTGACTTATGACAATCCTAAGGCAAACCTATTGTGGGATTTTCTTGGCAACGTTTGTCCAGAGGAGGTTTGCCATTGTCTTCCCCTGAGGCTGAGAGCATGTGACTTGCCCAAGGCCACCCAGTGGGTTTCATGGCTGAACTGAGAATTGAACCCTGGACTCCAGAGTCGTAGTCCAGCACTCAAACCACTATGCCATACTGACTCCCTACTCAAGACCCCTATATACCCATTTTTTTAAAAAAAGAGACACTGATATATAAAGTTCTACCTACAAAGGAGAAAGCCTGTTTTGCAGTGATGAAAAAAAAGCACTCTGTTTACACAGAGGGAAATACAGTGGTACCTCTACTTACGAATGCTTCTACTA
>JAIPUX010001880.1:31420004-31433020 GCA_020142125.1 Phrynosoma platyrhinos | reverse complement strand
AAAGGAAATTCCCCATGAAACATCCATGAACACTTTAGGGTTAAAATTTTAATCACATTTTCAAGCATTCTATGTTAGTTGTAAAGCTTGGACCTCTTTAGCATCAGCCCAGGAGTTTAGAGGTGCCCAGCAGTATTTGCCTTCTTCCTGTAACCCCATATGAAAATTATAGTTACAGTAAGTTTTGCTATAGCATGTGCTTTTACAGTGCGAATTGGAAAGAACACAATTCATTAACAGAGGAATACTATTTTCAGAACACAAACTCTGAATTAGCTTTAGTGCAATTCCATCTTGAGCATTCAGAATTGGCACCTCTCTGCATCTCAACTGTTAAGTGACAACACTGTCTCCCCTCCTCTTGGCTGTTCAATTTGTAAGGCATGTGGGTTTGAGAAGTGAAGGACTGATGTGAGGTGGATGGAAAGCGGAGAAGGGGACATTTGCAAGAATAAGATTTTGAGCTGGGACAGGAGGGAGTGAGGTGAATAGAAGGAGGGGGGCATTCATGAGAAATGAGATTTTAAACTTGGACAGCAGTATGAAAGGGTCCACTGTATGCACACTTATTCATGCATACAGTTGAAATAGGGTGGAGAAAGAGGAGAGAGCATTTTCACAGCATTTGTTTGCCGCAGAAAGCTGAGGCTTGTTTGTGCCAAGACAGGGTAAGCGTTATTAGCCGTGTAAAGTATTGGGAGCTCCACTTTTCAGGCGGGGGATCCAGAACTTTTCAGGGGGCTACTTTGTCCATTTCTGCCATGTATACTTATTCTCCTGTTTTTCAATGGTAAGAGTCACCATTTATTTTAATTTGTGCCAAATTAAATAAATAGCTTAACTACCAGTAATATTTTTGAGATCTGCTCCTAACCCTATTTTCCCCACAAGTCCTGTTATTTTTAGAGCATAGTTTTCTATAAAAACAGACTTTTTCATGAGTGCAACTATTGCATTATAGCAGAACTTACTATATAGTCTTTCTCACTAAGCAAATTGCTAAGTGGTACAGTGGACTGCTGTTCAAGAAATGCAAGCTCAGTTCTTTTTCAGTACATCATTGGTTACAAGGTTGGTTACTAAAATTTCCTTACAAACTGCACCTGTGGCAATATTATTATGCATCACTTTGTTTTACAAGGCACATGATTTCCATATCCATTAATCTGAAACTGGCATAATTCCTTATGCAGTACCCTATACCAACTGAAGCAACTTGAATTGAAATTTCTGTCTCCTCAGTTTAGACACAGGTCTTTAACACTACACATTTACAGTACTATGATTCCACTTAAACCGCCACGGTAACATCCCATGGAGTCCTAGAATTTGCCATTTAGGGGTGGGCATTTAGAATTCGTAGCTCAAGTACATCACAAAACTAGGTTTCCTAGGATTCCATAGGATGTTGCCATAGAACTATTAACAGGTATTATGAAAGTGTCCACTGTATGCACAGTTATTGATGCATGCAGTTGAAATAGGGTTAAGAAATCTTTGTTGTTCTGCCTGTTTGAGCCTACAATTGCCATCACTCCCACTAGCATGACCAATAGTAAGTAGGCCAAAACATCTGGAGGGTCAAGGTTTAAAGAAACTCCTCCAAAGCATCTTTTTAGGTGACTGCCAGGGGAACAGGGAAGCCAGGAAAGCAATTGAAATTAGATATCCAAGCTATAGAACAAGTGACTGGAACAGCATGAAGGGGAAGAAGGAAGGATTAGTGCAGGAGTAGGCAACCTTTCCCCTTTAAAGGCCGAGGGACTTCAGCTCCCAGAAGCCTCAGCCATGTTGGCCAATGGTCCCATGTTGGCCAATAGCTCCTGGGATTCTGGGAGCTGAAGTCCCTAGGCCCTGAAAGGGGAAAGGTTGCCTAGCCCTGGATTAGTGCCTTTTGTGCATTTATCTTTTCATACAAACTTATTTAAGAACAACACTTCTTTTTTTCTTTTTCTTTTTTTATTTCCCTGCAGGAAAAAAATTCAAAATCCAGCAACACCATCAGTAAGTTGATTTTGTATTTATAAAATTAACATATGATGAACATTAATTCTGAACTCAAGTCTGACATTTCTCATGTATTATACAGTCAGTTGGTCTGTTCACTTACACCTGCTTATGAAAATGTGTAACATTCTAGCCTTTGTTCAGTTGGTAATTCCAACTAGAATAAACACATTCAATCATTTGCTGAATCAATGTTTATGTAAATCTGGTTGATTCAATATGTCTACTCTAGTTAAGACTGGTAGAACAATGGGATTTAGGCCCTATGTTCTACTGGATAGGATTGGCCATATGTAGCTTTAAATTCTGTTTGCATTGTTGGAAGGAATCATTCAATGACCAGCAGGTCTGGAATTTTTTGAAAGAGATGGGGGGAGAGGAAATAACTGGTAGCCATTGGTGACTTTGCCAACCTTCATTCCTGAAATGTTGGCTAATTAAATTATTCAATTTATATCCTACCTTTCTCCTGACATGGGACCCCAGGGAGCTTACAATATAGATTAAAATAAAGTACAGCTAAAAATCTTAGAATAAAACAGTTTTTTAAAGAATAATAATTAAATAAGCTATCCTATTCAGGAACTCCCATTTAATACAGTATTAAAGTATTGAAAAAAATAACAGTATGAGTCAAAGTACAGCATATGCACCTGATTAAAATACCCTTCTGCACAACCAGCTATTTGCCAAATGCATATAAGGTCTTTAGTTGCCACTAGCCTCCCTTGGAAGAGAATTCCCTAGCCTGGGAGCAGTCACTGAAAAGGCCATCCCCAACATATTCCTACTAGATGGGTCTGTGCCAGTGGTGAACCCAAGAGAACCATCCCTCAAGGATCCTAAGACTCAGGAAGATTAATTTAGGGAGATACAGACTTCTGTATAGTCTGAATCTCTAAAACTCTAAAACACATTAAAAAAAATAGGCACAATAAGAGTGACTACATTTATCCAGCCAATAAACGTACTTCATGAAGAACTCCTTTTTAGTAAGCAGACAGTTTCCTTTCCTACTACTACAGGTTCTCGTAAAGGTCTTTTATCCTGGAACAATAAAATGAACCATCTTTATCTTCTTGTGCGTTAGTGCTGCAAGGATTAGCAACTTTGGAATAAAGATGGCAAGGAACTAAAATATGTAAAGTCCATACCTCCATCTTCTCTGGATTTCCCTCACAGAAGGAATTTACACAATAAAATTAGCTATTCCCCAGAAAGAAGAATGTGATTCTACTAAAAAAAGATTTCATGAACTACCTTATAGATTATAGAAACTTAATGTTCACTTTTCACCAACTAGCAACTAAAAGGCTAGTTATACAAAGGTTAGGTAGGCCATGGTGCGCTTAAAGCACATATGCCATCTCCTTTTACATTCATAATAAATTTGTGGGTGCTTTTATTCAAGAGTTTCCCCTTGATTTTCAGCATAGCTCTCAAAATAGCTTAAGAAAGAATATGAAGAACTACTACAAGTAAATAATCATGTGAAACATCCCAAGTATAATCTTTCAAGTTGAATAATAGTCATTTTATATATGTATACTCACATGAGAGCCAATGCAGTCTAGTTTGACTAAGGAAGACCAGGGTTCAGATCCCATGAAAACCAGAAAACCTCATGATAGCCATAAGTTGGAAACAATTCTTAGGTACAATATTTGGTTCTTTTGTTCCTATAAACAGTTAATAGTGGGAAGTATTGTTAGCTCGTGTAAAGATGGGTTGTGAGAAGCTGATCTTCAGGAATGCCCAATGGCTGGTTGAAGAACATTTTACCACATATTCCTTCTGACCAGAAGTCTGGGAAATCAAGGGAATGTCACTGTTGGCTTCTTCAGGACTTAATTATTTCTCTTTTTTTCGGTGTCATTGTAGAAACCAAGCCTCCCTGAGAGAGACCATCTGAGTATTATTGAAGGTAAACTGCCTCTTTTGTTCAAACATTTACTCATAATTTTGCATTGGTTTACTCATGGTGATCAGTACTCTGAAGAGCTAAAGTAGCACATCCCCTATCAAAACTCAAGATGCTGTATTAGGTGGGGTTGGTTTGCTATGAATATCCAAATGGGAGAGAGAGGCAAAGTGTACATGCCTTGCAGGTAGAATCAAAAATGAGAAACATTAGTGTCAGACTAGTTTAATATTCTGTGTATCTTTTGATGCTTTTAGTGAGCCAGGCTATATTAAGTGTGAAAAGCAATACCAAAGGAGGAAAGGAGGTTAATTAAATGGTGCCTGGTGGCTCCCATGTCAATGGATCTCTGGGGTTTAGTCCAAACAAGATGCTGAACCTGTCTTGGGGTTCTCGGAGCAAATTCATCACTCTGGCGTGAGAGCTAAAAGCCACCACTTGGGTTGCAGAATTGAGGACTGGATATTGAACCAGTCAATATTTTCATGTATTTTCTGTGTATGAAGTACAGTTTATAGAGTAACATTATGAAGTACAATGGGCCCTTGGAATTTGCTGGAGTTTGGTTCCAGGACTCCCCCTGAATACCAAAATCTGTGGGTGCTCAAGTCTCATTAAATACAATGGCATAATAAAATGATGTTCCTTATATCAAATGGTAAAATCAAGGTTTGCTTTTTGGAATATATATATTATAAAATATTTTCAAGCCATAGAACAGGGGTAGGCAGCCTAAGGCCCGGGGGCCGGATGCAGCCCCCCCCCGATGCCTTCGGACCAGCCCCAGGCCGGTCCTGGTGCCACCGCTGCCACCGCCTGCCATGATAATATTAATTATTGTTGTTATTATTTGTTCTTGGGGTTTTCTTGGCAAAATCTCCACAGGGGTTTTGCCATGGCTTTTCTGGGGCTGAGAGAGTGTGCATGCATATTTTTTAAATTTTTTTAAAAATATATTTTTATTTATTTATTTATTTATTTTTGGTGCTTCAGCCCCCCAATTGTCTGAGGGACAGCAACCCGGCCCCCGCTCAAAAAGGTTGCCTACCCCTGCCATAGAGGATCCATGAATATGGAGGACCAACTGTATTATTTTTAGAGAGGAAATGTTGTAGACAAACAGCTGTAATTACAGCTAGACCTTTGTTACCTTCAATTCTGGTACAGCAGGAAATGGAAGATCACATCTCAAAATAGAATGCTTGCTCTCATAGAAGCTGGGTCAGCCCCATTAAAGTCTGTTCATATTCACATTATCCACTGCATAAACTGACCTCTTTTTTTCCAAACACAGATAAACCTGTCCCAGCTGAACGCCGAAGAGGTTCCAGCCATGAGCTTCCTCTCCCGCCCATCCCACCTAGCATCCAAAAGTAAACATTTCTCGTTTCCTTTTCAAATAATTGTATTGCTTAACATTGTATGTCCTAAAGGAAAAGATATCCCCAAAGGATAGAAGTCTTTATTGCAGGGTGATATTAGAATCAATATGGCTTGCATTTTGCCACCCAACAATGTAAGATTTCATGGACAGTACATTAAATATGCAGTTACTCCTAAAGATGACAAACAGACAGGAGGACAGATAGATCACCTAGTTAATTTATTAAATAAATAATAAGACAGAAATGCAACAGGGCCCTTTCACACCATGCTGTGATTCCACTTTAAGTGCCTTGGCTGCATCCTGTGCAATCCTGGGGTCTGTAGTTTGATGAGGTACTAGATGCCCCCTTTAAACTGCAAATCCCAGGATTCCATCACATGGAACTATGCTATTTAAAGTGGAATCATTGTGCTATAACTGTGCAGTGTGACTTGGTTCCTAGCTGGATGCTACAAAGGCTAGTGGAATGGGCTTTCCTTTCTCCTCCTCTTTCCTGCAGCTTTATGAGCTCCCCTCCCTTGCCCCATAGTTGCTGAGAGTAAGAAAACTTTCAGGAATGTGATGCTATAAAGGTACTACAGCTGGAAGGGAAAGCTGCACAAGTGGAAATCCCTACAAGTTAGGGTCCTCTTGGGTCCAACCATATGTGTCTCCCTGAGAATCAGTGCTCAAGTTAATGATTGTCAGAGAATAGGGGCTCAAGTTAATGATTGTCAGAAAAAATCAAGGATAAACCAGATGCATTTTTCTCTAATAATACAAACACACTGGTTTTTTCTTAAAACCAGGATCAAGCTCTTTACACTAAGTATTAACATACTTCTTTGCACCCTTGAATTTTTCTCTTTTCCTCTCTGTGCCTCCTGGTTACTGACAATCCTTGGGAAGACAGGATTTAAAGGAGGGGGGCGGGAACCTGGCAGCACTATGATGGGGCAAAACACATATCTCACATTTCAAACCATCTAATATAATTCAGATGTTATTTAAATTCCTATTCTTTATTTCAGACCACTGCCCCCAAAGCCAGCAGTCTTGCCAAGTAAGTACTTTCTCATTTAACTTGAGCTAGGATTGGTTTGAAATCTGTGTGGCTTCATCTGGGTAGAACCCTCATTAGCATGTATCTCTGTATTGAAAACAAATTTTCCCCTCATCATACTTTTACCACTAAAGTGATAGGAACTAGCTAGTCTTTTGCAAAGGCAATACATTAAAGTGGTATGGCTATGATTTTACATAACAATTGCCCTCTCCAGAATGGAAATTTACATATTATTTTTTATCTTCTTCAGGATCACCAGAACCTGCAAGTCATACCTTTGATACACCACGCAACAGTATTCAATGTGGCTTTACAACAGCAGAACAGGTATCATACTATCTCAGTGTCTTTTTAAATAAAAGAAATCGGTCCTACTAACTTCTGATTGAGAGCCAGCATAGTATAGTTATTTGATTGCTGGACTACAACTCTGCAGGACAAGGTTCGAATTGCTGCTTGGCTGTGGGTGAACTTGGGCAAGTCACACTCTTGCAACCTCTTGTTGTTGTGTACCTTCAGATTGTTCCCAATTCATGGTGACCCTAAGGTGAAGCTATCATGGAGCTTTCATGGTAAGTTTCATAAGAGGGAGTTTGGCATTGCCATCCTCTGAGGCTGAGAGAGTATGACTTGCCTAAGGTCACCCAGTGGGTTTCAATGGCCAAATGGGGATTTGAACCCTAGTCTTCAGATTCGAACCCTGGTCTCAAATCATAGCCCAATGCAATTTTGAAGAAGGCAAATGCAAACTGCTTCTGAACAAATCTTAGGGTTGCCATAAGTCAGAAATTACTTATAGGCACATCACAACAACTTTTGAATAAAATTTAATCTGTTCCTGCTATGTATTATAAAATATCAATCACCAGCAAAATGCTTAAACTACTTGTATAACAATGGTAACTCTAAATCAACAACAGTGAATGGGAGGAAATGGAGGGGAAAACTTCTTTAATTCTCCTTCTTGTATGTGAAATTAAATCTTCTGCATTTTTAAAGCAGGAAACTTTGTAGGAAACCCATTCAGTCATTATACATTGAGCAAGGAGTATTAGCTATGTGCCAGGAACTCTAAAAAGTGCATACAAAATAGAACAAGACCTGCTACATAGGTGATATTCTTCAACAATTCCAAAACTACAGAAAAGCCATATAATATGAAAACTAAGCATATGTGTGCATTACAGATTTCTCAAGTCAAGTCTACATACATGCTGAGTTAACATTTTTACAAAATTATTTCATGAAATATTGTGTTTTAAGTTGTGTTTTCTGATAAATTAGAACTAACAGGTTTTGCTAAGGCATTATAGCAAATGTGTACTTTTTAATGTGAAGCTGAAAATGTCCTTCTTTTCACAGGATGGTAGTGTTAATGGGAAACCTTGGTATATGGCTTCCAGTGATCGAAAAACAGCTGAAGATGCATTATACAAATCAAACAAGGTAAAAATATATCCTTACTACCCATCCCCTGTAATAATCCTTTAAAAATACAGAAAGTGATCAGAGCCCAATTTTTGGAAACAACCAATCAAATAAATAGTTCTGATTACAGACACTTTATGCAATATAATTTTAAAACAGCATTCCTGGCCTCTTTTTTCCAAATGCAAAAGAGCAACCATTTTGTGAAAACTTTAATAGTTCCATGGCATTTATCAAAGCTGAGCGTGACAGCGATTTAGTGCAGAGTGCTCCTGTAGCTGGTACTAATGAAACAGAACTGTCACATTCAATGATCCTGAAGTGCAAGATTGCTGAGATTCTTGATCTATGGTTTATAATAGAGCCAAACATATATGTTTCGGGATACAAGACATGAAAAGAAGGAATGTCCAAAATAGGGCATGCGATAAACAGATGAGACTCAAATATTATTTCATTGGTAATCCACACAAGAAAACACTTTGGAATTGCCTATCCTTTTAAGAGACAAATAGTCCTTTGTCTGAAGCTATCCATTATCACTTTAGCAATCATAGCACTGTTTGAGAGGAGTATACATTTAACAATGAAAATCTCATCCAATCTAAAATCTTGGCGTATTGGTTCACCTCCCAGCTTAGAAATCAACTAACAGTGAAAATCGTAGGGCTAATGGACTCATAGTAAACCTTGCCATATTTTACCGCATATAATGGACAGTCTCTCAAAGCATGGCATTAGTGCAAGCTCCAAATATATATTAATTATATCAGAGGAGTAATTCAAAATTTGTTAGTTGTAGAAGACAACTATTCTTCAAAGGCAGAAATCACCAACAGGGGATTGTAAAAGCAGGAAAGCTATACAGTACGACCCCTGTATCCATGGGGGATACATTTCTGGACTTAACATGGAAATGTGAAACTGCAGATAATATCAAAGCTATTGAAATGGATTACTTCTGGTGAAAGTCATACTGGAGAACATAGAGATTCCTAGAGAGAACACCTCTCTAGGCATTTCTAGGTCCTCCAGCATGACTCTCTGGTCATCTTCCACTGGAAAGATACCACATAATCATGCTGGAGGACCTAGAAAATGCCTAAAGGGAACATATTTTTCCAGACATGGGTAAGTAAAACCATAGGTACCAGTCCCACTGATACAGGGGATGTACTGCAACTGGATATTGTGTTACACAGTACTCAGATCTTTCCCCCCTTTTACTAAATTAGTGGGGGAAACATCGAAAAGAAATTAACTTGCTAGATTATTAACCCTAATGACAATCTGCATTTTACACATTTTTTTAGGATGGATCTTTCCTGGTAAGGAAGAGTTCTGGACAAGATTCAAAGCAACCATATACACTAGTTGTGTTTTATAATAAGAGAGTATATAACATCCCAATCCGATTTATTGAATCAACAAGACAATATGCTCTGGGCAGAGAAAAAAGTGGAGAAGAGGTGGGTGATTTCTTCTGTTTTACACCTAAATACATATGTGGTAATTTTAGTTACACCGCCTGCAAACATGATTTATAACAATATCTGATAAAAATAGGTGATTTAAAACCATTGCATATGGAACTAAATACAAAATTCAGTATTTTAGATCAAGTGAGACCTAATTAAAATGTGAATGCAATTTAGTATCTTCCTTAACAACCAAGTGCTCTACCTACTCTTCATTAAATAACTCCCACAGGGAGTTAACTGTCATTATCTACGAAGACGGGAAAATTTAATCCACTCCAAGCTGCATTTATCCAAGTGCACAGATCTTCTGCAAATCTAAGGGGAAAAGCATTTGTGGAGAGGGAAATCACAACTTAATTGAATACAAGAGAGAAACCTCCAATTCCCACTAAGGCATATGCTTCCCAAATCTTGACTTTGAAAAATTTATCCAAACAGATGGATCTAAGGGGACCTAATGCTCACAGAAGGGTGGCTTTACACTTCACTTTGTGCAAGAGAGTGAAATGAAATCCAAAGAGGATCTTCTGCTTGCAGAGATCTTCTGCTTGCTACTTTTGAAATTACCTTTTGTAACACACTGTGAACTCAACTCAAGTCTTGGTGTTTAAATGTGAACAATATTTTTATTCTGTCCAATGACTGTTTGAATCTCGTTCATAATTAACTTCATAAAACTGGCTAGAAAAGGGACCAAAATGGTTGTCCAAAAAAAAAAGCAAAAGCCCAAAATGTATATATCTCTTTTTTTTTCTTATCTCATTTTAATTACTCATGTGAATACACCAGCTTTGCCTGCCATGGTTAAAAAAGAAGCTAAGGCATGAATCTGTAAGTTTAGCCACCAAAATATAAATCATAAGAAAAGTGTAGGTTAGGAAAAGGGAAAAAATGACCCTGGATGCATTTTTGAAGTTATCTTCACGTGGTCTTTTGAAGCTTCAAACTTTTTTTACTTATGCAAAGCTTATCTGACCCAGGTTTTTCATTTCACATGTGCGTATTGTTTTTATATAAAAAGTTTGTTGAAACATCTGTATCAATGACTACTGAACACTAACATACCACATTTCTCTGTTCAGAAGTTCACTGACAGGCATTTTTCTGTCTCCAGAATACTGAAGTAATTTGTTGCAGACATGTATAATGAAAATAGTTGCAGTTTCAATTATGTTTGTTGGCTGAATAAGCAGGACTTGTGCTTGCAATTGTAAATCATCTTGAACTTTTTTTTCTCAATCTAGCGCTTTGAAAGTGTGTCAGAAATCATAGAGAATCATCAACGGACTTCTCTTGTTCTCATTGACAGTCAAAACAACACAAAAGACTCTACCAAACTAAAGTATATAACCAGAGTTTCGTAACTATGCAGTGAAGATTTATTATGGAGAATCTTCCCACTTCCAGGAGCTTGAAAACAGCTATTTGAGAATAAGCAACGAAATCTTTAAATAGGTTTTTCCAAATGCTTTTACAACCAAAATACATGATCTGGTGTATCATGGAATTTGTAAGGGACCAAAGAAATATTTGATAGTTAATCCATGCTACAATGAAGTACTGGAGCACGGACTCATGAACTCACCATTCCTGCTAAGTTGTTGTGTATTTGAAGTATACATTTTATGAAAGATATTCCAGAATCAGGAAAGAAGCCAAAGGACTCAATGATATGCAATATATTCAGAAGACTGTACGTGCCACAGCTTGTTCTTGCAAAAAGAATTCCTTGATAAAATTCAGCTGCCCAGCTTAGGCTGCATATGCCAAATAAGCTAAAAGAAGTTATTTTGTAGGACAGAACTATTCCAAAATCAGGATTTTAATGTTATGTGTTTCTATTGGCTTCAGCTGCGTTTGTTGAAAACATTACGTTAAATATATATATATATATAAAAGAATATAAAAATCATTACATAATGTGTATGAATGTGCAATTATGATGCACAGTACCATGTTCTAATGCTTTCATATTTCTAATACATTTTGTCTACCTCTCAAATTCTGTTAAGGACAGAATTTATATTGTACGTCTCTGCTTTTTAAATATGGGTGACAAACATGACAATTTTTTTAAGATCAGAACTCACTGTGTTTGGATTTGGAATTTTAGCTGGTATCCTGTTTGCCAGATGGACAGGTCTTCATTAACTATTTATTGCAAGTACTTTGTTTCCAAGTATCACCACAGAAAAAGCAGAAGTATCAAATAGTGGAAGACACATCCAAAAGTTAAGCACTGTAAAAGTTAAGGAGTGTAATTTAAATCCAGTAACTAGCAGTGGGAGCTCCATGGATTCCTTGTCTTCCATTTTTAGCTGCAGGGTTGATGTTCAGAGGGGAAGATATACATGGAAATAACAGTTATCTGGTTTTAATCTTCCAAAAGACAACTCTTTAATCCATGATCTAAACCAGCACTCCTTTCATGGTTCTGTTCCCTCCATCCCCATTTTCCCAGACAGCTTCTCATTGCTTGTATTTGCTCAGTCCTTTTTTCTCCAAATAAAGTTTTTCATTCAATGGTTTGCTTTATGGTGGCAATACTTTGATTTTTTGGGATCTAGAACAGACAGGTGGACTAGCCATTACTTTAACCACTGAAGATATTCTTTACACTCTTAATTCTGTAACACTGACTTTTTAATGAGTTCAACTAATATTTAAGGCAGAGTCTTAAGAGTCACAAGGAGGTTTTTGTCAAAACACAATGACAAAAACTACTTTCCTCAGACAAAAGTAAACACATTTCAGAGTCACATATATCAACCATCTTCTCTCAGGTTGGATAAAAACTATTGGACATTTTTCCAAATTAAGCTCAAATGCAAGATGGAAGAAGTGAACAATTGGCAGGAATCTTAGGTACCATTCATATCATTTCAAAGCAGTATTCTGGATCCACAAGGTAAGAGCAGTTTACTGCTACTTCCCAAATCAATCAAAACATGTTCACATTAAAACATCTATTTGCATAAAATTCTGAATGTTCCCATTATTTTGCGACAAAGCAGATCCAATGAACTGAATTCAAACTAACCATGAACAGAATTTCACTGGTAGCAGCATAGAAAAGACATAATGTGCAGCCCTCCCAAAGCTTGAGATGGGGCTCAAGAAAGGTATGAAGTGCTGAGAAAGAAGGGCTGGCAATGTGAATCAACAGTGGTTAAGCTGGATTTACATAAGTGCAACTCACTTTTTTAGTCACTGTGGAGAATTGTGACCACCACACAGCAACTAAAATCCCTTTCTTGTAAGTATCACAACCTACCCAACATGGCCATTCTCCTGTTGTTACAGAGAGGCAGTAAGTAGGAACCTTCCAGCTGTCTTCCTGTAGCAGAACAAGTTGCAAGGACATTACCAGCAGGGATGTCCCAAGGGATGTCCCAAGGAGCCCCAAGATCTCTGCAAATGCCTGTCACAGCATGTCCAGTTATAGGAAAATACCTGGATCCCCACGCACACTGGCAACACAAAAATAGTCACAGTGAACAAGCTGCACTGGTTACAAGGTGAGTTTTGAGGGTGTAGTTTTGGGAGATGGAGCTATGACAGATATATGTCTCCCAATGGAAGACCTGTGAGAATTTCCTCCTCCTCCCTTTCCCCAACATCAACAGAGAGGCACTGATGCAACAAGCACTGGGGATGAAACCAGCCAGGTATCAGTGCACGGTTGTCACATGTTTTTAAGAAGACCACCTATATATGGGAGAGTCAGAACCTCAGTTGTTGGTTAGT
>JAIPUX010001880.1:31406151-31418656 GCA_020142125.1 Phrynosoma platyrhinos | reverse complement strand
CCCAAAGCTTGAGATGGGGCTCAAGAAAAGTGTGAAGTGCTGAGAAAGAAGGGCTGGCACAGTGTGAATTAATGGTTAAGCTGGACTTGCATTATTGCAACTCACTTTTTTAGTCACTGTGGAGAATTGTGACCACACAGCAATCAAAATCCCTTTCTTGTAAGTATCACAACCTACCCAACATGGCCATTCTCCTATTGCTACAGAGAGAAGCAGTAAGTGGGAACCTGTCCAGCTATCTTCCTGTAGCAGAACAAGTTGCAAGGACATCACCAGCAGGGATGTCCCAAGGAGCCTCAAGATCTTTGCAAATGCCTGTCACAACATGTCCAGTTATAGCTGGATGCATCCCCACGCACACTGGCAACACAAAATAGTCACAGTGAACAAGCTGCACTGGTTACAAGGTGAGTTTTGAGGGTGTAGCATTGGGAGATGGAGCTATGACAGATATATGTCTCCCAATGGAAGACCTGTGAAAATTTCCTCCTCTTCCCTTTCCCCAACACCAACACAGAGCTTCCAATAGATCCAAGTCCCTTCTGCAAGCTGCAGGTCTGGGTCTGTCACAATACATTTTTAATGTGATTTGCAATGAAGCTGAAAAAATCTGAAGGGTATTTAAAATTCTCAGCCAGAAATCTCTAGTGCCCCACCAAACTACAAATCCCAGGATTCCATAGGATGGAACTATGCAAAGTGGAATAGCAGCACTATAATTCTGCAGTGTGAATGGGCCTCGTTTTTCTTTTCAATCAACTGAAGTACATGTTGTTCTCCATCCAGGTTTCAGGAACAGCAAACCCAAGTAGCTTAGGCTTTATGCCAGGGGTAGGCAACCTTTTTGAGCCGGGGGCCAGTCCCGCAAAGCCCTTTCTGCCGCTGGGCCGAGGGGGGGGAATGGTGATACGCGTACGACCCCCCCGTGCGCTGCACCGCCGCTGCGCAGCCGCCTCCACGCACGCCGCGGCCACCATTTTGATTTTCAAAATGGCAAACGCATCATGACTGCCATTTTGAAAATCAAAATGGCGGCCATGGCGCATGCGGCTGTACGGTGGCAAAAATGCGGCGGCAGCAACCTTCCGCCTGGGCTAGTAAGTACAGGGACTTGGGCCTTAACCAGCCCGCGGGCCGTAGGTTACCGGTCCCTGCTTTATGTCTTTTAACAATGCCAAAGGGAATGGTTATTTTGCTCTCTCCAACTAGTCTGTCACTCCAAACAGTCAAGTAATATACATGTTTATGCAGAGGCAAATCCCACTGATTTTGAAAGGACTGGCATTAAGTACTAGAATTGCACCAAAGTCACAAATCTAGTATTTATGAGTGATGGAAATAATAAAAAAGCATTATTAATTCAGCAATCATTCATATCACTTATCCTATTCAATTTCTTAGAAACTATGTTGCATCAACATAACAAAGGTGAGCATACTTGCTTTGTCCCCTCCATCTCCATATCTGTTGCCTTCCTCGCATGGAGTGGCAATGACAAAGAGGAAAGCTTTTTTGTCGTGTGGGCATTCTCCATGTCACTGGGAAGCCAAACAGATCCTGAAACAGTGGAAACTAGCTCACTCTCCTATACACATTTTAATTTGTGGGCAAAACCCTATTAGTAATATAGACAGGTACAATGCCAAACTATAGCCATGGCCAACTTATTGGCCTTTCTGGATGGAGCTATTCAGCACCCCCACCCACAACTTCCCCTCCTATTACCATTTTGTGGCCAGGGAATTAAATCAGTGATGCTTATGGGTTATACATTCTATAGACACAGAAGCCCTATTCAGGCCAGGGAATGGCAGGGCATCATTTAGCTGTGTTCACATGAAGAAGCAGGCATCTTCCTTGACCTCCTGTGGTCCAGGAGGATGTAATCTTTGTGCATCCAGCAGCAGGAACACAGCCAGATGAATGGCAGGGGGCAGGCACCATAGAGGTAGGTGGTGTGTCTAAGGAGGAAGAGGGAACATAACCATGCCTGGTGGAGCTTTAGACACCACCAGGCCCATGCAGGATCTCAGAGAATATGTAAATGTCTATAGAATTTATAAACCATCAGCATCACTGATTTAATAGTGGTGCAGTACTAGGAAAAACATCTACTGTCCCTAGACACAACAGCTAGTTCTCAGGCTTTTTCCAGCACAGTGCAACTAAATTCCAGCAGAGAATGTCATTTAATTGCATTTATATATTTGTGCTTGTGCTGATTCTATCATTTTACCCAGAATCTTAAGAAAATACCATGTAACAAATATGAAGCTGTTCAACTTCATTAACTGTGACAAAGGATTAAAATTTAATAGCAGTATTACAAAAATTAGTGGCAAAAATAATTACAGTCACCTTACATACACACGCTCATGCAGCATTAAGAGTAGCTGTAGTATAAAGGAGAACAGAAGCCAAGCCACATCATAAACACACTGCCTGGCCGCTCTACAATTCAATTCATGTGTTTGAAACATTTGTGGAAGGCATACTAATTTTTAAAAGCCTGGCAAAAGTCTTATAGTATTTTCTGTCTGTTCTTCCATGCATTTCTCAACTTTTAATCAAATCTGAGATGAGCCCTGTGTAATTATGAACTATTTCTTTCTATAAATACAAAATAGGAATATAAAAACTGGAATGCCCTTCACATGGAAATGATGCATCATTCCACGCCTCTTAGGGAACATATTCTGTCACAATTTAAAATAATATTTAACCTGTTATGTATATCTGAAGAAGTCCGCTCACGTGACAAAAACCAAGATTCTCTATCTGCAAGCTAATTACTTACACTTACAATAAAAATCTGTGCTTCACTCATGGTTTTAAATTATTCAATACAATTATAGAGCAATATATCTATATAACAAATTTGCTAACACCAAACATGTGCAGGAGAAATTCTGAAGAGGTAATCCTGAATTGCATTTCTTGTTTAAAAGCACATCATTTTCCTGAGATTCTTTATTTTCTAAGAAATGTTTAAACACTGAAGAAGTTAGATCCACATTTGAGACTGCTACAACTCATTCTTGATTTATTTTTTCTGCTCACGTCTTTAGATTCTCATGATTAGATAACCCTATTTTTCTATAGAGGAAAATTTGTAATTTAACACTATTAAACTAATGAAATCACACCTTCTCTTTAAGCCCCCAAATTAATTTCTCATAATGCAATTTTTATTTTTATCTTTCCGTCAACACACAGGGCGTATACACATAATGACTGTTCAGACTGGACTTATCAGGGATAAAACTCAACCTGGTAGCAGTCTTGGGATATTCACATGCCTCCCCCATTCTTCCTCTTGAAGATGGAAGAACACCTGCTAAATTCAGAAATATATGAACACACTGGATGTGTCTGACTCCAAAACCTGAAATCCTTTTTTTATTGGGTCCAAAGACATTTTTTTCTACAGTGACAGGGGAAGGCATAAAATAAATAAAAATGTGACTATAACTGCCCAATATATAATTTTCTGAACTGGCCAACAAAATGAAAGATGCAATTCCTTTGTCCATTAGAAAAAAAGTTTAGTTGTCTGTTTAGTTGGCTTAACAAGAACAACAGTTTTTATACTGTGGATCAATAGAAGTAAAAGCCTGAGGAGTCTGAGCAAATATCCAACACCATTTCTATAACCTAATAGCCTAAGCAGTACTGCTATTATAGACAGAACTAAAGTTTGATAATCTTTGACAGAACATATGGTTCACATGGGGAAAATGTTTGTTTTTTCTTTGTGAAAATTAAATGTCACAATGTAAAACAGAATGGTCAACATGGGGCAAATATTTTTGTTTAAATTAGATGTCCAAATACGGGAGACTCTGTGTTTGGAATATCAAATTGTTAATCAGACATTATGAAACATCATTTTTTGTACTTTGAAAATCCAAACTGAAGTACTCCATTAACAAAGAAGTTATACTGCCTAGCAAAAAAATCTGAAGACCATGGCATCACAACCACAGGCTACACACAGGTAGCAAAATTCTTCTAATTCTTAACACAAATTATACTGATTTAGTAGGGATAATGAACATCCATTTGTAACCTTCAATGTATCCTACAAGCTGGGAATAAATTACATTTCCAACTGATTTCATTATCAGGCTTAAATACAGTAACATGTTTATTGATTTATATGAAAAAATACTTCACTAAGAAAGTAGACAAAATGCACAGAAAAAGTACAAGTGTCATGTGCATAGCAATATAGCTTAAAGCATTCACATATGGCTTTGTTTGAAAGAAACTATTAGGAAACCTGGCCCCATGTAGACCTATGGTTATACAGTTGACACAAAGTAAACTGTTTCACATCTTTTAGGCACTTATTAACAACAGTGTTTATCCCTGGAAAAGAAAAGTTTTTTTGTCTTTATTTTTTTTTAAGATCAAGGAAAAATACAGCAATAGCTGTGTGTAGCTGAAAAACATTTTTAGTAGTGCATGCACAGGGCTGGAAAAATACAATTCCTGTGCAAGATTTTATAGCAAATAACTAAAGTATAAAAATATTTACACACTTTGATTTTTTAAAAAATATGTACAGAACAAAAAAGCCCTGAAATTCATTATCTAAATACAAATATATGACATGATAGTAGTAGCAAAACTCAATTTAAACTTCAATTGCAACTATTTAATTTAAATTCATACAGGTTCATTTTAGGTGCTACCACAAAAGTTTTTTTAAAAGAAAACATGATTCTGATGCTGTTGTCCAAAATAATCTACCATTAAGATACTTTTTGTTTTCTTCATTAATCATAATAAATTACTCTAATGAATTCCAGTCACGAGTGGCTTCCATTAGATGACGCTGTCCATGCCCTACCCAGTTGTCCTGATTGTCAAAAATTCTCCCACAAAACCAGCAGCTAAATTTCATTTTCAGCGTATTATCAGAGGTAGTTTTCACAATCTGATAATTGTTTTTGCTAGTTTTCTTCAGTGTTAATTTTAAAACAAACCTTTCTTTTACAGGACTTACAGGTTTCAGCATTTTACGTTTTCTTCTAGAAAGATCATCAGTAATTATGTACAAACTGTTACTGTAATATGCTGGCTCCAAAAGAGCATCAATAGTTCTCTTTGACAGAGAGACTTTTAGCACATGTCCTTTAAATTTTGCAATAGTCTTCATAACATTTACAACTTCTGGAACATCTGCATCTGGATGGTTCAGTACTACAACTGGCTGATTTCTTCTGGGGCATTTGACAAGCTGTTTGGAATTAAAAGGAAGCAACTTCAGAATCCTTTCAGTGTCTTTTGACATTCTTGGTCTACAGGGGGCATGAAGCAATGACTCAAACTCATTCACATCCATTTGATTTTTCTCCTTACACTTTCGATGCAATGTTTTCTTCCTGGGGGGTTCCTGGAGGTCTTCCCTAGCTCTCCGTTTCAGATTCCGGTTCTCCTGGGACACTGTAGCATCAGAAACTTTAGCACCAGTTTGTTTTGAATGACGTTTAGCTTTTGAAAATTTGTTTGCCATAGTGCCTGACATCTGGCTTCCAAAACTGCTCCCTTTGTTAGCAGGTATTGTTTGCACTGAACCAGATGGGGTCTTTTTGGACCATATCTTTGCATGCCTAGAGGAATGTACAGACTCTACAGAAGTGCAAGGATCCTTTGATTCATCTCTTGCCAAACTAGCATTTGCTGGCATCAATCTATGTGGTAAGACTAAGGCATTGCTAGAAGAAAAAGCTGTCTGTTTCTGATCTAGTGCAGTACTATTAAGGGAATGCATACTATTGAACTGCAAAGAGGGCACAAAGTTGCTACCCGGTGGACAGTTGTCAACAGTAGGAAAGGTTTTAATTTTCAAAAAAAGCTTTTGTTGCATTGCTCCAGTTTTCTTTGGTTCAGCATTTTGACTGTCAGCAATACCATGAGGAACATTGTGGTTCTGTATGAGGGACTTGTTTGATGACATGCATTTAAGAAAAACTGCTTGTCTGCCATCAGGCAAAAGTGCATAAACAGGTTGTTCTGGTCCAATATCTGGTTGTTTTGCTGATTCCAAAGAGGCAACCTTACTGTCTTGGTATCCAGCAAGGATTTTCACAGAGGAAATTCTACTGTCTGAATTTATGTTAAGTTGCTCATTTGGGGATTGGCTAATGGAAGAAGCACTAGCTGCCCCGCTGGACATACTAACACTAGCAGAATTTCTTACACTTTTATCACTGTCTATTTTCAGACCTGTCTCTGCTGAAGATACTGCCTCTGTACTGCACTCTTTAGATGCAAAGTTCTCTAAAACCTGAGCATTATTTTCAGTGGCATTTGCAACTGTTCCAAGTGACCCACTACCAAATGTCAAAATCATCTGAGGTCCTTTGTTTAAAAGTAAAGATGTAGTTGCACCATGTGTTGCCTGAGGATCTGAACCTATTTTTGGAGAAGGCATTCCTGAAATAACTTGCAGCCCTTGTTGGTGGGCAAGGCGTAAAGGTACAAAAAACCTTGGTGGGGATGGCTGAAATAGCACTGTTTTTTTCTGTTCTGGAAGAGATGAACGGATATTATTATTACCATGGATACTGTAGTGCATCTTCTCTTTTGCCAACTGGTGCATTATGATTGACTCTGTCTGAGTCTTAAGCAGTGTACCAATGCCTGCTGCTGTTCTTGATGCTGGATTTATTTCTTCTGTTCTAAGAGATGTTATTGGGCTTCGTCCTTCATTCCTCAAGTTCATATCCTTATTTGTTGTATTACAGTTTGCATTCAACTCTCTCTTAAACTTAGCACGGGAATGGGTTAAACTGCACTGAACTGCTGAATCTTTGAAGCGTGCAAGTTTTTGACCATCAGTTTGATTGTTTGGAAGTGACTGATTATAGCCAGGTTTTGTATAGTTGTGTGGCTGTACAGCAGGCTGTTCTTTTAATACATCTTGTAATGACCAGTTTACCTCAGGCGACAAATAGCTGGATGCCTGATTACTTTGCAGTGAGAAAACTGATGTAATCTTAGGCATGCCTGATGAATTTACACAATTTGAGCCATCTTCTTGTTTATATTTTTCAGCTACATGATCCAATACTTGATTTACCTTAGTATTTAAATGTTGTTCGTGTTCATTATTTTCCACACAATGCTGTCTATCAGTGACAAAACTGGGTTCATTAGTTGAGAATACTGGAACATTATTCATATTTACAAAGCCATAAAGAGGTTGCAAAGATTTTTTTTCTAAATTTAATCCTAATGCTGATCGTGAAACACAAGCTGTGGTTTCACTTGTAGACCTGCTTTGCAGAGGAAAGCTTCTGTTAGACACAAGGTCTGTAGATTTATCCAAAATGCCCATTTTAGAATAATTATGGAACGGCAATGGTGCATGATTAGAAACATCTGTTGATGGACAATAAAGATTACTATGTTTACTACTATTGTTCACCTCACCATTCACAACCTTGAACTCTGGAGGAAAGGATTTTTTCATGGGGTCATAATGAAGCATGTGTGTACCAGCAGAGGTTGAAACCTGAGGATGGTCCTGAGGTATACAATTCCTCCATGAAACAGGATGTCTAGTTTCAGCCTTTGCCACCAAATCACAATGAACTGAAGAATCTGGTTTCACTGGCAGATGAGTCGCACGCTTTCCTACAACTGCAGCAGAAGGGGCAACACTTTGAGATGCATTCCAGTTCAAAGAACTCATACTTTCTTGCTTTATTTTTCCTGAATACTGACTACAAAATGCCGATGGAGGTGATCTCAATGAACAAACAGAATTATTCCTAGACATTTGATTAATTTCATGAGGTCCAGCACCTGAAGCAAAACTTAGGTTGTCAACTGATTGTAGTAGACATCCAGTTGAACCATCTTTAACCTCTTCAACTTTATTTCCTGCAGGCAAATTCTTTTTATCAGTAGGCAGCAGTTTTATTACAATATGTTGCTTTCCATCCACCATTTTGAATCCCATAAATTTTGCACTGTAGTTTGCAGGAACCGATATTTTATTATTTTTAACCATCAATACTGTAGGGCCATGAACAGCTTTTTTCAACAATCCCATTCCAGAACCCACTCCATCTTCTGTTCCGTTGTACTGTACTGCTGGAGATGATTTTGCTCTGCTATAGATATACTTTTCATTTGCAAGAGTGTTATCTTCATTTAAGGCAAGTTCTTTGGCAGACTGGCCCTGCTCTTCAGATTTAGGCTGAATCTCCTTCATTGTTTTGAGAAGCTGTCTATCCTCATTTCCAATTCTACAACTGCCACATGTAATTCTTTTGCGTCTCCATAATGCCTTCCTTGATGCTCCTGTTTTGTACCTTTTCAAAATAAGTTTTAGTCCTGTTGATGTTTTCATCCTGTTTTCATTATCTACATCTATTGTATTTTTTGCATAGAGGTGGTCTCTGTGTAAGGTAATTATATGTTTTAAAAGATAATTTTTCCGTGATGCCATGTAGTTACAATACTGACAACTGAAGGGAAATGTGCCAGTGTGTGAAACGACATGCTTTTGACATTCTTCTTTTGAAAAACATATGTGATCACATTTGTCACACTTATACTGTATTTCATTATGTCTATGAATGTGTTGAACAAATGTTCCTACATCCCGGGTAGAAAAAATACATCTTTCACATTGAAAATGGCCATTTACACAATGCTTAGATGTGAAATGTTTTGTCAGATCCAACAAAGTATATCTCTGGTCATCATT
Source organism: Phrynosoma platyrhinos (assembly GCA_020142125.1). Classification (NCBI taxonomy): domain Eukaryota; kingdom Metazoa; phylum Chordata; class Lepidosauria; order Squamata; family Phrynosomatidae; genus Phrynosoma; species Phrynosoma platyrhinos. Next base: position 31,409,928 of record JAIPUX010001880.1, on the reverse strand, counting down.
ACATATTTCACATTTCACTAAAGTGCTACTACGATGTGTTCGACGGTGTTGGTTAAACGACTGAAAATTATTCGCTGAAAAATTACACATTTCACATGGGTAAGATGGCAGTTCTCCATGGTGTAACAACTGAAAGTGTTTCTGTAGATCATTTGGGCTATACTTAATGTTGTTTTGGCATTTTGTACAGCTAAAGTTTAGTATTTTTGCTGAGGTTTTCAGTCCTTCCTCATAATGCAGTCCTGGTTTACTATGTGGAGTAATTTCAGAACAATGTAAACTGCTGCCATTTCCATCCACTTGTATGAAAGATGTTCTTACAGGCTTCTCTTTGCATTGAAATAAATTCATATATCTTTCAATTTCATGTTTAAGTATCACTTCATTTGGGATATTTATCCTGGGCAACTCTATTTTCACATTCTTTAGTCTGTAGGAGAGAATATCTGAAGTTGCAGTTTGAGATGTAGACTTTTCAACAGCAACAGCTGATGCAGGAACACACATTCTATCCAACACATTCTCTTGTAGCAAGCTTGTGTCTTGAATATAAAAAGATGGCTCCTGTTTGGATGGCATTTTTAAAGCTTCTATGTTACTGTATTCTTTTAAAGACCCTTCTGTTGAAGTGATGTCAAGTGGGATTTCCTCAACTTAGTAGATCTGGGGAAGGGAGAAAATACAATGTGATTTTTCAAAAAACCATATTCACATTTAAAAACAACACACTGAGAGCATGTTTAATTAATCAATGTGTAATAACAGTTAATAAAAATAGTTATTTAAAAAATGTATCAACCTTTTGTGATCATTTGTATTAATTATTTTATTTTTATTATAATTTCACAGACTAATGTCAGGTAAACAATTAATCTTAGAATTTGCAACAGGTTTAGTTTTTACAATTGGAACCTCCTTGGTGGTACTCTAATTATCTTTTTTAACCACTAGCACCTCCTCCTAGATACCCAGAGTCCTTCTTGATATGATTGTTCCTTGCACATATTAGCTCGTCTCAATGGTTGCTTTCTTCAAGAATGACTTCAAGAGTCGCTACCGCAATTTCTACTCAGTCTATCTGAAAGCTAGCCACATCTACTCATCTACAATCTGAACAAGTAAGTCCATCACTTCATTTCCCCTTTCTCAATATCCCCCCCACCATGACTAGATGGACTGCTTAAGACAAAAGTAGCTGCATTTTATAAAAGCAAAATTATTAGCTTTGATAAAATTGAAAGTTCTTTGAAAAATATGTTGGGAAACTGAATAATCAAAGTGAAGCTTACCATAGACGAAAACAGCCTTACACAAACCCCAACATTTCTAACAAATAAGTCACTAGAAAATCATAACTAGAAAGATTTTGGAACTTGTCTAATGCAAAGTCGAAGGCTTTCACGGCCAGCTTCTATAGTTTTCTTTGGGTTTTCTAGGCTATGTGGCCACATTCTGGAAGAGTTTATTCCTGACATTTCGCCTTCATTTGTGACTGGCATCTTCAGAGATGCCAGCCACAGATGCAGGCGAAACATCAGGAATAAACTTCCAGAATGTGGCCACACAGCCCAGAAAACCCAAAGAAAACTATTTTGGAAGCTGTTTTATAATTCATTTTGCAATGAAACAAACAAAAAATCCCCCTAAATGTCTGAAATGGTAGAAATCTGGCAGAATAATGAAGCACAGATGGGGGATGAGATGTAAGAATTTTGAAAAGAAGAGTCTCAGTGATACTAAAGGTAAAAATATTTTTCTTAAATAGAGAAATCATCACCTGAGAGGCATGGCATCAGGTTTTAAAATTTCCTAGACCCCACTAAGGTACCAGCAATAATGTCCATTGAACTAAAATTACAACATAAAAGCTTCCAATAATCAACACTAGTTGATGTCTTTCCCTTTGGAACCACCACATGGCTGCAACCCTTTAGGGTTCAATGGGGGCAATTTGTGCTTTACTCAAAAACACAGTTAGACCTGTCATAGTGCATCATCCAATTTATACTGCAAAACTAAATTGTGACAAGATTAAAGTGTGTGTGTGTGGCTCTTCTCTCCTTTGTATCCAGAACATGTCACTTATCCTTTTACATATGACAAACACACAACTTGTTCTTCCTCTCCTCTCAAAGTAACAAAGAACTCCTGCCCTATCTCTTGATTTTACTGCCTCAATCCAGTCTCATCTTTATCCTGTCACAGTCTCATCATCACTCACTCATATCCATCCCACCCATTACTACCAATTTATTCACTTTTCTCTAAACATGCTCCATGAATGACAATGACTTCCTGTCCTCTCCCAGATCCTGCACAGGTTTCATGGGCTTATTGTCAAAACACTCCATGGCTTCCCCATTCCTACATATTTCTGTTCTTAGAAATTCAACACATCCTTTCCTGCAACATTTACTCATTCAGCTTCACCACACTCTGCCACCCAAATGTGGCATTATTCCTTCTCTACTGCTACCACTTATGGCTTAAACTTTTCTCTAAACACTTCCATGCAATAACTTCCTTTACTTTATGGAAACTTGCCAAAAAGCCTGCCTTTTTGAGAAACTTTTAGAACAATGTTTTAGCCACAATAAATTATCACCTGCTCCTTCCCTGTTTACCTCTGTATTCATTTCCTCCACTTTTCCTCTGTTGTTTCTCCATGTCTGTTTTCAGCTTGTTAGCCAGCCCCTTTATGATATGAACTTGCCAAATTTGATGTTTGTAAACACTGATACATGAAGACAACAACAGAGAAGTAATAGTTAGAATTGCAAATGGGTCCATAAATTTACTAAGCAGACAAGAAAAATGCTCTCCTAAATGATCACATTAATAATTTGTGGCCTAGAAATAAGAAAGTGTTATGATATAGCTTTATTTCTCATTACCAAAAGTAGATTTTTAGTCATTATACACAGTCAGAAAAGTAATGATTTATAAGTTTCATGTCATACATAAATACTTCAATGAATATAGGACATTTTAAATGTTTTACACACCAAACTTTACAATTTTAAAGTTTTGCCAAGACATCATGAAACTTACCCTTTAAAGAAAGATTACAGTTCCATTCTGAAGTATCTGTTCAATTTTTTTTCTTCCCAAAAAGAAGAGTGGCATAAAATCAAAGCATGAGGGCATTTGCATTCAATATGTTATAAATTCTGAAATAAAAAGAAAACAATTAAATTCAACTTAAAGCTGTTTAATTCATCAACTATGAAATAACTATGGCAGATCTTAATGTAAATAGAGAAAAAACTCTAGAATTTAGTCATCTTATAATAATATGACCAGGAAAAAAACCTGCAGGTTTACAACCCTAATGATTTTATGCTAGTATCAGGAAACATTGCTGGTTTTTGCAGCTCTGCACATGGATGGAACTGAAACATTTTAATACAGTACTGCCTCATCTTAAAAATGGTCTGGCACCTAGGAATTTGCAATATTTATCCAGTCCTGGTTTACAGTAGATAGTGCGTACTAAGACAGAAATTCTAAACAAGTAGTGTTGCTGGCTTGCTTATCCAGGGTTTGGCTAATTCATGCCTAGACTATCGTAATAGCCTATTGGCTGGTTTGCCTTCCTGTTCTCCTACTCCTCTTGTTTTAATCCAGATCACTGCTGTTTGGTTTGTCTTAAATTTCCCCAAAAACTCATATGTCTCTTCCCTTCATAGATCCCTCCAATGACTACCAGTTTGGCCCGGGGCTCATATCCAGGATTTTTTATCCACTGATTCAAGCATCCACATCTTGAAAATAGTT
>JAIPUX010001880.1:31389148-31400620 GCA_020142125.1 Phrynosoma platyrhinos | reverse complement strand
AGCCATGAGGAGGCAAAGAAAACAGCCACCATCATGTCCTCCCTGAGTCAAGGAAGAAGGATGGCGTCGCCCTCTCTTCCCCTTTACTCTCTTTCCCCTCAGCCATTGTCTGAAAGGCAGCCTCTGAAATTAGCAATATATTCCCCCCTCTTCCTCCTCTTTCCTAAGGGCTCATGTTTCAAAGCAACTAAATAGTCATGTGGTGTGTAAAAAAATACATTTTTTAAAAAAAATAAGGCCTGAGTTCTTCTCCAACGCAACTCTCTCTTAGTATTTGCATTCAAATTCTCTTCACAGAATGACGTTCTCCTCACAGGAAGTAAAATGGCGACGCTGGGCCTAGCATAGGAACAAAGCAGCTCTCTTTGCCAGAATGGACAAGGAGAAGAAAGAGAGCTAAAGCCAAGCTAGTAGTAGTAGTAGTATAACACAATAAAACATCACAGGTTGAGATTGCCTTAGGTTACAACTTGGGTATGTAAGTATTATCAAAATATTTCATTTATTTCATTTATTTATTTCAAGCATTTATATCCATATATATATATATATATATATATATATATATATATATATAGTCAATGGCAAAACTCTCTTTGTGGCAAATATAATGCAATATTGTGAATTTGGCAATACTGAAGAAAAGGATCAGTAGAGAATGTATAATTGGTTTCTTAACTATTCCAGAAACATTATATAAATGAGGAGGTTGAGGTAATTTTTGCAAGCCAAAAGGTGGACCCTGGACTTCAGTGTTTTAGGGTCTTAATTGGTTCTGCGTCCAGCAATATATCCTAGTAATGTATCCTGTTTAAAACTAGAGTGAGACTACAAAAAATTAAGGAAGATAATAGAAAAAAAAACAAAGTCTCTGGGACTTAAGAGGTGTTCTACTAGAAAGTATACACTAGGTTAGAAATTATTTACTTTATTTACTGGTTTGTTTATTACATTTTGTATGCTGTCTTTCTCTTGGTACAAGACCCAAGGAGGCCCGCAAAAATTAGCTTTAGCAGTAAAATTAAAACATAACTAAAATATTGCCTTTTTAAAAAACCGTACATTAAACAATATAAAATCATTTAAATGCATACAAAATAAACGAGAGTCCCCACCCAAAAGAAGGCTCCCTTTGGCTTTTTAATGCAAGACCATGAAATCACATTTGTTAACATTTAAAATGTTTAAGTCATTTCAATAAACTGACTTTCAAATCACTTATTCCCAGCTTGATTTCTACATCCAAAAGCAACTATTGTTTTCCCTGCCCTATTCTGTCTTTTTTTTTTTTTTTTTGGTAATTTTAAAAAAATATTTTATTATTATTAGTAGTAGTAGTAGTAGTAGTAAACAACTATGTACAAAACATCAGTCTTTCAATTTAAAAAAAAAATACCAGTTTAATATTCATTGGGGGGAAATGCCAGTTTTCCACAGGCTGTCTATCAAACTGAATAATCTTTTAAAGTGTCTGGATTTCTGTCTGGATTTTTTCTACTTGAATTTTATTAAGTTTTTTCAATATGTTGAATGAAGCCTATGTAAAGTTTTCATGGTATATGTAGCATCATATTTTCCATTCAGAGGCTAGTGTACATCATTTTTGTAGAAATTATGCAGAGCTAAAAGATATATGGCTAACTTGAAGTGGTTTCCAAAGTATTTGAGAAGCAGAATTATATATAGTCAACACAAATATCATTGGAAGAGGGACAGAATTTGCAGGCCACAGAGCACCATGGAAGTAGCATGGAAGAGTTGTATGAATGGAAGGATTCCTGCCATTTCCCAGAGAAGGAGCAAATGTGTCATAGGGTCGGTGCAGACTGCCAGAAATAGTGCAAATTGAGTCCACTTTAACTGCCCTGACTCACTGCTAGGGAATCATGGGAACTGTAATTTATTGTGACACCAGAGCTCTCTGACAGAAGGTGCAATGTCTCAGAAAAAACAATTCCCATGATTCCCTAGCACTGAGCCAGGGCAGTTAAAGTGGACTCAATTTGCATTATTTCTAGCAGTCTGCAAAGACCCATAGTTGTAGATAATTCCTTATTGAGGCAAACAGAGGCAGCAGTGTGACTTGACAGGATGTCTCAAGAAATGTTCTGTCTTCATGGTACAAGGATCCAAGATATAGAAAGTATGAAAAAAAAAACTCATCAAGCCCATCAACTATAGGAAGCCCATGTAGGAACAAAGGATACTGCTTTTGACATACTGTAAGTGCCTAGGACACTGAGTAGGAAACTGAAGGACCTCGGAGTACAAGTTACTGTTTCATTACTTTTTCCTGTTGGAGAGCTTGGCCAAGGAAGAGAAGAATGCTAGAAATGAACAATTGCTGTAAAGACAGTGTCATCAGGAAAAATTAGCTTCCTGGACTATATTCTACAGTTTTGTGTTGACGGACTTCCGTCAACAGATGGTTTGTATAGTAGTTAGGAAGAATGTGTTTGCTTGGAGTCTCACAAACCTGACTATTTTGGACCTGATTCTCACCAGTTGGGAAGAACAAGTCTACTGACAGTGAAAATAGTGGGAACCTTGGGTGGAAGTGACTGTGTCATCCTGAGAGTCGATATAAAGAGAAAAGAGAAAGCAAAGTGTACTTGAAGGCACAATCTGGATTTCCAGAAGACTGATTTCAATAAGCATAAATAAATACTGGTGAGATCCCATGTCATAAATTCTCCCCCCCCCCCAAAAAAAGGAGCTTCATGGTGGAAGGGAAATGAAAACACAATTGCAATTCAAATGAGAGGGGAAATGTAAGTTGTTTAAAGAAACCAAAGATGGTTCACAAGCACATTTCAAATGAGCTGAAACTTAAAGAAGGAGCATATCATCAAGAAAGATTACAAACAAGTGGCCCATATTTATAGGGAGAAGTTAAAGGGAAATAAGGCTTAGAATGGGCACAGGCTTATAAGAGAGGTTAAAATGATAAAACAGGGACTTCTGATTATGTTCAGAGCAAGAAGAAGACAGTGGTAGGTCTACTGCTTGGACAAGATGGTAAAATGCTAACAGGTGACAGAGAAAAAGCAGAACTGCTCAGCACCTATTTTGCTTCTGCTGTCTCCCAAAATGAAAATAGTGCTCTGTCTGGTGAAAACAGAATTAATGATACAATAAAGGGGCTGCAGCCCAAGATAGTTAAAGAGGTGATAAAGTGACACCTAACTCCTTTAAATTAACTCAGGTCTCCAGGGTCATATTAACTGCATCCATGGGTAAAAATGAAATCTCAGGGCTCATAAAAGCTTTGAGACTTCTTGGAGAACAGTGAAGTCCCTACAGACTTGAGCCAAGCAAATGTTGTCCCCATCTTCAAAAAGGAGGAGAAACAGGACCTGAGCAATTATCTATTCATTAATACCATGAAAAGTTCTAGAGCAGATAATTAGTGAATGCTTAGAAAATAATGCTGTGTTTACTAAGAGCCAGCATGGGTTTCTCAAAAACAAGTAATGCCAGACTAATCTTATTACAAACTTGGCAGATCAGAGAAATGCTGTAGATGTATAAAAAAAGGAGGGAAAGGGGTAGAAATATAGCTGCAACATTTAAAATTGACTGGTTTTTATTTTAGCATGAGCTTTCATGGACGTAAACCCACTTTGTTAGACGCAGTCACTGTCCTCATGGATTTATATCCATGAAAGCTCATGCTAAAATAAAAACACGGTCTTCAAGTTGCTGCTAACATTCCTTTTTCTCCTCCCTCTCTCTTCCTCCTTTTTATACTGCCAGAGACTAATGCAACTACATCTTTGAAATCTACTGATGTAAATGCAGTATATCTTGATTTTGACAAGGTCTCCCATGGGTTTTTGGGACACAAGTTATTAAAATGTGAATTAGGGCCTTTGCAGACTGCAAGAAATAGTGCAAATTGAGTTCATTTTAACTGCCCTGACTCAGTGCTAGGGAATCATGGGAACTGTAGTTTATTGTGGCACCAGAGCTCTCTGACAGAGAAGGCTCAATGTCTCAGACAAAAATACAGTTCCTATGATTCCCTAGCACTGAGCCAGGGAAGTTAAAGTGGACTCAATTTGCACTATTTCTAGCAGTCTGCAAAGGACCGTAGGCAATGCTTTTGTTACAGGAATTCATCGGTGATTGACAAACTAAACCTTAAAAGTACTGAACAGTGGTTCTTCATCGTTCTGGGACATAATGACAAGTGGGGCTTCATAGGGTTCTGTCTTGGGTCCATTATCAAATGTTTAAAATGACTTAGATGAAAAAATAGAGGGCATGTTCATCATATTTGTAGATTACATCAACTGGAAGTGGTAGCTAATACTTCAAAACACAGGAAGATTTCTGAAAATTATGTTAATAGACTGGACAACTGGGCCAAAACTAAGAAAAATAATTTAAATAGGGATAAATGCAAGGTGAGAAAAAATCAGATGCAGAAATATATGATGGTGACACCTAGCTTTGCAAGATATGTGAAAAGGATCTAGGGGTCTCTTAGTACAAGCTGTCATGTGAAAGATGGAGTACGCTTGTTTTCTGCTGCTCCAGATAATAGGACCCGAAACAGTGGATTCATATTATAAGAAATGAGATGCCTGCTATACTAAAAAGATTTTCCTGATATTGTAAGGTGTTCATCAGTGGAAAAGACTGTCTCCAAAGTTTGGAGGTATTTAAACAGAGGTTGTGTGGCCAAGCAGTTATGGATTTCTTCACTGGCAAGTTGTTAGATTAGACCAGCCTTGGGCTCCCTTCCAGTTCTTTAATTCTATGAATCTATGAAATACCCCTTTAGATACATTATTTGGAATATAGCTAACGTTATTTTCTTAGCTAGTCTTTGCATAGGGAGACCATCAATCAGATATTGTATCACAGATACAGGAACACTTCTTGTCATCAGCAACAAAATGTGTTTTAGCTAGCTTGGTCACATGTAAATGCCCAAAGATTGTATTGGAAAGACTGTACAAAAACATAAGAGGGACCAGCAAGATTAACTGCCCATTCTTTAGTTTAGTTTCTTTAGGATAAACTTGCAAAACAGAAGCTACTCCTAGTAGCTACTTCACTATTAACACATAATTCTATTTCATGTTTTTGTTATTTAAAAAAAATCTATATCATATATTTTTATTTGGCTTTAGAAATATTCAAGACGATTATCAATATATCCAATATATACAACAGATATAAAATATTTTAAAATTTATCTTGAAACCACTGTGAAACCATTTAATTACATTAAGTACTGGCAACATTTCTATATTACGCTATCCAGTTTACACAGTTTGTGGACAGCAAACATTGCCCTATCACCATAGTTGACATGGTGCCCAGGATGCCTTCAAATGTGGTAAGTTTTCCAAACACATTCTTGAGCAATGCAAGAGATAGTAATGGCTCTCTCAAGCAGACTAATCAAACTGGCAAAGCAGATGCTGAACAACAACTAGTCCCCACATACACACATGGTTTTGCAGAGAAAGAAAAATAGATTTATTTAACAAATTACTTCTTTATAATCTACAAATTGTTATGGATGACAGAGAAGGGGGGGGAAGGTGGCTGCAGATTAGAGTGATATAGGAAGAGGGTGTGGAAGAATGAACAAACAGGAAGTCATCATAAATATAGGCTGTGTCTATACACCTATAAAGCAACATGCAAAAAATTAGTGAACATAGGCATGTAAAAGTTACTAACACTAACACATATAATAGCACTTCTGTTCAAAATCTCCAGATGTTTCTGTTTCACTGCATGGATCTCTCTCTCTCTCTCCACACACATGCACATCTTTCATCATCATTTTTCTACTATCCAGTAGCAAAAATTATCATATCTGAAGCAACTCTGAATCAGGTTCTACAACACCCTTTGTCTTCTTAGTTGTAGATAATAAAACATTGGATGTGGGGATTTGGTACCTGAGTTAGACATAACATGGAAAGACTAGCAATAGGTTTCTATACCACCACCACCACACACAAAAAAAATAGTTTCAACATGCTTCAGCAAACTTTATTCAAAACTATCAATATGCATGTCTGAATTGAAACAACCAGGTGAGATAAGTCATGCATAAATAAAAACATTTAGAAACTTCTAAGGACCACTTGAAAGTTTCTTCCAAAATGCATCTAGAAATGACTTTTTGTTTCACCAGCCTCCATTTTTCTTGTGATTTCCATATGACCAATCTTATAGAGCTATGCTTTTTTAATGTGTTGGGATTAGTTGATGAGAAAGGCTTCTCAACTCTCTCCTTGTTCAGTAAGGGATTCAGGATGCACCTGCTGTTTCCCTTACCTTGTGTAGGTTGCCAGACACAGCTATAGTAAGATCAGCTAGACTAGAATCCCATTTTATGCCAGTTCAAGCATTACATATTGCATTGTTTACTGTAGATTCAGTGCAGCAACCAACACCAAAGGGCTGTGTTTTCCCAGCCCTCCTTCACTATCCTCCTAGTGCCAATGCTGCTTTAAATAATCCTTTCTATCTAAAGAGAGAACAAAGAAGAAAGGAGGGCTGGGTGGATATGAAAAGCCTTTGTAAAAAAGAGCTTCACTATCAGAGGCTTTGTTACCTGAAGTTTGCTTACTGTATATATTCATGTATAATTCTAAAACAATTAGTTAAAAAAATTGACCCCAAAAACTTATCAATTTATCTGTACTTTAACTCTTACTAAAAAGGAATCATCTCTGGTGAAAGGCAAGAGTGAAATCTGTCCTGGAAGCACTGACCCCTCTATTCTCTTATCCATCCAACCTTTGGGGTGAATACAGTTATGCCTGCTAGAATTTTGTAAATTCTTTGGCATTGTTTTCCCTTGCTTCATCCTTTAGGTCCTTTGCTACATGCCCCTAACTTATCCACAGGTCATATCAACATTCATAATTTTGGCCCAAAAACCTGCCCTTGTCTTATACTTGAGGTCACTTTATAGTTTATATATGGTATGTTGATTTTTCTATGTTTCTTGTGTTTTCATTATTTTCACTGTTCCACAGTCTTAAACAGTAGTTCCCAAACGCTGGCCTTCCAGGTGTTTTGGACTTCTGCTCCCAGAATCCCAGACCATTGGCCAAGAAGGCTGAGGCTTCTGGGAGCTAAAGTCCAAAACACCTGGAGGACCAGACTTTGGGCATCACTGATCTAAAACAAAAGGATTTGCCTTAGACTTAAAAGACTGTAGTCAAACAGCAAGTTTGCTTTTTACAGTGGGCCCTTGGTATCTGCTGGTGTTTGGTTCCAGGACCAGTACCACCACCAGCACCACCCATGGATACCAAAATCCATGATGCCCAAGTCCCATTAAAAACAATGTCATAGTAAAATGCATCCCTTACATAAAATGGCAAAATCAAGGGTTGTTTTTTGGAATTTATAATTTTTAAAAATACTGTATTTTCAAGCTATAGATGGTTGAATCCCCTAGATGGAGATTCCATGAATATGAAGAGCTGACTATTTACCTTTATATATCGAACACTCCTGCAGTTTATCACAAACTGTTCTGCAATGCATCATTTCCTTTAAAAAAAAACAAGCAATGAGCAAGAGAATCATTCAAAACATTAGAACAATCAAAGCTTCTTTCACAAACTTGTCACCGTCTATTTGGGTGACCTTTTTCATGTTTTTATTTTTAAATTTCCCTTATTTTTAAAGCATACATAGAATCCTTGTAGTCTATATTAATTTAAACGTATTCTTATTTTGATTCTATAATTAGAGTGTCAGTAATTAAAACATCTGTCATATGGATAATTGGTGTTTAAGAGGTGAGAGGATGGTCTTCTACCACTTTTTTTTATTTATTCCCATTGAATCCAACACAGAGGGAAAAAATATAAAACTCATTGACATTAAGTGATCATATGGCTGTTAATGAATAAGTTATGAGCATAAGTTATGAATATGTTAATGAATAAGAAAGCTTTTATCCATTTTCTTTTAGACTGAACATATAGGCGATCTCATGAAATCCTGGCATTCATATGAATCCATTTTGTCCAGTGCTTCAGTATCCTCCATTTGCTTTACTATGTTTTTAGATATTGATGGTTTTGTCTTTTATTTGAAAATTAATAATTACTTTTAAAAAAGAACTCCTTTGTGTTGCTTAAAAATAAATTATTTTACCAAATAACTATGATATGGAATATTTTTATTAACTTATACTTACTATAGAGTACATGATTACTTCATAAACAAAACCGAATTTGGCAAAGATGCAAGTGAACAAAGCAGAATCTAAAGCAATATGAAAAGAGACAGTGCAGATGGAGCACTATTTTAAATTAGATTGACTTCTCATTGCTTATGGGTGGGGAGCTGGATAATCTTTCAGACACATTCCCTGCAAAGCTGAAAAAGCTTTATTCACTTTTCATGGAAGGATGCTCATCTCATACAATAACATCGAACTAGCTGACTGATTTCTAGCTCTGAAATGGCCAGAATAATCTTTGATATGCAATCTATCCATGCAGCCAAAAAAGTAGACTGAAAACATAATGCTCTACATGTGGGTAAACCAGTGTAAGATAGTAAAGCAGCTTACACACAAGCATGCATTGGATTAGAAAGTAAAGGGAAGCATGAAAAGCTGACATGGATTAGAGCAGGGACAGAGAGAGAAGGTAGATGGGGATGGATCTCCTGGTAGATGTTTTGTTGATTTGCAGTAGATCAGCAAGGATTCAGATTCCAAATGATTTAACATTAACAAAGCCAAAAGGCTTTTCCCCCTTTCTTGTTAAATTGGGCTGCTAACATCAAGGAAACTGGGCAGAAACAGGAAGAGATTTTGTGAATGACTATGGTTAAGATAATTAGCACTCTCTGTGCTTCCTGTATTTCATTTCCCTCTGACCTTGATATTCATTCCCTCCACACCCATCCCACCCACAAACGTTTGTGTATCTATGTACACACATGTACCTGTAGTAAAGCATAACATCTCATGTACCTGATGAAGTGGGCTCCAATCCACAAAAAATGTATGATATGTTAAATCTGTTGGTTATTGGGAAGCCATAAGACTTTGCTGCATTTGCTGCAACAGACTAATGCAGCTACATCTGGAAGTATGTTTGTAAAAAGATTGAGTATCTGTGTTTTGGTTCTGATACAGAAAACAAGTTCCTAAACTGAGTAAGTGCTTACAGATACTTGTTCTCCAATTCTCTGCCTTCTGGAGCCATAGGTTTGTGCTTGTCTCAGACTTCAGAAATCTACACTCATCCCTCCACATTTGCTGGGGTGAGGGGCACAGGACCCCCACGAGTGTGGAAAAAGCACAAATAACAAAATGCTATGTTTTTTCCTGAAAAAACACCTCACTAGAAATCTCTAGATCAGGGATAGGCAACCTTTCCCCTTTAAGGGCTGAGGGACTTCAGCTCCCAGAATCCCAGGAACTATTGGCCAACATGGGACTATTGGCCAACATGGCTGAGGCTTCTGGGAGCTGAAGTCCCTTGGCCCTTAAAGGGGAAAGGTTGCCTACCCCTGCTCTAGATCCTCCAAGTAACTCTGTGGTCTATGTCTGCCAGACATTGACCATAGACTTGCACTGGAGGAGCTACAAATGCCTAGTGGAAGAGTGTTCTCTTTGGGAATCTCTAGGTCCTTCAGTGCAACTTTTGGTTAAAGTTGACCATAGAGTTGCACTGGAGAACTGAGATATTCCTAGAGAGAACATATTAATAAAATCCATGAATAATCAAATCCACAAAAGTCAAAGCCGCAAATGTGGAGGGACGAGTGTACTGAAAAACATAGTGTATCCTGCAAGCCTAAGTCTGACTAATCCACTCTGCACAGATATACCCCATTAAGTTCAATTGGACTTACCTCAAGGTAAGTGCATATAGTAATGTGTGTGTTTACTTACCTTGGAATAAGTCCCATTGTACTCAACTAAGGGCCTTTTTAGAAATAGTGCAAACTGAGTCCACTTTAACTGCCCTGGCTCAGTGCTAGGGAATCATGGGAATTGTAATTTTTCTGAGACATTGAGCCTTCTCTGTCAGAGAGCTCTGGTGCCACAATAAACTACAGTTCCCATGATTCCCCAGCACGGAGACAGGGCAGTTAAAGTGGTCTCGAGCTGCATTATTTCTGGCAGTCTGTAAAGGCCCTAAATTTATTTCAAGTAGGTACAGGATTGCTCCCTTTAAATTCGATACAATGGAAGAAGCCAAGTGAAATTATCTCTTAGTTTTTTTGTGACAAAATCATAGTAATATCACAGATTATACAAGCTGAAAATAGTATAATTAATATCTTATTGGCAGTAACAAGAATTCCTGGCCAACTGGTCTAACTTCTATATCACACAAATAACTTAATAAACAGGACAGATAATATATATTCTAGGCAACAAGGAGATGTTTCTCTGGGAAACAGTGAAAGCACATCACAACAAAACTACCTAGATAACATCTACATTACTTGCTAGTTCCTTTCATATTTTTCCCCACAGCCATCCCACCAACTTAGGTATAAGTATCTCCCCACTGAAGCTACATTCTGTGTAACTGATGCAGTGGTCTGCAGCCCATTAAATCTTATGCATCATAAAAATTTCCAGTCTTTAAGGTATCACAAGTCTCTTTTGTCGTGTTTGTTGTGTCACAGGAAAAACAACTAAACTACAAAACTCAGAATTCCATAGCACTGAGTCATGGCAGTTCAAGTGTCAAGCTGCATAATTTCGGCAGTGTGGCAGCAGCTTTTGACAAAGTCAAAGAAGATAAGCCTATGATTGTACCCCTCTGCATTGCATGGTGGTTTGAATGTTGGACTGTGATTCTGGAGATATTTTAATCCCTACTGAGCAATTAAACCCACTTGGGCAACTCACACTCTCTCAGCCTCCGAGGACGGCAATCACAAATCCCCTCCAAAAGAAACTCTCCAAGAAAACCCCATGAAAGGTTCAGCTTAGGCTCTCCATAAGTTGGAAATGACTTGAAGTCACACAACAACAACAGAACCCCCCTCTGTATACTACTGTACTTGCTGGAAAATACAAGTGGAAGAATTACTGCTAATTACAGGAATGCCAGACTAGATAGATATTTAGTCTGCTGCCTCACAGCACTCCTTAGGTTCTTTCTCCAGCCATATTGGAGCTACTAGAAGATGGTGGTCCATGTGAGAAAGGTATTCCATGACTTACCACTCCAAAATGAGGGGTTCCCCCCTCACTTTGACCCTGAACCACCAATGAGTGTGGAACAACTGGTTCTCCAGCATTATATCTGACTATTTCCTCTACCAAAATATCTGTTTGGGGGTGACTCTAGGGTAGTTTGTACAAGAAAATGTCATTAATCTCTCAAGAGAGTGAAAAAAATCACTATAAACACAATCTTAAATAAATTAAATATTGTAATCCTTAAAGTAGTTTCAAATCAAATCATTTTTATTACAGCCATCAGGCCAGTATAAAGACAC
>JAIPUX010001880.1:31363011-31373361 GCA_020142125.1 Phrynosoma platyrhinos | reverse complement strand
GCGTGGGGCCTGCGCTCCAAGGAGGACCTCCTCAGGTCCTCCTTGGAGTCAGGTGGGGAAATGCTCCCCAATACGTATTGGGGAAACGCTCCCCAATACGTATTGGCTGTTTATATTGCCAGCAAAAGCGAAATGATTCCCGTCGCACAACTGCAATTCCCCAAAAAACTGAAATTCAAAAGATCTCAGTTCTTGCTGCATTCTGTCGGGATTCTGTCGGGGTTCTGTGCGACATCGTGTGGACACACGGAAAAATAATACGTATCAGGTCAGGATTTCGTTTGGGTTCTGACTGCATTGGGCCCTGTAGTCACCTTATCCTTAGCTCAGGGCTGTGGTTTCTTAAGTTGAGTCCATCCATCTGTTATGCAGGTCTTCCTTTTCCCTATTGCCTTTTACCTTACCAACAAAACATGGTTCTAGGTTAAATCACTTCATGTTTATTTCCTGTTTTTAAACACCTTCCCTGGGTCTAGAATGGCCCAGAGGGACAAAACTGTAGTGAAAATGCCCCCTCAAATCCCTGGAGAGCATTGGGGGGCAAAAATATTTTTAAAATTCTTTTTGATCCCTTGAAAGATCAAAACACTTGCAGGTCACACTTTGCTCATTCCTCTCTACAGAATAAAAATGTCCCATCTGCCTGGGTAAGGCTTCAGTCTTGCATCATTTGTCCTATAGTAGAAACTTTTTTGGTAAATATAGGACTGATTTTTTTTTTTTTGGTGGCACTTTCCAAGCACTCAATTTTGTTGGTCATTCATTCATACAGTTGGTTTGACATGCCTCTTGAGTTGTAATTTATTAAGGTTTGGTCCCTTATTGCTCCATCGTTCCCACAAACAGTCTTCCCAAGAAGCTGTGCACCTTTTCGCCCCATTTACAAATTCATGTAGACATCAGTGCACCACACAGTAAGTAACAAGAATGAGCTAATCAAGGCAATTTTGAAAATTTAGGGAACTAGAGGCAAAGACTGTGCCATTTTATTTTTCTGATAGGGTTCATGTTACTTAATAAAGATGCCAAAAGGAAAAATTCTGCTAGGAATAGCTTCAGTACCATGACATCTCTACTGGGGGCATAAATTGGTGTGGTGGATACTAGCACTCTGAAATTAAGAATCAGTTTCTTACTTCTGAGGCTGCTGCCACACTACAGAATTAATACAGTTTGACACTACTTTTTCCTGTCATGGTTCCATCCTACAGACTCCTGGGATTTGTAGTTTGTTGTGGCACCAGAGCATTGACACACAAGGCTAAGCATCTCACAAAACTAGAAATACTAGAATTCCACAGAACTGAGTCATGGCAGTTCAAATATGTCAAACTGCATTAATTCTGTAATGTAAATGCAGCCCAAACATGTAGGAACCAAGAAAAGGTGAGAAATTCTCAAAATGCTCATTGTGTGTCAACTGAGGTTCAGGTTAGCAAGCAAAGGTGCTTTAGATGTCAAATGGCACATGAAACAATGAATGGCTGAGCAGAAAAAGTGGTCACTGGGAGCCATCCAGGAAATTTTAATATGCACAGTATATCATTTGATAAGCATAGTATACATAATACACAAATAAGAAGTCAAATGCAAATAAAACTGACAGAACAAAAAAATTTTTTTAAAAAAAACCTAGAATAGTTTCTTGTTTGTTTACAACTCTCAGAATCCACAAACCAGCAAAGAAGTCGCTTTTCCAGGTTCTGGAATGAATCCAGTTACCTTTCCAGACTCTTGAGATAAGTCACTGCATTGGAAATATGGTGACAAAAACCACAAGCAAATTGTCCGACTGCCATTTGTAAAAAGCCTTATTGCATAATGCCTGCATTACATTATGCTTCGCAGTCTCAGGAACAGGAAAGAGATTTTCCAAAAATGAATTCTGCATCAGTAGAAGGAAGTTAGTGTTGAAAAGGGTAATGGATTCGATGTGCTGAGAACTTGGACTCTAATCCCATGAGAGCCACTTACCACGTAACCTTAGCGAGCCTGCTGACCTTGCAATTTGTTATGCAGAGACCTCTGCTAGAAATTGGACAGAACTCTTACCTCTGAGAATATGAGAAAAATCACGCTACAATAAAGACAGAAGAATGTGCTCTATGATCTTGGGCCAGTCTCCAGCTTTAGTAATTTTTTTCTTTAGATGCAGATACATTGCCTGAAATGGAGGATGGAGAAAAAGTACTAGCATTAAAAGAACACTGCAGGAAGACCAAGGGGAGGCCATTTCATTTCACTTTTCCTTTTTTGTTTGTGATATCATGCCTACATTATTTTCTTTTCAAAGGACTGTGGTGAATATTGAGTAAAATACCCATTTTCTTTCATCTTTTCCCAGTCACATTCGAAGAGCAGTGTGTTTTATGCTCTCTTTCCAGTGAAGAAGATTTTTTAGAAGGGGGTTGCTGACTGCCAGAAATAGTGCAAATTGAGTCCACTTTTAGGGTTAGGGTTAGTGCTAGGGAATCATGAGAATTGTTGTTTTTTTCTGAGACATTGAGCCTTCTCTGTCAGAGAGCTCTGGTGCCACAATAAAATACAGTTCCCATGATTCCCTAACCCTAACCCTAAAAGTGGACTCAATTTGCACTATTTCTGGTAGTCTGCAACCCCCCAAAGTTATTATTTTTCACAAGGGAGGGTGAAAAACCAAGCACATGGGTACCAGGAAAATCTACTGTGTGCACAAAAATTCTGCCCTACACAAACCACTGGGCAGCTCCAAAATTAAAAACCTGTAGTTTTAAGTGGACATTTAGTAAATTACTCACAAATAAAAGATGATTAATTTGTGATAACTACTTTATGATTGGCTGTTAACACTGCTTTCTGATTGGGGAGTTGATGAATTGTAAAAGGACCAGAGAGGCTCCAACTACCTTGTTCTGTTGGTTTTATAAAGCTATGAGTCACCATAATTTGGCTATCACTGGGAACTGGATATTAATTTAAACACCCACACGCACCCTTTACCCCTTCATTCAAACACAATTTTGCAGTCAAATCCTATACCTATCTGCTGAATAAGAAAATATCAGTGGATCTACCAGTGGTGGATCATGTCCACTTAAGTCAGATGGGACAAAGGAACAGGCAAAGCCAAATTTTCTATTTCTACCTATCTTGCAATCATCCATTGAGACCTGGGCATCGCTTTTCCTAGAAATTAAACAGTTGCTATGACAGCATGTCTTAATTTCCATTGAAAACCTGTTAATAAAGAATATATTCTTCCAGCTGTCAACCTGTGTCAAGAAGCAAAACTTACTGCATTTGGTAGGCATTTTTTTAAAAAAGTCATACTTTTTCGCCATCTCTACTCCATTTTCAGTGAAAGCACAAAGAGAAATAAAGAAATCTCTAAAAACAATCTGTTGATTGCATACTTGGGCAAAACCATAGGTCTAGCCTCTGTTTCAATATATAGAGAACAGACTGAGAATACAGGCAAAGAAAGGGTACTTGTAAATATAACTTGAAAAGAAGCACTAAAGCACTTGTGCAAGATATGTATAGTTTTGGATGGTTGTATGTCTATTGTTTGTTGGTGTATATGTATGTATAAATCTGTAATGTTATTTTATATAATAAAATTTATGGGGAAAAAACGAAAAGAAGCACTAAAAAAATAGTTCTATTACTTTGCAAGTCAGCCTAGAACAAATCAAGACAGTCTGTGGTTACAATTTTAAATAGATTGATTCTATAGTAAATAGATGCTATATTTAAATAGATTGATTCTATAGATTGATTCTATAAATAGAAGAAGATGGTTTGTTCAGACTATTTTTTGTTATTTGGTTTAATTTGAGGAGAAGACCTGAAGTCCCCAATGTAAATATAATTCTGACATATCTAGCCAACATGGAATGGGTACAGATTTTAAAAGAGTGAATGCAACACCAGTGCAAATTAATGTCAAATTAAATCATCACGACATGTTCCTATGCTGTACTTCAGCCCGGGGAAATTCACATTCTGCCTTATTGCTTTATTGCTACTCCTAAAAAAACTGGCAAATGCCTAATACAACTACTACTGTTGCTGCAAACACCAAACACAACTGTCCTGGGATTTGTCCTCTCTCCTCTTTCCTCTCACTGTTCAATTCAACTACTCTTAAGAAATAGGACAAGAGAGCTAGTGTGGTGTAGTGGTTAGAGTGCTGGATTTTGAGAGAACCAGGGTTCAAATCTCCACTCAGCCATTGAAAGTCACTGGATGACCTTTGCAAGTTACATTCTCTCAGCCTCAGAGGGAGGCAAAGGCAAAACCCTTCTGTACAAGTTTTGTCACACAAAAAAAAACCTATAATTAGGATGGCCACCTGAAAGTGCACAGCAACAAAAACAACACAATAAAAATAATTTCACAGTCTGGGGCCTAAATACCTGAAAGGCACCAGGTCCCTTCTTATCTTGGAAGCTAAAAGGGTCAGCTCTGGTTAGTACTTGGACAGGAAACCACCAATGAAAACTAGGTGTGTAGGCTATATTTCAGACAAAGATACCAGGAAAACCACCTCTGATTAAGAAAGCCCTTGCCTAAGAAAACCCTGTGAAATTCACGGCCGTGAAATGACAAGCAACTTGAAGACACAAACACACAGAGGAGTCAGAAAGGAGCCACTCTCCTCTTACCAATGAGGTAGTGGGTTAGCCCCTGTGTTGTGTGGTTGTGCTAAGCTTCTGTCATTTCATGAAGATACTTGTGTGACCTTTTAGAGATGGAACTGCCCGCTGAGTTCTGCAAAGAACAGACTGAGAGGTTGACTAAGGAGAAAGTTGAAACCAATGCCATGGATTTGTTATAACTGCTGAGGGATGCATGAACGTATTGGCTGGTCAAACTTAGAAATGCTGGTGGTGACATTTAAAGAACGAAATCATCTGGAAGCTTGATAACTTGAAGGAATATTTCTTCCTATCAGGGTGACCAGATGTCCTAACTGCAAAGAAATCCAAGGCACCATAAAATGTAGGACGCTCAAGAATAATGATGGACACTACAAATATAAAAGCTAAAAACACTCATAGAAATATAAATGAATACTTCTTAATATGTAATGAAATCTTGTAGAACCTTTGAGACTATAACTGAAAGAAAGACATTGGCAGCATGAGCTTTCATAGAAGTCTACAAAAGCTCATGCTGCCAACTTCTTTTTTTAGTCTCAAAAATGCTACAAAACACGGCTATATATTTCGATGCTTCTTAGGTGGGATGCAGACAGGCGGCCCTGGGCTGCTCTGGGAAGTGGAGGATTGGGGCCGAGGCTGCCCCATACCTCGGCCCCAATCCTCCCTTTTGCCGGCCTGGAAAAGAGCGGCAAAATGTCGCTCCATTAGAGCCGGGGGAAAAGACGCCCCAAGAGCTGCCGCGTGGCTCTTCTGTGCCCCTTCTGATGCAGTATGTCAAGACACTGCACTGGGAGGACGTTCTGATGCCGCGCACCGTGTGTAGTGGCGTGTGGCATCAGGACGTCCTCAGGGAGGGGTTGCGGCGGCCGGCGTGCCTCCCCATCCCTGCCTCGAGGATGCTGCAAAGGGCCCGTCTGCAGAGGCCCTTAGTCATGCTGAAAATGTAGGACATTTTGTAATTCCTCCTGGACAGAAGGTTGAAATATAGAACATGTCCTGGAAAAGGAGGACATCTGGTCACCCTGCACCCTATGCCTGACTGGTTTTAGGATATTTACAAGATTCCTTATTGTTTTGTATTTTTGTATTTTGCATAGTTCTGTATTGCTTTGATCCATGTGCCACTCTGAGATCTTTAGGTTTATCGCATTGCACTTGCAGGAACTGAATGGAACAGCACAGAACGGGGCGAGAACGTGTGTTACCGCACAGGAGAACACCACCAATGCCACCAGGAGTCCCCAAGCTGTTCCCCAGCCATTCCTGGCAGCCGATTTTGAAGAACGATTTTGAACTGTTCTTCAAAATCAGCTGCCAGGAATGGCTGGGGAATGGCTTGGGGACTCCTGGCGGCATCAGCTGCGTTCTCTTGTGCGGTAACATGCATTCTCGCCCCGTTCTGTGCTGATCCATTCCATTCCCATTCCTACAAGTGCCGTGTGATAAACTTATTCATAATGTAGGGCAAAGTGTAACTATTTAAAATAAATAACTAAAGGCCTAAGCATGGGAGTGAGGCACTGGCCTAGTTACCCTAATGGACTATCCCCCGTGGCTTGATTTAATAGTTGCTATAAGGCAAAGGAAGGAGGCCAGCTGTCAAAAAAGGCAAGAGTAATGGGCAATCTACTTCAGGTGTAAAGATATTACAAGAAGATTGTTTGCTGGGTGAAATTTCAATCCTTCAATGGATTTTCTTTTACCTTTGTTTAACTTGCCACTACAGCTTTTCTCCTTCATGTCATATACTTATATACCTTCCAGTGTTCATTAGTGACTTTATAGGTGAAGAAGCAGAAGCTGTTTATCTCCTTGTGTTTAGAAGATTCAAGAAAATGTTACCTTGCAAAATTTGACGTTGCAGAAACCAAATAAAGCCTCAGTAGTGATGAAGTATGAGGGCAAATTACTGTTGCATTGAACCATGTTTCACAGATGGTATGAAAGACCTTCACAAATCCTTTGTGGCTTGTTCTGCCATCTTCCTGGAAGTTACACAGTAAAAGCAGTTTTACAGTTTTAAGAGGAAAGAGAAAATCTAAGCATAGAGAAAATATCCATGGAGTGTTTTGTTAAGTAAGTAAAACTGCATAGGTCATGGAAAGCAACCTGATAATAGGATTTGGTTGTTAAATATTTTTTTAAAAATTAAAAAGATCTTCCAACACAGGTGTTTTTAAGTTTACTAATGAAGGAAAAATAAGCTGCTTTTTAGTGAAACTGGAGCCCACAGTAAAAATTGAATTTAATTTCCTCTATCTGTCCCAATTTGGCAGAGACAGTCTTAATTAATTCTCCACCATCCCATTTTTTTCAGCTGCTTTTAGAATGCCCTGGTTCTCTCTCTTCCTCCCTCCTTCCCCCTCTCTTTTCAGATTACTTGAGTTGCTGAAAACTGAGTTCAAATTGCAAAAGTAGTTTGCAAGCAATTAACTCAGAGATTGGGAGTGAACAGGATCCTTCCCTGCTCAGGCAAAAGAAACTGCTGCTACCTTTCCTTATTTATGTTTTCTTCCTTATTATCATCTTGACTCCACTCTGATGTTGTTTGGCTACACATAATCCAAAATTTCTTGAGGGTGCTAGGTTGTAAAGTAATACTGAAAAAACATAAGTATCCCTTAATAATAACAAGCAAAATGGAGGGTCTTTGCATGTTTCCAAACACCTTGCTTCAAATACTTTGCCATTCAGGAAACAATTTGAGTTATTAAAGAGATACAGGCCAGGAGTTAGGGGGATATTTCCTTATAAAAGCTATTTTTTTGTTATTATATTGTTTGCTTTAGTTGTCCTGGTAATTGGTTAATGCTCTCAGAATGACAGCACCTAATTTTAATTTTATCTATTTCCATATTAATAGAAAATTTGTTATTAAACAGATTTTTATTTCTTTGTATACCTGTTCCTCCCAATTAGCTATTTGTCAAATGTGGTATTTTGCAGCCCTCCCAAGGCAATCTTAGTTTTAGTCCTAGTACGGTAATAACTTCATATTGATTTTCCAAACTGAATTAATTATAGGCAACTTATTTGTCAATGCTCATGTGCAAGACTTGCTTTGGAAGTCAGTCTCTTCAGATGGGAAATTCCTTTTGCCCTTTTTAATCTCTCAAATGCTTTTGTATACAGATTTATTTTTGACATCCCATGCTTCATTAGAAGAAGATCTATGTTAGCTTGATGACATACATGCTGGCAAGTACCATACTTAATTCCTATAGACTGGCTCTTAAAATACCACTGCTAATTACATTATAGAATATCATTAGTTATGTAACACATAGAATTAATTATTATTATTTTTTACTGATGCAGATGCTTCCTAAATTTTACTTCTTTATAAACAGAGTAAAATCATTTTTTGCCAATTATGTGGCTCATTTTACACATGTTGTAGTCAGGGTGACCAGATGTCCTCTTTTTCCAGGACATGTTCTACATTCCTACCTTCTGCCCAGGAGGCATTCCAACATGTCCTCCATTTTGAGCATGACTAAGAAGCATGGATTTTTATTTGTATGAGGGGTTTTTAGCTTTTATTTTGTAACACCCGACATTTTTTCTTGTATGTTCTACATTTTGCAGTGCCTAGGCCTCCCTTGTGGTTAGGACATCTGGTCACTCTATACAAGGGGGAGGAATATCAGCACAAGAGCACTGTCTTGAATAGCCTGTGTCTACTGCCATCCTTTAATGGTTTACAAAGGCATAAATCCAATGTACATTATCATAGAAAATCCATGAGTGATACTTTTATTGGCCAACCAAAATGCACTTTTCTGTTCACTAAAGAAGTCGGAGTTCTCTACCAGCCTTGAGGAATGACTGGAATCACCTCCCAACCCCACCTTTTAACATCAGGAGCCCCCATTTCATGACCATTTAGTGACCAGCGGAGAACAGGGGGCATCAGAAAACATTTGCCTCTGTCCCTATGGTTGCTATAGTAGAAGCAGACACAGGAACAATGGCATCTTCCACTGAGACCCCCAGGTAGATGTAGCCTAATTCTGCACACATAACTTTTATGCTGCATCTCTGCCATATAGAATATCAGCTTTTATCTGTATCTCTATCTTTTTCTGATACACTGACTTGGTGTATTCGATTTGAATGGCATACTCTGCAATTAAATCCAAAATCTACAAAAATGTCATAACGTTACTTGCCAGCCAAAATGCACAAAATACATCATGCACTTTGAATGGCAAACTCTGCAATTACACCCAAAATCCACAAAAGTGTGATAGCTTTACTGGCCAACCAAAATGCACATAATACATCATGCAAGCTTTCAAAGCTTCTTCATCAGGCAAAAGATAGTCCCTCGTCTAAGACTGCATCCACACTGTAGAAATAATCCAGTTTGACACCACTTTAACTGCCGTGCCTCAATACTATGGAATTCTGAGCACTGTAGTTTTTGGGATATGTTTAGCTTTCTCTGTCAGAGAGCTCTGGCGCCACAAAAACTACAGATCCCAGGATTCCATAGCATTGAGCCATGGCAGTTAAAGTGGTGTCAAACTGGATTGTTTCTGCAGTGTGGATGCAGCTCAGGTTTCCCTAGCTGCACCATTTCTTTCTACTTCACCCTTTTTCCAAACTGAATCCTGGGGAATCATCCATCAGTCTCTGATTCTAATTCTAAGAGGGTCTTCAAAGAAGCAAAAGTGCTTCAAAAAGACACACCAACCACCCTATCAGTGAATTATTACAGTGCAAAGTGCAATGTTGGTGATGCTGCCCACATTTCATTAGGCATGCATTAATATTTAGGACTGGGGTGCCTTGTCCCCCCTAGTCATACTTAGAAATAAATCTTACTAGACATCGTGAATTTAATTCTGTGCAGATACATTGGGAAGCCAAAGATTTACAAGATGATTCTACCATTTTGAAATAAATTTATCTGTACAAAAAACTAGGTGAAATTAATGGGACATAAATACTCATTACTCTCACACTTATACTGTACATGACGGGCATAAAGCAGAGAAAGTTAAATTCATTTAAATATTTAAATAATTATGTCAGGCTGCCCAATCTTGCACTTGGTAAGCTCAGGGTGACCAGATATCATAACCGCAAAGGAGGACAAGGCACTGCAAAATGTAGGACTTTTGAGAAAAATGTAGGACATTCCCAAATAAAAGCTAAAAACACTCGTAGAAATGTTAAATTTGTGCTTCTTAGTCCTGCTCAAAATGGAGGACATTTTGGAATTCCTCGTGGACAGAAGGTTTTAATGTAGGACATGCCCTAGAAAAGGAGGACATCTGGTCACCCTGAGTAAGCTAGTCTATGGCAATTTTTCTTTTGTGTGTGTGTTTCATTTTATCCACCATAAGGGAATTTGGTGGTGGGAGGAAGCCTGCTTGTTTCTAAATGTTCAAGTCCACCCACCACTTATGCATGGCTAGTGCTTCCTTTGAAAAGAGAAACAAGAGAAAGTGCATCCACACTACACAACTGCACAACTTTCATACCACTTTAACTGCCATGGTTCCATCCAATGTAATCCTAAGAGCCACAGTTTCAAGAAGTATTTAAGACTTCCCAGCCAGATGCTGATACTACAGCTCAGGGGAGTGCCCTTGAGAATTCAAAGTCCCTCACCAAACTACAAATCCCAGGATCTTGTAGAATACAGCCATGGCAGTTAAATAATAATAATAATAATAATAATAATAATAATAAT
>JAIPUX010001880.1:31310957-31329209 GCA_020142125.1 Phrynosoma platyrhinos | reverse complement strand
TATTTCTATTACTGTATGTCCCATGTTGCTTTTTCCTTGACAAGTAGTGCCACAATCATGACTACACAGTCTTACTAATTATAGAGCAGTTACAGATCTGTAACTCCAGGTTATGAATCCGCAACTGCAATAGATAATGCCAATAGTGCTGACACTTATATTTCTATACCTCTTTATAGTGCTGAGCACTCTCTAATCAGTTTACAATGTGTTAGCCAATTGCCCCCAACAAGTTGGGTACTCATTTTACTGACCTACAAAAGGATTGAAGGCTTGATCACCCTAGAGCCCTGCAGGATCGAACTCACATTTTGGCTGCAGTATTGGCATTTAACCATGATTTTATTGCTGTAATGTTAGAATTGTTGCACGCTAAACTAGTGACTTCTGTAGTACACGTTGAGTCTCCCTTACCCAGAATTCCAAAATCGGAAATATCCCAAAATCCAAAATTGTCCACATGATTGACTGAGATAGTGACACCTTAGCTTTCTGATGGTTCAATATACACAAATGATGTTCCATGCACAAAGTTATTAAAAATAAGTTATTATAATAAAGTTATTATAAAAATTTAGGCTATGTGTATAAGGTGTATGCGAAACATAAATGAATTTCATGTTTAGACTTGGATTTTATCTCCAAGATACCTTATATACATGCAAATATTCCAAAATCTGAAAAACTCCAAAATCAAAAACACGTCTGATTCCAAACATTTTGGATAAGGGAGACTCAACTTCTATATAAATGTTAATAAATTAAGTACAGATGGGCAGAGGGGTGGACTGCTGGGCACAGAGGGACACTGCCAGATGTACTAGCCTTCATCAAGGACACATGGAAATAAATGTTCTGTACTTGCACATGGGATGAGTAGGTTGTGAATTGTAGCCATAAGACAGAGCATAAACTAAGTTTAATTTTATATTCTAGTGCCCACGACAATGATGTAAAAGAAGCCAACAAGCAAAAAGGACAACATGTTGCTCAAGCTGCCCAGCCCAGTTTATTTCAAACAGCCACTCAGTCTCCTCAGCAGCACATACCTCAGTATATTCAAGCACATCAGACTCCTCTACAGTATCCTCAAACAGCAACACAACAGAACTGTCAACAGATTGTATCATCTGGCCCCACATCAACTTACCCACTGCATGCTTGTCCAAGTGGTTTACAAGCTGGTGTTCAACCTCGAGGCCATATACAGACTGCTACTGGGATGTCCTTAGCTGTACCAATAGAAGTGAAACCATGTTTAAGTGTTTCTTACAACCGAAGCTACCAGATTGCTGGACGTTATCCTTGTATTACCCCCTGCTTCGAGAGGTGATAACTACAGGGAAACCCTACATGTTGTCAGTATCAAGTAAAAAGGAGCACAGTAGTAATCGGTCATCTTAACAGAAAAGGAAATGGGTAGATTCCATTTCTCATCCTCAAAAGTAACTCAGTTGCTCAATTTATAGATATGAGAACATATCTTCAACAGGGTGCTAAAATTTCAGAACATTGGGGGAAATGATTCAGACTCACAGAAGTGATTTGTGTTCTGTTTAAACCTATTCTCCTGACTGCACATTTGTCTTTCCACAAAAAGTGACCCCTATTGCACACCTCCATACAGTATTGACTAAGGCATTAAAAGTCCACGAAGTGCCATCATTTTTCAGAAGATGAACCAAGCGGGAGAGAAGTGAACCTCTTCATTCAATCATTGGCTCAGTTTCCCATCCATACCTGTGGATGAGTTTTTTTGTTATAATGGATTAACACTTGCATATGTCTTCTATTTCAAAGTGCTTTTGTTTTCATTGAGACCATTTAGAGATAAATTGTCATACTAACTCAGGGAATAATCAAACTACTGTGATACTGGTCTGTATTGTAGAAGTAGCTATCTGGAGTTCTCTTGCTTACAGTTCCAAATATCAAAGGGAATTCAGATAGTCATCCAGGCTATTCCCTTCATCCAAAAGTGCTTTTTAAAGAAACTTTCTGGGTGTGTGTGGGGGGGCGGGGAATAAGTGTGCTAACTTTAAACAAAGCCAATATTGTACTACAGCTATTGGGGAGTACTGTTTGATTTCCCCTAGTTTATGCAACCACCTACTTTATCCAGAAAACTCTGGGGGGGTTTCATTACATGAATTCCCAATGTTTGTGCTGGGGAAGCACAACTCAAGTGCTTACAAGAAATACAGCCTTATACTTAATAGCTATAGAAGGAACGAGAAATGGAAATGTGCAGCTCTAGCAAAGAGCCACATTTCCTGTCTCTACTATGAAATAAATAGTGATTCCAATATTTTTATGGTGTGAATCAGGCAGTAACACTAAGTGTGCTGTGATAGTATTATCACATAACTATCATAAGTGAGAGCTTAATCAGAAGCTGAATTATTTAAGTGTAGAGAGGATACCGGTGATGAATTTTTGTTATGGAAGTCTCTAGCTTACAAAATTAAGAAATTAGTTGCCTATCCGAGGTAGATATGGAAAGGAATCTGTGAAGGTTGGAAGTATGGGGTAGTACTTGCAACCTTCGGTCTGGGAATATCTTGAGGGTTTTTTTCCAAAAGAATATTGGGAGTGCAGATAGAAGTGGGTGAAGAATATGAATTGGATGTTATTAATACAACACACTTTCCCAAGGGAAGAAGGGGCCATCCTAAAACACTTGACATTCAGAGGAGAGTGACATTACTAAATGCCTTTTTTAAAGATTGCAAAAAAAATAATCTTTAATTTAGAGGAGAAGCAATCCTATGTAGTGGTAATTATTTTATACCATAATATATTTTTCAAGGCATCTCTGGCTGATTTAAAAAAGGGATTTCTGAAAGGATGGAAAACATTCAGACCGCATCTTTTATATGCTAGGGAATTCTTTGCTACTACTTCCTTATGCCCATTTTAGTGTTAGTTTTGTTCCCTTTACGTGTCTTCCTTCAGAGGGAAAAGAAAGTTAGTTAATAGTGGGAAGGTCTTGTTATATGGTGTACATTTCTGATGGCTTAATTTTTAAATGGGGATGAAGGACTACAGAATGCATCTGGAAGAGAAAGATACACATCTCAGTTTGCAATACTATATGAAAAAATCTTCAGTTTGTCTACCTCAATAATACTTTGAATGTACAGTCTTGTGGTGATCCATGGCTTGAAATACCAGCAGGATGCATTGGTTTCACTTTCATCCTCCATGTGCAAGACAACAGAGTAGAGTTACTAATAAATCAGAGGAATCTATCTTGTAGGCCTTTACGCTCAAAACCATTAGCTAATTAACACTGGAATTATGGGGTGGGAGGGATAATTTTTCTAGTAAACAGCAAAGCCTACATAATGTATCTGGTTTGTATTTAAGTCGTTAGACTAAATTGTGTTGTTTTTTTTTTAAAGGATCTACTACATGCTATTGGGTTTGTGGCTTTGGTTTTTTATTTATTTATTATTTAGCCTTTGAGTTTGACATTCTAGCATTATACTGACAATAGAATATGCACTGTAAAACATTTCCAGTTTGTTTGTTTTTTAAATGGGTTTGGTCATTCTCCACTGAATCAACACACTACATGAAGTTCCTACTGCAAGAGTTAAAATGTTTGTGTCATGGTCTTGAGAAAAATATCCACAACAAAGAAATCTGGATGAGTGCCATGCACTCTTTTTAAAAATAAAACTAGTTTTGAGTAACCTGTCTCTCTCTTTGAATACATAAAATGGAGTTCATAATTTGAGCATGCATCTCAGCACACTCTTTAAAGTCTGATTTAGATACTAACCAAAAAAGGCAGGAAGTGAAGCAGGAAACAGTATTTTAAAAGAATCTGACATAGTGAGTATTGTTACATTTCATGAGACATCCTCTTCTGGAAAGGAGAGGAGGAGGGGATTTTTTTTCTTTATAAAGTTTGTGAACAATGCTAAATCTAGAGTCTTTACACTGGAATACGGTTGAAATACTATAGAGTCAAAAGGGTTGAAATCCTAAGTGTTCAACAACATATACTCTTGCTGTCAAGAAAATAAGTGACAAAAATCTCTTCTTTTTGAATTCATACACAATGTGCAGGGAGGACATTGAGTTTATTTGGTAGGAAGGTATCTCCTAAGAATGAAACATTTCTCTGGTTCCTTCAGTGTGCTTCATGCTATCTTAAATATCAACCTATGCTAACATCAGAATACAGTTGGTCCTCCATACCCACAGATTCAACCATTCATGGCTTGAAAATATTTTTAAAAATACAAATTTCAAAAAGTAAAGCTTGATTTTGCCATGTTATATAAGGGACATCATTTTACTGTGCCATTGTATTTAATGGGACTTCAGCATCCACAGATTTTAGTATCCATGGGGGAGTCCTGGAACCAAACCAGTGGATACTAAGGGCCTACTGCATTTAGGTATGGATAGCATGGACAGAAGATCCAGATACTGATAGAAAGGAATACTATTGCATAAACCTTGACTCACTGTTTTTTGGGTAAGAAATCCTGACTATTATGTGGAAACAAACTTGAAAGTGTGAAGTCCTTAAAAACTTCCAGTTCTTTGCTTAATAACTGCCAGGTACTACACACTAGGGGATTAAGATAGCTTTTATTCATCCATGGAACTACACTATATTACCAAACTAATATTTATATTAATAAGACTGACCAATTTTGAAATGGCCCGTATTACTGCTGGCTAACACTTAGCAATGGTATTGTTTGATAACTAGATGGACACTTCCTCTTTTGAGGGAAAAAAAAGCTATACAGGCTTTTAAAAACTCAGGAATCCAATTGAAATAATAAATCACACATTTCCAGGCTGGGTGGGTCACTAGTTGCCATTTTAGAGCAACATACATCTAACCAGTGAAATGTGGGTGTGCTGAAAGGCCATGATGAGCAGCCCATGGGACTCCGCTCCCCTGTTCAGCATGATCACAAGGACTGTTCACCTGTGTTTCCAATTAACTGTTCACCTGTGTTTCCAATTA
Source organism: Phrynosoma platyrhinos (assembly GCA_020142125.1). NCBI lineage: Eukaryota > Metazoa > Chordata > Lepidosauria > Squamata > Phrynosomatidae > Phrynosoma > Phrynosoma platyrhinos. The sequence continues at coordinate 31,324,213 of JAIPUX010001880.1, read as the reverse complement.
ACCATTGCTTGACACATCTGAACCTGTATATGGCTTAGGGAAATAAGCTAATATAGTAAACCAGAGTTAGATGTTGGCTTATTCTCTAGTTAAGATGAAACATTAGCTCATTTAAGTTTGGACATATTAAGCAGCATCCTGTTAGTGATATATACGCAGATAAGTTGGCTTATGTGTACATGTCTCTTTTTGGATGTGGCACAGGGAGTTGTTCTCTAGCCCCTCTTCTCTTGCCAATAAATCCCCATGATAGGTTTGCCTTCGGGTCAGCATAAGTTGGAAACAATTTGAAGACACACAACAGCAACAACTCAGCTCCAGCAATTCCTTAGTTTCTTGTTGTGTGCCTTCAAGTTGTTTCCAATTTATGACAACCCTAAGTCAAACCTATCCTGGTGCTTCCTCAGCATAATTTGTTCAGAGTTAGGGGCTGAACAAACAGGCCAGGATAGCATGGGCCAAGCTGGGTCAGTCCCCAGAATAGTGCGGGGATGGGTGGGTGTTTACGCACCCTCCCACTACAGCGCCATGGACCTGCTACTGCCACATGCACCCCTTACCTTTCTCTGCTGTCACCTCTGATGTAAAAATGGAGTAGCTGGCTACACCTATATGTCCAGGCACCCCCTTTCCATGAGCTGTGATGGGTCTTCTTAGCAAAGGTGACAGTGGAGGAAGGTAAGGGGCGCACAGGGCTGCCCAGTCTCCCAGGTGTTGCTGTGGATTTTCCTAGAACAGCAAACAGCTGGTCTTTTTGACTCACACTAAGCCCCCTTTGAGCCCCTTTGAGCCAGGATCAGACTAGGACCCCAAGATCAGTGTCCAGTCTGCCCAATCCTGGCCTGAGGGTATTGGGGAACACAGCTCTTTTGGCCTGTGTATGCAGGCCCTGCATTTGCCATTGCCTTCCTCTGAGAGAATGTGACTTGCTTATCCTTGTGGGTTTTCATGGGGATTCAAGTCCTGGTCTCCAGAGCTCAAAGACCTATACCCCATGTAATATTTCAGGTCTCCAGGTTTCATAGTCTTGAAGCTGTAACACAGACATAAACATAAACACACTCCTGTATTAGATGAAGTAATAAACAATGGGGGGTCTTCTCAGTGAAGGTGACTGCATAGACCATGAAAGGCTATGGAATGCCCTTAAAGCAGGGGTAGGCAACCTTTCCCCTTTAAGGGCTGAGGGACTTCAGCTCCCAGAAGCCTCAGCCATATTGGCCAATAGTCCCAAGTTGGCCAATAGCTCCTGGGATTCTGGGAGCTGAAGTCCCTCAGCCCTTAAAGGGGAAAGGTTGCCTACCCCTGCCTTAAAGACACGGGAGTGCCAACACGTCTGATAGTCCTGATGAGAAATTTGTACTCAGGACAAGAGGCTACTGTCAGAACAGAACATGAAGAAACAGAATGGTTCCCAATTGGCAAAGGGGTCAGACGAGGCTGCATCCTTTCATCCTATCTGGTCAACTTGTATTCAGAACATATTATAAGAAAAGCAGGCTTGGACACAAAAGCAGGAGGAGTGAAAATAGGAGGAAGGAGAGAATATCAACAATCTGAGATAAGCAGATGACACCACAATACTAGCAGAAAATCTCACAGACCTAGAACACTTACTAAGGAAGATCAAAAAAGAAAGGGCAATGGCAGGCTTAATGCTGAACATAAAGAAAACAAAAATAATGACCACCGAGGACCTTCACAAGTTTAACCTTGACAGTGCAAAAATAGAAATAGTAAAAGAATTCCCATACCTAGGATCAAACATTGATAGAAATGGGGACTGCAGTCAGCAAATCAGAAGAAGACTAAGAATAGGGGGGGGGCAGCTATGAAAGAACTAGAAAAGATTCTAAAATGCAAAGATATACAACTCAGCACAAAAGTAAGAATCATATAAGGCATCATATTCCCTACTACCATGTATGGATGTGAGAGCTTGACAGTTTAGAAAGATGATAGGAAGAAAATCAATGCATTTGAGATAATGTGGTGCTGGAGAAGATTGCTGAGGATCCCATGGACAGCCAAAAGGACTAACAAGTGGATCCTAGAGCATATCAAGCCGGAAACCTCTCTGGAAGCCAAGATGACCAAAAAGAGGCTGTCGTACTTTCAACACATTGTGAGAAGAGAGGACTCTTTAAAAAAAACAATAATGCTGGGAAAGGTGGAGGGAAGTAGGAAGAGAGGAAGGCCACGTGCCAGATTGATGGACTCTATTAAGGAGGTCATGGGTATTAAGGGGTTTCAGGACTTAAGCAGAGCAGTGGAGGACAGGGGGTCTTGGAGCTGTCTCATCCATAGGGTCGCCATGAGTCGAGATTGACTCTAGGACAGTTAACAACAAACAACAAATGGACACTGCTTCTCACTGTTAAGCATAAGGAGATTATCGCATAATGATTATCGCTGTTCGAAGGGGCACTTTTCACGCTTCTTTTTGAAGCTGGAAATTTTCCAGCTTGAAAAAATGGCCACCAGAGCGCCCCTCTGATGGGCGTCAATGGAGCCAGGCTGCACCTGGGCGGCGATTTCAGCGGCTAAATGCGTCTGATAATATCAGGATGCCACCCACTTCTAATTTTAAGCCGGTTTGGGTAAACTGGATTATATCATTCTGCAATAGTGTCCTAAAACAAAAATAGGGGTACTTAGAACCTAGCTTTTAAAACAAGGATTAATCCAGAGATATGAATTATATTAACCAGGATTAAATGCTCATTAAAGATAACTTTCACGCAAAAAAGCACAGAAGTGGTATAACAATGGGAAACTTGCAAGTGAGGCTGTGAAGAAAATGACACAATTCTGCAGCTTACATTTTATTCTAAATCTGCATTAACAGGCCCTTACCTTAATGGGGAGATTATATTGTTGCTTCTAGATTCAAACTATTTGAATTCATTAAAAGATGAGAAAGCCTTTTAGTTTTATACATTTCAAAATCTTTGATCTGACTTTTCTCGCATGGTCTGTTCATCAACAAATGGATTTATGATTTTAAACCACTGTGTTTTAATGAATAATTATAATAATTAATAAACTGTGGATGCATTCAATAATCTTGCATTACACAGAAAAGGTATTCATTTTCTAAAAATGATTAAATTCTATTAATACTTTAACACTGTTTACTGTCACAGGAACTAAATAAAACATATTTATAGTAATCCTAATAAATTCACAAGCAAAAAAGATTTTTGCAAACATCAGGAATGGGTAAGAAACAATAGTTGTAAAATAACAATATGAAACTGAAGAAATAACTTACAATATTTTCTTTTTTGTGATACAAGAACATTTCAGAAATTCACAAGAAATAAGCATTTCTCAGGTGTAACAAATAACTGATTCCTGAACAGATCTGATACTACTGATGACGAACCAAAGATACTAAATAGATCCAGACAGACAGCATATTATTTGGATACGGATGGATATACACAGCAAGAGCAAATTCTGTGTTGGGAATCTCTGAAGAATGAATTCCTGTCTGATAAACAGCCTCCGTTATTGACTGTACATCCAAATACAGCATCTGAATAGGAAATCCTGTAACCTACAAAAATAGAATTCTAAATAAGTTTTAACAATTGCCATGTAAAAGCTAATGCCTCACATGCTCCTATGTTTACCAAAATGTTATAAATTCTTACTGAACAATCTGTGAAGGAACAATAGTACTATTACAAACAAAAGAAATATTTAATAATTTGGAGGCAGAAATGGAAAGTTAAGCGTTTAAACCTCAGCACATTTTATAAGCAAAAGCCTGATTTAATGCCACTGAAGTCATCTTTCCTTTTCCTTCAGTGACATAGCTCAGCAATGGCAATTCATTTCTCTTCAGATTGTTTGTTCAATTTACATGTGCAATAGTCAGAGAGCCTTTAGGAATATGTCAGTTTTCTTGGGCCCACAGCTACTGATTATCAACCTCCTTTCAAAAAAAGGAAGCTATTTTTCCCTCTGGAACTCCAAAGAGGAGTGCCATGTGAGATGACTGGAGATGCCAGCATTTTAATTTCTTCTTGATGTCTCTGGGCCCTGATTTATGGCCCAGAGGCATCACAGGGAAATTAAGATGGCAGCAGCTGCAGCTGCTTCACACAGAACTCTTTGGAACATGCTGCATAGCTGTTCACCCACAGTGAAGCCTATTGTAGCACACATACCCTCCATCATTTCACAGATGAAAACTGGGACATATGTGGCCAACCAACATCAGAGTGTAGTCAAGCTAGGAGAGGCTGCAGCAGTTTGCTTTTGCCTAAGTCTACTCAGAAGGGCAAGATTCTACACCCTGAGTATGGGTGCAAACTCTTTCCTTTTTGAATTCAGTTTGCAGAAATTGAAGCTGGCATGAGTGGCCGCCCCCACCACAAGAAAATGTAAGAGGGCAAAATTCACCATCACTCAGCTCATAATATCCAATTCAGTGTCCTCCAGCACTGAACTAACTCTCATACAAGTTCCTAAATCAGCCCATGGAAACAGAAAAACACCACAGACAGACACTCTTTCCCTCTGCTGGATTTAAGGGAGAATAAATGTTTCTGCTATGTGCCAATCTAAACTAAGGACAGTGGGTCCTTGGTATCCACTAGAATTTGTTTCCAGGACCTTTGTCGATACTCAAGTCCCATGAAATACAATGACATAGTGAAATGGTGTCCCTTATCTAAAACAGCAAAAACAAGGTTTGCTTTTGGAATCTATATAATTTCTGAATATTTTCAAGCCATGGATGTTTGAATCTATGGATAAAAAAATAGGTGGATGCAGAGGGCTGACTGAATGGGAAATTTATATCCACATCCTCAGTTGGGTGTCTGCCTGTGGCCAGCACTAGCATGCTCACAGTTTTTGCTGCTGCTGCACTCTGTACAAGTAGTGATATCTATAGATGATTAATGATCCCTATGGTGTGATTGATTCAGCGCCCTCATTGATCAAGACTTTGCAGATCTAAGATATAGTACCTGCCCCTCCCCACCCTCAGAGGCCAACTTATTATCTATCACATGTGTCTTCAAAAGTTTCTAGATAACCTAGACTCAAACTGGGAGTTCCTTGTCACTTCTTATTTATGTAAGGCATTTTTGAACCTAATGGTAGCGTCAGCTCAGCTTTCATGTGAGCATGAAAAGTGTGATCTGTAGTTCCAGTGGCTGACTCATACCTCATGGAGTGCCCTTTGGTGTATCCCAAAGAACTGAGGTATTTCAATAATACAGTAGCATAAACACTAACCCAATAATGCTCATGAAAAGTCTCCAAATAATTTTCTTCTTTTTCCTTAGTTGTATGTCCATTTCTAAATTCTAGCTTTGGAAGAATTTGTCGTAAGACACTGGTACATTGTCGATGCCACCGAGTTGGATGCTGGGATCGCCATTCCATCATTTTATTTTTTAAAGTCTTTTCAATCCTGTTGGGGAGAAAATGTTTACAAATAATCAATATTCTATTGCGTTATGGGATTAGACAATAATGAACTCTCTAAACTGTTGTGGCATAATGGAATATTCATGAACAGTCCAATTACTGACTGGATTAAATCAGGAAAGGTCTCTTTAGTTGGAAAAACCAGACAATAGACCCAAGATACAGGAGACATGATGGTAAAAAGGATAGAGGCTGAAGAGATTCAACAAGGCAATGTAGTGTTTCCATTTTGCACAGCACAACTGCCATTACCATGGCAGATAGTTAACTGAAAAGTTATATACTGTGAGGTTCCCTTCTGGCTAGCAGATAGGAGAAAAGTTAGAAAAAATATTAAAGGAAAGACCACCATTTTCTGGAAGGGAGAATCCCCACAGTTTAGGACATGCTTGTACCAGAGAAAACAGGCACATAATTTCAAATTTGCTAAAGAACTCTCAGCAGGAACAAAAGTAGTGCAAGAATTTAAGGGTTGGATGGGCATAGAGTTAGAGTACCATCTGAAGGAGTAAATTTCCAAAGGCGGTCTTGATTGATGTGAAGGCATTGGTTCTGTAATGCCTGGTGAAGATAATCAACAGAATCCAACTGACAAGTATCTTTGAGAGTGGCATTGGTATTCAAGGTCACTGAGGTGGCTGGATCCTGGAAGTGACAGCTGATGAGGCTAGATGGGTAGGCTGATTACCTATAAGTGCAATTTTTAAAGTGGTCATCTGTGAACTCACATGTATGGTTCTTGATTCTGCATAAAGCCATGTCTAGAACATTCCTAAGCTCGGTTGCTGGAACTGCACACACACACACTTCAATGAGCATGCTCCCACATATCTAAATCTGCCTCAGTCCAAAACAAACAAGTGACTAGACAAAGAACATGAGAGAAAGAGGGAGGGCTCACTCAATTCTCTCACAACTACTCAGAGAACTGCAGTTATAGGCAAGCAACCTATCCTCCTCCATGATGGGCTCTATGACTCGCACATAAATGTGATTAGCAAGCTAATTTACCAGAGGTGGATAATGTCAAACTAGGATAGAAAGCAACACCACTCTACCAAATGATGTATTTCTGCCTCTGGCATTTAGTTGGCAATATTTTGCACAAGTCATGGAGAAAGGAATTTCCCAAAGATTGTCTTATGCATTCCCACTCTCCTGCAGTAGTCAACGCTTTTGTTGTTGCTATAGACAGAAGTGAACTCCTGGCAAACCCACATTGGATACTGTTAGCATATACGATTTTAATAAAATTTTGGACATATAGAATTTCCTCTATGACCCTGAACTGACCTCTATGGGATGTCAGCCATAAGCCTCAAGATGGCAAGTCAGGTAGGCACAAGAAAAGGTCTGCCAGACAACTGGAAAATTCCCTGCCAGACAGATTGGGAGTTGCTAAAGGGGAAGGACCATCACCATTAGAGGACAACACAATAGTGCTTGCTTGTCCTGAGTCTTACACCTAATGGGGCAGTGATTATATTTAACTGTGCCTTTTTTCCTCTAGCGTCCTCCTTGATTGTGTCAAGATCTGAGTGCATTGTCAAGGTCATCCTCACACCTCGGCTTAACAAAACCCAGTCAGTCAGTGCCTTTGTCCAGGCTTCAGCCAAGTCATCATGTCTCTAGCCAGAAGTTAGATATTGCCTATATAAACCCCCAGATTTTTAGACTCCATGTGCTATCCTTAGAGTACATCTTGGCTCCATGTCAGTTTGCGCTCTTATCATAGCTCCCTCGGCCATCCCTTCCCCCATCTCGGAGGCTGTGCATCATCATCTGCAACAGTGGATCCCAGAGAGGCCTTTGGAAGTGAGTATCTCCCATAGTTTGACCCATCTTGATCTTTTCCCACTTTCACTCCTTTGCTTCTAGTGTGCTGTGTGAGTGTGTGTGTCATATTTGTATGCGTGGAGTTTTCCCTTTTAATAAATATTTAGACCAACATCTCAGGCTCGGTCAAATTGATCACCAACAATGGTCCACCCCGGCCTCGTATCGGGAGGCATGGAGACGCACTATCCACAATGCTGCAGCCTTATTTGAGAAGTCACGCCAAACAAGTCTCAAAGAGAAACAACAATACAGAAAGAATCACAACCCAGAAATATCACCCAAGGAGACCTTCTGCTGTGCTTTCTGCAATTGGACTTGTTTATCTCGGATTGGCCTTTACAGTCATCAGCGCTCTTGCAAAAAGCGTAGGATGAGTCCTTCCTGAATCTTCGTTTGCGATGAAAAGCCAGAGAGAGATCTAAATTGAAGAAGCCTATCACAGTGTCATCCATTCTGGGATCTCTCAGTCCTCTGAAATATACTACAGTACTCTGGTCTCGCAGGGTATTGTTAGGCCCCCACTCCTGCTTATTTTGAGCTAATTATGAATTCCCCTAATTAGATCCTTCCTAACAAAACTTCCCAACTTCCAATGATGTTTGAAAGAACTATGTCCAAAAGTTACTATTCATGAGTAACATGGACATCCCTCCTCAAAGCATCAGCCAGACAATTTTTCTACCTTGACAGGCCCCTTGTTTGGAGTGATGGATTGAGGAACACACCAATTCCAAAGAGAGTGCAGTGAAGCAACATGCCCAAAATAGTGCCTTCTTGTTTGCTTGTTTTGTTGTCCATAGCCATGTGGATTACTCTGCTGCATCTGAAGGCTTGAAAATACTTTCAACACAGTGGGCATCTTCAAGACATTGATGTGTAGGCCATATTCTCTCCTTCGTTAATGTCCTTGTATACAAAAACTGCAGCAGTGTGCACTCCATCTGTGGTGACTGTGACTATTGACTATGGATGGTGAAAAATAATTGTGAGGCTTTGGTGAGCAAAATGGATGCTGGGTCACCAGACACTTGTGTGAGAAATGGTGCAAGAAATTAGATTATTAAATGGGAACTCAAACATTTCAGCAGAGTATAGACAGAGTCTTGAGGCTGCTGGGGAGAGGGACAGTCAAAGATCATCCAGGTATATTCTGATGCCCAGAAACATCTTCAGTTGCCCCTCTCAGCTACCACATGGCCATACTGGGAACACATGGAAGTAGCCCAAGATCATCTGGCTATGTTCTAACAGCCATATGCATCTTTAGCTGCCCCACTTTCCCCTGGCTACCAATGGCTCTTTAAGGCAGGAGAGGAAATGGCTGAAGATCATCCAGCTATGTCCTGATGACTAAACACATCACCATTCAGTCATTTCCCCAGGAGCCCTTGGAAATCCTTCTGAGGTTTCAGAGGAGACATGTGTGACATGCTTCTAAGCACCAGAACATTGTCAAGCATATCTTCAACTTTCTCCCACCCTTCTGGTCACTACGTGTCCAGGTCAAAAGGGCAGGGAGGGTGGGGTTGACCAAGGATCATCCAGCTATGATTCTAATCAAGTCGGTTGTAGATGTGTGGGAAAACATGGGAGGGTTACCATTACAATGTTGTCTGAATCACAAAATTCTGTGAATGTTGCTGGGAGACTCTACATCATCATCACCATCATCACCATCATTATTATTATTAATTGTATTTATACCCTGATCTTTAGACATGCTCTCAAAGCAGCTTACAAATTGTTAATAGACAATGAAGGGATAACTGAGGAATATCAATGCTGTACAAACTAATTGGGGATATTAATAGCTTAATATGATCCATAAAGGTTCCAAGAGCAAACCCCATTGTTTTCAATACCATTTTTAAAATAATTTTTTGGCTAAAACTTATATTTTAAGGAAATCCTTCCTGATGCTGGTATTCTTAGCAAAATGTTAGGCATGATATCAAGTATCAAGCCTAATATTCTGTACCTCTCTATGGATAATCTTATGCTGAGTATGTTTGGGAATATATGCCAATGTAGTAATACCCCAAAAATTCTGCATGGACTAACTCTGTAGGCATGCCTGCTCCGCATTCTGAAGCTGGAAGAGAAAAGGCACCTCTATGGAGTAAATAGCATCTTCAGGAGCAAGTAGCACAATGTGTGTAGAATTTTCAATGGAAAAATGGTACAGGACACAATGAAGACTGGTTATTGAATGTTGGCTGCTTTTCCTACAAATTTTAAGTGAATGTTAAATACATTTCTTCCTCAAAGGGCCGAAACAGATGGGTCAAAAGAAGTGGCTTCTGGCCACTTTGGGGGTATGGCATTCAAATGAAGCACGCCTCCCCAAAAATGCTGGAAGCCACTCCAAGGTGACCGGAAGCTACTGGAAAAAGGAGTGGCAAAAAATTGCTCCTGCCAGGGACCTGTTTGGGACTGTGGTGGCAGCCCACTTTGAAAGCAGGCTGTGCAGTCGCTGCAGTCCTGGACCAAACGTGGCCTGATCATGACTGAAGCGGCCTCTGGCCACTCCTTGCCACCATCTGCTTCACCCCAAAGTTATTAAAACTGTTTTGGTCTTGAGCTTCAAATTGTTAAGGTTCTCAATAACTGACTAAAGCATTTACCTGTTTTGTAGCTCTTCTACCAAACTTTCATCAGTTGGGATATAAAGTATTTTTTCCGGCTGAAATAAAGAAATGTAATATAATGCTATGACACAGAGATGCATGTTAAATTGGATCTTGGGGGATAATCAGAAGGCACTACACTTTTCAATAAAGAAAAAAACCACATTGTTACTGATAAAATTCAGTTTTCCATTTATTTTCATTAAGATGAATGTGGAATGAGATTCCATCAGATATTGCTGCTGGCATGAAGGGTGATGAATAATGACAATAATGAGAGTGGTTGTGCAGAGAAGTGTTAATACTGTAAAGGTAAAAGTTACCTTTACCTTTATTAACACTGGCAAGGGACTTCTTCCACTAGCTGCAACACTCACATTCATTTTCTCAATAAGAATATGTGATGTGCTGTGATCCCAGCATATTCTTTTCCTCATAAACTAAAGAACACATTTATAGCTGTAACTATCCGTAGTTATACAGATACATGATAGTACTTGACTGCCAGTACCAAAGCTAATTTTGTGACATAGGAACAGAACTCTCATAGTCCAACATTTCATACTCTGATGGTCCCTACTGAGAGGTTTCTCCACACTGATTTGAGTGTTGTCTGAAAGATGCTGAAGATGACTTCCTTGGCTGCTAGATACTGTCCATCAGAGGCTATTTGAATTAATTATTCTGTTATGGTCTTCACTATTATGAGGATTCAGCTATCTCATATGTGTGGAAATATCTTAACTATTTTGGGATACATTTGAAAGATGTCTCATTTTCGTTCTGTCTACTATTTAGAAATATTGTGGATATAAAACATGGTGCATTGGAGGATTTACTGTGAAGGTCAGTTGTTGCCAAAGAGAAGGAGTCATCCATTAATGGATTAATATCGATCACCACTCAGGCTAAGCAAGATATTGTGTTACTAAAAACGAACCGCCATCGGTTCTCATCTCTTCCTGTCTCAGTTCCTTCAAAAGCCAGGACAGGAAAGAATAGAACAGACTCCCCGTGTTCAGGAAATGAATTAAGGTCTTGCCACCTAGGGTGTGGGGCTGGATGATTCCTTCTCCTTGGCAATAAGGACTTCATGATAAGTCCTCCAATGTGCCATTCCCAGTCAGTAGAGAAGGAGCCATCCATTAATGGAATCTACCCAAGCAGACATGTGCATTTGGATAAGAGGTGGCAAGAATGTGTTTTAATGTGGTACTACTTGTTGCAGAATCCTTCTACCAAATGAAGCTCTGGCTGAAGCATATTTGTCTAGTTTATAGCATTTAGTGAACATGGCTGTACCTGCCCATGTGATTGCTTTGCAGATTTCCTCTAGAGATGCATTAGTAGAAAAGGCAGCAGTTGTGGATGCTGACCTAGGAGATTATTGCACCGCTCAAATAATTTGGCTTACCTCTTCCACACTGAAGTCCAATTCGGGAGGCAGCCGGGTCCTATCACAAGGATTTTGCTGCTAAAGCCACTGGGCGAGTCCAGCCTGGTGCAGCCTGGGTCTCTGGCATGCTTTGGTGGCAATTTTTTGAAGTCAGAAAGTTCCTAGTTTTGAAATCAGGCTGCCGAAGCATGCCAGGTGCCCCAGCGGCAGCTGGGCTGGACTCACCTGGCGGCTTCAGCAGCAAAATCCTTGTGATAGGACCCGGCTGCCTCCCAAATTAGACTTCAATTAGGATGAGGTAAGCCAGATTATTTGAGTGGAGCAATAAGGTATCTAGTTGAGTGTGCTGTTACTGTGATGTCCAGCCTGGACTGTTTAAATCCTCCCCTGTATTTTCCTTCATTTTAGTTCAGTCCTTAGTATGTTTGAGCATAGGAATGTTCCATTGTATTAGATTGTGGGAGGAGCTGTAGGAATCGCCTGCATTTTCCTAGTTTTTGGTTTGCCCCTTCCCTGCAAGCTCTGCTTTAGCATGGAATTTTTAGTTTTTCTTAGGCAGGCTTGGATTTATCTGTTTGGTGGCAAACAGGCACAGACAGACGGAAAGGGCATTTCTTACACCACTTAGCCAATTTAGTTACCAAAACAGTTAATTAAATTAAATATCAACAACAAAGAAGTCAAGAGCACCAGAAGCTGAAAGACCTTGCACCAGCTTCATTGAATAGGAGATCAAACCAGGAACAAACCCAAAGAGATGACAACTTTGAAGATTGCGGAAACCTAAGCTGTAAAGTACCTTTTATTTTTAGCCTGTTAGAGCTGGGGAGGAGAAATCTTTTTCTTTTGTTCTTCAAAATAAATTTCCCCTTTTTGGACTTTACATTCAGCATTGGAGCCTTTTTAGGTAAAAGAGTTTGATCTCACCAGGTACTGGCATTGCACACCCATATTTGCCACCACCATTAGTTGGGTGTGTCTTCACAGTTACATTTTGTAGTTTTGGAAGACTTAAGGCAGTGGTCCGCAAAACATTTTGGGCTACCACACCCTTTTCTCCTGGGTGACAACCCTAGCATCTCCCAGTGCCTATTTCTTGATATTAGCTCTACTGTTTGTGCAGCAGCCAACCAGCCAGCCAGCCGTGTCTACCTCAGCTGCAGCCAGCTGACCACTGCCTCCTCCTCCACCTCAGCCTCTCATGTGTAAATACATCAGCTCCTCCCTCTTGCCTATGCCAGCCTTACAGCAAAAGGAATGCTAGCTGCCTGGTTGTTGCTCCCATGGTGACCTGGTGCAGAGGGAGCAATGACTGAGAAGTTGGTCAAGCAGTGGCTAAAAAGCCTCTCAACCATGCTGGCCTTGTGGCAAATGTCAGCATGAAAGTAAGGATTTTTGGTTGCTGCTGCACAAATAGTAGAGCTAATATCAATAAATAGGCACTGGGAGATGCTAGGGTTGACTACCTTCTTGCCTGTTGCTTGACCAGCTGCTCAGTTGTTGCTCCCTTTGCATCTGGTCACCATGGGAGCACAACCAAGCAGCTCTCTAAGCAGCAACCAAGAATCCTCTCACTTATGCTGGGCTTGCAGCAAAGTTTGGCACAAGCGAGAAGTTTCTTGGTCACTGCTCAACTGGCTGCTCAGTTGTTACTCCCAGTCACTCTAGGAACAGTGACCAAGAAGCCTCTCACCTGTATCGGCCTTGTGATAAAGGCCAATGTGGGTGATGGGCTTCTCATTCACTTCTCAGCCAGCTGCTTGGTTTTTGCTTCCAGGATGGCTATGTGCAAAGAAAGAAGCTTTTCCCCAGTGAGGAAACTCAATCTGTCTTCACTGAGATGGAGAGGGTGCAGCCAGCTTCCCACTTTTCTCCCCAGCGAGGGAGGACTCTCAACCCAAGAGAGGCGAGGGAAGCAAAGGACTCTTTCAAATAATTGACCC
>JAIPUX010001880.1:31283162-31303268 GCA_020142125.1 Phrynosoma platyrhinos | reverse complement strand
CCTCGCCGGCAAGCCAGGCGTTGGGGCCAAGGACGGCCCAGAGTCCCTTTGCCGCTGTTGGCAGCTCCTTGTCCTTTGCATGATGGTATAAATGCAAAGGAAAGGGTATGAAAAACTCTGTTGTGAAAGCAAAATTCTGCACACACAACATACCTTGTTTTAGAGATAGTTCACAAATGCAATTAATGTAAACATAGTAATATCATTTTTTAAAAAAAAAATAGCAGAGTAGTAGAACTTTAAAGTATGCACTACCTCTGATGTCATCCATATATCCACATCATCATTTTCATCCACAGTGTCTGATATGCAAGGAATTAGAGACACAAATCGTGACACAAGGTCCTGCAAAATAACAGAAGTCTGTCTCAGGAGTGTATATTAGAAAATTGCAGTCACGAGTACATCTGGAGTTATTAAAAACATATTTTTCAGAAAAGCAGAATCTCTAGTTGACATTCCAGAAAATATGGAAGGAAAATTTACTCAAAGTACTTAAAAGAAAATGTTAATCAAATTTGAAAGTTCTTATTCTATGATAAGCATTCCATACTTACAGAAGCTGAGTTGGGATCATCAGGACACATATCAAGTAATGCTTGTGGTGGATTCAGAGGTGTAATATATTTTGTTACTAAAATATTTCTTCCTTGATTGTCAAAAACTGAAGTTATTATTCTTCTCTTTGGAAACATCATTTTACATGCTTGCTTAAAAATATATGCTCTTTGCAGTAGCGTTTCATCTTCATGATCTACAAGCTAAAACATACTTAGAACTGAGACAACATTTTTAAAATTTCTAAGTAATATTTTCATCTAAATGTAGATGGAGATATCCATTTAGGATTATTGCATTAATTCAATAGGGAAAGCATATAAACCAACCTTATTCGATTCCAGGTTATTTTCAGCAGAAGATAACTGAGGTTCAATAGTAGCAAAGATGGTTAAAAAGGTATACTCTTTTAAGTTTTGCCCGTAACAGTCTTCTATAGGAGGTACATACGTCTTACTCCAAGTATACCCAAGCAGAACTGGTGGTGTATTTACTTGAAAAGTACCACATATCTGTGAACACATTATCAATGGACTCATTCATATAAAGGCAAGTAATAATGCCAAATCCCGAAAACTAACGTGATAACTACATTACAATCTAGATACTTTAAAAGCAATATATTATTTGCGATTATATTGAAGTTACAAAGTGCAAAGTCCAATGAAGGACTTTGGCTGTCAGAATAGCAGAATCCAGAAGAACTAGAAGGGCCAGTTTTCCCCACCACTACAGGCTGGTGTGCAGCCCCAGAAACATCTCTAGAAGGATGGGAAACAGCCTTTGCAGACTGCCAGAAATAGTGCAAATTGAGTCCACTTTAAGGATTAGTGTTAGTGCTAGGGAATCATGGGAATTGTTTTTTTTTTTCTGAGACATTGAGCCTTCTCTGTCAGAGAGTTCTGGTGCCACAATAAAATACAGTTCCCATTATTCCCTAACCCTAACCCTAATCCTTAAAATGGACTCAATCTGCACTATTTCTAGCAGTCTGCAAAGGCCCCTAGTTTTCAGAAGAAAAGGCTACAGAGGGAGACCTGATGAAGAAACTTCCAGAGGTTCTTCCAATTGATTGTTAGATTCATCTCCAAATCTTTAAAGGCATATTTCTTCTTGTTTATTACCTTTGATTGTTCCAGGAGAGCAGAGAAAGGAAATGTAACTGATCCAAGCCAATTCTTCCTTACATAGGAGTGACTACTGCAGCTTTTTGGACAAGCATCCTAATGAAACACATAATTTGAGTTGACTGTTGGTATTTTAGATTTATGTACATATGTGTGTATATGTGTTTTATGCACCAACAGAGCCACAACTGATCAAATCAAATCACATTTTGCCATAACTACCCAGTCTGAAGCATTTCTACTAAGCAAATTTAAAGTATTTATCAGACAATTTTGGATATGCATTTTCCCCATTAATATTATCATCCTAGCATTAAAAAAAGTAATTTTAATAGCATAAATTAAGCCACAGTTCAAAAAGAAATGAAATAAGAAGTAATATTTAAACCAGAAAGAAGACATAATACTTAACAACTGGAAAAATTTCAAATGGTTTAGCATAGGGTTTCATTTTATATTAGATATCTTTCTATAAGCAAGCCCTTATCTACAGGAGTTTAACATAAATTATGCTGAATTCAGTGCACAGACATAATAGCACCTTATTTCCTTAAAATGAATGATATGAAATGGTGGAATGTAACACACTGCAACAGATGAACCTCACTCATGTACCTACCATTGTTTAGGATTGGAAACAAAACTGCTTGTTAATAGCTTTCGCTTAGGAATATTCTTATCAATTCAGATTCCTTGCACATTTAGAAGCAAAGCCTTTTAAAAGTCTACAAATGGATAGAATCCACTGTTGAATAATTCTTACTATCACAGTAAAGTCTTTCCTAAAGCTTAATAGAAATTTACCTCATGCTTTTCAATTACAAATTCATCAAAAATGTTAATATTTATGTCATCTTTTATTTTAGATAGTCCTGTGAAAGTATAATCATGTCCTGGAGAACTGAAATAAAGAAATAAATATTGTAAATCAAATTAACAAAAATGATTTCTTCTGTTTTAAAAGTAGTAAATCTGTAAACAGACAGCAAATGGTATTCTGATAATGAAGTTACTTAATGGTGATACAAATGATGCATTGTACACTGCCTTTTCCATCTTCTCCTCCTTAGAATGCTTTTTCAGTAAGGAAAAAAACAACACAAAATAAGTCTTGGGGGCAAAGCAGAGGATTACAAGAGGGAGGCAATGTTGTCTTTTGCACCCAGTAAAACTCCATGTCTCAGGTAGAATGACAACTAGATAAAAGCCTCCTCCAGTTGCATTTTCCAACACTTTTTTTCTCAAGACATTTTGGAAGGTTCTGCCTGGAGCAGTTGGGAATGTGTGTGACAACCTGCAGCAGGAAATGTGTGTGACAGCCTGCAGCAGGGAGACACTCTGTGAACCCATCCACTTTCTTGAATGATCAAAACTATTTCCATTCAGGCAACAGGAACCAAGAAAGCCTGAATGCTGATATTTACAGTGCAGTCTTATGCATGTTTACACAGAAGGAAGCATCATCATGTTCAATAGGATTTACCCTAAATTATAATAGTCCTCAATTTCCCTGCAAAGCAATCCCTGTAATTATAGTCAGATTATTCACTTCTATAACCCAAACAGTGAAGGATAAGGGATGTTACTTGTAACTTACCCATTTAGTACATGTAACAGAAGCAGCTCATTTTAAATGCCAAAGGAAACAGAACAGACTTTGATGTTACAAAGCTGTGACTATAGAAAACATGAACTTTAGGATACAGATACATAATACAGACAACTTACGTAAAATCAACTTGAAGTTCTTCATTCCAACATGGGTGGGAGCCATCTGCAGTGCTTGTCTGATACACTATGTTTTGGAAAGTTACTTCTACAAAAGGGTGGACAGAAATCTAAAACAAAACATATGCTGTTCAAAATTTATTATATTTTTATCTCATTTTCAAACATATCATGAACTTTATTTAGACTCAAGGAAGCTCACAAAAGTTAAAACAGACACAGATAAATATATCATACAAAAGTTAAATTAAAAACATTTTAGAAGTCTACCCATTTAAGCAAAGAGAAACAATACTGCATATTGTTAAAAGCTCTTTCTCCATGAGCTTCCTAAAGGCCTTTTGAAACAAAAAAATCTTCACTTTAGATCTAGGCATGGCTTTTCAACAGTGGTCATATAACTGCCTCCTTTAGACATGATGCTGTTCTGACTTGTTGTAGTAAGGCAATGAACACTTTGGTGTCCACTCAGCCAGTCCCCTTCTGGCTTATTAATAAGTTAGGGAGGTCACACATGTCATAGCTCCCACATCTCCAAGAACCTCATCCATATCCTCCAGCTGTGCAAATGGAAAAATGTTCAATATAATTAGACAAGCAGGGTCTAAACTGACATCCATTAGATATGTATCAACTACAGTTTCCAAGTCAGAACAGATCCAAATGATTTTATATGCAAAATACTGGGAAAGTTCACAGTGGACTATTGCAAGGTCTGAATTTTCCTCTTATTAGACAGTGTTGTAAAAGATCTCTGCTCACTCAAAACAGCTCTGCTGGCTAGTTTTTTGCAGATGCAATGGTGGCAGGGAAGAATAACGTTTTTGCTATCCACAGTGCCATAGAATAGGCCTTCAAGTAGGCTCCAACCTGTGTTCAAGTGGACTCATTCTGAGGTTTCCACCAAAGTCATTCTATAACCATTTCACTTGTTATTGCTACCAGAAAGCTGGGAAACCAAGGTGCAAGATTGGTTCCATTCCATGAGAGGGGGCACTCAAGAGTGACTCTGTACACCACCCTAGGCATTGCCCCATTCTGGAGATCAACCAGAGTTTTAATAAATAATAAAATAAATTTTTATTTTTACCCTACCTTTAGCCAAAGCCATCAAGGCAGCTTACATTTGGCAGAATCATCTTCCCAGACAATAAGAAAATACTCAAGAGCACCAGGAAGCTATCTGAATCCATCAGCCTGGAGTAGACCATCTTACTCAGTCTCCCACTACTGCAGACATTCTGAGTCCCAGCAAAACTAAACCTCACCAGGCAGTCATCTGTCCATAAAAACAGAACTTACAGACAGGTCCTCCACTCTCAGATCAGCCAGCATAAAAAATGATGTCCTGAGTGGGTTCACATGCACAAATAGGGCCAGCTACCACTTGAGACAGATACATGATTGTCATGACAGACATGAAGTTCTGAGCCATTTTTGACAGAGCAAAAATATGGAAGGCAATATGGAAGTCATGTGAGTTACTAACAAATTGTAGATCTTCTGAAACCAATTCAGTCCAGCCAGACTCTTTGAAAAAATCTCACACCACGTAATGTGAGTTGGCCTTACAGGGAATGCAGGAATATGAATTTATCAAGTTATAAACCATGTTGAGGAAGAAAAACATGTGTGTGGGAGGGGGGGAGGGGGGAATGTAAAAAAATATGGCCAGACAATTCACATAAGAGCTTGATTAAGCTCTAGCTAGGTAGTATTGAGGAGACGTCTGAACACACCAGAAATAATAATAATAATAATAATAATAATAATAATAATAATAATAATAATAATAATAAATTTTATTTATAACCCGCCTCTCTGCAACGCAATCGAGGCGGGGAACAGCAATAATAAAAATAAAAATAAAAGAAAATAAAAATAAAAGAAAGTCCTTGCAGGCAGGAGAACTTTGTTATAAACTACTCCAAAATAAAAATATTGGTTTTCTCCAACAAAAGGCAACTTCATGAATGGTACTTAGATGGACATTTGACTGAAATGTCACAGTTCTAAATATATGGAGGTATACACGGAGACTTAGTGGTTAAGACACTGACTAACAGTTGCAAAGTCGGCAGGTCAAGACTCAAGCTTCTGCCACTAGTTCCAGCTTTTGCCAACCTAACAGTTCAACAGCATGCAAAACTGCAAGTAGACAACTAGGTACCACTTTGGTGGGAAGGTAACAGTGTTCCATGCACCTTGGCATTTAGTCATGCTGGCCACATCACCACAGAGTTGTCTTTGACAATGCTGTCTCCCTCGATTTAGTAACAGAGATGAGCACCACTCCCTACAGTTGGACACGACTAGACAAACTCATCAGAGGAGAAACCTTCACCTTTATACTTTTCTTATAATGGCAAGGGGAAACCAGACTGAGGCAGCTAAACCTCTAGCTTGGAGGATAGCAAAAGCAATTCTAATTTTTGAGAGGGTCAAAGGAAGATCCTTGGATGTTCCTATATCTGGCTGAGATATGGGGATGGGATCAAGGTACAGCAGACAAGACCGTTCAGAATAAGTTCTTGAAGGAACTGCTGGCATTTCCCACAGGGGTACCCCCCTTACTGCTAAGACTGGAAGTTAGTTTTCTTTTTGTCATTATAAGAAATTATAAAGTAGTTATATTTTATGGGAAGAGACTGAAGAACTCAGATTAAAGCAATCTAGCAAAACAGTGTTTCACTGAAAAATGTGCTCAGAGCAGATCGGCTAATCATGGGACAATATTGTTACAATGTCATTTTGAGGATGTCCAGAATTCTTGAATCCATAAAGATAATTTTTTATCACAAATACAACTTTTCAGGTAGATTCATATGAAAATGGTCTTGCTAGCCAACCTCAAGTGTTTTTTCCATGGTTAAGTTTTCTAAAGAGATAACATTTCCAACAGTATTACCAAGTTTTAACCTTTTTTGCACTCAGAAAAACTTAACATACCCTCCATTTTCAGAACCCATATGCACCCCATATCCCAGGTGTGCTTATCCAGCAGCTTTTCAAAAATGAGAGCTTGGATAAGTGCAGATGGGATCCGGGCTGCATATGGGTTCACTCGCCCGGGCGCGGCTGCATGTGATAACACCCACTTTTAAAATTAAATGAAACTGTATCCCGTCGGGGATAAGTTCCTTTAAATTCAATGTGATAAACTCCATAGAAACAACCAAAGATTAGGCCAGATATTGTACCACAATAGCTAGTCTCAGACTGAAGATCACAGATTATTTTCTTAAGGTTGTTGGAAAAACTTCAATACCCTAAATAACATTACTAAGTAAAATGCCTTCCCAGAAGAAACTGCTTCCCTTGTCACACTGTAAACATCAAAATCCACCAACTGAGTAATATTCAGATGCTGATGTAGAGAATATAGCTGATAAAATGTGACTTTTGTTTAAACTTAAACTTTTAGATAAGTTAAAGGTAAAGGTAAAGGTATTCCCCATTGACAAGGTTGTCAAGTCATGTCCAACCATAGGGAGTGGTGCTCATCTCCATTACTAAGCCAAAGAGCCAGTATTGTCAGACTACTCTGTGATCATGTGGCCAGCATGATTGCACACAATACTGTTTACCTTCCCACTGAGAAGTGGTACCTATTGATCTACTTGCATTTGCATGCTTTCGAACTGCTAGGTTGGTAGAGGCAAAGACTAATAACAGGAGCTCACTCCATCATGCAGCACTCAGGCCTCAAACTGCCAACCTGCCAATCTTGCAATCAACAGAGTTAGTGTCTTAACCACTTTAGCCACTGCATCCATAGTAGGTAAGATATTGTATATTAATGCATTATTGCTTTGCTCAGGAATTTCATGTGTATGCAGCAAAGAGGCACGTCTGTATTTTAAATAAAAATTATTAGAACATAATTACCTCACTAAGAAGATCAACTGTAAAGGCTGAGTTTCCTGAAAAAATATGTCTGCCTCGTGACATACGATTCAGTAAATAAGATGAAGAATGAGCGACTGCACCCCTTGAGATATGAAATAAGAATGGCAAACATATTTTAGCTAGCTTCTCTCATGAAAACACTCAAAAATTTCTTGTCTATTTATGTTCGTGCAGACATAATTGATTAACTGATAATGCAACAAGGCAGCAGAAACAACAACTCAGGTTTGCTGTGATAGAGGGTCAGTGAAGAAATCACTGAAAACTGAGTTGTGCTTTGACATGGCAGTTTTATGAATCAGAAGGAGAGGGAAAAAAGTCTGATTATAAGTATAGACTTTACTGGTAGGCAGCCAGCTATTCATTTTACTGCTAATTATGTAAAACCTGTAACATTAGAAATCTGTTTGTTTGTTTTTAATTAGAAGCCTGTCATAGAGTCCCTAAACTGTAGCTTACTTATCTTGTTAAAAAAATCTGCTACTGATTTTTAGATGCCAAATAAGCAACACACACACAAATTGTTATCCTGGGCAAGAGGATGCAGGCTGTTTCTCGAACCCCACTTACAGAGACTATTCCTCAGTACATTCTCCATTTATTTTAAATGATGTCTGAAATTCCAGTATTCCCCAAATTCCAGTATTGACATTTTAGAATAGATTGTGCCATGTTCTGAAATCAATTACATGGTGTAAATTCCAGAGACTGGAGTACTACTTTCAAAAAATAGTTTCTTCCTTTGGTCATTACAAGCCCCAAACAGCAAGTCGTTAAACATTGCTATGACAGAGAGTTGCAAATAAACATGTAGTTAGCTCTCCATATTCACAGATTATGCATTCACAGATTCAACCATCCAAGGCATGAAAATATTTCTCCACCAAAATTCCCAAAAGCAAACATTGATTTTGCCATTTTATATAATTGACACATTTTATCACCCCACTGTATATAATGGGACTTGACCATCTACGAATTTTGGAATCTATGGGGAGTCCTGGAACCAATCCCCAGCAGGTACCAAAAACCCATTGTTCTGTGTTACTCATAACTCATGGGGGGGTTTAGGAAATTAGCACTTACTTTACCTATACAAGGTGGGTAGAGGATTACGTCTCTGCTTTGTATCTGAAACAAGAATCTCATCCCTCTTAGAGCATTGTAGGACCCTCTCAGTTGTTGTCTGTGTCTTTAATAATCACACTACCACACAGCAATTCAACACCCCAGCAGCATCAGGTGTGTTGTTGGCAAAGATCAAGACTACAGTAAGTAAAGGGAGCCTGGAGCTATCCCAAAGTACTGACAAGGGAGCTGCAGATTTAAGACACAGCAAGAGCCAGTTCTGATAGTGTTCATGTTAGAGGATGTGCAAAATTAGTTGTCACTTTTGTAATGACAGTGGCATTGTGCAAAACAGGGAAGATAAAATTCCAAAGAAGCCCAACCAGCAACTCCAGAGAATTCTAGGAAAGTGAAGTTCACCAAAGTTCAAGGAAAATTGAGATGAAAGCCAACTTTGGACACTGGGAGTCTTTTCATCCCAAATGCTCAAATGCTTGGAAGTGAGGATGTCCACAGGAGCCTCATTAGGAAAATGAAAAGGATGGCAACAAGGAGAAAGGATCTATATCTAAGCGAGGGTTTTTGTTGTTAACTGTCCTCGAGTCGATCACAGCCCATGGCGACCCTATGGATGAGACATCTCCAAGATCCCCTATCCCCAACTGCTCTGCTTAAATTCTGCAAACCCATACTCATGACCTCCTTAATAGAGTCCATCCATCTGGCATGTGACCCTATTTCCCTCCACCTTTCCCTGCATTATTGTCTTTTCCAATGAGTCCTCCCTTCTCATGATGTGTCTGAAGTACGACAGCTTCAGTTTGGTCATCTTGGCTTCCAGGGATTTTTCCATCTTGAACTGCTCTAGGACCCATTTGTTTGTCTTTTTGGCTGTCCATGGGATTCTCAGCACTCTTCTCCAGCACCACATCTCAAATGCATTGATTTTCTTCCTATCATCTTTCTTAACTGTCCAGCTCTCACATCCATACATGGTAATAGGAAGTATGATGGCTTTTATGATTCTAATTTTTGTGCTGATTTTTAATTTTTGAGTTGTATAACGTTGCATTTTAGAATCTTTTCTAGTTCTTTCATGGTTGCCCTCCCCATTCTTAATCTTCTTCTGATTTCCTGACTGCAGTCCCCATTTCTATCAATGTTTGATCCCAGGTATGAGAATTCTTTTACTATTTCTATTTTTTCATTGTCAAGGTTGAACCTGTGAACATCCTCGGTGCTCATTATTTTTGTTTTCTTTATGTTCAACATTAAGCCAGCTTTTGTACATTCTTCTTTGATCTTCCTTAGTAGGTGTTCCAGGTTTGTGAGGTTTTTGGCTAGTATTATGGTGTCATCTGCATGACTTAGATCATTGATATTAATTCCACCTATTTTCAATCCTCCTTCTTCTATGTCCAAGCCTGTTTTTCTTATAATATGTTCTGCATACAACTTGAACAGATAGGGTGAAAATATGCAACCTTGTTTGATCCCTTTACCCATTGGGAACCATTCTGTTTCTCCATGTTCTTTTCTGACAGTAGCCTCTTTTCCTGAGTACAGATTCTTCATCAGGACTATCAGATGTGTTGGCACTCCCATGTCTTTAAGAGCATTCCATAGCCTTTCGTGATTTATGCAGTCAAAGGCTTTGCTATAGGAAAGTACATGCTGATTTTCTTTTGGAATTCCCTGGTGTGCTCCATTAGCCATCATACGTTTGCAGTGTGGTCCCTGGAGCATCTTCATTTCCTGAACCTTGCTTGGATCTCTAGGATTTCTCTCTCCATGTATGGTTGGAATCTATGTTGCAGAATTTTGAGTATAATTTTGCTTGCATGGAAGATCAGTACTATGGTCCTGTAGTTGCTACAGTCTTTTGTATCTCCTTTTTTGTGGATGGAGATGTATATTGACTGTTTCCAATCTGTTGGCCATCATTTTGTTTTCCATATCTGTTGACATATGTTGGTTAGCGCTAGAATTGACTCTGACAATGTGGATTGTAGCTGTTCAATTGATTGAATTCAATTGATTGAGTTTAATCAATTCAAACCAGGGTGCAGTTGCATAAAAGATGATGACCAGAAGATGCAGACATTTTGCTATCACACATATGTGGCAGGTGCTTGAATTGTGCAGGGTACCTTTAAAACTGAGATTGATCATTTTGCTCCCTATTACACTTTGTGAATCAATATAGTTGTGGCCCTTTATTTAATCCAGATCTGGAATCCCGTGTCCTCATTCTGAGTCTGGGAGCAATGAAAGTTAATAGTTTTCTTTGTGTCTGACTGTTTAGGCAAAATCATGAATAATATATATGTTCAGAGAGATTTTTAACAAAATAATGTAGTTCTGTTCAAGTGAGTAGGACTGTAGCAGTATTCATAGTTTGTAATTTCCCCCCTGTTGTTAAATATTACTTTCCTCTGAAAAGAGGCTCTGTCTGCATGCAACCTACATTGCGCCATTTAAGCCAAACTATTTACATAATAATAAGTTTGAAAGGCCATACATTCATAAGACCATGTTACTTTTTCTTTGTTTCACAATACACTAGCATTTGATTTTGGAAAAGAATTTGATTACATTTTGGAGGCCATTATGGTAAACTTTCAAAAGATTCTTCTATATATCTACACACTGAAACAGGCTTTCATAGCAGTTCAGCTTCAAATAAAAATAGAACAAAATGCTAACAATGTGTTGATGATTAGAGGCTACAGTAAAGCATGCTCTATGTTTAAGATACAGTATGTATATCTCATGGTTCTATTAATAATGCTTCATATTCATGTTAAGATTAAATCTCCCTTATTTCAAATGATTGGATGTGTTTTGGATTTTGTAATTTCTGTATATACATAATGAGACATCTTGGAGATAGGACCCATGTCTAAACATAAAATTCATTTATGTTTCATAGCTCATATACAAAACTTGAAGGTAATACCTAATATTTTAAATACACTCATCCCTCCACATTTGCAGCTTGGACTTTTGCGGATTTGATTATTTGCGGATTCTGCTGGAAGTTGACCACAGAGTTGCACTGGAGGGCCTAAAGATTCCTAGGCATTTGTAGGTCCTGCAACATGATTCTATGGTGAAATTCTGGCAGATGTTGACCACAGAGTTCTGCTGGAGGACCTAGAAATTCCTAGAGAAGTGATCTCTCAGTTAAGAAAGCACTGTTTATTTGTGTTTTTTTCACTTTCACATCCTGTGCCCTTACCCCCAGCAAATGTGGAGGGACAAATGTAATTTTGTGCATGAAACAAAGAAAACAAAGGTGTTATTATCTTAGCCACGCATGTGGACAATTTTGGATTTTGGAATAGGTATTTTAATTTCATAATTCCAGATAAGGAAGACTCAACCTGTAAAACATTTCCTTCTAGTTTCAGCAATATGTCATCTCATATTGTGTCTTTCATTTACTGATCCTGTGTTACCTTTTGTAACTGGAAATATTTATCTAAATGATTATAGCACTTTTCTTACACTCTGTTTCTTCATTCTAGAAATGAAGTAATATCTTAACTCTTTAACTCTTAAAAAATCTCATAATGTAAATAATAGAGGCTTTGAAATCTCTGCATAGTTTCTTGCATGTTACAGGTACAATGTAGGAGAATGCAGATAATTGCAGCATTTACAGTCTATGAATTCTATACCTACTTAATTTCCGGCACCTTTCTTGTAGGAATATTATATGCTCTCAATATTCTGATGAGAAGCTTAACATCACCATCAGAAATAGCCTGTGCTGGAACCTTCCGTCTCTCTTTCCTTTGTGGCTTCAAATGCCTTCTGCGTTCGCCTAGCTTGAAAATTGCATCACTCAATTGACTAAAAAGTAAATACAGAAGTAATTTATATCAGAGTCATATATGCTAATATGAGAAAAAAATGTAAACTCAAGGCCTAAGCAGACTGCCAGAAATAGTGCACATTAAATTGAGGCACTGCCCTGACTCAGTGCTAGGGAGTCATGGGAATTGTATTTTTTTCTGAGACATTGAGCCTTCTCTGTCAGAGAGCTCTGGTGCCACAATAAATTACAGTTCCCATGATTCCCTAGCACTGAGCCAGGGCAGTGCCTCAATTTAATGTGCACTATTTCTGGCAGTCTGCTTAGGCCCTCAGTTATGTAGTTTTTAAAATATAAAGGTAAAGGTAAAGGTTTTCCCTTCACAAGATCGTCTAGTTATGATCGAATGTAGGGGGTGGTGCCCATCTCCATTAATAGCCAAAGAACCAGCGTTATCAAAGACAACTCTTGATCATGTGGCCAGCATGACTGAACAGAATGCTGTTACCTTCCCACCAAAGTGATATTTATTTATCTACTTGCACTTTTACATGCTTTCAAACTGGTAGGTTGGCAAAAGCTGGGACTAATGATGGGAGCCCACTTTGTCATGTGGTGCTTGGGCTTTGAACTGCTGAGTTGCAGATCTTGCAATCGTCAGAGTCAGTGTCTTAACTGCTGAGCCACTGTATCTTTTTTTAGAGTTAGGAAATCATAATTTTGAGTAAAATAAATATCCTTTAGTGGTTTTCTACCTTCTCACATCTTGTAATAAAAAAAATGCAAATTCTGACATTGCCAATTATTAAAAATATTTTAAAGTTTATTAATCTCAACCCAATTTAAACAAAGCTAGGTCATAAACAGGTACCTCATAGATATAATTTCTTCATAATCACTAACAATATCTGATAAATTATATTTGTGCCGAATGGTCACGATTCGTTTTCTAATTTGCTTTCTCATCTGTAAAAATGTATTGAATAAAAGTGATTCAAAACTAAATTCTCATGGGTTTGGCTACAGAGATAAACATTATTTGGGGTATTTCTTCTCAGTACACTGAAAACAACCATACAATCAATATTTTTGACCACAGGTGCTGAAAGCAACATAGACTGCTGCTGAGCAACACTTCTATCTCAGAATTCAAAGAGAAAAAGTAGTTAGCGTCTAAGTGACAAATTAAACCTTATGTTAAGTATATAATCTGCCTCTGATTACAAGAGGTTTCCTTCACAAATAACCAGTATCATGGGAGGAATATGAGTTGGGAACATGGCACAGGGGGAAGAGACTTTAACTAAAACATATCATATCCAGAGTCCTACACTTTATAGTGGAACTGAGAAAAACATTCCCATTCACTCCAATAGGGGTATTTTTTTTACTTACACAAATAAGGAAGGTGTGGTCGTGCATGTTGCTTCATCCAGACTGGGCACCAGTGTAGGCCAAATAGTTAGAGCACTTTACATCTAACACTGTAATCCTGGATCTACACTGTACTATTTGTGATCTAGAACTGAGCATTTGTGAAAGAACAATCTAGCATTGAAGGACAAAAAACCTGTTTAATGTAACATTTGTCCAGACCTCAGATATCCTGCTATACACATCATGGCACCAGAGCCATTCATGTCTGCCCACATCACATAAACATCACTGTGTGAAGCAGGGATGGAAAGAATATTCAAAAATATTTGTACACCAAGCCGAAACAAAATCATTTTTTAAAAAAAATCACATTATTCAAAATATAAGATGGGGTACTTATTTGGTCTTGAAATAATTGGAAGTAAGGTGCTAGGTTTAAAGAAATACATCAGCAATAATCAGGTAGTTGTGTCTAGATTGCTAATTATGCTCTTATAAGACACAATTGCTCATACACTGTCTGAATCTTGAGATTAAAGAATGCAAGTGATTTGTCATCTTTTCTTCCTGTTTGTACTCTCTAAGCCAGGAGTTCCCAACATTTTTGACTCGCAAAGCCCTAAGGGCTCCATGGAGCACAGATTGAGAACTGCTGCTTGAGTCAATTTCAGGTAAAACTTTCTTTATGGTGTCCTGTCCCATTCACAAAAATTCACAAGGCTTCACACAACTTTGTCCACCACTCATAATCCTCTCTTCTTTTCCCGCCAGCACTTCTCTCTTTTTTTCTGAGAAAAATCTGTTAAGGATTTTATTAAAGGCAGGATGCCTTCTTATGGGAGGAGCCCTCTGTCTGGAAATGTGGTCTATCTACACAGTGTTCTATGCCAAAATAATTATATATATATATATATACCTGTAGCTTGGCCCATTAGGAAACCAAAAATAACTGTTATTAGTGCAGTGATGTCATCTGAGACAGCCATACAACAGGGAAAGGACATCACAAGAATTAGGGGCTATACAGGCCAGTCAAAAGGGCTGGCCTGGGGGTGAAGTCGGGCCATGACAACTGCATGCCAGCCGCCCCGACTCCACCTCAATGTCACCGTCATGCTGCCCACCCAAACAGATGACAGGCAGCATCAGGGTGCTGCTTTGGTGCAGTGTTCATACACACTGTGCCAAAGGAGCACCAAAAAGGCACCACAGCAGCAGCAAGGGCAGCTTTTTGCTGCTCTAAAAAGGAGCAGCATTTGCCAGCTCTTTTTAGAGTGAAAAAGTGCCAGATCGGGGCTGCGGCATGTGGTTGCTCAAGCCCCAATATGGCGCTCCCAGGGGTGGCACGGACCCGCCCTTGTCGGGCAGTCTGTAGAACCCCTTAATGAGGAAAACATTCCTTGAACCCAATACAAACAGAAAAAAAATAAACAAATGTATTTCCAGAGCAGCAGGTAGTTTTACAGCCCTTTCTTTTATAATATTTCATTTATGAAAAGTATCATACCACACTAATGAAGCTGATAGAGCTATTCCTTTGTGCAGAAATAGGATCCACATCTGTCATCAACGTGTCCTTTTCTAACTGACTTCCATATTGCTGAAATGAGAATTAGGCACATGTGTCATAAACATTTCCTTTCTTAATTTACTTCCATTTTCCTGAAATAGCAATTGGGTTATTTTAATACATTAAATATTCATCTGTATTTGTTCAGACAGATAGACAGTATAGATAGAGATTCTCAGAGCATCAAAAACTTGTCCCTCCCTGTTCGTGGACTTGGCATCCACAGTCTCAGTCCTTCACAGATGGCAAGCAAGGAGGGGCAAAATGGGGGGCATACTTACGGCGCACATGCAGCCCCACACACAGGTGTGCACACCCATTATAACCAATGAGCCTTGAATATTTGTGATTTTCCCGATTTGTGGTGTGTGTGTGTCTGGAATGGATCTTCCACGAATCGGGAGGGACAAATGTACTTTCTATGTGTTTTTAAATATAATTTATGTCTCAATTTTCCTATGTACATTTTAGGAGTTTACTCTTTGGGTAAACCTACTCTTTCTATTCAAGTGTTTTCTATCCACATAAATATCTGGCCAACTGTTAGTAAACCTTTACATTACCTCTTTAAGTGAAAAACTTAACAGAGCAGATTTCAACAAGATACAGAACTCCCCCAGGGCAGGAAAAAAGCAAACAGAAGCCAAGTTGGCCCATAGGTTAAAAGCCTTCAATATGTTGATGGGCAAAACTTTAATTAGAACCAGCTCAAATAAAGCAAAATACTGAGCAAACTTTAAAGTTCTCCAGTAATCTTCATCAAGGTGGATATTAAATACAGTTAAAGTGAAGTGTTATAAAAACCTGGTGTGCTATTGAAAGTGCAGTCAACTTTCAGTCCATCTTAAAATCACCACAGTGTAGGTCCAATGTTCTTTTTCTACTCATATACTGAGCTACTATACCACTTATTGCTTGCTGTTTAAAATACTTATTTTAAAAAAAAATCTTACCATGAAACTGGTATTAAAAGAAATGATGAAAAAACAAACTTTTATCTTGTGGTGCAGGACTTTATTAGAAAAGCACACATTAGGAAATGCATTAAAGGTTTTAATGAAAAATTGCAGTGTTGTGTGTATATTTTTTTTATAATTTTTTATTTTTGGCTCCACAAAAATACACAAACATTCTATCCTTACATCTATTTGTCAATATATAACAATATGATATTACATAACATTCATGGTGCATAATTCTAATATATTATTCATCTTAGAAATCTTATTCCCATCCATTCATTTAATTACAATCTTTAGTCATGTAACATCTCCTTCCTCTACAATCTCCCCCTTCCATTCCTTTCCCTTCCCTCCATTCCAACATCTTTTCCCTTCCCACCATCTCAACTTTTCCTTTCCCAGTTCCTTCCTCCCATATCTTCCATTCCATTCCATTCCAATCCAATCCACTTTCTTCATCCCGTAACTTCTCCCACACCTTCCCTCTCATTACCCTCTCTCATACTTCTATTCTTCTTTACTACATTCTCTCACCTTCTTCAACATACCTTTACCTTCTCTTTCTCATCTCATCTTCCCCTTTTCATTCACTCTCCCATTCACTCTTTTATACAGGCATTCATATCAACTTCCTCCTTGTCCCAACTGGTTTCTTTTTACCATATTTGTCCTTCTTATCCTCTCAATAAAATTAATATATTACCTTAATTTGTATTTGTGTGTATATTGAAATGTATTGCTGACTCATTAGTGAGTGAAGCTCTCTTTATGACAAATAAGCACAGGTAGTAATTTTTGACAGAAAAAGTTCACTACGTTATTGGGTACAACTGAAGAAGATTGGCCCCCGTATGGGTCTAGATTTAGACATTAGTCAACTCAACTGCCAACCCATAGAATCCAAGTAATCAAGTCTATCTTCTGGGTACCTCTGGACTCTGTGGGTCACCTGTCACCTAGATGCAGGGTAATACCATCAGTCTCCAGGCTGGGCATGCCCCCATTTAGTCTGCCTGAAGGTCCCATAAGGAGACTGCCAACAGCTCTGACAGGTGCACAGACAGAACTCTCACAGAATTGTATTCAGGCCCCATCCTAAAACTGCAGGCCAAAGTTATGACAGATATTGTAGCTTCAATTGACACAAGTCAAAATAACAATAGTCAAAACAGAGAGAAAAAATGGGTACATATAACTCATAACATATAACATATATATGCAACATATAATAGGCAGAGAAATAGAAGACAACAACAAAAAAGGAAGAATGAGAGCTCTCTTCCACAAAATCTGAGAAGTCAAAGGGAAGTTCAAACCAAGGTCTGGGATGCTATATGAGATGAGAAAATGAAAGATACATGGAACGAAGTACCATATGAAGATGAACCCCAAATTCTAAAAGCAAAATGAAAGCTGCAATGACAGAACTTGGGAAAATAAATCACCAGGAACAGATAATATTCCAGTTGAACTGCTGACTGAATCACCTCTAGTGCTAACCAACACTGACTGAATCACCTCTAGTGCTAACCAACATATATCAACAAATATAGAAAACAAAACAGTGGCCAACAGATTGGAAATATTCAATATACACTCCAATTCACAAAAAAGGAGACACAAAAGACTGAAGCAACTATAGGATCATAGCATTAATTTTCCATGCAAGCAAAATTATGCCAAAATTCTGGAATACAGATTCCAACCATACATGGAGAGAGAAATCCCAGAGGTACAAGCAGCATTCAGAAAAGGAAGAGGTACAAAGGACTACATTGCAAACATACAATGTACAGTACAGAGCAAAAAGCTGTTATTGGTATTGATGAAGAATATACCAAAACTTAAGTCATTTTCTGTATCTATTGATCCATTTCTCTTGAGAGTGCTGAGGCTTTGAAGTAAGGGACAGTACTCAGGGAATGATTTTAGCTATTTGATCTGCTTGTTCCAGAGCTTGCTCCTAAGCATGGACCCTGAAGTGAGAAGTCTAGGCACAGCTTTTAAACCCCTGACAAAAACAGCAGATGTAAATACGTCCTCTCCTAGACAATGAATTATCATCTCATTGCTCTATATTTCTCCCACAGAGGTAAAGCATAAAGCCATATATAAGGATGTGAGGAAAGCTCATTGCTTTCACTGAACATATGGGAATTTCAGTTTTCTTGATACTTGACTTCAGTAGCATCATTAGGGGGGTGCGGGGGTATGGACCACACTGGGTGACACC
Source organism: Phrynosoma platyrhinos (assembly GCA_020142125.1). NCBI lineage: Eukaryota > Metazoa > Chordata > Lepidosauria > Squamata > Phrynosomatidae > Phrynosoma > Phrynosoma platyrhinos. The sequence goes on along the minus strand of JAIPUX010001880.1, from coordinate 31,284,916 downwards.
AGCAAAGGAGGGTGACACCCAGTGAGTGCCCTCCCACATCCCTGCCATGCACCACCCCTGTCCCTGCCCTGCAAGGCTTGGCTTCCAAGCCAGCTGAGTATTTTGTAGTCCTCATTTTTCAGAAGATTTGTCAGGAATGGTTTGTTTGTCTGTGATGGGTGACCCAGCTGAAATATCTCGTTCTCCATAGCAAGACAAATAATAATATTTCCCCACTCCCTTCAAGGATGGGAAGAATAAAGACATAAACTTACATCACTAGCCACAGATGTCATCTATATAGTACCAATATGGACAAAAAAGATGACAAAAATAGCAGATAATTCAGTATTGACATTGATTAAGAGCATGTGGTGGATAACAAAGGGTGGATGATAAAAAAGAGAGATACATTCAGATTGAAGTGGAGAAATAAAGTTGAGTAAACACTTCCTAGAACTACATTTGCATGGTGGTTGAAATGAAAAAGGGAGTAACGTTGGCATGCCCAAGCATGTGTGTAGGACAGCATAATAGTCAGGGTTTCCACCAAAAACTCCTCAGTTCTAGAAGATTCCATATAAGACTTTACATAGGTGCCAGACCAGTTTGTGTGACTCACAGAGACTACCAAAAAAAAAATTGATTTGTCTTTGGTCTGATCCAAGATGCCTGTTCTTATATTGACTATTTATGCATCCTTGAAATTCTTGGAAGAAAATTAGGACCAAAATGTACTTTAATTTTTTAAAAAACGAACAACTTATTGAATTAAAACTGTGGGAAAATATTAGAAAGTGCCAGTCCTTAAAATATATCAACAGTATTGCCAACTTAGTAAGGAAATTAGTATGAGCTATATAGCATTACGTTTGGCAGATTTATATTATATGTCACGTGCTTAGGATAAAAGCAGAATGAAAGCAAATAAAAAAGCATTCAAGTGCTATGTAAAACTGAAGGCCAAGGTGTGCTGTTAAAATGAAATACCTGGAAGACTGCATCTGGTATCTCTCTGTCATAAAGAGGAATTTGCTGAAAACAGTAGAAGTCCAACTGTCCTAAGCTTCTCAGCTGCAACAGCTGAAAACGCTTACAATTTTTAATGTCTTCTGCAGTGGCAAAATTAAACTCTTCCTGGAGCTGTTCAAGATGAAAATATTTAGAATCACTTTGTTCTTGGGATTTTGCATACTGTTAGAAAATGGAAAATATAAATTAGAATATTTAGCTGATTAACGAACTACAGCAAATAAATATTGTTATACAAATCCTAAAAAGTTTATTATTTTGAGTACTATTTCCAATGTTATATCTCTCTCCTTGCAAGTTAAAGATGCGAAACTACAACCATTATAGGAAGAGCAGAAATCACCAATCTTTGGCACATCAGAAAAGACAGTTGAATAGATCTTGCAAATCTGGATCAGGTACTGAATAACATCTATGTGAAATGCACATCTAACCTTTCCAAAAGGGTTATGATATAACAAAAGACTTGTTCCTTCAGCTATTCTGCACTCAGCTTTATACTAATGTCATGTGTATAAGAATATAATATCTGAACTTTACGTCAAGCAAATAAAAACTTTATCTCATGTATGTTAACATACATTTTAAAATAAAAAAAAACACAAAGTAAACTAAGACCAATTGGAAACAGAAGGAACTAAAATATGTCTAATTTCCACCTTACATATTGTTCCATGTTTTGAATTAAAATGATGGCATCGAAGACAATTTCATTGTTCAAAAGGTGGAAGAGGCAACGAGGG
>JAIPUX010001880.1:31269139-31283062 GCA_020142125.1 Phrynosoma platyrhinos | reverse complement strand
CTATGATTCTATGATGAAATAAAGATAATTTTGCTGGTACCAAGATTTTCCCAGGCATTTTCAATTGTGGCTTTGGAGTCTGTATCATGGAGCTTTTCTACATAGGTGAAAACCACCATATTCACCCCAAAGCTGGTGCTGGCAGTCCTGATGCCGTATGACTATGACTGGGGAAGATCTGTGTTTTTCTGCCCTTAACCTGACTTTGCTCCAAACTAAACAAATTCTGTTGTTTCTCAAAAACCCTGGAGTGGCTTCAGGTTCTTTTGGCATGTGAACAGTTGGACTGGGTCTTATTTGGCTTGATCCAATTGTCCACATGCCATGATCTGCACTGTCCCCCTTCCCCATGCTGAGCACTGCAGAGAAAGGGGAAGGTCTGTTTTTGGAAGCCACCACCTTTGCTTCCTTGCAGGCAGTAACAGCCACTGAGTCTGAGACATGTGATCAACAAAGAATCTCGGTGACTGTTTCTGTCCTCAGCTCCAAAAGCATGCCATTCTCTTTCTCTGTGCTGCTCAAGGGGGATGGCATGGCTATTGGCTCTCTGGATGCTTTGTTGATCACATGTCCAGGGACCCATTTCTGTCCTCAGCAGGAACAGTGGCATGCCCAACAGGATTTACACATAGCTCCTACCTGCAAAGAAGCGGTAAGTGACAGCTCTGACAATAGGCCATCCCTTTTCCCTGTGCTGCTCAGCACGGGGAGGGAAACAGCACAACTCTTCTCTCTGGAATCTTTGTTGATTGCATGTCTGAGAGCTCATTTTGGTTCTTAACAGAAGCAGTGACATGCTGGGAAAGCTTTACACAAATTGTCTACCTTTGGGGAAGCAGAGGCTGCAGCTCCGAAAATAGTGGATGGAGCAGTGGGGCTGATGTGGTATGGTTTCTATCATGGGTGGCCCAGGGCCAGTCTGGGGCATAATCCTCAAGACTGGCCCCATATTAATCAGCTGTGTAGATGTGTCTATGGCAGGGGTCGGCAACCTATGGCCCGTGGGCCGCACTCAGCCCACTGACCGGCCCCTGCCGCCACGCGTTCCCACCGCTGCGCACCCTGTGGCCACCATTGTTTGCTAAAATGGCGACCGCAACTCATTTGCACATGTGCAGGAGTATTGCGCATGCACAAACGAGTTGAGGCCGCCATTTGGCAAACAAAATGGTAGCCGCAATGTGTGTGAGCGCACGCACCGCCATTTCCCCCCTCCCCAGCCTGCTGGAAGACCTGGGGACCAGCGACCAGCCCCAGGTAAGGTAACGTTGCCGACCCCTGGTCTATAGTCTAACTTCTTATCTAGATTTAAATCTAATAGACTTAAAATCTACAGGCAACTCCTTAATTTCTGTTACATTTTTTTCTAAAAATAAGCTTAATTATTAGATATTGAATTGTCATCATTACCATTACTAATTCAAACAAATCCATGTAGTCAGGGTCATTTGGATCAATATTGGCTTCTTTTGCCCAATCAATACATTTCTTTATATCAGAATGCCACCAAATTCCAGTTCCTTTTCCTAATCTGATATTCCTTGACACACTGAAAAACAAAAAAAGAAACACACATATTGCAGTTAGTGTTAAGGGTTACTGACACTGCCTTTACCTCTTTGTACTTACCCACAATTGTTTCAATTTTGAAAAGAATATATATTCTTCAGATCAATGACATGGACACTGATACTTGCATGGTCCCCTAACATCTTCATGGCTGACCTAAAATAATGTTTTCTCAGGTCCTGTCCTCAAACATCTTTCTCTGCCTGACATACATTCATGATATCTTTTATATTTAGACCCACAGACAGAAAACTCTGATGAAGCCCCATCATGACTTCAATTAATTTCCACCTCATCATCAAACCAGTCTACAACATCCCAAACAACTGATGCATTTTCTGGATACTATTATTCAAGTCTATAAAATATATTTATGCTTAAATTCAATTTTAGACCCATTCAATAAATGGGAACTAGTCAATGATTATTTAAGTTTCATAAATTTATTGGGTCTAATTGTGACTAACAAATAAAGTTAAGCCACAAGGACCACCCTTAAGCAGAAACCTATTGACTACAACAAGTACTCACATGCATTCAACTTCAACTCAGTACATCCCACAAAATCTGTTTTTCACAGCTATGTCCTACTATGTAACCACCAAGTCCTATGATATAATTACTTCTGTTAGACTTTGCAGAGAGAGATTAACAACTAAAATATTTAAATTAGGCATTTCTCAGACTACAGTCTCCATTCAAAAAAAGTGGAGAAAAACAGAGTAGCAGGGGCAAAACAGGTAGATACAGAGTATCTATTACCAGGTTTGTCCCCAGAGCACTTGAATTAATTCATATATGTTCTGAATGAATTTGTACACATGCCTATCAAGGATCTTGTGACTTTGACAAAGAGGCATATATCTGAAATCAGAAATGGCAATGTTAAAAGAAAATTCTTGAACAAAGGATCTTTACAGACAGATTTCAGTGCAAATAGGAATTCATCAAATATTTTGTAACTATTTTGGCATTTATCAATGTCCAAACATTTTGCAGTGCAATTGTATCTGAGCCCACTGTTTGCAATCTCCCATCAACATGTCTACATAAATCTGCCAACATAGTTTATAGTTAAGATTACAGTTAACAATATGGCAAACATTTCCAGTGCCATCACTATTTTAGCTTTAGTTTAATAGATGTAAGTAAAAATGCCGAGAGAGAATTAGCAAGTGTGACTTGCCCAAGGTCACCCAGTGGGTTTGCATGGCAGAGTGGACATTTAAACCCTGGTCCAACATTCAAACCACTTCACCATGCTACATTGCCTCCCAAATAATAATTCTGCCCCCCCATGAAATTCTGTCCCCAAATTTCTAGCATTTCAAGTCAATATGCAGTTTTAGCATAGCATTTGAACTACAGCTGAGTATTTAGAAATACAGTTTAGACATCTAAGGAAAAGGGGGAAACAAAATTACCAAGGGAATGAGAACACAACAAATACAAGAGTCCTTAGTGTCAATTATTTTCAATGTCTCTGCATTCTGATTTGGAGGAACAATGCCCTCATCCTGCCCCAATATACTTTTAAACATAGCTATTTTAGGTTAGAAAAAACTTATTTAAGAAGGAGGAAGTAAACAGCCAGCATGCAACCTAACCTTTGCCCATACTTACTCTACAAAAAGACAGAGTTATTTGATCCTGTGAAGTAAAAATGACTGCTTGCCCAATTATTTTTTTAATGCAGAATTTATCTCTAGCACCAACTAGAACACACATACTCATTCTGACGCAACGAACAGATGAGATTCTGATAGCAAAGCTATTACAGAACCATTTAAGTATTAAAGTTATATTTTCAAAGACAGGAGGATTCAAAAAGTTGTTCATGACATTGTGATATTCTGTTGATCTTAATAAAATAATCTGTGTAACCAGAAAATAAAACTGATCTTTACATAAGAATTTGGAGAAGTAAATAATAAGAATACAATTTTTTTAAGACAGTAACTTAACATTCTATTCAACAATTCATATTGTCTACCTCGCCTGGCCATGTAAACCCACTGGGTGACCTTGGGCCAGTCACACTCTCTCAGCCTCAGAGGATGGCAATGGCAAATCCCCTCTGAAGAAACTTGCCTAGAACCCCCCAAGATAGGGCTGCCTTAGGGTCATCATAAATTGGAAAGGAGTTGAAGACAACAACACACACATCCACCAGACAAGCACATATAGGATTGCAGTCTAATGTATAAATGTTGCTACCTAGTACAGCCAGCAGGTTGAAAGGTGGGTGCTAAAGGAATTCCTCTGTCATCAACTGTCCAAAATAAAGAGTATATTACTTTTCCTGATGTCAGAATACATAGTTCTTCAGTTTCATTCTCATCAAGATAAAAAGGTATATCTGTAACAGAAACATAATTGAAATATACATTTTGATCATAACAGTACACTCTACATAATGATGTCTTGCTTGTTAATTACTGTGTAACATTTTTCCACAATGGATAAGCCCTCACAGATAAATAAATTAAATGTAATTAACACTACAGCTGACATCCTTTAAAGATTGCTATATATGCATTGTTTGGCTGAAGCAAGTGCACTGAAGATAACTGCCATATGTATGTATTGCCCTCAATCCTGTGACATCTTATGGTAATGAACCAGTGTTCAGAGTGAATCGTCCAGACCACAGCAGTATTAGTTAAATCTTTAGTAATTAAATGTTAGTGTCAAACTAATTATGACAGCAGCAGATCCCTTTATTTAAATATGCACCTGCCCCAAACACATAAAAAAGGGCCAATGACCAGATAACTGAATGTACAAAGCCAAATATCCCCAATGTTTTCAGGCTCCTAATTCCTAGTGTTGATTAAAACCCATAATTCTATCATACAGTTCTCTCATGGAATAGTCTCAAAACTATTAATGCTGAGTTAATGCCTGATTAATGCTGAGATGGATTTAAAGACAGGAGAAGTGAGGGCTGGTATCCATTCCTCCTTGGTTACAAGTAATCCATTATCAGCTTCCCATAGTAATTGAATATTCATCAGCCTCTCATTTTTTCTATTATAAATCCTTCATATAGTTTTTGGTGCTAAACCCTTGTGATATTTTTTCCTAACACACACAAAAAATTAATAACCTCATATTATCTGCATCTTGCACAATTTCTTCAGCCTAAAGCTATGTTCTATCTGTAATCAAGTGGTGTTCATATTTTGTATTTTGTCAATCCAGTTCCCAATTGTGGTCATTTACCATGGTGGCTTTGTAACATATTGCTTTAAATGATCACTACAACAGCAATCACCATCTTTGTCTATTCAGTTAAAACTGTTATGATTAACTTACTGCTTCCCACTGCCCCATCCAAAGGTTTAACTTGTTGCTCACAACTAAATTCTACCTCATCCAAAACATCTTTGCTTTTTAATATAACGTTACTGGGAACAGGCAAGTACACTCTGGCCAACAAGGTCGGTTTTTTACTTGATTTAAAAATCTAAAATGAAAAAAAAGTACTGCTTAGATATTAGGTCAAAGCTCTGCCAAAGTAAGATGCTTCATAATAATTACCTAAAGCAAGAGAATAAATCTCTAAAGAAACTATAATATTACATACCAAAAACTACCAAGGATAACATTATAAAAATATCTACTTTCAACAAAATAGATTTATGGACTCAGCATCAAATGTGGTGCTTCTCTTTGACAAACATAACTATGAACAACATTTCATTGGGGCAAGAAAGGACACAGCTTTATTGGTTACAGACAAAGAAGCTTGGTCCCCTACTCCAGAACCAAATCCAGACATCCGATGGCTCGTCTGCTGGCCAATATGAACCAATTTTCCCAGCCTGCTTGCTGGGTAGACTTGAAATAACATTCAGTCGCCCCTCCGTTTTCGCAGACTTGGAGTCCGCGTTCCTCACCCTTTTGCGGGCGGCAAATGGGGGGGACAAAATGGGGTGCACACCGCCATTCAAGCCAAAGGGTCTTGAATATTGATGATTTTCCATTTTCACAGGAGGGTCTGGAACAGATCCCCTGCAAAAACGGAGGGGCGACTGTACATGGAATGCCACTTCAGCAGAAACCAGTGTATGATTCTCCTGCCACTCTCAAGGCAGAGCCATTTGTTCCCAAGCTAGTAGCCTGTACCCCAATGTCATTTAAAGGGAGCCCCACATTGGCTATGATGGGTGCACTGGCCCAGTCTCCCCTTCAACTGATATGACTCTCATGTCAATACCCCAAAAGTTATGACAAAAGGATAGCAGCAATAACAAAATAGAACCAAAACCTGGACAACTATGTAACTGAGGATGTGTGGGCTGGGACAAAGATTGTCACTGACTATTAGTGTTGAAGGAGAGCCATTTAAATGGACTGAGAATGGAACAAACTGAAGCTTCTGCTCACTTCCAAGCCCTCTCATTGCCAAGAAACCAAGTTGGGTCTGATTGGTTGGATTTTCAGTTCTTTCCCAAAGTCCATGAAATTGCATGGACTTCTAGGAACAAGGAAGTGAAGGAGTCTGTCAATGTCACTCAACCCCATAGTTGCCAGCCATAAATTGGTGCTCTTGGTGATTCAGGGAAGGTTCTCCTGGAAATCAGTACTCAGTAATACAGCACAAAACTCCACTAAAGGGACTGCTTTGTAACATTTATGCATTTCAAAATCAGTGTAGATACCATATGGTCTCATAGTGTTACATTTCCAAAATGAAAAGCCTTTTAATTTTTACTATTTGCACATGTTTGTACAAACAAGCCCTAGCAGGTTCTGACTTGCCCTTAGGATACATATGCATGATTTGAAAAGGGCATATTACACTTTTATATATTAAGGACTACATATAAGTTCATACAATGTACTTCTGGCCCACATATTACCTTCAAAGTATCTAAATGATCATAAATACAAAATGGTTAATAAAAATTACAAATAATAGGAGCTTATCACGTTCATTTTAAAATTGGCTTACCTGATTTGGATTCAATTTTAAATTGGGCAGCATCCTGATTATTATCAGAAGAATTTAGCCACCAAATCTGCTGCCCAGGTCCATCCCCACTACTAGGGCCACTCCAGCGGCCATTTTCTTAAGCCAGAAAACTCCCAACCTTGAAAAGAGGCACGCTAAGCACCCTAGGCAATGGGGATGGACTTGGGCAGTGAAATCCTTCTGATAATATCAGACTGCCACCTGATTTAAAATTTAATCCGGATCAAGTAAACTGGTTTTAAAATGAATGCAATAAGCTTCATATTATGAATGACAATGAGTTTCAGTTTCAGTTATGGTATAACATCATTTAAACAATGATACCTCTAAGCAAAGAGATTCAGGCCAGTTTAATACTTGAATTCTAAATATTTGTTGAAATATTACTTTAAAATCCTGACAGAGAGGTGCTTCCAAAGTAGAAGAAACCAATTTATTATTGTAATATATTTTAATAAAGTATTTCTCCAGCTTGACTTTGTCTCTTCTCTTTTGTTCATCTCTAGGAATGCAGACCAAATAGATCAAAAAATATCTGATTAGCCTTTAAATATATAAACATACCACAATCCAAAGGTAACTTGTGCAGAAAAATGAAGCATGTTTACCCACTGCACAGTACAAAAAACAAAACAATTTTGTTTTAAAATGTAGTGCATTAAATATTTCTGATACATTCCATGCAAAATCAACAAACTAAAATATAGAACTGAATAAATATGCTGAAAAATAGATACCCTTCTTGATGGATACTATGAGGTAATTTCTAACATTGTTTATAATCCCAGTTTAATCCACATATACATGATAAAAGCAGATGCCTTGCAAAGCTGAAAACACCCTGAAACTCACATGGGGCACATGTTTGCTGTTGTTATTGCTGTCACAAATGTGAGGTGTGGTATGAAAAGAGGTTCATTCAAACCTCCAAGATCTGTTGCAGTTTGAAGTACATGACATGAATCCAAGCAACCCTAGAAATCAATATTAATAATTTTACTGCATCCAGTATTATTTCAAACAGACCACAGTATTTGGATTTCTTTTTCTTTTAGAACTGCATATAAAATTAGAATAGCATGTAAGATCAAGCACTCTAATTAAAATTTATAGCAAAGATACAATGTTTAGGTCAGTTATATTTCTGTAATAAGAGTAAGACATTAATATACATAAAGAGAAAAGGTAATGGCATTGACATCATTTGTTTGACTGCAGCACAAGTATTTCTTTTAAAACTATTTCAGAATCTTATTTCTTCCAGATATTGAAATTCTGTTTGATAATCAGTATCAATTTCTTCTCATTTTTCTTTACCGCTTTTTCATCATCTTCAGATATTTTGGCCTCACAGCTATCCAGTTCGGAGTTATTTGCCAGCCTTGTTGAAAGACAGAAAGGGAGCAATGAAATCTCTATAGATGTCTACACAGTCCTAAATCCAGCTAATTAGTCCCAATTAGATTAGGACTACTGAATCATGGAAACTTGTATGTCAACACTTAAGTAAATTCCATTGACTCAATAGATCTATTTGAGTTGGATCTGAGGCTCAAAGTATACAAAAAGTTGCATGATTCTCCCCCCCCCCCATGCAAAGAGTATATAATTGAAAAGTGGAAAGAGTAAAGAGAGGAAGGTGGCAAAATTAAAACGTCCCTTATAATTTTGTTTACTCAGTAAGCATGAGTTTATATACATGTTCTGAGAGCATAACCAGTGTGGAGCTACAAAGCTGACAGCAGGAGCCTCTAGGAGGCTCAGAGCTGGTAGCTGGGAGTGTCAATGTTTGGAAGTGACAGCAGCATCAAGCAACACACATCCCTGTTGTCAGCAGCCAAGGAGGTCTACAGCTGTAACAGGACAAAGAGGATGGCATCAAGCTGTGTAGGGGTGAGAGATTTTTAAATGCTACAGCCAGAACGCTTGGACAACAATGAAGTAGCAGCCTCTAAGCTTTCCTATTCTGGGAGACCAAGAGGATGACAAGGTAGAAGCCTATTCCCAGCTGCCAACCCTTGATAGTGAAGGGAGGCCTGAGATGACAGGCAGAGGAGACACAGGCAGGAATTTATCCAGGCCTTCACCTTGTCTGAAACAGACACCTACCCAGATGACCATGGAGAACCAAGAAGAGTGGCCAGAGTCCTAGGTCTAAAACACGCTGCAGAAATAATCCAATTTGAGACCACTTTAATTGCCCTGGCTTAATGCTAGGGAATTCTGGAAACCAGTTTTTTGAGACATTAATCTTTTCTGTCTGAGTTTTGGTGCCACAATAAACTACATTTCCCATTATTCCCTAGCAGTGAGCCAAGGCAGTTAAAGTGGTCTCAAACTGGATTATTTCTGCTGTGTGTTTTGGACCCTAGAATGCTATTTAAATCCCTCTGGAGGATTAGCAAGTGTCTGGCAAATGGTAGTGGCCACCATCCTATGGGTCTGATGAAAACACACATGGGAGGCCCCTAGGAAGAACCACTGGCAGAGCCAGGTTAGTCTTAAAGCCAGGCCAGGGGGGTACACACAAAAGAAAGGATGGGCTTAGACCTACTAATTTGAGCACCTGGAAGCTTTAGAGGAGACTTTCTGATCCTGTGAAAGTTAGAGCCTTTACAGACCGCCAGAAATAATACAACTTGAGGCCACTTTAACTGTTCCCTGGCTCAGTGCTAGGGAACCATGGGAATTGTATTTTTTTTCTGGGACATTGAGCCTTCTCTGTCAAAGAGCTCTGGTGCCACAATAAACTACAATTCCCATGATTCCTTAGCACTAAACCAGGATAGTTAAAGTGGCCTCAAGCTGCATTATTTCTGGCAGTCTGTAAAGGCCCTTAATGATGGCTGGAATTCTGTGAAGAGGGCTTGCTTATGTAAATGAGGTCTGAAGACATTTACTTGTAGTTAGCATCTTCAGCCTGAACATACTTACCTCTACAACCATAATCTGAGAAGACTGATTTATCCAAGACAGCTCAGGGGAATTTAACTGTGTGGCATTAGTCCTGGAAATAAATAGTTTTATCTCATCTGTGATATGAGCAGCATTTGCTGGTTAAGGAGTAGTAATAGCATTTGGTGCAGTCATGCTGGCTACATGACATTGAAGTCTTCAGATAACACTGGCTCTTTGGTTTAATAACAGAGATTAGCATCACCCCCTACATTACAGTTGATTAAGACTAGACATTCATGTCAAGGGACTACCTTTACCTTTACCTTTAAGGAGGAATGCATGGGGTTTGGGATCCCTTTCTTGTAGTGTGCATCTCATGACACCTGCCAGTGTAACTTGAGTACTGTCTAATATATTTTCAATCATTTTTTTATAATGAATATATTTTCTATTTGTGCATGTGTATAAAGCACATGCCACTGAACAACAATTTCTATATTAAATGAAAAGGCAATTACCACATATTAAGAATGTTTTATCCACCTACCTTTGAAATTGCAGCTTTACTGTAGTACTGATAAATCCTTGTTTCATACGTACACATTTTATCTGTTTCCATATCTTCAGCATACTTTGTATTAAAGAACTATCTCTTTGGCATTCTTTGTCATATAACCTTTTAGTATGTCTTTTTAGAGTGCAAAACAGAAAATAAGATCAAACCATCAAGAAAAAAAGTAAAATGACAAGTTATACCATTGTCAGTTATTTATTCTAAAATATTGACAAGAGGATTCATTTCCCATTTAAAAGTAAACCAATACACTTTTTTTATTTATAATACACACTATTATTTTTTAAGTATTTTCAAATAAAAACAATTAAGGGAATTTCAAAAAGTAACTCAAAGTTTATCTGGAATATAACAGATTTACCACTGTTTAACAAGTAACAAATAAACACTTTTAAAAATAATTCATTGTTTAATAAATAAACACTTGATTATAAACTTGTTTCCATCAACTAAAAACAGAACATAGGCTTTATATACTATTAAAATGAATATTTTCTGCAGCTATATCATCATAGATCTGAATAAGGGAATGTTTCACACAGAGCCCACTTCACTCCCTGCTACTCCACTAACCAGCCATAAAATGTGAGGCATTACAGACAGTAGTAGCCCTTTTTACAAAATATTATAATTTTTTTCTCTGGCCAGAAATAGGGTAATTGTTGTCCTTCCTGACAAACAGACACAACAGCTGCAGTTTCTAGGACAAACCAGACAGAAGAAACCTGTGGTCAGCTCACCATATAATTTTTAAAAGAATGTCAGTAGCAACCATATGAAGAATAGATTTTTCCAACACAACAAAAGCCACACTTTTACAACCATCTCACCTGGAAAGAGAATGGAAGTGCTACAACAGCACGCAGAGAGGTATAGAGAAAGCCGCTACTCTCCCACTCTGTTTCAACTTTCTTTTCTCATGCAATAAGATTACAAGTCTACAAAAGTTTATGCTACAACTTCTTTCACACACAGTCTCAAACATACTACAGGATCCCTTTGCATATTAAAGTTTCTGTTTGGCTTCTGTGACACCCAGACTGTACACACACCCAAAACTGTATTGGATTTATATATCCCTGAACTGGGGACACTATATCTTTAGGGCATCACTTTTTGTTGCTCGCTTGGCAGTCACAAAGTAGACTGTTTGCTAAGCAAAGGAGAAGAAATAAATCCCTTTCAGGGATGCAGTGGCTCAAGTGGCTAAGACGCTGACTCTGTTGATTGCAAGATCAGCAGGTTGGCAGTTTGAGGCCTGAGTGCTGCATGATGGGGTGAGCTCCTGTCACTAGTCCCAGCTTCTGCCAACCTAGCAGTTTGAAAACATGCAAATGCAAGTAGATATATAGGTACCACTTCAGTGGGAAGGTAAACAGCATTCTGTGCAATCATGCTGGCCACATGATCACAGAGTAGTCTCTGATAACACTGGCTCTTTTGCTTAGTAATGGAGATGAGCGCCGCCCCCTATGGTCGGACACGACAACCTTGTCAATGGGCAATACCTTTACCTTTTAGGTTTTCCTTTGCCCCAAAAGCACAGTACTGATCTTTAGCCTCTTTGACAAAATTTTGGGATCATAAAACTGGCCATGTCTGCTTCTTATTTCCACCTTCCAGAGTACATTCAAACAGCATGGGAGCTTAGAACTGCTCCTTTCTTCAATCCCTGTGCTTCATTGCTTCAGAAAAGGCAATAGGATTTTTAGAATGGCAAAGGAAAAGAGAAACAATAGCATGGACCTTTTTTCAGCCACATAATCCAGCAGTTTCTGTCTGCACCCTCTATTTTCCTTTTTGTTCCCTAATGGAGACTCAACATTCTATAAATCCAGGTAGAACAATGAACAGAAAGCTTTGTGGAATTGTGTTTTTTTAATTGTTAAAATGCATCTCATCACCCAGGGAATGCCCATGTATGCAGAAGCTATATTTTGGAATTATACTATTTTGTTTCAAAACTGATAAGCATGGGTCTCATATTCAGTATTAGAGGAAAATACGTAGATTTCCCTTGAGTCAGCAGGGTATGATTTAAGAGAAATAATAACCTTGAAATTGAAATACGTAGAGCCCAAACAAAACAGCTGACATGTCATAATGGTTTCAGTGTTGAACTATGACTCTGGAGACCAGTGTTTGAATCACTGCTCAGCCATGGAAGACTATTGGATAACCTTGGGCAAGTCATGCTCTCTCAGCCTCAGGGAAAGACAAAGGCAAACCCCCTCTGAACAAGTCTTGCCAAGAAAATCCTTTGATAGGCTTGCCTCAGGGTTACTATAAGTTGGAAATGACTTGAAGGCACACAACAACATAGCCTAAACAAATAAAAACAAAACACCTACAGCACGTCCATTTCACTTTCCTTAACAAATACCTTATTTGTGATCTGAAATCCTTTAAAGTGCTTGTACTCAGCTGGCTTATTTTTAAATTACTTTCTGTTAGCTTGGTGGCACTTGTTAATGCTTTCAGCTGTAATAAAAATAATCTATTTAGAATCTATTAATTTTTTATTAGTAAATTAATAACTTCAGATGGCATTTTATGAAAAAATAGTTAATAATCTAAAGTTAAAAAGTGCCAGAGTCAACAGCAATAATATAAAACACAAAGGGCCTCGGCAGATGGCTAATTGAGCCGTCTCCAAGGCCAGGAAGAGGAGGAGCAGCCACACGCGCGGCGCTCCTTCCTCTCCCTGAGGTCGTCCTCGGAGCCGCCGGCCCTCCGCACGGCCGACACTCTGGGGGCAACCTCCCGCCGCAGCGACCGGACACGCTGCGGCGGAAAAGACAGGGAAAGTGCGCCCGACGCTTTTAGGGCGCACTTTCCCTGTCTTGAGGAAGAAGCGCTGATTTAGCGCTCCTTCCAGGGACGCCGCCGGTGCGCCGAAGTGCGGAGGCTGAGGCCCCACGGCACGCCGGCCCAAAGCGTCTGGGAAGCTCTCGTCTGCTTCCCCCCAAAGTAAAAAAACACATTATGCATAAAAGTCACTATTTTATGTATCTCCAGCAAAAATATTTAGTTAAGTGAAAGATTTCTTCATACATTAAGTTATGCCATACATTGGCAAAAGATGTGACAAGTGGCATAAGATGTGGTAGCAACTAGCTAATTTAGGTCTAGAAAATCTGATTAACAGCTATTAGAGACAGAAATTTGTTATACATGGAACTTTACTTAAGTTCTGATTTGGAAGTACCATACTAGGAGACAAAACCTGACAACTAAACAAATCATTACTCTTCTTGAATAGTCCCATGTACATTAAATGGCGACATGTATGTACTCAATAAATTGCTCTTGAATACTGTTTCTTTTTTCATTTTCCACATGCATATATCCTTTTTTTATAGAAACAAAATGGCATTTTTACTGAAATCCTTGAACAGCAAAAGGATTTTAAAAATCACTAATTTGGATGGGGTTACATTCTCCCTGAAGATGCAGGTTTGCAGCTTGGGTGTACTCCTGAATTCAACCCTGAATCTGAAAGCTTAGATCTCAGCAGTGGCATGCATTTGCACAGTTAAAGCTTCTGTGTCAGCTGCTCCTGTTTCTTGAGAAGTCACACCTGAGCATAGTGACACATGCCTTAGTTACATCCTGGTTGTCTTATTGTAATGCACTCTTGGGGTTGCCTTTGAATAATGTTTGGAAAGGTCAGTTGGTCCAAAGAGCTGCAGCTAGATTGCTAACTGGCTCATTCCCACGTACATTTAAACTGGTTTGCGATTCACCTTCAGTCCGTGTTGGTGAATCGATTCCAAAAGATCTGTCGTTCGCATTATGAAAGCGGATCTTTTCATTATTCCCTTGTAATCGCTTCTTTTTTGGCATGCTTGTCAATCCCACTAGCTTGCGCCACTTTAAAATGCATGTCAATCACCTACAC
>JAIPUX010001880.1:31248854-31266056 GCA_020142125.1 Phrynosoma platyrhinos | reverse complement strand
AATAGTTCAACAGTCCACCTGTTCACCACATCCTAGACAAGGACATTCACCAAAACTCATTGACAAGGTAAGGAGTGCATTCATCAGACAAGCAACTGAAAGGCCATTGGTAACTCTGAACTGGCTGAAGAGGTCAGCAGCTGAGATATGAGAAACAATCATGTGGCAACAGATACGGAACACACTTGCAAAGTTTTATGGACTTGTGGTGAGAAGAAAGGCATTATTATTGAAAGAAACCCATAGCAAAATATATTTGGAGTTTGCCAAAAACACATAGAAGATACAGCAAACATGTTAGAAAAGGTTCTTTGGTCCAATGAGCTCAAAACTGAACTTTGGGGCATTGCTACAAAATGTTATGTGTGTACAAAGCCAACAGTGCTCATTGCCTTCAGAACACCATCCTCACAAGCATGGTGGTGGCAGAAGCATCTGGGGGTCCTTTACCTAAGCAGGAACAAGGAAACTGGTCAAGACTGGAGCCAAGATTAATGACGCTAAATATTACAGAACACAAATTTCAGAGTACAATGTACTTAGGATTGGCACAAAGGTTCACTTTCCAGCAGGACAATGACCCTAAGCACATAGCCAAAGTAATACTGGAATGGTTTGAAAACAAGAACTGTAATGTCTTAGAATAATGTATTTAGTGCTCAGACCTCAGTCTGAATGACTATCTGCGGCAACACTTGAAAGTTGATTTGAGGTTGACTGGGGACCAACAGTCCCCAATCAACTTGACAGACTTGAAGGAAATTTGCCAAGAAGAATGGGGGAAAATGCAGGATTCAAATGCATGAAGTTGACAGAGAGTTACCCCCAAAGGCTTACTGTTTTTATTGCTGCCTACGGTACTTTTACTAAGTATTGACTCAGGGAGATACTTATGCAATCAGTAAGTGCCATTTTAAAAGAAATCACTTACCATATTTTCCGGCGTATAAGACAACTGGGCGTACAAGACTACCCCCACTCGCCGTATAAGACTACCCCTCTTATATGCCGAAAAATATGGCATGCATGAGTGAGGAGGAGGAGGAGGGGGAGGACATCTCCACCTTGTAAGGAGGCTTCCATGACCGTCTTCTTCCTCTTCCTCTTCCTCCTCCCATGGGAAGGGCTTTTCCTGAGGGGAACGAAAGAAAGGAGGAAAGAAAGAAGGGAGGGAGGGAAAGAAGGGAGGAAGGGAGGGAGGGCCAAGCCACTGCTGCCGCTGCTGCCTCCTCCTCCCTGATCTTGCTGAGGGTCTCACCTAGCATGGTGAGTGCGTTGAGGGGGAGGAGGAGGGAGACAAAATGGCGGCCAGGCTGAGGGGAGTCCTCTCACCTGTCCCTCCTCTCTTCCTGGCGTATAAGATGACCCCCAACTTTTTAGAAGATTTGTGTATTGTTCTTGGTACCGGAGAGGAAAGGTACCTGTTTGGGTTTTTGTCGAATATTATTTTGCACCCTGATGTTACAACTTGATGAAGGCATTTGTCCAAAGTTATTGCTTCCCAGAAGTGACCAAACTGTAGTAACCTTCCCCCTAATGGTACGATCCTCTGGTCAATATTGTGATCTTCCTCTTTTTGTAGAAGATGATCCACCTCCTCTACCCTGGCTCTGTCTGAAAATGCTGTTATTGCAAACATTGATGATGCAATAGACACTTTTATAGCTGTTGCAGATGCCTCAGCTCCCAGTTTGTCTGCATCTTTCAAAGTAATGTTCCCTTCACGAGATGCAATAGCCCTTGATATCAAAGCTTCAATTGGCCCATCAACTAGGGGCACTTTCAGTAAGTCTATTTCTTATTTCTGGAAAAGATACAATTTTTGATTGTATTGTAACCTTTTTTTGTATTAAGTTTAGTTTTCCATTCAGATTCTGAGTTGTCATACTTTATATTCTTAGGTTGGCCCTCCTTAGTGTTTGCTGTTTTAATCAATTTTTTTGCGCCACTAACAAATTGTTTTCATCTAAACCTACATTTGATGCTGATGTAGAGCTGACATTAATGAAGTTGTTTTCTATTTAATGCCATCAAATCTTTTATTTCATTGGCCACAGATTCCTTAATTAATTCCTTAATATCTGCCATTTTGTTGTATGTATTGCTTATACTGCTACCTGGTGTTCCTGTACTAACATTGTGCTTAGCTACCTTTTTGCTACTTCCTGAAGCTACTGGCAGTTCTTCTTTGTATTGCCTGGATGTTGATCTGCCTACTTCAGCATTTCCCCTTACAGCGTGGCCATATTTACCATTGGCTGCCCCCCTCCTCCTTCTGGAGGTTCTGAGCCATTAAAATGGAAAGATGTGGCATTACCTTTGCTGCCACTTCTAACATCGCATCCCCATTTGCCTCTACCACTTCTGCAGCACTTTTAGGCACTTTTTTTAATGTTTCCAGTGCTGATTTATTTACTTTTAACGGTGCTTGCACAAATGAAACCCTAAGTGTGGCTGAACGTACTTGTGACAAAAGTGTCACAAGTAACTTCAGCCACGTCTAGGGTTTCAGTTTATGGAAGACTTGGGCCTTTACAGACTGCCAGAAATAATGCAGCTTGAGGCCACTTTAACTGCCCTGGCTCAGTGCTAGGGAATTATCTCCGGGACCGCCTCCTTCCATACGACCCTCCCCGTGCACTTCGGTCCTCTGGGAGGAACCTGTTACAGCCTATGAGAACCAGGCTGTCACAAACCACCCAGAGGGCCTTCTCTGCAACCGCTCCCAGAATATGGAATGATGTGCCGGACAACATCTGTCTCATTTCAACTCTTGACAGCTTTAAAAAAGTGGTTAAGACGGATCTTTTCCGGCAGGCCTTCCCTGAATAACTTCCCAGCCCAGAAGACATAAGATCTGGCCATCGCCTTCCTACCGCCCTGTTGAATCTGATTTGCTTATTGGTGCTGCAAACTTTGGCTGCATTATTGTTAGTATTTAACTTGTATCAGTTTAATTTATTTTTAAGGGGTGGGTGGGTGTGGGAATATGGTATTGGATTGATTTAAACTTTTTGTGATGTTTTTAATTTGCTGTATACTGCCCAGATTGCATAGCAGAGGGGCGAGATATAAATACAAATTATTATTATTATTATTATTATTATTATTATTATGGGAATTGCATTTTTTCTGAGGCATTGAGCCTTCTCTGCCAGAGAGCTCTGGTGCCACAATAAACTACAGTTCCCATGATTCCTTAGCACTGAGCCAGGACAGTTAAAGTGACCTCAATCTGCACTATTTCTGGCAGTCTGTAAAGGTTATTTGTTTTTATACTAAATTAATTATGGAATATAAAAGGTTATGATTCCCCTATGATTTATACTGGTATTAGGTGTTAATATAAAATCATTGTCAGTATGCCAGATTAAGTAAAATGAGCTTCATGGATATCAGTGTTATAATTTTGCATAGTAATGTGATTGTTTAAACTTTGTTTGTTACAAATGACTAGGGTTTCAGTTCATGGGAGATTTAGTTTAGACAAGGAGCTTCTGAAGCATAAAAAAGTAATGATTCTTTAACATATTTAATTGGTATTTTGTTCCATATGAAAACCATTGCTAACAGGTTACAAAAAGCTGCTTGCAAAAGGCAAAATACACAAAGGGGGGATGCAGACCAGGGCGTTTGGAGCGCCCTGGTCCGGAGCGCCGCGGGGCCATGGCAGCCACACCGCGGCGCTCCTGGAGCGACCCTGAAAGGAGCGCCAAATTGGCGCTCCTTTCATAAGTCAGAAAAAGTGCGCCCTAAAAGCGGCGGGCGCACTTTCTCTGACTTATCCTCCGCAGCGCGTCCGGTCGCTGCGGAGGGAGGTCGCTCTGAACGCGCCAGCCGTCCGGTGGCCTGGAAGCGCTCAGGGCGACCTCAGGAAGAGGAAGGAGCGCCGCGCGTGCGGTGGCTCCTCCTCTTCCGGGCCTCCAAGACGACTGTTTTAGTCGTCTGCTTAGGCCCAAAGTCTTATATCCAATGGGGAATAGCTTATTTCCAAGAGAGGTAAGAATTCTTTATTATGCAGCTATAATGCATTATTTTTGGGGGGATAATAGATATTTCATAATGTCACTTTTATATTCAGAAGTTGTTGGAACGTTTTTGGAAAAACTGCATGTTGGATATTGATTTTTGGAGTTGATATTTAGCTGGAGTATATAGTTTATTACTACTGATGAAAAAATATCTAAATAGCTTCAACAAACTCCAGAGGTAGTTGTCTTTCAGCTACCATTGCTGTCTATTTACTACCTACAGTTTCCACAACCTGTTTGCTGCATTGCTTCAGCCATTAATGTATTGACTATTGTATATGAACTTGTGGAAATAATATTTCTGGAACAGGGGTTGTGGAGATCTGAGAAAGCATATTCTACTTTTCTGTGCTACCTGTCTACCACTTGTGGAAATCATTTTACTGGAACACAGGTTGTCAGAATCAGAGGAAGCACAATGGACATAATTTGGGATATATAGTTCTCTATAGCACTTGTATTGTGTATTCTGTGTTTTGTAGTATTACTGCAGTGTGGTTACTACATATAAATATATGATCATTGTATATATGTTACAGTTGCAGTTTAATTCCCCTGGGACATTATTGTAATATAGTTCAATACAGTGTCAGTTCCTCTCTACTAATCTTTTTGTGTTTGTTGTGAAACCCTCCTGTTGTGCATTTTCTGATAGCTTGGTTTGCCATTCTCAGTACTGCAGCTCTCCTACAAGTCAGATCTGCTACTGTAGTGGACAGTTTCCCTCTTTTTCTGACCTTTCAGAGTTGAGATAAAGTCAAACGTTCTGACTTTAGTCACATTTGACAGTTGTGGAACAAACTATTCAATATTAAACCATCTGTTTTAAACTGTGTCAGAATTTCTGCTAATTCTGACCAGTTTCCTTACTATTTCACTCCCTTTTGACAATTTTTTCTATTGTTTTAAATTTCTTTTCCTGAGTTATAATCTGACTCATGAACCATGGAAAATTATTTGCATCTTTTTCCCTCACTGGTAAATCACTTTCTCCTTCTGTCAGATCTATATGCTTTGTCTTTTTTGTGTGTTTTACCAAACAATTTCATTTACTTTTAATATTATTTTTAAAAGTAGTTAATTGTTTTTATGCACATTAATTGTGTATGAAATAATTGATTTATTAAATTATGTTTTATTAAATCAGCTGAAGTCTATTTGAATCACAAGCTGATAAATGGATTCATTAAGGACTGTGACATAAAACATTTAGCAAAATGAAAATAATACCTTCAAATTACAAAATCATATGCCCAGCCTACGTGTATTTACATATACATAATGAAGACTTGGTTAAAATGTGATGCTTTTAAAGAAAATTTTAAAAACTCTAAAAAGTTTAAATTTTGACATTTGAAATTTTAATTTTAAAAAAATTCTGGGGCCTCTTTTTTCCTCCCATTAAGCTTCACCCCACTCCCACTATTTCTTAAAGTATTTTAAAGGGAAGCAGATTAATATCACAGCCCATTTCTAGCAAAAAATAGGAGCAGTGGTATCAACCCCTTTTAGGGTGTCACCAAGTGCAGTCTGGACCCCCCGCACCCCCTAGTAACGCCACTGCCATTCAGTTCAATCCCCTGCTATGCAGGAATACACCATTACTATGGCCACTATACTTTGCAACTGCTCTCTTTTAAAACCTCCAAGTCCACAGCAGATATCAGAGCCACTGATGCTTGGGACATACAAGGAAAAACTTCAACTCTAAAAAAAACACCATATGTTCCTGGATACCTATGCTGGCCATAGCACAAAATACAATGAACCAATCATCATGGTGATGTCTTTATTAGGCCAACCAAAAGGCGCAAAGTACTTTACACTAGTTTTAAAGCTCACTGCCTCTTTCATTATGCAAAGATTCTGAAAATCATACAAGAGAGGAAAAGTCAGAGTCACTAGCCTGCATCCTGTTTCAGTTGCTTGCTTAAGTTGGTGTTTATGTCTTAAAAGAGAGTTGATGCAGGTAGAGGTCACACCTCTTCTTGGCCAGGAGGGGACTGAGGACAAAGGCAGTAAAAGTAAAGCAATAACATTTCTGTTTCCATTAGCAGCCACAAAGTAACATCTTTGAAATCTAGGGTGTCTCTGTCCTAAAGTTCTGCCTCTCCTTAACAGTGATACAGGAGAAAATTGAAGAAAGTGGAGTTTTAAAGTAAATCTGAAGTGTTATGGGACTCCTGCCTTTGGTTCTGAGCAGCTAGAGATAACCCACATTGCTGCTGGAAAATCCATGCTAAATAAAGGAGCTGATTCTAGATAACTAGATTTGATAACTGCTACCATACCATGTTCAAGAATGTTCATTTTGTTTGATTCAATTATGGTGGAGTTCTGTTAGCGTGGTGACGCAGCCCGTGGGAACCACGTAACATGAAGCACCAGGATCCAGACTGTCTTCAATGAAGCAAGCAACGTTGTCAGTTACAGGAAAACTCCTTTCCCCTCCAGACAGAGCAGAGAGAGACTCAGCAGATGTCTCACTAAGAGGGTTTTAATCTTCAGAAGTTCTATGTACAAAGGCTATGTACAATACACCAACACACTCTCCAACACTCTCCAGCTTCCACTGTCAACTCACATCAACCCACATGTGTGTCCAGAGGTTTGTCCCTTATATAGCCAGTGCTCCACATGGCTTTCTAGCCCTGCCTCTTCCTTTGGACACCTGTCAGTCAACAGTATGATTCAGCATGTTTGCAGCCCTTTTGCAGCACTTGCTGTGCTTTCCAGCACCAGGTGACTCCCTGTCATTATGTCACCTCCTGTTTCATCAGCCTTGATGCTGCATGACTCAGCAGTGGCCAAATGCTTAGTCATCATGGCTGCTGCCATTCACCACATTGTGCATTTTCCCTGGAACATTATTCTAACAAGCTCCTTCCCAATTTAATTTCTAAAACAGTATTGTATACTGTATACAGAATACAAGAAAATATTGCAGCTGAAACATAACAAAATATGATATAGTACAAAAATGTGTTATTACCTTCCATTTTAATGCATAATTCCTAGAGAGTCCTGCCCCCCACATGCAGTGTTGTGAAAAGATAGAATAATGATTTCATAAAACATGTTTATGCACCTGTGTAGTATCTCTAAGCAAGAAATAGTAAGCATTTCCTAATGAAATATCCCCATGCTGTGAGGAAACAGTAATAAATGGAAACAGACAAACCTTCCTGTATGTTGTCCTTAACTGTATGTCAGTCTCAATAGGAAAAGATACTCTGCAATTATGCGATTGTTTGATAGGTGAAGGTAGTGATATTAATTCTCCATTTTCTTCAAACCAGTCTTTCCCCTTGATAAAGATGATTCAGATGCATAAACAACATACAAACAAACTGTTAATTACTATTTAATTGCATTACTTAGAAATACGTATAAATAAGAAAACTGTACATATACCCCTTCTTCCTGAAGAAGACGGTTTTCCATTTTGTGATATGTATTCCTAGAAATATAAGGTTTTCTTGGAACGTAAAATCCTTCATCTTCTAAATTTCTTGGCAACGTATTGTTTAGTAATCTAGATCTGTGTATAACTGGGAACGATCAGTATGATTTTAGCATTGGAGAGAGAGAGAGAGAGAATAAATCCTTAGTTATATATTTTCCCTTCTTTCACTCCACTTTGAGCTCTGACCCAGGAAATAACAAAAAGACCAAAATAAATGATATGACAGCAAATCCTACCAGTCTGTTGTATCCATCCCACATACAATCAGCTCTCAATCAAGTATTTTCTCTTTCCAACTTTTGCTCCTCTCTAATCCTCCCACCTCTACTTCAGAACAGTTCACACTGACATGAAATCTATAGGAAGCTTGAAACTTTTGTAAACTTTTCTGAAGGTAAGGCTACCCATTTTATTAGAACTATGCGAGTAGTTTTTGAGAACTCTTGGCAAACAAGAGTGGTCTCAGCAGACATGAGCAGAGTGAATGTTGTCCCCATCTTCAAAAGGAGAAGGGGGGAAAGAACCTGTGCAGCTACCAACTAGTCAGCTTGACATCAAAACTTGAAAAGGGTGTACAGCAGGTATTTAAGCAGTCAGTGCTCATTTAGAAAATAATTCTGTGATTACTAAGATCCAGCATGGATTTATCAAAAACAAGTCATGCCAGATTAATCTGGTACTTCTTGTTTTATGTAGAGTTAACAAGCTTAGCAGGGTATCTTGATTTTAGCAAGGCTTTTGACAAGGTTCCCCATGATACTCTTGCAGTCAAATGCAAGTCAAACAATAATACTGTTAGGAAGATTAGTAAGTACTGTAGTTTATGGATTGAACCATGTTTAATGGTACCTTATCATCCTAGAAAGAATGACATTGTGCTGGTTCTTTCCTTTGTTGAACCTTTTTTTTAAATTACTTGGGCTGTATCCGCACTGCAGAAATAATCAAATTTTACACTACTTTAACTGCCATGGCTCAATGCTATGGAATTCTGGGAATTGTAATTTGTTGTGGCACCAGACCTCTCTAACAGAAAAAAAAGTTAGCCAAAGTTAGCCTTTTTGAGAAGGCTAAATAGCTCACAAAACTACAATTCCTAGCTTTCCACAGTGTTGAGCAATCACAGCCAAAGTAGTGTCAAACTGGATTACTTCTGCAGTATGGATACAGCCTTGGAAAAAGGAAGAAAGGACATGCCAATCATATTTGGAGATGTCATCAAATTAGGAGGGGGGGAGATAATACCCCAGAGGATAAATTCAAGATTCAACAATTACCTTAGCACATTGGGTAGCTGGCCCGAAATTAACATAATGAATTTATACAGCAATAAATAAGGCACTATATTTAGCCATTTAATACCTAATTTGATGTCATCAGCAAATTTGATTGGCATGCCCTCTCTTCCTTTAGCCAAGTCATTTATAAAAGGCTGGATGAGCCTGGCAGTCCCTTTTACCTTTATTGTTCTATGATTCTTTAACCTACTGGAGAGGTTATGACGTGGTAGTTACTGGTTCTGATACTTTCCCCTTTAAGTATCTATATATGTATAATATCTCTAAATCAAAAAGAAAAAGATGTAGACTAGGCTGCAATGCATACTCAATGATTATCAGAAACTCCATCCCTACGTTTCAGGTGTAATTAGCATTACTGTTGTGTTGTTGTGTGCTTTCAAGTCATTTCTGACTTATGGCAACCCAAGGCAACCCTATTATGAGGTTTTATTGGCAAAATTTGTTCAGTGTGGTTCTGCCTTTGTTTTCCTTTGAGGCTGAAAGAGTATGACTTTGCCCAGAGTCATCCAGTGGACTCCATGGCCAGTTGGGGAACTTCCATGGATCCCAGTGGACTTCCATGGCCAACTCTGTTCTCCAGAGTTGTAGTCCAGTGCTCAAACCACTACACCATGATGGTTCTCAGATATATAGATATATATTTACAATGAGGCTTATGAAAAATATTCACCTTTACTAATGCAGTTCCCACCACCTGTTGCACAACTTACAGGATATAGAGATATCAAGCATTATGCCATACCATGTGGTTGAAGATGTACTCATATAAAAGGCAACAGGGAAGTCTAGGATGATAAGATATCAAGGCAACTACAAATGACAAAATATTCATTTTTAAAAATAGTAGATGTGACTTCTATATTTAATAAATGAACTAAGCAGACTATGTTATCATTACTATACAAATACTGTATAACTATACAAATATTTATACAGACATTTGTAAAAAGAAGGACAGTGTCTTATTGTGAAATTCAAAGTACCTGGGAAAATGCTTGGCACAAAGAGATAATCACATTGTTTTTCCTTGTTCAGACTATTGTGTTCATACTCAGCAGGCCTTACTTCAAGTAGTTCTGGTAGTATTTCTCTCACATGGTGAAGCAGTGGGGTTTGTTCATTTAAGTCACAGACATTTTGAAGACTGTCGTTTATTGATTTCTGTTATGTATGCATCATGAACAAAATCAGTATAAATTACTGAATTCAGAGAAAAGAGAGCAAATAACTCAGATAAAAAGATTAGAATGGATATAAGTTATTGGATAAACTACAGGACATTGTATTTATATACAGTAACACCAGAGTAAAAGTATTATTAGAATCAATTAAGCAGTAAAAAAATAGCATACTCTTTTTGGGGGGCAGTCTTTCAATTTGTTGTAACAAAAGTAATGTCTTCATGTTGTTTCTATTGGTTTGACATAGATATTTACCATTTTATGGCATTTATCATATGTAACAAAAACTGTACTTCACCTTTTTCACTTTAGTGAACTAAGCATCAAATTACTACCTTCTAACAAGAAATAAATGCTTCATGAATATTTATACCACTATGTCCTTTTCTCTGGTATGACTCAATATTTTTACCTATATTGCAAATTCAAATGTTATTATAATGATGTTCATTTTAAAGGTTCAAAACAATTATTGGTTGCCATCCTGATCAGTTTTTACAATCATAAACCTGACTTACCTTTACAGACTGCCAGAAATAATGCAGCTTGAGGCCACTTTAACTGTCCTGGCTCAGTGCAAAGGAATCATGGGAACTGTAGTTTATTGTGGCACCAAAGCTCTCTGACAGACAAGGTTCAATGTCCAAGAAAAAATACAATTCCCATGATTCCCTAGCACTGAGCCAGGACAGTTAAAGTGGTCCCAAGCTGCATTATTTCTGGCAGTCTGTAAATGCCCTTAATTAGTATGAGACATCTTTATCAGAGGAGAAAGTGGTGATGTCATCACTCTAAGAAAGATACCTGTGGAAATCTGTATAAGATGTGCGAAATTGTTATCTTGTTTGACTCACACCAGCCTTATGCTGACAGTTTGATGTGCAATTTCCCATTGCCTTCCTCTGGTGCTGAGAAAGTGTGACTTGCCCAAGATAACCCAGTGAGTTCCTATAGCTGATTGGGGATTTGAACCATGGTCTTCCATTGCAGAAATAATGCAATTTGACACTGCTTTAATTGTCATGGCTCAATGATTGGGATTTGTAGTTTTGTGAGATATTTAGCTTTCTCTGTTAGCTTTGGTGTCACAACAAAAATACAAATCCGAGAATTCCATAAGAAGGAACCAGAGTCCTAAGGGCTCTGCAGATGGCGCAAAGCGCCATCTTGGGGTCAGGGAAGGGGAGGGGCAGCCAGATGCCAGACACCCCAATCCCTTCCCGAGGACGTCATCGGAGCGCCCACCTTTGCACACAGCGAGCACTTTGATGACGTCCTCCTGGCTCAGCTTCTGCATGGGCTCAGCCAGAAAAGACATGGAAGAGTTGTGCGATGGCACTTCCAGCACCCCTTCTGCCCGCTCTGGAAGGAGTGCTATTTTAGCACTCCTTACAGGGCCAGCAGAAGGATGGATTGGGGCCGAGGCGTGGGGCAGCCTCGGCCCAAATCCTGCGCTTCTCAGTGTGGCCCATGGCCACCTGTCTGCAAAGGCCCCTAGTCTAATACTCAAACCACTACACACCACATTGGCTCTCTAGTCAGAGGAGTGCAATGGCAAATCTGCCCTGAATATATTTTGCCCTGTGATAGGTTTGCCTTAGAGTTGTTATAAATCAGAAATGATGAGAATGCACTCTTTTAATGTGCAGTATTCACCTTGTGGTCTTTTCCAACTCTGTGATTCTATGATTGTTTTAAATAGACACTGGGACCTCATAGCATCTCCCTAAACTTCCTGAAGTCTTACATCTGAACCAGAAACTGCTTTCTTACACTTTCTAAAGTCTAAAATCTTTGTAACCTGTAAATAATTAATTGGAAGCACTGGAATGGCTACTTACTTTCTTGCTTACCCACTGGTGTGTGAACACAGGAGTAGTGAAATAATGGCTGAGATTCTGCATTGGAAAACATAAGATGTATCAACACTGCAGAATTAAGGCAGTTTGACACCACTTTAACTACATGGCTGTATCCTACAAAATTCTGGGATTTGTAGTTTGGTGAAGTATTCAGCCCAATCTATCAGAAAACTCTGGTGCCTCACCAAACTACATATACCAGGATTCTGTAGGATGGAATCATGGCAGTTAAAGTGTCAAATTGGTTTAAATCTGCAGAGTAGATACACCCTTGGTCTTCCAATACAATTGCTCAAAATCTACCATAGAAGCTAGGCAGCCCCAGCAGTGGAGGGATTTTGCAATTTGCTGGTGACAGGGATGCTTCTTCACTTACTGTCCTGGTCCCCAACACTTCTGACATCTCTCCATGGGAAGGGTTGCCTGTCTTCAATGATAAATTTTGGGGAGCACTTTCAGTTTTTGCAATGGTGCAAAGGCCATAAATGTGAATTCCAAAATTTACAATGTAGTAAGGGCCTTTACAGACTGCCAGAAACAATGCAGCTTGAGTCCACTTTAACTGCCTTGGCTCAGTACTAGGGAATCACGGGAACTGTAGTTTTTTCTGAGACATTGAACCTTCTCTATCAGAGAGCTCTGGTGCCACAATAAACTACAGTTCACATGATTCCCTAGCACTGAGCCAGGGTAGTTAAAGTGGACTCAAGCTGCATTATTTCTGGTAGTCTGTAAAGGCCCTATTTAGAGCTTCTCCAAACAAAAACTATGTATATATCATTACCAGTTTCTATTAGCTCAAAATATCATGGTAGTCTTCATTCAGAACTAATAACAACAAATCCACTGCTATGGATATGAGGCTTTTTGGAAGAAAGAGAAGCCTACTGTAGAGAATAGCTATGTCTGTTCTCCCTCTTTTTAAAATTATATCAAGAATGTATTCTGGAACATGGAAATGGGTGAATACACAGGCTGCAAAAAAACAACAACCCTGCTTTAAAGGAAAGTCCAGTTGAACATGCATTATTTTTATACATGGGTAAAATACTTATTTGGATCATTGTCAAAAACATCCAAGTAACAAGAATGGAACAAGGATATTTGAAAGTTTACACTACATAAGCAACAAGAAAAAATAATTAAAGAATATTTTGCTGTTAAGTACATATATTCTGGGTCACTGAAGATAAATCATCTTAAAATCATTTTTCCTATGAAAATTAAAAAAAAGACAAATGAAAGTGTCTAACCCCCTTTGCAGACAGCGCAAAGCGCCGTCTTCAATCCCAGGAAGGGGTGGGGCAGCCGGGCACCGGGCGCCCCAACCCCTTCCCGAGGACGTCATCAGAATGCCTGTCATTGCACGACAGGCACTCTGATGACGTCCTTCCGACTCAGCGTCCAGAAGCGTTGAGCTGGAAGAGACGCCGAAGAGGCATGCACTGCCTCTTGCAGCGACTTTTCCGCATCTTGCAGAAGAAGCGCTATTTTAGCGCTTCTTCCAGGGCTGGAAAAAGAGTGGGTCGGGGTTGAGGCATGCGGCAGCTTCGGCGGCTTCTTGGGGCAGCCCGTGGCCACCCGTCTGCAGAGGCCCTAAGAGCCTTCAAATATGGGAAAATTCTTCAGTAGGAAAGTCCACCATAGAAACTTAATGTAACAGGAATTAAAACGATGTGAATGAAAAGAACAATACCTGGTCAACATTTGGATCAACTTCTTCCAGCTTTGAGTGGTCTTCAAAAGTTGATGTAAAAAATGTCAAGCCCTCATCTACAGGAGCTTCCTTTTAAGACAGAAAAAAAGCTAACCTTGAAAAGAGCTGGGTTAATCAGATCTCTTGTCTCCTAAACATAATTTCTGTATTAAGTTCTAATATCCATTTGTAACACCACCACCTACATGAGGTGCCTCTTCTCTACTTCTGCCTCATCCAGTTACTAGACTCTTCTAGAGCAGACTCACCAATGAAATCACTGAATGTTAAGTCAACAAGAAATATAAATGTCACTGATTCAATGTATCTATATTGTCATTGCTGTTATTTGCTATCAGGTCAACTTTTACTTATGTCATCCCTATGCATGAGGGACTTCCAAAAGCCACAGTCATCAACTGCCATCCTCAGTTTTTGCAAATTCAGGGCAGTGGGCTTACTTGACTGAGTTAATCCACTTGTAAGACTACCTTCCTCTCTTCTTACTGCCATCCATTTTGCCAAGCATCATCTAATGAGAGTTCAGGCCTGATTTGTTCTAGAATATATTACTTTGTCTTTTTAGCAGCCCATGGTATCTGTAGAACTCTCCTCCAACAACACGTTCAAATATGTTAATTCTCCTTCTGTAACCTTTCCTCACTGTCCAGGTTTCACAACCATAAATAGAAATGGGAAATATTATGACATGGATGATTCTGATAGCTACTGATATATTTTTACATTTATTTAATTCTTTCATAGCTGTCCTCCCAGATCTTGGTCTTCTTTTGATTTCTTGACCACAGTCTCCATTCTGATTAATGGCTAAGCCTACCCTCAGCCATAAGTCAACATCATGTACAAGTTGAGGGCAGGTTTTCGGGCCAGAATTATGGATTTTGATATGATCTGTGAATACGTTGAGAGTAGGGATATGTAACAAAGGATGTAAGGGATGAAGCAAAGCAAAAAGAACACCACCAATTTTCCCCACCCAGGCATTAAAAAAAGTCAGAAGCAGAGCAGCAGCAGAGTTAGCAGAGAGGGCTGGTTATTCCTTTAGGTTCTCCCAGGATGGACTTAGAAGGATGGTTTCTATTTTGATAAGATTTGCATACACTGACCCATGGATAAGTTGACCCTATTTTTA
This sequence comes from Phrynosoma platyrhinos, assembly GCA_020142125.1. Classification (NCBI taxonomy): domain Eukaryota; kingdom Metazoa; phylum Chordata; class Lepidosauria; order Squamata; family Phrynosomatidae; genus Phrynosoma; species Phrynosoma platyrhinos. Next base: position 31,251,366 of record JAIPUX010001880.1, on the reverse strand, counting down.
GGGGGGGGGGTTACCAAAATTTCTAGCCATATACATGAGTATATACAGTATATAAAATCTGCAACTATGTTGATGGCTTTAATACCCATTTTAAAATTATGTAAATAATTTGTGGTCATTATTTTTGTCTTCTTTCACCCTGCTTTCACACTTTCTTCCTTAAACTTTCCTCAATAGTCATTTCAGGTTTTTGCTATTCTCTGCAAGTAATATGTTATCATCTGCATATCTTAAATTGTTGATGTTCGTCCTCCAGTTTTCACTCCTCCTTCCTCTGAATCCAATCTTGTTTTCTTTTGAAATGTTTGATATGTTTTGATATGTTCTCATATAAATTGAAGAAACGGTATGATAAAATGCAGCCTTGTCTGACTTCCTTACCAATAGGAAACCATTTTGATTCTCTGTATTGTGTCCTGACAGTGACCTTTTGTCTAGAACAGAGGTGACGCATCAAGACAATCAGATGCTATGGTACACTCAGTTTGTTTTTGGTTTTTTTTAGAGCAAACCATAATTTCTTGTGATCTACAAAACCTTTGCTGTAATGTATAAAGCACAAGTTGATTTTTGTCTGAAATTCTTTAGTATATTCCATTGTCCAACATGTTTGAAATATGATCCCTGGTGTCTCTTTGTTTTCTTATCCTAGCCTGGATATCTGGAAATTCTTACTCCATATGTGGCAAAAGAATTTCTTGTAAAATTTTAAGCATTCATGGTCATATGGTTCCTACCATCCCTAATTTCCTCTGAGCATGGCACCACATTCTTTTAGTTTGAGTCCAGCTACTTCATCAGACCCAATGCAAGTTGTCCTTCACTTTTTCCCAATAGTTTGTTGAGAGCCTTCTGATCTTGAAGTCTCATCCTCCAGCACAATGTTTTGTTTCATTTTGGATTTTCTTATCAGAGGTTTTTCAAAATAAAGATATTTGGGAGTGGTTTACCATTACCACTGTTTGTACAGTACTAATTTCTTCTTAGTTAACTAAAGCCTGTCTGACTTGGGAGACCCTGCCAGCAGCAACTGCTACATCAGCTACAAAATAAAGAAAAAGGAACTATTCCAGACCATTCTACACCCATACTTTAGGATAACATAAGAAGAAGATAAAGGGACTGATCGAGAGCTTAAGAATCTGTATAAAGAATTAACAAGCTCCTATTCACTGGCATATGGACACAAATACACAAGTAAACTTTTAAAGGAAGTTGACTTGATGGCACAGAACATGTAAAGGCAGTATAACTGGAATTCAAACATTCCACAAAAATGTGCTCATATTGCATTCGTAGTATTAAAATGAATATAAAGAATGTTTATTACTCCTCAGAGCATTTTATAAAAGTTTTATTACCTGAACATTCTCTTCAAGGTTGTTTGGGTATCCTTCAGTATGAGCATCCTGGTTCTCAGAAAAAAAATCTTCTTGTTCTGCCTAAAATGAAAGGATATCTCAGTGCACTTTTTAACAGCAAAGACGAGTAAACAAGAATTCAGATTACTCACAGGATTTCCATATTTGGAACTTGACTTATTTTTTCTGAGATAATCCAAAAAGTGTGGTGAAGAACACGAGCCTTTTAAATTGATTGAATTCTCTCCCTTTAATAGGAAATTAAATACTGTACATTTTGTTGCAGGTTTCATTTAAATGCCAAATTACAAGTTCAATTAAAGTTATTCATTACCTTGATAGTTTTCAGTTTCCCTCTTATTCTATGACGTAATGCTTCAGTTAATCTAATCCCTTGTTCAACATCAGTTGCAACTATTATTTTTTTAAAAGAGACGTTTAAGACACATTATGCAACAGAACTCTTACATGTTTTTCAAATAATTTATATAGATCTAATGCAGTCTGAAAAACATGGCAACAATCTGTACTCAAAGTTTGTTAAGTATTAATTTCAGGGCTTTTTACTCCAAAACATTCATATTTCAAATTTGGTCCAAGAAATGTAGAAAAATGATGCATAATAAAGGTGCATAGAATGCATGCCTTCAAGTTACATTTTTCCTTTACATCAGCTGACAATTTTTATACATAATACTATGAAACACACTTGAATATTGTAATTTTGTACCATATTCAACTACTACTCATGGAAAATAGAATGCTTAGGAAAGGAAAATGAATGTTTGACATTTAAATGATAATCCAATTTAATTTTAAGCCTCGTTTGCAAAAATGCTGCTAAAATTCAACATGGTAAGGAGGGGAAACTGAAGTACCTTTCTGTGGATCTTGTTCCAGGGCTCCTTTCGATCTGAGGCTAACACCCCATACATTATCTTCTGTTTGCTACATTAAATAAGGACAACATTGAAAGTAAATATTTATTTTAGTTTATTTATATCCCACCTTACTCCTGGGGTGCAAGAGTTTCTTACATTATAGAACTTCATTTGATTATAGGAAAAAAAGTAACACACTAAATAAGTAAACGTTCTGGTCTCATATACAGTCGTACCTCTACTTACGAATGCTTCATTTTACGAAAAATT
>JAIPUX010001880.1:31217738-31233360 GCA_020142125.1 Phrynosoma platyrhinos | reverse complement strand
GCACTAGCTTCCTTTCCTTGCTCCCTTTCAGGTATCTCAGCAACCTTGTCACAGCTGTCCAGTCCTCCACTTTCGGACTGCTGACTCTCCTGCTCAAGACACCTACAGCAAAGGAAATGTCTGGCCTGGTATTATTGGCAACTAAAAGCAAACTGCCTATCACCTACCTGTACAGGTCTGGATGTTCAAACACTTTGTCAGACTCACTACTGGCACTACTGGCACAACTTTCTAAGCCATACTTCTCCACCAACCTCTCTATCTTGGTTTGACTCAACAAGATCTTATTGTCCTCTGTTCTGTCCACTTCAGTCCCAAGGTATGATTTGAGGTTTCCCAGGGCCTTCAGCACAAACTTCTTTGCTAGCTCCTCCTGCACAGTCTTTACTTCCTGCTCAGTCTGAGCAGCCACACACAAGTCATCTATGTAACTCAATAGTGTGACCCCTCCTTTCATGTACACACAAGCATCTGCTACACTGCGCTTGTATCCCAGCTTCACCAACTCATCATGGATGCAAAGATTCCAACAGCATGCACTCTGCTTGAGCCCTTAAAGAGCTTTCCTTAGCCTGTATACTTAACTTCCTTGGCATCATCAAAACCAGGTGCTTGTTCCATGTCTACCTCATCATCTGGCTGTGCATTCAAGTAAGCTGTCTCAAAGTCAAAATGTCTTACCACTTGACCTTTTCTTGCAGCCAATGCCAACACCAACCTGAGGCTTTCAGTCTTCGCAGTTGGAGAGAACGTCTTATCGAAATTCTCAAAACACTGCTGAGAGAATCCTTTAGCTACCAACCTGGCCGTATACTTGTGGGTCCCATCTGGCATCTCCTTCCTCTTAAATACCCACTTGCAACCTATGACCTTCCGGTCTCCTGGTCTATCCACCACTTCAAACACCTCCCTGTTCACCAAAGATGAAAACTCACTGTCTATGGCCTCAAGCCATTTCTCCTGTTCCTCTCTAGGATAGGTGAGAAGCTCCTGGTAGCTTTCTGGCTCATCAGCCACAACAGTGCACACTCTGGCATTCTGCACAAGAAAATGATCAGGTGGCCTTCTGACTCTCTGAGTCCTCCTGGGGATGATTACCTTGGTATATCCCTTCTCATCCTCACTATCACTACTCATCTGTACCTCTGCATCTGAGGATGGTGGTTGCTCAAACTTTCTGTTAGTGATGGGTGAGGTCTGTGTACCTGTGGGTTCTCTGGAGGTGCTAGGCTGGCCTTCTGGCATAACCTCTTGTGTTCCCACCCCTCCAGTTCCAGTACTGACTCCTTGTCCCACTCTCACAAACACCTCCTGGTTCGTGTGGATCTTCTCTGACCTGGAGTGTTTTTCAAAATTTGCACTCCTGGACAAAAGGATGCGACCATCCCCCAGGTAAAACCTATAACTGTTCCCCTGATACCCCACAAACATTAATCTCCGCTATTTGGGGTCACCTTTCTTTCTGAAATTCTGGGGAACCAAGACATTGGCATACTGCCCAAACACCCTTAGGTAGCTGAGATTGGGTGGCCTCCCATATAACATGAAATAGGGTGTTTATTTGACTGCAGAGTTCCACACCTGGTTAGTGATGTGGCAGGCAGCCAGGATTGCCTCCCCCCCAAAGTCCCTCTGTAGCCCCTGCATTAAGCAGCATGCAATCCTTTATGTTTTAACACCCCAATTTTACTTTCCGCCAAACCATCTTCCTGCAGAGTGGTTGCTTTAGTGGTATAATGGCGGATGCCCTTCTATTTCAGCCAGTAGTTCAAGCGTTGAGATAAAAACTCACCCCCACGGTCTGTCACCAGAGTACCAACCTTGTACTCAAATTCCCTTTCCCTCATCTCCACCCAGTTCTTGAATGTGGCAGCAGCTTCATTCTTCTCCTTGAGTGTGTAGGCATAGGAGTATCTGGTGTGCCTACCAACTACAACCATCAGATATTGGCTATTGCCAACAGATTTGGTGAAGGGACCAGCCAGATTGGCATGCACCATTTGAAATGGCCTCTGGGTGGTGCACTTGCTCTTCTTAGCAACCGGAAAAGCCTTCAGCTTTATCTTGCTGCACACAGAGCACTCCAAATGATTTTTGCACTCATTCAACTTTAGCTCAGGACAAACACTTCCCAGTTTCCCCAAACTAGTAAAGCTTGCATGTTCCAGCACCCTATGAAAATAGTGTGCACAATTTGAGTGCAGTGGCATATTGCCTACTGTGGCACACTCTGCATGATTATCCAGGTAGTACAATTGTGCTTGTGTGCCTTTGCACAAACCTGCCCCCCCCCCCAGTTTTGATACAATCATCCCCCTCAAAGTGTAGGGCTTACCCGTCTGAAGTCAGTGAAGACACGCTGACCAGACAGTTTTGCAACTGGGGAGCACATAACACATTTTCAAAGTCTTTGGCAAACTCTGGAAGATACACAGTCTCTATGTCCCTTATTTGGCTTGAACCCCCATCAGCCAAACTCACAGAGTCAACCCATGAGCGCTTCCTGTCCTTCAGCAAGGACCTCTGGTTCACCAAATGGTGAGTTGCATCCACCTGTATATTTCAACAGTATATACTATAAATCTCCAGCCCCATAGCATTGTACAGTCGGTTTCTGTATCCACAGATTCAAGCATCCATGTCTTGAAAATATTCCAAAAAGATACAAATTCCAAAAAGCAAACCTTGATTTTTTCCATGTAATACAAGAGAGACCATTTTACTACCCAATTGTATATATAATAGGATTTGAGCATCCACAGATTTCATTATCCACAGGGGGTCCTAGAACCAAACCCCAGTGGATACTAAGGGCCCACTGTACATCCAGATCCCACTGGAGTAGCTGGATGCATCTTTAAAGTTGACATAGCAGTAATTCATCTCCACCCATAATTAAAAATGGTTATGCATGATTATGCATAACTTGACTGAAACAATATTGGAGCCACTGTCTTTTTTGTGAAGTTTAGTTAGCATTAATGCAATAAATGCAGGTAGAACAGTTATTGTAGTGTAACCATATTTACAGGTCTAAATGGATGTTACCATTTTTGTGATATTCTTTGGAATGAAAATGTATGCTAGTAAAATTTTGAATTAGGTTTATTTTTAATAGTAAAAATAATTTTGTTTTTACCCAATATTCATGGCTCACATAATATGAATTAACACATGATTTTTTTTAATGCTACACAACATATCAGAGACTAAAACGGGTATTACTTTCCAATGTATTTTTGCAAAGTCATTTCTAAAATATAATTGCATGTTTCATAAGAAACATGATATGTGCTCCAAGATTATAACATTTTAGTTATAAAGTCTCAATCAGTGGTTTATAGTAGGTTATTTAGTGCTCATTTGCTAAGTGTCTCTGATCTCTAAATTGCTTTTTCCCCAACATCACAGTTCCCTATGGAATTTTCTCCTTTTAAAGATTTATTTAGGCTTATTCTTGTTTATCAAATTACTTGTACTGTGTTTCAGAAAAACATCAGATTCAAGGTGGTGGATGAAGAGTTTCTGTGACTTGTGCAATGTTAAGTTGCTTTCTGTTTTGATAACTTCATGATTGTGAAGTTGATTTATTTTTCAAAGAATAAAGGTATAATAGAATACTGTCTCATTTGTTGCTTTTAGTATAGAAAGAGACTCTGAGTACACATATAGAGTGGTGTGTAAGCAGATGGTTTCCCTGTTCATTTGGCAATCAGTGAAGAGCCCTACATGTGATAGGAAAGCCCATCTGTATGTACAGATGGCTCAGTTTCCTTTCTTTCCTTTTCATTTTATTTATTTCATGGGGGGGGGGGTGAGGGTAGGTCACAAGTCTAACTTTACTTTTACTTTAATAGTAAATTCCCATGAGTGCATTGGCAGAAAAATAGAAAGTTCATATATAATCATAATAAATAAATGTAGAGTGTTTCTTTTTATCTATCAGAAAGCCCAGCCGGAAAAGTCAGAAAACTTCATTTGAGATACCTACCAATTCATCAAGCTGGATGAATATACTTTGAGATAGTATTAGTCTGAATTGACAAACCAGAATCTGAGACTGTGATCTGAAATGAATCGCTAACTGCATCACTGTGATTACAACTTGTTATTGTGTGCCTTCAAGTGGTTTCCGACTTGGGGCAACCCTAAGGCGAACCTCAGTGGGGTTTTCTTAGCAAAATTTACTCAGAAGGGGTTTGCCATTGCCTTCATCTGAAGCTTTATTTATTTATTTATTTATTTATTTGATTTCTATCCCACCTTTCTCTCCAAGAGTTTAACATGCCCAAGGTAACCTGGTCAGTTTCCATGGCTGAACTATGGTTTGTCAGTTCAATCTCCCTTAAAAAGCTGCTACATCATGGAAACAAGAGTGCTTTTTTTTTTTTTTTGAAGTAGTGTGGAACAAAATAAGCAAGCAAGGAGTTCTAAACCATGGTCTGGGTCAACTTGGCATGATAATTGAATTGTTGGAAATTCTTCAAATATTTTGAGAGTTGTTCAAAAGCTTTCACCTTTCACCAGATGATGGTTCCTTGTTTGATAAGTACTTACATTGACTTGTGGAAAAGTTGACTAAAATTTCTAGACTTATACATGAGTATATACAGTAGTTAGTCTATCAGTTTGTCAGGAACAGTGCAGCTGTTTATCAGTAGCCTTCTACATGCAGTGGAGACACACTAGGCATTGGTCTTGATTTGCTAGCTCTTTTTGGTTATTTTTATCCCTCCTTACACCCACTCAGCTTGCCAACAGCCGATTCAAAGTACAGATCTGTAGAAGTATCTTTATCTAATGTTCATGGTGCACTTGAAAGTCTGTTACTGCCTGTCTTCTACTGTCTTACTAGCAGGGTTCATTCCCAGTCATCTTCTATTCTTTTATCTTTATTTATATTCCACTGAATATCTGGCAGTTTTTCCAAGCTAAAGCTAGTTTCTTAATGACTCTGAATGATACAGACACATCCTTTCACAGATTAAATTGTTCATGTTCTCATGCTCTGTGTTTCACAATTTTTAGATTATACTAAGTTAATTCTGTACTTTATAAGTATATGACCAGGGCACAAAATTGAGAACTGAATAATTTGGCTTTTAATAAACTACAATTAGACCCAAAACAAAGGGTTACAGGATTGTTGATTGTGATGTGGTAATTCTAACTAGTGCGTTGTCAGGAGTATTCCTCTCTCTTCTGTTTCTAAATCCAATTTAAATGTCTCTTAAGAGCTTGGGACTGTGTTACCTAAAGGATTTTCTCCTTCCCTATGCACCTACCTGAACCTCAAGATCAGGACTAGTGTTAATTTTGTGCAATCCTCTGCATCATCATCCCAGTGAGTTTGTCCATCCAGCATGATAGATGTTCCTTCATCCTTCTCCCTTACCTTTCCATGATCAGGTGGATGCAACAGCAGCCTCCCCCCCATAAAAAACGAACAAACTAGCTGCTACTTTTTAATTTAATTTAATTTCCTGGTGCCTCTGTGACCCTGATGTAGCATCACTTTGAATCAGTGCTTTGTAGAGGCCAAAGGTGTTGTGGAGAAACAAATTCTGAATGCTAGCTACAACCAACCAGACCACAATACTGAGCAAAGTAATGCTGAGAGGGCCACTTGGCATTTGAAATTGCTGGTAACTTGAGGCTCAAGCTGTCAATGGACGTTATCACATGGGGAGTCGCGAGGAGAAAGTGGAAATAAACTGGATGAGCAGAAGACTTTAATTTATGGGATTTGTCCTGTTCCGTCTCGTCTGATAACAATTCGAATTTAAAAGGGGGTTAATTCGAACGAAAACCTGATCTTTTCATTTCCTCAAAAATCCCGAAAATGAAAAGATCAGGTTTTCATTCGAATTAACCCCCTTTTAAATTCGAATTTAGTTATCAAACGAGGCGGAACGGGACAAATCCTGTCAATTAAAGTCTTCCATTCGGTTTATTTCCACTTTCTCCCCGCGACTCCCTATGTGATAACGTCCAATGATTGCATAACCAAGCTGATGACTAAAGCTATTCCTTCTTGAAATGACCACAGGCACTTCTCTGAATCCTGCTTTCATGCTAGAACTCCTTTGGAAAGCCCTCTGCAGTAAGGTTCATATAGTGGCTACTTTGTGGTCTTTTTCAGTTTGTTCTTGTGTGCCTTCCAGTCATTTCCATTATGGCAGCCCTGAGGTGACCCTGTTATGGAGTTTTCTTAGCAGGAGTTTTCAGAGGAGGTTCATCTGAGGTCTTTGTCTTCCTCTGGGGCTAATAGAATGTGACTTGCCCAAGGTGGGTTTCCACATCTGAGTGAGAATTTGAATCCTTGTCTCCGGGGTCATAGTCCAATGCTCACACAACAACACCACACTGACTCCTTTTTTGGTATCTAGTTTTTAAATAAAATTAAGACTGTTAAGGCCAGCTGCCAAACATGGAGGACATATAAAGGCAGAGCAGGGCAAGATCTCATCTTTTTCCACAAAATTTGAGATAATTTTGATGAAATTTTACAAATGAAATAAATCCCCTCATGCAGAATACCAAGAAATTAGTGAATCAGGATATTTCTACATTCTACCTAGCAGCAAAAGAGCCAAAATGCAGTTGAGAACAGAGGCATGGATCCAGAAATAACAAGAGGCTCACACAGGAATAGCAAAGGGGGCAGAGGAAGTAATTTAATGTCCCTGGACCTACCCTTTTCTGAGCTGCCAGAAAAACTAAGGGAGAACTTAGTAGAAATTATTATTATTATTATTATTATTATTATTATTACTAGTAGTAGTAGTATCCCGCCTCTCCCTGCTGAGGATCAAGGTGGGTAACAGTAAAGATTAAAACAATTACAAAAATAATAATAAGAAAATAATCCCCGAATCCCAAACCCCTTCGACCCACCCTCCCTTCAATAATAGTGGCAATTTCTAGGGGAGCTAGGTCAAATGGGCAGTTAGTTCAGATCAGGACAGAGGTCAGTCTGGGAAGGCCTGCCGGAAGAGAATTGTTTTTATTGCTTTTTAAAAAACATCAAGGAATGTAATCTGGCAAGTCTCCTCTGGCAGGTCATTCCAAATTTTAGGAGCGGCAGCTGAAAAGGTCCTCTGGGAAGTCACCACCAGTCTAGTTTTCAGTGACTGTAGTAAGTTCTCCCCAGAGGACCTGAGTGTGTGGGAAGGATTATATGGGAGGAGGCATTCCTTCAAGTAAGCTGGACCCAAGCCATAAAAAACACTGTGCCCTAGCCCTAGAGCCTATAAGCTCAAAACCGTCAGTGATTTTGAACCACATCTGTGATATAGAGGACATCACATATGCGGCCCTTGAACATGGAGTGCAACACAAATCCCGCCTGAATCACTTGGAATACATGAATGAATCACTTGGAATACATGAATGAATACATCTAACAAAATGAAGGACTGAGAAAACTGAAGCAGACGCTTAAATATTCAGGTGAAAAGGATAGTGGAACAAGCAGAGAAAAATGACATGATATCCTTCTTTCTTAACTGGGTACAGACAGCCTGCCCAGATATTCAAGTGTCTGATATTGAATGAGCACACAGAATTCCCACAAGGAGACTAAATCAAGGCTCCATGCCCAGAGATATCATTCGTTTCACTCACTACATTAAGAAGTCTCTGGTTCTAAGGAAAAACTCACCAGAATCCCATGCATCATCTTCCAAGATGCAATCTTACAAATATTCTAAGACATCTCACCTGAGACACTCCAGAGGCACCAAAGCTTTAAACCACTGACAGCACTGCTGCAGCAGGCAGGTGTCAAATATAGATGGAGATTCCTCTACAAAGTGACTATATTCAAGGGTGACACTGTCATGTCTCCTTCGACCAAGACCCAAATGCTCAATATATTTGAGGCTTACAACATCAAAGTGCCTAGAGTGCTGGAGCGAGAAATCCTGGAAGAGGCCCAATTTCCAACATCAGGCAAGCCTGCGTTCAATGGCCCAAGATGGACAACAGCTCACCATGGATGGAACAAATGCAGGGAAGGAACTGGAAAACTGAAATTCCACCTAATTCTATATGACTTTGGTCATTCAGGCAAAAATTTCTTTATTTGTGAGTTTGTAACATTTTGGCTTGCTTTTTCCATGATTGTACTGATTGTCTATCCTCTTCTCCACCCTTTCATGCTAGTGACTTTTCAGCCCCTGCCATCTTGGCTTCTTCTTCCTCAACCTGTTTTGTTTTTTTAATAACTCTACTCCAACACGCCTCCATTTTCTTCTCTCTAGCGACAACCATTTGTATCCAATCTCAACTGTCACATAACCTCTGGTGAGCACTTCACTCACACCTGCCCCATACTGTGCTCATAGATCTACACAGTCTCTCACCTTCTGCTATTATACTTCACTCTTCACTTACACCTTCCCCTTACTGCGCTTAAAGATCTACTCAACCACTCACCCTCTGCTGGTATATGTCATTCTCTTCTCACACTCGCCCCTTACTGTGCTTATAGATTCAACTTCTTGGCCTCTGTTGTTATATTCTCCAATTCACTCTGCTGTCCATTACATACCAATCCTTTTCATTGAGATCTAAGCCCCCATGTCATCATACATCAATAACAAATACTTACCCCACCCCACCCTACTCCAGGTGAGATAGCCAGACCATGCCTAGATCAAGGTACAGGGTGTGCCCCATGCTTCCCTTCTCTTGATCTGTTCCTGGTTTTAGTTAAAAGTTTTTCAGTTAAGATTGTTTGTTCAAGATTATGTTTGTGCTAGTCATAAGGATGTGATCCTCTCCAAGCGAATTCATGCCCATTCCAGCCCAATACGATAATACACCACTCATCTGGTTGCTTTCTGATTTTGAAAGGAACCATAGCCAACACCACTCTCAAGTTGGCAACCTTTTATTCTCTCAATTCAAATCTGCAAGCCTTTATGTCGTCCTTCCTACAAATCTTGAGGGAGACAGCAGAAGGGACCACAATTATTGGGGGAAAGCAAATGAGGTGTGCCTGACTGTAACATGGGCAAATCCCACCATTTTTCAAGAGTAAAAGAAAGCTATCCCCAATTTCTGACCTTATATCTAAAGAAGGGATGTTAGATCCATGGAGGACATTATACTCATCAGCTAGGGATTACACCTTCTGTTCACACACACACCACACACACTCTGGAATTGATTACTTCATTGTTTCACAATCCTCCCTTTCCAATGTCATTGATGTCCAGATAGAACCTAATCTATTCCGACCATTCAGCCACAGTGCTGACCTGGCAGTTAAACCCATATTCATGGAAACCTCACATTTGAAGGTTTAACCCCAGCCTTTTTACTAATGAAAAGTACAAAACCCAGATTCAAGATGAAATTAAGTAGTTTTACTTGGAAAATAGCAAACTAGAAACTTCAGCAGCCCTACTGTGGGATACCTTGAAAGCAGTCCTCAGGGTCCTATTAATTAAAGAGGGAGTCACACAGGAAAGGCTCAAAGATGCCACCAAAACCAAACTTCTCCAAGACATAGCTCAGTTGGCACATACCCACAAAAAATTACTTGATTCTAAGATCTTTCACCAACTCCAAATGAAAAGGGCAGGGTTAGTGAAGCAGCCTAAGAAGAAGAGCCCTCCCTCCACTCCATCCGACATCTTGGGGAGAGATGCAGACCCATCTCCATCGGGCCTAGCCTAAGTAGAAGAGCCCTCCCTCCACTCCATCTAACGTCATCTGAGGGAGAGATGCAGGCCCATCTCCATCGGGCCTAGCCTAAGTGGGAGGGAAAATGTTGTTTTATATTATATGCTAATTTTTATGCTGTAAACCACCCGGATTGGACTACCAATGGGCGGTATAAAAATAAATTTTATTATTATTATTATTAGTGGCATTAGATGCTAGGAAAATACAAGCTGCCCTTATACCAAGGCAGGGGTAGGCAACCTTTCCCCTTTAAGGGCCGAGGGACTTCAGCTCCCAGAAGCCTCAGCCATGTTGGCCAATAGTCCCATGTTGGCCAATAGCTCCTGGGATTCTGGGAGCTGAAGTCCCTCGGCCCTTAAAGGGGAAAGGTTGCCTACCCCTGTACCAAGGTGTATTATTATGGGTTTTAACAACAAAAACCCTCACCTCCTGGCCAGAGTGGTTAAACGACCCCAAACAAAATACTAGAGGAATTTGGAACTTTTTATTCCAAATTATACACTTTGGAGTTGCTTCACGGTACTCTGATGGATAGCTTTATGAAATCACTGAATATAGGAAAAATCAAAGAGCTCCACCAAATCCTCCTGAACAAACCTATCCAATTTGATGAGATTTAAAAAGCAATCGATAAATTGAAACCATCCAAATCACCTGGCCCAGATGGATTTTTAGGTGAATTTTACAAGCTCCTTTATAATCAGCTTGTGCCTCATCTCCTAAATTTATTCAACTCTGTTGAATAAAGATCCTGTTCCCGTGTCTTGGCACAGAACCCAAATGATCCCAATTCCTAAAACAAAACAAGATAGCTCCAAAAGTAAATTCTTCCACTCCATAGTTCTTAACCAGGATGCCAAATTATTTACTTTAATTATGGCCACCAGGATAAATGAGTTTATCTTGGAGTATATCAATCTTGGTCAGGTGGGCTTCATGCAAGGTAGACGACTGGCAGACTCAATCTGTAGGGCAGGGGTAGGCAACCTTTCCCCTTTAAGGGCCGAGGGACTTCAGCTCCCAGAAGCCTCAGCCATGTTGGCCAATAGTCCCATGTTGACCAATAGCTCCTGGGAGTCTGGGAGCTGAAGTCCCTTGGCCCTTAAAGGGGAAAGGTTGCCTACCCCTGATGTAGGGTAATAAACATCCTGCACTAAGCCAAGCAATCAAAAACACCTCTGGCCCTTCTATTGCTGGATGCTTTAAAAGCCTTTGATCAAATGGAATAGCTGTAGCTTTTTGGTATATTAAAAGAAATGAATTTTGACCAAAGATTTATTGGAGCATTGCACGACATCTATGATAGTTCAAAGGCAACAATTTTAGTCAATGGGTATGAGTCTACATCCTTTACCCCAGGGGCCGGCAATCTACGCCCCCTGGGCCGGTTCCGGCTCAGGTCACCGGACTTACCGGCCCAGGCCGATCCCTGCCACCATGCGCCGCCGCCACATGTTTTCTCCTCCGTGCGGCCATGCATGCCGCGCCCGCCATTTTGAAAATCAAAATGGCGTCCGTGACGCATTTGCGCATGCGCAGCAATACTGCGCATGCGCAAATGAGTCGCGGATGCAATTTTGTTCTCCAAAATGGTGTCCGCGACTCATTTGCGCATGCGCAGTATTCATGCACATGCGCAAATATGTTGCGGACGGCATTTTGATTTTCAAAATGGCGGCCACGGCGCAAGCGGAGGCAGCGCATGCGGAGGGTCGCGCGTGGCAGCAGGGGGTGCGCGCGTGTGCACGTGCCACCATTTCCCGCCCCCGGCCCAGCGGAGACGAGGACTTCAGGGGACCGGCCGAGGACCAAAAAAGGTTGCCTACCCCTGCTTTACCCTTACTAGGAGAACTAGACAAGGGTGCCTACTGCTACCTCTTTTATTTGTCCTAATGATTGAACCCTTAGTAAACCATCAGATCCAAAACCAATATAACTGGTCTCAATATTAATGGCCAACATCATAAGATCACTCTTTATGTGGATGATGTGCTGCTGCTGCTGCTGCTGCTGCTGCTGCTGATGATGATGATGATTATTTTACCAACCTAGAAACATCATTTCCCTCACTGAAAAAGGTATTCAAAGTGTTTGGCAAATTCTCAGATTTCTGAATTAACTTTGATAAATCTACCATGATGATCCTGAATACATCCTACCAACAGCAGCCATATTAGCAATCCCTCATGAATTTGCATATCCATCTATCAGATTTTACCTATCTAGGAATAATAACTAAAGATACTCAACAACTTATATCCAGGAATTACAGTCCATTCACCAAGTGGATGACACAAACATTGAAAGTATGGAAAACACTAAAACTTTCCATCCTGAGCTTAATTGCTTTAGTCAAAATGTTTTTGCTTCCCCGCCTGTTTTTCTTGTTCCAAAATATTCCATTGACCTCCTCCACTTCTAGGCTTGCAAAATGGCAGTCAGCAATTAACCTATTTATTTTAAATTTAAACAAAGACCTGGGTTCTCTATAAACACATCAGACACACTTCCTCTACCTATGGTGGACTGGCAGTCCCAGATATTGAACTTTACTTTCATGCCTTACAATTAAGCCAAATTGTACAACTGATCAAAGATGATGACTCCATGAAATGGGTTAGCTTGGAAATTGGCAAACTAAATTTAATAGAAGCTTTTTTCCTCCATAATCAGACCACAGAACACAAACTTAAAGCAATTATCAATGCCTTTCTTCATTATTCTCTTACAATTTGAAATAAATGGAGGTATGGCTTTGCTCCTGACCCTTGAAAGCCGCCTTCTTATACCCAAACTTTCCAAGAGCTGGTCAGTTTATCCCAGATAGAGCCTGGAAACAAGAAGATGTTTATTACATTACTGATCTATTTGCAGATGGAAAACCTAAATCTCCTAATGTTTTAAAAAAACTTCCTTCCAAACTAAGGACCTAGCTTGCTTCCAAATGTACCAATTCACCTCTGTCATGTTGAGAATAGGTTATATCGGTGAAGTCTCATGGCCACTCACTCAATAAAAGACTTTTTGCAAAAAAACCCTACAGCCCAGACTAAAGGAACCACGGCCTATACATACAGTCATTTGCTGGAACACACATATGAAAGGGGCAAGTCTGTCCATTCTTTCTGGTAACCACAATTAAAGCTATCAGTACCAGAATCCACATGGACACGTATATGCTCCTCACCCCATTTAAGTCTAGGTCAGCAGCCACAAGAGAAAACTTCCTCAAAACTATACAAAGGTGGTATCTTACCCCCATCCTGCTATCAAAAATGGTACGGATGAGCTGCAAGGACACTGGCTCCTATATCCATATATGGGTTGAATGCCCCAAAATACAGGAGTTTTGGCACCTAGTTCTACACCAGCTCTCATGTATTACACTCCAAACCCTTACTTTTGCCTGGCCCTGATTTTACTTTTGGTGCTTATTGATAGAAATGCCACGCTTAAGTCTAGAAAACAGATCTCTTTTTTCATCACAGCTGTGAGACTTTAGGTGGCCAAATGTTGGAAACATGGGGATCTGTCTATTTAAGGTCGGCGGGAAAGGGTATGGAACCTATGGTTAATGGAAAAACTTCCCACTACAATGAGACTTTGTAATGGACATTCAAAACAGGACACTTTTATGAGGATTGGAGGCTCTGTGTTGAATTTGTAAATGAACCTTCACACCACTTCCAGCCTCCAGACTCTCACAGCAACTTCTAGAAGGACACTTTACAACTCGATGTAAAGACTGAACTGACTTCAGTCAAATCCCATTCACGGAATCCTGTAGACTAATGATTACTGAGTAACATCACATCCTGTGGTTATTATATTTGTTATGTTACACTGTAATGTTTGATTATCTTATAAAGATTTGAAAATGAATAAAAAATAATTTTAAAAAATTAAAACTGTTAAGCAAAATAACTGTAAAAAATTGTTAGTGTTGCTTGAGAAATTTTCAATTTATATTACATGCTACCACTCCAGTTGGCTTCAGGGTTTTTGGTGCTATGGACACTAGAGGCCTAAGCAGACTGTCAGAAATAGTGCACATTAAATTGAGGCACTGCCCTGGCTCAGTGCTAGGGAGTCATGGGAATTGTATTTTTTTCTGGGACATTGAGCCTTCTCTGTGAGAGAGCTCTGGTGCCACAATAAATTACAGTTCCCATGATTCCCTAGCACTGAGCCAGGGCAGTGCCTCAATTTAATGTGCACTATTTCTGGCAGTCTGCTTAGGCCCTAGTATCAGTCTCGGCTGTATGCTTGGTTTCAAAATTCATTTGCAGAGCAGATCATTTGTAGGAATCCTCTCTTGAAATAATTATCTATTAACAACAATACACTAGTTCACTACAAAGCAGCAAGTTTTAAATGAGATGTTACCAAAGCCATGGTCTCAAGTCTATGTAGAATCCATGTTTTAGGGCACTTAAGCAAATTCTGCCACAGTTTGTTTCTGTGTTTTCTAAAGATATGAGTTTATAGATGGGGGAGGGGGTTATAATTGTTCAATAACTAATATTGGCACATATTCAATAGATAGCCTTCCTTCACTCTGTAATCCTGTAAGTTAACTTTATAGAGTGTAGAATTGTTGGATTTATATCCAACAGGAAGAACTGAGGTCATTGTTACAATATTTTTTGACATGGGGATTAATTTTGACTGTTCTTCAGTTCCAATTTCATAGTACTCAATTGCTTTCCCTTAGCAGTTTAAATTTGTGTTGTGTATGTGTGTGTCTTTCTAGAGCAGGGTTAGGCAGCTTGTCCCCTTTAAGGGCCGAGGGACTTCAGCTCCCAGAATCCCAGGAGCTATTGGCCAACATGGGACTATTGGCCAACATGGCTGAGGCTTCTGGGAGCTGAAGTCCCTCAGCCCTTAAAGGGGAAAGGTTGCCTACCCCTGTTCTAGAGTAATCTTCAGAGCTTGAAAGTTACTTTTTAAATGATTCCTTACTGTTACAGTTCAAAAACTGAAAAAATAGTAAGCCACTATTATCATTGTAATCTGAAAAATATAGTCTTGCTTGTTTCTCAAAAATAACTAAAATAGTTACTGTATTTTTCATCACTGAAAAAAGAATAGCAAACTCACTGGCCTCTAGCACAAAACACATTGTCCTCTTCACCTCACCGTTGTTGCATAACCACCAACTAGACAAGACAGCATCAAAAGGAACAGCATGAGACTGCACTTAATCTGTGCAATATTCCTCTACCATTTCATGAAGCCACACTCCATACCTATACAGGTAATGAAAAAGATACAATTACTTGGTAGAAGGAGTAAAGTTATCTCTTTCTAACTTGCACTTATAAAGGGATCTTATAGTACCTTTGAGACTGAAACAAAAAAAGTTGGTAGCATAAGGTTTCATAGACTTAAGTCTAATTCCATAGATGCTTTCCTTATTTTGGGATTCAAAGGAAGGATAGAAGTCAAATAAATACATAAATAATGGTGGAATATGTACATTTATCATGTGAAAAATTGACATTTTCCAGTTTTGAAACATAAATCTGTGAGTAGATGAAAGGGTTGATTTGATAAAGTGGACATTTCCATGTATTGATTGATTGTACAATTGGCAATGGTTAGGAAAGGAGTGAATAACCCAAAATGGTACATTAAATTATTTTCCATAATGTATGTATGCAGTAATTATCTGAATTTTCAAAAAGAAATGCCTATACATTTTTAAACATCTATGGCTTTGTAATGTGGGGCACTGGTGTTGGGGTCACTGGTAGCCAACCTTGATTTTGATATTTTATATAAGGGACACCATTTCACTATGCCACTGTATTCAATGGGACTTAAGCAGCCATGGATTTTGGTATCTATGAGAGGTCCTGGAACCAAACCTCAGTGGATACCAAGGGCCCACTATATTTGTAAAAGCATTTATGGTAATATTAAC
>JAIPUX010001880.1:31149840-31187183 GCA_020142125.1 Phrynosoma platyrhinos | reverse complement strand
GTTCTGCCTTTTCTCTGTCCCCCGTTAGAATTTCTCCATCTTCTCTGCTCTGTGGCCCTACCATTTCCTTCTTCTTTCTTTTGCTATGGACATACTCAAAAAAGCCCTTTTGATTATCCTTAACCCCTCTTGCAAGCCTGAGCTCATTCTGTGCTTTGGCTTTTCTGACTTTACTCCTACATGTGCTAGCTATTTGTTTAAATTCCTCTTCAGTGATTTCGCCCCTTTTCCATTTCTTATACAAATCCCGTTTAAAATGTAGTTCAGTTGAAAGTTCTTTTGTCATCCATCTCCCATTCTTCCTTCTCATTGGAACAGTTTGAGATTGTGCCTTGAGTATCTCCCTTTTGAGAAACTCCCATCCATCCTGAACTCCTTTCTCCTTTAGTATTCCTGACCATGGGATCACTCCCAGTGTTTCCCTAGGTTTGTTGAAATCAGCTCTCCTGAAGTCTAGAATGAGTGTTCGACTACGCCTAGCTTCTCCTTTCCACTGTATAAGAAAATCCAGGAGAGTTGAATTTGTATCTGTACCTTTAACAAATTTTATTGTGAGCTGCCCTGTGTCCCATTTTTGGGAGAGGCTGTGGGGGGGGGGGAGAGTGATGAAGTCAGCAGAGAATATCTTTGGCAGGAGGCAAAGGAGAAGTGTATATACTGTACTTGATAAGAGCCTGGACTTTTTTTACACTGTTCACCTTGTCAAGCAACTTCTACCTCAGCTAAAAGAATACAGCAACATGACTTAATTTTTGGACACTTTTGAAATGTTGGGATTTGTAGTCAAAGTGGAAATGTACAGATGTGGGAAAGTTTTAGCTGTGAAAGTTTTAGCCTGCAGGTGGATTATACGAAAACAACATAAGCCAAGGTCACTGTGTGTCTGTGAACATAGGATACAATAGAAAAGCAAATTAGGTCATCAGAGTGTGTGAGAACCACTGGTCACATGACACAAGACACAGGAAGAAGGCTGGGTTTAGAAGTTGTTTAGCAAACGTCTATAAAGGTATCAGTCTGGGGGTGGATTTATTGGAGTTTTGCCTTGAGTGGATTACTGGGTTTAGCCATGGAGTTTCCTTTGTTTTCTACCTGTATGATGGATGTTCTACAATGTAAATAGTTATCATTTTAATTCTGCAACTGAAGAATAAAGAACCTTCTTTTGAAGATAATTTGATCTCTGGTCTGGATTAATGGAATGCTGCAAGCTACAGGGACCTAAGAGTCCAGAGATGTATGGAGCTGATGAATGGCAGTCCTGCACACACTCTGCACACTCTCACCATAATTCAACATGGAACAGCTCCCTTGTTGTCTCTTAGATCTGCACATTCTGTGTCTGTTTACATATTCTAAATAAACAAAAACTTAACCTCTACTATTCATCCCATTCTGTTCCTCCCCAGTCCTCACACCTCTTTCTAACAGTTGGTGTAAGCAGGGTTTGGGTTTGCTTCTCAAAAGGCAAAAAGTGATGTGTGGGTTGAACAGCACTAAAGGACAAGCAGGATAGAAGACTGCCCACATGTGTATAGTCTTTTGCTGTAAAAGAGATGCAAACCAATAAGTGTAGTTAAGGTTGCAAGCTGACAACCTTACTTGGGATATTTAAGGCTTAATGTATTTTTCCTCATCATATTGTATACCATCTACGACATAAAAAAACAACAAACTGCTTATGCTTTTTCAATAACATATTTAATCCTAAAAGCAGCATTCTGAAATAATCTGTAGCACTAATTAGAGAGGAAATACTAATGTTATAACATTTTAATTTTTATATCTTTGAAAGCATTTTCATTGGAATATTTAGCAGGAGATGATTACAGGAATACTTCAAAAATATTTGACATTTCAGGATTTACTTTTTACTGGTATCCCTGTTTTAATCACAAAGCACCACCTCACTGTACAAGGAAAGTGGCATTGAAAATGCTGACATGGAATTTTGTACTGCTTAGGGAAATGAGAAAAGCAAAACAAATATTTAGTTCTGGAATGGGACTATACAGATCAAAACAACAAAATATGTATGATCAGCACTTTGTTTTTGCATGTTAATAGGATTCACCAAATACAAAGCAGCTGGATGGTAATTAAGATTGCAGTCCACTCCCACTTATGTAAGAGAAAACTTCATTCAGTTTAATCGGTCTTACTTCCAAGGAAGGAGTGAGAACTAGTGGCCCTGCAGATGTTAAACTGCACCCCTAGCCATCTCTACTGTTGGCTAGGGTTGCTGGGAATTGCACTTCAACAATATTTGGATATGTTATTCTAAGCAGCTGTGCATGGGATTTTTTGCATCGGTTGTATACTGGGACTAAAATTGGAATATTCTCCCACTAAAACTCAGTAGGACCTAAATCAAGTTAAAGTTTCAATCAATAATTTAGTTTACTTCTGATCAGTTCAAATTACACAAAGGGTACTATTTTGAGCTAGGGCAGTGATGGCGAACCTTTTAGGCACTGAGTGCACAAACTAGACGGCCTTTTGTCCATTTCTTCCAGGGCGGGACATCAGCCCTATGGGTGTGGGATTCTGGGACAGGACTTCTTCCCCTCTGCACCTTCCCAGGCATTCAGCTGCCTCTCTGGAGGCAGCTGAAGGCCTGGGAGAAGGAGGAAAAGGTGTGCACAATTTCCTGGGCTTTCAGCTGCCTTTCTGGAGGCAGCTGAAGGCCTGGGATGGCTGGGAGGATGAGGAACAGGCACACACCTTTTCCTGCTCTTCTCCACTACACATACCAGAGAAAATGGCTTCACATGTCATCTCTGGCATGCGTGCCATAGGTTTGCCAACACAGACCTTTGGTGTTGTAGTTTATTTAAGTGTTGGACTAGGACTCCTGGAGACTAGGGCTGAATCCACACCAGTAAAATAATCTGGATCCAGTGCACAGTATTTTACTCAGGTTTCACCCCATTTATACTATACTGACTCGTAAAAATCCAGACTCAGATAGTATTGATAGCCACACATTTCCCCCAAATTCAATCATAAAAACATAAGAGCTGGAAGAGATCACAAGGGCCATCCAGTCCAACCCTCTGCCATGCAGGAATACATAATCAAAGCACTGCCACCTGATGGCCATCCAGCCTATGTTTAAAGTCCTCCAAAGGAGACTCCACCACTCTCTGAGTGTGTTCCACTGTTGAACAGCTCTTACTGTCAATAAGTTCTTCCTCATCTTGTGGAATCTCTTTTCCTGTTGCTTGAAGCCATTGCTCTATGTCCTAGTCCAGGGGTTGGTAACCTACAGCCTGGGGCCCGGATACGGCCCCCCGAGGCCTTTGGACCGGCCCCAGCCAAGTCCTGTCACCACCGCTGTGCGAGTCGTGACCGCCATTTTGTTTTCCAAACAAAGAAAATGGGAAAATGACCCATGTGCTTCTTTTTCTTCCCAGAATCCATAAACCTATCAACCAGTAGCCTTAATTGTTTTTTTTTTAATCAGTCTTTTCACCCACCTTGCATTCTCACTGGAAGGCTTCCTCATTCAATTCCCTTCCTCCCTTCACACTCCAGTGAGTAAGCAGGAGGCCTTTAGATGTTTCCCAACAGACAGCCCCAAGGAGAAGGAAAATGAAAGAAAGAAAGATGTTTCTTCCCTTATTTTTGATTTGATTCTTGAGTAAAGTCCTGTTTTGGTTGCTTTCTGTCAGTTTGATTTATTAATTTGCCATGCACACATTTTTTTTGTTCCCCCCTGGAAACTGGAGTACAAGGGGAGTTTTTCTAAATTGCATAAAATCCTAGAAGAAGCACGTTCACTACAAAACCAGTTGTACTTTTTGTGTTCTGACAACACTGGAATAAAAGTGGGTGTAGATTTATTTATTTTTTGCTAGTGTTGATCCAGCCAAAGAGTTCTAATCCAAATCATCTTCACTTGGCCATGAAAACTCACTGGGTGGCAGTGGGCAAATCACACTCTCTCAAGCTTAGAAGAGCCCCTCTGAACAAACCATGCCAAAAAACCCACAAAATACAATAACCCATAACCATTATAAGTTCATCTTAGGGTCACCATAAACTGACTTGAAGGCACATATAATATTTGGAGAGATTGTGATGCTTGATCTGATATCCAGGAATCATGCCTATGTGCAATGTTCAGACCTTCATGACCAAGAATTGTGACAGTTTTTAGAAAATAATTGTCTAATTTCTGCTAATAGGAATACACATGGCTGCATTATAACAGTATACATTGAAATTATAATTCATTTTTGTTAAATGTAAAGCTTCAAATACCACTTGATATAATAAAATCTCTAAGCAATATACATAAAAAACTACAAAGTTGTTTGTGTTGGTTTTTTGGGGGTGATCAATCTTTTCCACAGTTGCCAACAGTTACCAGGTAAATGCCAAAGCAAATATACATGGAGTATAAAAAATGAAATAAACAGGTATGAAAATTGTAAGACCATCATACACACTGAGTGGGAGACACACTGGCTTTATTTTGTTTATTCCTGTGTACAATTTGTGACGTACGAATCTGAACTCAGACCATGAAACAGAGCTTGTAGAAATTACTTTTTTGGACTATTACTCCCAAAATTTCCCAGACCTCATGTGTATTTGCTGACTGACCCTGATTGGAAAAACAGAATTTGTCAAGCATCTGCCAGACTATACAACAGCTGGATGGTTGCTTTGGGTTTTGTGAGTTGCACAAAATACGTTTTATGTGTTGCTACCCAAATCTTTGTGTATTTTCCACTAAGAATTCACAGTTGGCCAGAGGAAAGAACTGTTTATTAATTGTCAGTACAAAGCAACTATTAAGTGCTCTCTGTCCTTGGCCTTTTCCCTTTACTCCTGAATGAGGAACACACACAATACTGCCCACTTTTCATTGGCAATGTACACATAGTTCTACACTGAGTTGGATGTAACCTATAGAAAAGGGCTTTTCGTGTACAAAAAGAATGGGCAGCTTTTCATTCCAGCCCTGGAACAGCCCTGAATGTTCAAAGGATAAAACAGAAAAACACTTTTGTCATTAGGGGAGATAAGAAATAATCTGCAATGCTGAATAGACAGCACCAGAGGTTTCACGTCTAATTCAGCTCTTTCCAAAAGCTGTTGTGTCTGAAATAAAAGTATTTTAACTGATGTGGAGATTAGCTAAACATTTGTGGAAACCTATGCACAGTGTCAGGGAAAGCATTCAGCTGCACATTTATTAACTTAAAAATCTATTTATTAGTAGGTGGTGTTCAAATCTTCCTGTGACTTCCATGTCAACTAGTTAATATACAGGACCTATGTGTGCAGGTGTGTATACATAGCATATAACACTATGTATAGGGAAAGCCAGCGGATGTTATATAGTGTGTTCTATTGAACACTTAGCAGATTATTGGGGAGGGGGGGAGCCAGGCGTAAAAGGCATACTCCCAGCAAAATTGCACAATCACACTGAAGATTTTCAGACAATATTGCGCTTATCCATTACTTAACCCATGAAGATCCAGGAATGGTCCAACAACAAACCACAGGAAAGTCCCGGGGATGGTTTGTTGCTGGAGCATTCCTGGATTTTCATGGGTGAAGTCCTGGATAAGCGTGACATCATCTGAAAATCTTCAGCGCAATTGCGCAACTTTGCCGGGAGTATGCCCTTTTCTTCCCAGTAGTGTATAGCAGGCTACATAGTTACTTGAGAATAAGTTCAACTGCACTCAGTAGAAATTCGGTGCAAATGTAATTATTATGAGGCTGAGAGCTTGATTATGTTACAGTCATGAATGGAAGCTGGAAGAGAATACTTGTAAGATTATGCTCCAAGATAGTTTAATCAAGTTGTTTTTCAGATCAAGCGAGTTCATGAAGCATATAGATAACAAATCTTACACCTGTGTGCTAGGAACTTCCCATTGGGAGTAACCTAGCTCTCGCTTCTTTGCAGTATTCTGGAAGAGCCCTGTGATTATATCCAAAATCAAGTTAGACGGTTTGAGACCATATTAAGGAAAGTTGACACATAGATCCACTTCCTCTTACATCAGAATGTAATCTGAATGATTATATCATACCTGTCATCAGAACAAAATACTTTCTAACTTACACGTTCTTTGCATTTGCCTTGTAACTGTTGGCAACTGTGGAAATGATTGATCATCTCCATAAAACAAAGGCAGAGCCCAAAGAATACAAGGGTAATTATTAGTTAAATTTATAGCCGGGGTAGAAAACCTAAGGCCCGGGGCCAAATGCTGCCCCCCGAGGCCTTTGGACCGGCCCCAGGCTGGTCCTGCCACCGCCGCCGCCGCCCGCCATGATGATATTGATTATTGTTGTTATTACTTGTTCTTGGGGTTTTCTTGGCAAAATCTCCACAGGGGTTTTGCCATGGCTTTTCTGGGGCTGTGAGAGTGTGCATGCATATTTTTAAATACTTTTTTAAAAATATTTATTTATTTATTTATTTTTGGTGCTTCGGCCCCCCAATTGTCTGAGGGACAGCAACCCAGCCCCTGGCTCAAAAAGGTTGCCTACCCCTGTTTATAGCTGTGTGGAGTTAATGTTAGCCTATAAAATAGATCTTGCATGTTTTGTATTAAGGGAAATGTATAGGATGAGTATGTTATCAATGAGATAGAGATGGTGGCTTAAATTATTAGTTTTCACATATGTGTGTGCCTGAGTGTCTCACATCTCAAGCACTTTAGAGATTTGTAAGAGCTATTTGGATTGTGATATGCTTCTAATGAGTAGGGGCCATGTTTGTTAAAGCGAGGGCAGGAATCATTCAACCCTCTGGAACTTGTTGAACTGCAAGTCCTAGCAACCCAAGCCAGTAGGGTAAATAATGAGAAATATTGGGAACAATATTGGGAACAATTGCAGTCCAACAACATCTGGAGGGGTGCATGATTCCCACTCCTTTTGGCAGATGCTGTAGTTTGATCCTAATTGTTATGTTTTAAATGCCTTAAATACTTTTAAATTAGTGCAGTTTTTAATAGGATAGCACTTTTTTTTTTAAAAAAAATTACTATTATTTATTTTTAGTTGTATTTTATTTTAACCTCTATTGTGAACCACATTGGATTTCATAGAATCATAGAATCATAGAGTTGGAAGAGACCACAAGAGCCATCCAGTCCAACCCCCTGCCATGCAGGAACTCCCAATCAAAGCATCCCTGACAGATGGCCATCCAGCCTCTGCTTAAAGACCTTCATGTTGTGACAAAGGTAGTATATTAAACAAACACATATGTTCCTTGTAAACATTTATACACATAAATTGGTGAGAGATCTGGTTAACCAGCAGGATTCACATTTTGTTGTGTTGTTCAATTTATATCCAACTAATGGTGGCCCTAAGGTGAAACTATCAAAGGGTTTTCTTGGCAAGTTTTGTTCAGAGGGGATTTGTTTTTGCCTTCTTCTGAGGCCAAGAGAGTGTGACTCGACTAAGGCCGCCCGGGGGTTTCCATGGTCAAGTGGGGATTCAGCCCCAGTTCTCCAGAGTCCTAGTCCAATGTTCAAACCACTACACCATGCTTCCCATTGTAAAGTGCCTGTATATAGTACTTTACAATGATGAAGCTTTTAGGCAATGAGCATGCAATTTTGTTCTACCAGTCATGCCACATTGAGGCGTCATCTAATGACTACATCTTGCACTGTATGTACTCAACTATAAGTTGACCTCATGTGTAAGTCGAGGACAGGTTTGGGGGCCAAAATTATGGATTTTGATAAGTCGAGGGGAACTTATGGACCTGTAGCAAAGGATCTAAAGGACAAAGCAAAGCAAAACAATGTCAAAGAACTTACAAAGTTCCAGCAGGCATAACTGCGCTTAACCTAAAGACTGGATGGATGAGAGAGATGGGGAGAGTCATTGCTTCCAGGACAGATTATGCTCTTACTTTTCACCAGGGGATGGTTTCCTTTTTTTATAAAATATAAAATACAGTACTTACATAGACTCATGGATAAGTCAAATCAGGGATTTGGGTCATTTTTTTGACTAAAATTTCTAGACTCATACATGAGTATATACAGTACTGTATTTCTCAAATAATGGTCAACAATACTTCCATAAAGCACACAAGTCTGGTTTAATTTGTTAAGATCTGTTTCTGAAACTAAGGTCTGAAACACACTGCAGAAATAATCCAGTCTGAGACCACTTTAACTGCCATGGCTCAATGCTAGGGAATCCTGGGAATTGTAGTTTATTGTGGCACCAGAGCTCTCTGACAGAGAAAGCTAAATGTTTCACAAAACTACAAGGGGGTATTGTAAAGTTTTATTACCACCTTTAAAAAAAATTGGCAGAAAGTTTGTTTTGATTTGTAGTTAACTTTTATCAATGAAGTCATCATCCAGATTTAAACATTTTCCCCAGTTTCTTGAACCTCCGAATACCCGATATTGTAGAAGTTTGCAGATTGCGCCTTACAAGGGGGTATTGTAAAGTGATAATTAGCACCCGGAAGTTATTATGGTATATTGGTGAAATTTTGTCAGTGTCATCATTGGTCCCTAAGTGCATGATGTGGACAAAATCAGCTCATTGTGTCCTTTATTTTTGTGACAGCACTTTTGTGCCAGAAGTGTAAAATCCTCGTAAGGCGCAATCTGCAGACTTCTACAATAACGGTATTCACTTGAAAAAATGTGTAAATCTGGATGGTGACTACAAAGATAAAAGTTAACAACTACAAATCAAAACAAACTTTGTCTAATTTTTTTGAAGGTGATAATAATTAAAACATAATGATACCCCCTCATACAAATCCTAGCATTCCATAGTACTTAGCCAAGCGTTCTCAAACTGGATTATTTCTGCTGTGTGTCTTGGATTTAAGCCATCTTCGTTAACATTGCATTCTAAGGCCAAGGACGAAGTACCAAAGTCCTTTAGTATAAAACGGGGGTAAATTCCCGAGTTCTACCTGTTGAAGGAAATGGGATTATTTAAATTCCACTGATTTCAGCTGATCTAGTATAATAATAATAGTAATAATAATAATAATAAATAAATTTTATTTATATCCTGCTTCTCTGCATAGCAATCGAAGCGGCGTACATCAATTAAAAAGAACAAGTTAAAATCACAACCCTGACCCCAACCCTCCCCCTCATAAAACAGAATCAAACTAATTTCGAGTTAAAACATGAATATAGCAGTTAAAACAAAAATAAACAAAATTTGACAGGGGGATACGTCATGGCGGTCAAGGAAGGACTTCTGTTGTATTCAGCCCAAGAATCATGCAGGGAGAATTTATGAAGATATTAGCTCAGCCTTCCTGCTCTTAGAAAGTCTGTTCTTGTGCCTCCAAGTCATTGTTGACTTATGGTGACTCCTATCATGGGGTTATCTTGGCAAGTTTCTTCAAAGGGGCTTTGCCATTCTTGCCATCCTCTGAAGCTGAGAGAGTGTGACTGGCCCATGGTCACCCAATGGTCACCAAATTACTATAGTGATCCCATTTGAGATGTGGCTCTGGTGAAGATTGCTGAGTGTATAATGACCACAGACAATCTAGAGAGGAATTCAACCTATATAATGAAGAAATAGAAATAGTAAGAAAGTTCTAATACTAGTTCTGCATGAAAGGTGTGATGTTTTATTACATCATTAACACTGGTAAACTGGCATATTTATAATGGGGTGTTCTTGGCAAGTTTTTTCAGAGGCTATGCCATTCTTGCTATCCTGAGGCTGAGAGAGTGTGACCAGGGCAGGATTTGAACCCTGATCTCCAGAGTCATGGTCCAACACTCAAACCACTACACCACACAGTCTCTCTCTTAGAAAATATCTTTATTTTGCTCTTTAAACAGCGTGCATTCCCAGCCTTCTAATGTTTCACATTACTGCAATGGAAACTTCCACACTATTGGTATTTGGTATCGGGAACCTCCTCCTATTTGGGGCTAAACGTTCACGTCACGCTGAACTTGGCCTGAAAGAACCCGGATTATTAGGCTCAATTGTTTCCACACGGCTAAAGCAGAAGCGGCTTGCAAAGCACGCTGGGACTTGTAGTCTTTCCATTCTCGGCACGGAGGCGTAGGCGCCGCACATCATTCCCCCCCTTAGTCCGCGAGGCGAGGTTTATTCCATTGTATGCGTAATATTTGTTTTCCGAGTTAACCCCGCCGAAGAGTTATTTTACAACACGTCTACAAAACAGGTGTGAGATATAACAACGGAAGAACTCCTTCCCCTTTGTTTGCCTCGGGAAACCCAATACAAGTGTCATCATTTATCTTTTGTCTCCCCCCCTTCAGTGGGATCAATGGTACAGTCCTTTAGCTCGGCTGTGAAGTTGGCTGCGGCGGCAGCAATGGCGGCCATTATCCCCTCCTCAGCGGGGTCTTGCGAACGTCGCCTAGGCCCCGCCCCCACGCTTTTCTTCAAACGCCGGTCGCTATTGGCTGCGGCCTAGCGTCCGTGCCAATCAGGAAGCGGCTTCCATGGAGGAAGGGAATAAATACAAGATGGCTGCTCATATAAAACCAGGCATCGGGCTTCTCCCTGGTGATGGAGGAATAGGGATTTTAACCCGCGACGGCGGTGTTTGGGCCCTCGACGGTTTGGGAGGGCGCACGAAGGGGGCAGCGGGGGTCCAGGCCGCCGCTCCAGGCCGCCCTGCCGCTCCGGCCCGCGGCGCCACAGGCCCAGGCCCAGGCCCGACCCCGCTCTTTCCTGTGGCGGCTCTCCCACAGCTAGGCCAGGCCCCGGCCCTTCCTCCTCCTCGCCATGGCTGTCTCCAGGTTGGTGTGAGGCGGGAGTTGTGTGTGTGTGTGAGGGTCTCTGGGGGTCCGTATGCATCCCTTGGTGGCTGTAATATTCTGGTTTCCTCACAGTCAGAGGAGTCTTTGCCAGGCATCCTTTCAGGCCCCAAAGTTAGGGATTCCCCTCCACTTTCCCTGAAGCTGAAGGGGCCCCAGGCCTCCAAACTGCCGGATTTCTCTTACCTTCCTTCCACCCACCCCCTACGCGCTTCAAACTAATTTTAAAAAGGCTTCCCGACGACAAATCATACCTGAGGAACGAGCCACAGAAAATGTGTTTTGTTTAATTATAGGACTCGGGTTTTGGCTGCACGGAAATGAATGAGAAGCTAGTAAGGTGGTCAGAGTTTCCTGACGGATGGGGGGAGGCATTTGAGATGTGGCGCTGGTGAAGATTGCCGAGGGGTATAATGACCACAGAGAATCTAGAGGAATTCAACCTAGATAATGAAGAAATAGAAATAGTAAAAGAGTTCTAATATCTGGGATCAAACATTAATAGAAATGGGGACTGCAGTCAGGAAATCAGAAGAAGATTAAGAATGGGGTGGAGGCCATGAAAGAACTAGAAAAGATTCTAAAATGCAAAGATATACAACTCAGCACAAAAGTTAGGATCATACAAGCCATCATATTCCCTATTACTATGTATGGATGTGAGAGCTGGACAGTTAAGAAAGATGACAGGAAGAAAATCAATGCATTTGAGATGTGGTGCTGGAGAAGAGTGCTGAGGATCCTGTGGACAGCCAAAAGGACAAACAAATGGGTCCTAGATCAGGTCAAGTAGAAACCTCCCTGGAAGCCAAAATGACAAAACTGAGACTGTCATCATGAGAAAGGAGGACTCTTTGGCAAAAACAATAATGCTGGGAAAGGTGGAGGGAAATAGGAAGAGAGGAAGGATACAAGCCAGATGGATGGACTCAGTCAGAAAGGCCATGGGACTGAGTCTGGAGTACACCTTGGCACCATAGTCAGAAAGTACACTTTGAGAAATTACTGTTTTAATTTTAGCCAGAGCTTGCTTGCTTCCCCCCTCCCTCTCCAGTTCTTTTTTTTTTTTTTTTTTGGACTACAAGTGCCAGATTGGTTGGAAGTTAAAGTCTAAAAAATAACATTTCCAAGCTTTGTTTCAAGCTGTCTTTCCCCATCACCACCACCACACCAGAGGCCCCTCCAACAGAGGACTGTTAAGCTGAGACAGCTCAGAATCAGCTAGCCTATGGCA
This sequence comes from Phrynosoma platyrhinos, assembly GCA_020142125.1. Classification (NCBI taxonomy): domain Eukaryota; kingdom Metazoa; phylum Chordata; class Lepidosauria; order Squamata; family Phrynosomatidae; genus Phrynosoma; species Phrynosoma platyrhinos. The sequence goes on along the minus strand of JAIPUX010001880.1, from coordinate 31,175,162 downwards.
AAGTCAGGCTGGGAAGCTGCTAGCAGTCCAGCTGTCTAATTACAAGGGCTAGGGGAGAGTTTCTCAGTGAGACATGGCAGTTTTCCATGACTGTCGTATTTCAGACACATCATGAGAAGACATGACTCATTAGGTCTGGGGAAGACTGGGAAGAAAAGATGCTGGGGAAGGTGAAGGGAAGTAGAAAGAGGAGCGCTGCATGCTAGATGGTTGGAATCTATTAAGGAGGGCACTGGTATAAGTTTACAGAAACTAAGCAGAGCAGTGGAGGACAAGGATTCTTGGCAATGCTTCATCTGCAGGGTCACCATGAGTCAGGGCTGATTTGAGGGTATTTAACAACAACAGCAGTAGCATCCATGCTCTTGCCCATGCCTGAAGCATGCACACAAGCCTCCAGCATTATAAGAGGCATGCAGCATCACTCTGCTTCTTGCTTATTTATCCTCATGCTTTACTATTGATCCAACTTGTTTTATCCATTTGCACTTTTTGAAGGCCTATCTAAGCATCTCTCATCAACTAACCAGACATCCCAACATACCATTTTACTTGTTTATATGTTTTGCAGTTTGCTATGCTAAATGTATTTAGAAAAGAGCACTTTTTTCAGTTGCTGTTGCCAGTCGTTAATATTCTTTATGAGTCAGTTGCTGGGCAATTAGCTGCAAATATTAACAACTATCATTTGGCATAGTTTCAAAGTGATTCTTATACTGTGCGCCACTGTATTAGTTATTTTAAAGTGATGGTGAGAATTATGTGGTCCCTTCATTTGTCATCAGATTGCAACTCATAGGAATTTAGCATATGGGGGGGAAATTGGAAGTATAAATGGCGATTAACCCGCAATTGCACAAATGGTTTTTGCACACAAAGCGCTGTTATCCTGTGCAGAATCCATGATTAACCCACACTTGTGTGCAAATGCGTGAATGGTTTTCACATGACGTTGAGACGAAACATGATTAAAGTGCCATTATCCCATGAATAACCAGGCAAGAAACAACAGTAATTCATTCACAGAATTTTCCGATCAATGACTTTTTGCTGTTACTTGCCTGATTATAATGGTCCTTGCGTTAATGTCATTTTAAGCATGTTTTAATGCCAATTGTGCGATTTTCATGGGCTAATAATTGTTTAAATTCCCAATTTCCCCTATGTAAACTCCCAATTTCCCCTATGTTATAAACTCCATAGTCTTCCATAGGCAGCGATGCAGGCTGGGGCTCCTGTGAGTTGCAGTCTAACAACATCTGGCAGCTGCCCAATTCCCCCCCTATTTGTAAAGAAAAAAGTTTAATGTTTTGATAACTAGCTATCAGTGACTGTGTGACAATGGTAATTTACACTATAAATCAGGGGTAGGCAACCTAAGGCCCGGGGGGTGTTTTCGGATGCAGCCCCCCAAGGCCTTTGGACCGGCCCCAGGCCGGTCCTGCCGCTGCCGCCGCCGCCTGCCATGATCATATTGATTATTGTTGTTATTACTTGTTCTTGAGGTTTTCTTGGCAAAATTTCCACAGGGGTTTTGCCATGGCTTTTCTGGGGCTGAGAGAGTATGCATGCATATTTTTTAATTTTTTAAAAATTATTTATTTATTTATTTATTTATGGTGCTTCGGCCCCCCCAATTGTCTGAGGGACAGCAATCCGCCCCCCAGCTCAAAAAAGTTGCCTACCCCTACTATAAATCATGACACTTGTAACATATGATACTTAGAAGTCAGCTTCTCTCTTAAAACTTTGTGATTCTGTATGTGTGTCTCAGTACAGTGCACTTGGGGAATAACAAGTGATGTTCTGATGTTTGCAAAATATTAGAGGAAAGCAATAGCTTATAGTACTAGTGTGGTATGCTGCATCTTGAAACAACTGGCCATATGTACTGTAATCATAAATACTTCTAATAACAAGTCCTGTCAATCCCTTGGGTGCTTGTGTTTGAATACATGTGCTTAGGAACCTGTTAACTTTTTGTGACTCATTGTGCTTAGAAATCCCTCCCCTTTACTTACATCTTACATAGAGCATTCCTCTGGTAGTCTCTTTTATTAACTGGCAGTGTTGTATTGTAGTTGCTATTCATAGAGCTAATTCAAAAACTTGTTTCTGAACAGCAGCTTTTGAGCTGCTTTCATTAGTTTTTCACTGTCTTACTTCCCAGAAGTCTCAGTTTTTCAGTGTAACGAATATAGGACGTTCCATTGTTTAGTAGTAGAGTACAGTTGGCTCTCTGTTTTTGCAGGAGATCTGTTCTGCACCCTCCCCTCGCAAAAATGGAGATTCGTGAATATTCAAGCCTTATAAGCTTGAATGGGGCGCACACCCTCGGGAGTGCGCCCCATTGTTTTAAACGGAGACCATCCCTCCGTGAATATATAAAACTGTGGGCATCAAGTCCGCAAGAATGGGGCCCACTAGTTTCCCATACAGAGAGTTTCAACTTCATACTTCAGCATCTTTAGTTCTGAAGGAGCTAAAGAGGCTTTAGAGAGCCACTGGTAATTGAAGTAGATGATCCCTTTCTGATCTAGTGCCCTCTAGGTATGTTGTAATCCAACACTTTTGCAGGGCATCAGATTGTGGAAAGATGAAATACAGTATTAAGATAACCAGACTAATGGTCTAACTTGGGTTAAGGCTGTTTATCTTGAAAGTTATTGAAGTTGAAATGCTCTGATGACATTTCTAAAATACTACTGTGGCTTTGAGTTAACAATAATATTCGCATTTTCAAGCTGTGGTTTCACACAGTGTTGTTGTGTTCAAGTCATTTCCAATTCATGGCAATCTTAAATCGACCCTATCTTGGGGTTTTCTTGGCAAGATTTCTTCTGGGGCTGAGAAAGTGTGCCAAGATCATTCGGTGGGTTTCCATGGCCAAGTGGTGATTCAGGGCCTGGTCCCCAAAGTTGTAGTCAAACACTCAAACCACTATACCACACTATGTCTCATACAGTAGCTCTGTATATTTCATACATATGTTGATGGCTCTAAGAAGGATATTTGTAAGATGAACTTAAATAAAAATAGTTGCTTATCACAGGAATGTGTGCATTTAAAAATTTGGTTGTATTACATGTTTTTAGTTATTAGTCTCTTAAGATGAAGAAATGCCTAGCAGTGGTAATAAATGACAGTCATTTGAAGATTTTAAAATCTACAGTCCTGTAAATCCTTACCTGGACATAACCTCCACTGTATACTGTGTACATGCAGCAACACATTGGACATTATGAATGTGAAGTCGTAGACTTTCATGGCCGGCATCCATAGTTTTTTGTGGGTTTTTCGGGCTGTGTGGCCATGTTCTAGAAGAGTTTCTTTCTGACGTTTCGCCAGCATCTGTGGCTGGCATCTTCAGAGAAAAAAACATTGGACATTATTTTTATTATTTAAGTAGCTTCATTTATATACTGCTTTATACCGCGCTATGGGGTGTCTAAGCAGTTTACAACTGTAAGCTCATTGCACCCCAACAGCTGGGTACTCATTTTAGCGACCTCGGAAGGATGCAGGTCTGAGTCAAGCCTGAGCCCTGGCTAGTATTGAACTCGCAACCTTGTGGTTTATGAGTGAGTGGCTGCAGTACAGGCATTTAACCACTGCGTCACCTTTACTGTTTTACTTTACTTTACTTTACTTATTTACTTAACAAACACCTAAAATGTTATGAGTGTTGTACACAAAAATTAAAATTAAAAAGCCCTGCCTTCAGGTTTACACTGTGGAAGACACAACATAAAATTGTAAAGATATGGGTAGGACAGGACAAAAGTAACATTTGTTTAAATTATTTTAAATATTCAAAGCAAGTTGAGTCAAATGTTCTGTTAAACAGAGCCTTAATTGGGAAGGATGGTAATACAGCAAGCCTGCCATATCCATTGAACCACTGAGTCCAGCATCCATGGCTTGAAATATTTTAAAATCATATAAATTTCAAAAAGCAGACCTTGATTTTGCCACTTTCTGTAAGGGACACCATTTTACTATGTCACTCTATTTAATGGGACTTAAGCATCTATGGATTTTAGTATCAGTGTGTGTGTGTGTTCCTGGAACCAAACCTTAGTAGATATGAATGGCCCACTGTATTTTTTCATTATTTATTAAAATGTGTTGTGCATCAATATTTTGTCTCTTAAGGGGTCAGTGGTCAGTTGTTCATTGTAATAAAGTTTTTGAAGTGAATTTTCAGGAAGATCTTTCAATCTTGACCAAAAGTTGAAAATATATGAACAGATGGTTGAGGACCAAGGATAAGAACCTGTCTCCAGTCTCAAAATCTGTGTTGGAATCAACTTTGGAACCCCAGGATAGTTTTTAAATTTTTGTTCTGTAAAGATTCCAGATCATAAGCTTTCTGGAACCCTCATATCTCTGTTCCAGATAATACCTGCAGTTGTAGTTTTTCTTGATGAGTTGCAAAATTGGCAGGACGTGTCTTCCAGTTGAGGTGTACCAAAATTTAAGAATGGCTCCAATAAGCTGTTTTGCCTTAATTTTGATTGCATTGATGTGAGGCTGCCAGGATCCAGAAGCAGCAAACAATATGCTCAAATATCGGTAGATTTTAACTTGTTCTATCTATGTTTTTTTCCAATGTTCCAAATATACTTCTTGATTCTTTCTCTGAATACTACTACTTTCATTTTTTCATAGTTGATAGTTAGTTTATTATCTTGGCAGTAGAAATTGAAATTAGCTAAAAGTCTTCTGAGACTAATTTGGGTATATGATAGAAGGACCATATTATCTGCATACATAAGCAGAGATATCTTCGTACCACAAATGTTTAGGGAAAATAATTTCTCATCTCGCATGTGTTGGACTATGTCGTTCATCTAAAAATTAAAAAGGAATGGGATTAGAATACAGCCTTGTTTTACACTTCTATTAGTTGGTATGGATAGGTATATGCTCCCTCCATGGGAATTTTCGCCTTTAGTATGTTTTGGTGTGCAGCATCTTAACTAAATAAACGAAGGTCTATATGGGTCTTTGAGAGTTTTTTCCAAAGTAATGTGCGATCTATGGTGCCAAAGGCAGCTTTTAGATCTACAAAGACAGCGTAGAGATGTCCTCTTCGTTGGAGTGTATACAGTGGTACCTCGACATACGAGTGCCCTGATATACGAGTGTTTTGAGATACGAGCCGCCGAGCGAGCAATATTTTGCTTTGAGATGAGAGCAAGATTTGAGATACGAGGAATCGCACACTACACCGCTGCACACGACCCAAACAATGGGGAAAATTGCTTTGAGATACGAGCAATTTGACATACGAGCAAGGTTACGGAACGAATTAAATTCGTATGTCAAGGTACCACTGTATTTAGTGATCAGATGGTTTAAAACAGGGATAAGCAACCTTTTTGAGCTGGGGGCCAGGTTGCTGTCCCTCAGACAGTTGGGGGGCCAAAACACCAAAAATAAATAAATAAAAATAATTTTTTTAAAAAAAATATGCATGCACACTCTCAGCCCCAGAAAAGCTATGACAAAACCCCTGTGGAAATTTTGCCAAGAAAACCCCAAGAACAAGTAATAACAACAATAATCAATATCATCATGGCGGGCGGTGGTGGTGGCGGCAGGACCAGCCTGGGGGTGCTCCAAAGGCCTTGGGGGGGCTGCATCCGGCCCCCGGGGCTTAGGTTGCCTACGCCTGGTTTAAAACAAAGCAATTATCAAGGGAAGAATACCCTTTCCTGAACCCATTCTTCATAAAAAAAGTTGTTTTCTGTTGCCCATTGTTCAAGTTTAGCTAGCAGATGTCTGGCATAAACTTTGGCTACAATGTCAATCAAACTAATTGGGTGAGAGTTTGATGGTTGTGACTTGTCCCCCTTTTTATGAATGGGGACAATAATACTTTGGTTCCACCCCTTAGGGATAATACTAGTCTGGTTAATGTAATTGAAAATTTGGCACAATAGAGGTGCCCACCAGCTTATATTCTCCTTGAACACTTCTCCATAGACTTAACTTTACTCCATGGTAAAGATGTTATTAAATCTGTTATTTCATCTTCTTGAATTAACGGTCAAAGATCTTAATGAATTTAGTTCATAGTTTAGTGTTTGTTCTTTCACACTTGGACATATTAAATATAGTGTAGAAATGGTTTCGCTATGTGTCATAAGATATAATTGAATCTGAAGTAATTCTTTATCTTTATCTTTAACGTCCAATGCTTTGGCTAGCTCTGTCCATATTTGGTCCTGAAATAAGTTTTTTTTTCTTTTTCATGAGTGTTTTATATTCCTTTTTGGCATTTAACAACGTACTTAGGTTGTGATTGGAATAAGATATTTTCACTCGTTCTGCTAATTGGTGGATACTGTATTTTCCGGCATATAAGATGACTTTTAAACCAGGAAAATCTGGGGTTAAAGTTGGGGGGTTGTCTTATACGCCGGGTATAAGGAGGAGTGGGAAGAGGAAGATAGAGGTGTGAGGCGGGAAGGAGCTGGGGAGAGAAGGAAGAAGACAAGAAGGAAGAGGAGGTCCTCCTCCTTCTCTTCACGTCTTTTTTCCCCCTCCTCCCACTTTTCCTCCTGTCCTCGTAGGCTTCCTCCTCCTCCCCATTGCTTTCCCCCCTCCCACCTTTCCTCCTCATCCTCCTTTTCCTCCTGGTCCTGGAGAACATGTGTAAGGTGGGTGGGAAAGTCGGGGAGAGAAGGAGGGTTTCCTTGGCAAGGTTTGTTCAGAAAGGCTTTGCCATGAGACTGAGAGAGTGTGACTTCCAAGACTTGTTGTGTGCCTTGAGGCTGAGTGTGAGGCTGAGAGAGTGTGACTTTCAAGACTGTTGTTGCTATTGTTGTGTACCTTAAAGTTGTTTTTGACTTTTGGCAACTCAAAGATGAACCTATCCTGGGGTTTCCTTGGCAAGGTTTTTTCAGAAAGAGTTTGCCATTGCTTTCCCCTGAGGCTGAGAGAGTATGACTTCCAAAACTGTTGTTGTTGTTGCGGTGCGCCTTCAAGTCATTTCCAACTGATGATGACACTAAAGAAAACCTATCATGAACCTATCATTTCTTGCCTATGTGTTTTTTTTCAGACAGGGTTTACCGGTACCTTTGCCACCCTCTGAGGCTGAGAAAGTGTGACTTCTAAGATTGTTGTTGTTGTTTGCCTTTGAGTCGTTTCCAATTTACAGCAAGCCTAAGGCAGGCCGCATAATGGTGTTTGCTTGGCAAGGTTTCTTCAGAGGGGAGTTTGCCATTGCCTTCTCCTGAGGCTGAGAGAGTGTGACTTTCCCAAGGTCACCCAGGGGGATTCCATGGCTGAGCCAGGATTTGAACCCTGGTTTCCAGAGTCATACTCTGATACTCAGTCAGGGTGACCAAATGTCTTCAATGCAAAGGAGGATGAGTCACTACAAAAAATGTAGGACATAAAAGGAAAAAAAATGTAGAGAAAGCTAAAAACAATAATACAAATATAAATCCATGCTTCTTAGCCATGCTCAAAATGGAGGGCGTTTTAATGGTCAAAATGGTGACTTTTAACCTTATCATGGGGTTTTCTTGGCATGTTTCTTCAAATGGGGGTTGCCATTACCATCCTTTGAGGCTGAGAGTGTGTGACATGCCCAGAGTCACTTCCTTGGCCACAGATTGTACATACCCCAGAATGCATCATCTAATATATTGGCAGTCCTTCCCCCCAACACTTTCTCATTTCCCCCCACCATCTCATAGCTGGGAGATGGAAATAATTTTTAAAGCAGCATTTAAATCTGGACTATTTTTTAAAAAGTAAGGTCCAAAACACACTGCAGAAATAAATGCTAGGGAACATGGGATCTGTAGTTTGTTGCATTTATAAGTGACAGTTTTCCTGCTAAGTACCTGCATGTCATAAGCATTTGAATTAAAATTACCAGATTGAAATCAAATCTGATTTTTGGAGAAAAAAAATTATTTGGTGTGTCTTATACAGCGAGTATATCCCAAACTCTATATTTTAGCTGGAAAAGTTGGGGGGGTCGTCTTATATGCCCAGTCGTCTTATACGCCAGAAAATACGGTAGTTCTTTTTTGGCCTAACATTCCTTGTCAAACCATGAATTTACACTTAAGGATTTTCATCTTGTAGAAATTGGTGTCTCTGTTTCAGTTCGAATGAAATTTAGTAGAGAGCTCAAAATTTCTGGGATCTGACGAGAATCTGCCTCAATTGCGCTGCAGAGAGGCGGCATAAAAAATAAATAAAATACAGACAAAATCTGTTCTTTCCATTCTATACACAGATTAGAATTTAGCAAGGAATTAGAATTTAGTAAATATGGTTCCCAATTGGCAAAGGAGTCAGTCAAGGTTGTATCCTTTCACCCTATCTGTTCAACTTGTATATAGAACATATTAGAAGAAAAGCAGGCTTAGACACAGAAGAAGGAGGAGTGAAAATAGGAGGAAGGAATATCAACAGTTTTAAGATAGGCAGATGACACCATAGTACTAGCAGAAAACCTCACAGACCTTGAACACTTACTAAGGAAGATCAAAGAAGAAAGTGCAAAGGCAGGCTTAATGTTGAACATAAATAAAGAAAACAAAAATAATGACCACCTGTGGACCTTCACAAGTTCAACCTAGAAAATGAAGAAATTCATTCCTTATTAACATGTATGCAAGAATTAAGCAGAGCAGTGGAGGACAGAGGGTTTTGGAGATGTCTCATCCATAGGATCACCATGAGTCGAGATCGACTCAGAGGCAGTTAACAACCACAGAGGAAGAAATCCTCTTGAGCAGTACATTTGTTCCACTGTATTCTACTGTATTTGTTTGTTTGTTTTGATTCTGGGGTAAAGTTTCTAGGTGTAAAGTCAATGATTAGACTGACAGGTTGGAGATCACTGTCTCCAAAGGGAAGGATTTTAATATCTACAGCTTTCTGTGGATTAGCGGCTGCAAGACAAGCATAGTCAAATAATGCTGGTGCCACTTGAAGCGAGAAACATGAAATCTCCATTGGCATCTTCTGGATATCTCGTATTGATGACTTATACAGAAGCCTAATAAAGGAGATACCGTTAGAATTAATGTCATGATCTCTGGAGTTTCTAGGGAGAAAGAAAAATTCATCTTCAGGGTCTATGCCATTTGTCCTAGCTACGTGTTCATTGTTGCCTACTCTGGCATTAAAATCTCCAAGAATAATTATAACAGCTTTAGGGTAAAGCTTGTCGAGGGTTTCAACAAGGCTATAAGGGGATTCCCAAATTGAGGGCTGGCCTGTGGGTAGAGTTGGGGCAAGGCAGCTGCACGCCGGCCACCCCAACGCCGTCCTGATGCTGTGTGGCTGTACGCATGGCGTATGGCATCAAGACGCCTTTCCAGTGCAGCGTTTAAACATGCTGTGTCAAAAGGGCACTGAAGAGCCATGGCACAAGCTCTTGGGGTGCCTTTTTGTATATCTGAATCTAATTTGAAGGACCAGTGCTGATAAGGATTCTGTGACACTTACTGCTTCATGATGTGCTTCAGATTTAAGGGAGGCAAAAATTGCTAATCCACCTATTAGGATGGGTAGCAGGAAATGTCCATGTTTGGTATCCTGGGATGGCCAGGTTGTGCGTTTCTCGATCTGTAGTCCATGTTTCTTGCAGACATATGATATCAAATGCCACCAAAATGTTATAAAAAGCTTGTGTCACCTCCATGACGTTTCCAACCAGCAATATTCCAAGATACTATTGCAAGGCTACTTTGATTGTTACTTTGAGTAGTTACTATTCCTCTTGATAGTCCGTACAAGGGGAAATTGTGGTGAGGGTTTGTTTCTCATTAGTAACCTCATGCCTAGGAATCTAGAGTGAGCTGAGTCAGTTGCATCATTATGAAATAAGAAATTCCTGTTTGATCGGGAGTTTGACCATGTCCCTCTTATAGAATTGTGTGAAAGGCATTCTTTCACCAAAAAGAGAAAATAAAGAAAGAATTTAAACACCAGGTGCTTGATATCTGTGTGCAAGATGATTATGCAGCTCTTGGTACCACCAGGATTGCACCATGGTATAGTCTATTAAAAAAAACAAAACACCACCATGGCCCAGAGGACTATTTGTTTAAAATCAACCAATGGGCCTTTGCAGACTGCTAGAAATAGTGCAAATTGAGTCCACTTTAACTGCCCTGACTCAGTTCTAGGGAATCATGGGAACTGTAGTTTATTGTGGCACCAGAGCTCTCTGACAGAGAAGGTTCAATGTCTCAGAAAAAAATACAGTTTCCATGATTCCCTAGCACTAAGCCAGGACAGTTAAAGTGGTCTCAAGTTGCACTATTTCTACAGTCTGCAAAGGCCCAAATATTGCTTAAGGAGGGAATACACACTAGCCAGATTTCAGCTGATGCCTTCAACAGTAGTAGGGGCAGATTTGCCAAAATACCATACCAACTGCGTCTCTGTCAGTGTGATCAAAATGAAATTAAAGACCTTCCTCATTATTTATTTAGCTGTCCCATCATCTAAAGTTAGGAATAAATTGCTTTCAGGTCTCCTACAAGTTAAAGACTTCTGGATAGCAAATAATTTTTACTTTACAATAATGAATCCATTATATTTAGAAGAGCCGCAACTTTCCTATTAGCCTTGCCAAGGCCTGGGCCAGTCATTGCCAATCAAACAAGAGGTTTGAATAGAAAGGTCTAGAACTTGATATGAAGTTACCCTAAATGACACAGAATGAACTATGCACTCTTATAATGTTTGGCCCATCTGCGTCATTTAAATTTAAGAAGGTTTTGGAATTTACTCTGGTTTTAAGGTCATAAATTGTGATATTTAAATATCTTCCTTCCTTCCCATTTTTATTATGCCTGTTTCTCTTGTGACTGCTTATGGCCATGTACAATAAATGTTTTTTACTTACTTACTTAAAATTTGTATACCCCACCCTATATCAGGAGATCTCAAGGCTGCTTACAAATAGCACTAAAACAGGCACCCGTATTTTCCGGCGTATAAGATGACTCCAAACTTTTCCAGTTAAAATATAGAGTTTTGGGATATACTCGCTGTATAAGACGACCCCTCTTCCAACGTTGGGAGGAAAGGACTGCCAATATACTAGGTGATGCATTCTGGGTATGTACAATTTATGGCCAAGTAAGTGACCCTGGGCATGGCACACACTCTCAGCCTCAGAGGATGGTAATGGCAACCCCCTTTTGAAGAAACATGCCAAGAAAATCCCATGATAAGATTACCTTAGGGTTGCCATAAGTTGGAAAGGTCTTGAAGACACACAAGCACAACAAAAAAGTCTGCAATTGTTTCATAGGTAGTACATGGGAATAGGAGCCAGCATGGTGTAGTGGTTTGAGTGTTGGACTACCACTCTGGAGACCTGGGTTTGATTCCCCACTCTGCCATGAAACCCACTGGATGAATTTGGACAAGTCACACACTCTCAGCCTCAGGGGAAGGCAATGACAAACCTCCTCTGAACCAGTCTTGCTAAGAAAACCCCAGGATAGGGGTTCACCTCTTATCTGCTGCTGCTTCCTCCTCCTACCTCATGCCACGCCACGCCACCCCTTCCTCCCCCCCCTCCTCTGACCTGGACTTCCTCTCTTCCTCCTCCTCCCGCCTTGCCACACCTTCTTCCTCCTCCCCTGCCACCCAGTGTAGAAGACGACCCTCGACTTTGGAGAAGATTTTCCTGGGTTAAAAAGTAGTCTAATACGCCAGAAAATACTGTAAAACTGGTTAAAAAGTGCTTCGATTGTGTGTTCCTACATGGCAGGGGGTTGGAGTGGATGGCTCTTGTGGTCTCTTCCAACTCAACAATTCTAAGCAGCTAGCAGAATTCTTTTTAAGACTGTCATTACATGCTGTCAGTATAGTATTCCAGTTTGCAGTCTAGCTGCTGCATTTTGTACCTGCTGCAGCTTCTGAGTGCTTTACAGTAGTCTTAATTGGGAGGTTACCGGCGCATAGACTACTGTAGCCAGGTTATCTCTGCCAGGAAAGGTTGTAGCTGACATTCCAGTTGAGATTGCTACCAAGCACTCCAAGCTACAGAGTCAACTTATGCCTCCAGTGACAAGGTTGGATCAAGGTGCTAGGTACCTCCTCCTTCAGAACAGGATGTTTACCCAGTTCCTGGATCTGAGAATCACCAGTCTGCAGAACATCTGTCTTATTGAGATTCATCTTCAGTTTATTGGTCCTCATCTAGTCCATTGCAGCATCCAGATACTGGTCCAATACCTGCACAATCCTAGCCGACTCCAATGACAAAGAGAAATAGAGCTGAGTGTCATCAGCATATTGATGGTACCCTACTTCAGATATCCTTATGCTGCCCACCAGCACCTTCATGTAAATATTGAATGACATAAGGGATAAGCTGGAACTTTGTGCACCCCACAACTTAATTACCATGTGCTGAACAGGAATCCACCAGTACTACTTTCTGAAATTGGACTGCTATGTAGGAACAGAATTACTTTAGAACAGTGCCTACTACTGCCATCACCCAGAGCTGGTTCAGTAAGATGCTATGATCAATAGTATCAATAGCTGCTGAGAGATCCAGGAAAATCAACAGTAGTATTTCCTCTTTATTTTCCCCTAGGGAAATCAGAGCAACTAAGGCCATTTCAGTGCCATAAACAGTCATTTTTCATTATGTATTTTATGAGATAGTTCAGATAGCACTTAAAACTGTTGAACTCCCCCACACTCAAAGTTGCAGATGATTAGTAGGCCAATGTTTTTATAGGTAGGAAAAGTAAACTGTGAGATAGTGATGCTGAAGAGTAATCCAGTGAATCAGAGCCTGTGTGAAAAATTACGTTGGAGGCCAGCATTCTACATACTGTATTTCTCTGGCTTCTAGAGAATCATTCATCCATTATCAAACAATTTTTCAAAAATCTAGTAGGGTGCAATGCAGGGGTAGGCAACCCAAGGCCTGGGGGCCGGATGCGGCCCTCCGAGGCCTTTGGACCGGCCCCAGACCGGTCCTGTCGCCGCCGCCGCCCCCGTCCACCATAATGATATTCATTATTGTTATTACTTGTTCTTGGGGTTTTCTTGGCAAAATCCCCACAGGGGTTTTGCCATGGCTTTTCTGGGGCTGAGAGAGTGTACATGCATATTTTTTAAATTTTTTAAAATATATTTTTATTTATTTGTTTATTTTTGGTGCTTCGGCCCCCCAATTGTCTGAGGGACAGCAACCCGGCCCCTGGCTCAAAAAGGTTGCCTACCCCTGATCTAATGTATGGTTAAACAGTAAACCTCAGGGTTCTATCACTTGTTGTTTTAAAGTCTGAACACTTGCTAAGCTGGACTTTTGTCCTGGTTATGGATATAAGTATGGTGTTGTGGTGTTTTGAAGTACAGTTGCCCCTCCATTTTCGCGGACGTAGAGTCCATGGTCTGTCTTGGTCATTCATGGACTGGCAAGCCCCATTAGCTAAAATGGTTTGTGTACCTGCAGCGTGTGTGCAGGGCCGTGCGCGGAAGCCAGTGGAGCTGGAATATCTGTGAGTTTTCATTTCGGAGAGGTGGCTGTATTTCCTGGTGGTAGAGGTCTGTGCTTGGAAGTGCAATTCAATTGTTGAACTACCCAGTCCATTAAAATTCCTGGGACTATCAGATGAAAAAAACCAGCATGGCATAGAGGTTTGAGTGTTGGACTATAACTCTGGACACCAGGGTTCAGTTCCTAGCTCGGCCATGAAACACACAGTGTGACCTTGGGCAAGTCACACGCTCTCAGCCTCGGGAGGGCAATAGCAATCCTGCTGTGAACAACTCTTGCCAAGAAAACCCCATGATAGTTTCACCTTACACGTCTCCATAAGTCAGAAATGACTTGAAGATAAAAAGGAGTAAAGTATATTACAATTTGTTGTGTTAAAAAGGCAACGTGGAAGGTCAAACATTTTTAGAAGTCAAAGGATCCCATACAGTGTGAAATCTTGCTGTCATAGTCACACAAAAATGGACATTTATAATTGAGTCTGATTTATGTATCAAACAAAAGTCAACAGTTGCCTAATCTTTGGTGTAGACTTATCATTTCTCTTTAGTTAGTATGATGTGATGGAGCAAGATCTTCCCTCTAAATGGAACTTAAAATTGAGAACTTCTGTGTTAGTGTTGCATAAGAGCAAGACTTAATAGTTCACATAACATATAGAGGTAAACTTGGACTTGCTGCAGAACCATTGTTGCAGGTGGCAGGGTTCCCTGAAAGCAGCAACTTTTCTCATGCAGGTGAAGTGACATTATTGGGCACGATGAAGCCCCATCTCCAGTTCTGTACTACCAACCCTCTTTTCCACCCAAATTTTCCTGATGGTAGAGCTGGGAGTGAGACTTCTGTTAGGCCTGACCATGCATATACTCAAGGAAATGTATTTTTCCAAAGCTCTGGTAAATAATCTGGTGACTAAGGAGCTTTTGAGGGGCAGCATTTTTAGATATGACAAAGACCCCAGGGCAATCCTTTCTCATTGCAAGGGTTTCTCTGTTGAAGCCACTACCACCAAGTTATGAGATGATGGTAAGGCTTCCAGGGAGAGTTTGAAAACAGTTCCTAGGTTCTGTTGCAGTGCCAGGAATCTCAATGGGAATGCAGCAGGAGCCAGACTTCAAAATGGATTGGCAACAAGTTGTATTAGTTTCTGATAAACTTTAAAATATAACTTGAAAAGCATATTCTGAGCTGAAAGGAGGGTTTGCTTCTGTGTAATACTTCCAGTTTTTATCCTCTATATATGTGCAGTGTAACGAGTCATTTGTTGTAAAAATGTCTATCACAATTTTACATCTCATAATTACAACATGGTCACATTGTGACTGTTAATATCCTTGATCCCTTACTATTTTTGCTTCTTCACATCCACAAGACTTATTGAATAGGTCATTTTTATTTGGCTCTTGTAGAGATATTATCAGCATTACAATTTGTATGTATTTTTAAAATTCTAAGTGATCAACATGACTGCAAATCTTTTATCAATAGACAAATTAATCTCAGAGCTTTATTTTTTAGGCTTCCTCACATGCAAAATCATGATTTATCTCCACAGTTACACCCAGTACCCAAAATAACTATGTGGCTTTCTCATTTTTGCTCCTGATCAGAATGCCTGCAAATTTTTTCAGTACTAGAGTAAAGACATACAACTGAGCACTAAAGTCAGAATGGTTCAGGCCATTGTATTCCCAATTACCATGTACGGATGCGAGAGCTGAACAGTGAAGGAAGCAGACAGAAAGAAAATCAACTCATTTGAAATGTGGTGCTGGAGAAGAGTACTTAGGATACAATGGACAACCAAGAAGACAAACAAATGGGTTCTTGAATAGATCAGACCAGGGCTCTCATTGGAAGCAAAGATGATCAAGTTGAGACTATCGTACTTTGACTACATAATGAGAAGGCACGGATCACTAGAAAAACCAATAATGTTAGGAAAGGTAGAGGGTAGAAGAAAGAGAGGAAGACCACAAACCAAATGGATAGACTCAAATCAGAGGGATTATGGGGAAGGGCTTGCAGGATCTGGGCAAGACGGTGGAAGATAGGGATTCTTGGAGATGTCTCATCCACAGGGTCACCATGAGTCGGAACAGACTCGAGGGCAGCTAACAACAAAATTACAGCTAGTTTGCACTAACCCCAGTTTGGAATCTTTGGTCATAAAACAATTGGGTAGAGTAGCACTTGGTGGTGGTTCTTGTGTGCCTTCATGTTGATGACCCTCAGGCAAACCTATCACAGGGTTTTCTTGGCTATCTTTGTTCAGAGGGGGCTTGTCTTGGCCGTCCTCTGAGGCTGTGAGTGTGCGACTTGCCCAAGGTCATCCAAGTGGGTTTCTGTGCCTGAGCAGTGATTGTCATAGTCCGACACTCAAACTGCTACACGACATTTGCTAAACCATCCTTAGAATCTAGTAGTACTAAGAGTGACATTGCATAGCTTCTGAAAGCATCAGATTAAAGTTGCATGATGTGACGGCAGCTTTTTTTTTAGCATTGGTTGTCATAGTCAATTTCTTCATGTAGTTCATAATAAATTGTGGAATTCAGTGCCACAGTATGCAATGCTAGCTCTCAGTGTGGATATTTTAAAAAGGGACTGAATAATTTCATGCAAGGTGGAGCCATCAATGGCTACTAGTCAAGATGGCAGTATATCACCTGCAGTAGGAGAGCAGTATGTGTCTTATCATTTGGAAGGGCAAATGACATGATTAGTGCACTTGTACCCATATTCTGCTGATGGGCTTTCCACAGCCAACTGTTTGGCCAGTGAGTGAACAGAATGTTGGATAAATTTGGCCTTTAGTGGGATCTAACATGACTCTTTTTATGTTAACTAGTCCATAGTTTGTGTAATGCCTAAAACAGACAGCAGAAAGTTATTTTCATCCTTGAAAATGCAGTAGGAAGTTTCAAATTTAAAATGGAAACATCTGTTCCATGACTCATGAGATTGCATGGGTGAGATTAATTACTGCACATACATGTTATACCTACAGTATGGTTTCACTGAGTTCAGCAAATGATACTTGACCTTTAGGAAATTGTGATCAGATACACTGGGCCCTTGATATCCACTGGGGTTTGATTTCATTCATGACCCTTGTGGATATCAAAATCTTGACTGCTCAACTCCCATTAAATACAATGGCATAATAAAATAGTGTCCCTTGTATAAAATGGCAAAATCAAGGTTTGCTTTTGGGAATTAATATTCTTTTGGACTATGACTCTGGAGACTAGGGTTGGTTTCCCCATGGCCATGAAACCACTGGGTGACCTTGGGCAAGTCACATGCCCTCAGCCTCAGGGAAAAGCAATGGCACACATCCTCTGAACAAATCTTGCCAAGAAAACACCTTGATAGGTTCACCATCACCTTAGGGTCACCATAAGTTGGAAATGACTTGAAGGCACACAGCAACAATAAAAACATTTTTTAAAAATATTTTGATGACATGGATGATTGAATCTGTGGATAAATAATCCATGGATATGGAGAGCTGAGTGTGTACTGTTGAAATGGTTTTGGTTTGTTGTTGTTGTTGTTGTTTTCTTTGTTATTGAGGTGCCTCAGAAAGGAGAGCATGCATTTGTGGCACTTAAATCTTAAATAGAAGTGCAATGTACACATTCCATAGTATTATATAGTTTTTAACATGTTTATTAATTGATGGCTGTAAAAAAGGATAAAATGAATCCTGATGTGATAGCTTTATTTTGTTAGTAATAATCGAATTGGTTTCTTGCAACCAGATAATCTGTGTGTTCAAACAAACTAGAATTAGTTTGTGTTGATTTGAAGATGTGAATATTGTGGCAGAGTTCAGCAGATTGTGGCTGTTATACTCAAAGCCATCCCTTATTTCTTCTAGCTATCTATTGCACTATATTCTAGTTGGCTATACTGTTATACACGTAGAGTATCCCGTATCTGAAATACTTGAGACCAGAAGTGTTTTGGATTTCTGATCTTTTTGGATATTGGAATACTTGCATATATATAATGAGATCTTGGAGTTGGAACCCAAGTCTAAACATGAAATTCATTCATGCTTCATATACACCTTATATGTATAGCCTGAGGGTAATTTTATACACAATATTTTAAATAATTTTGTGCATGAAACCAAGTTTATGTACATTGAACCATCAGAAAACAAAGGTATCACTATCTCAGCCACCCATGTGGACCATTTTGGAGTATTTCAGAGTTGAATTTCCAGATAAGGGGTACTCAACCTGTGTACAATTCAGCCTACTGAACTGTTCTTCTACAGAATGCTGTTTCTACTAAAGAAAATGATAGCATTTGTGTACTGCATATTGGGAATGTATAATGCATTGGGTACATGTAACACCATGAAAAAGCTATCAAAAAATTGAAAGCAGCTGATATGAAAGAAGAAGATATTGCATGTACTGAAGTTTCTACCTTGGTGTAATGTTTAATAGTTTCTAAAAAAGATGAATAAGTTCAATTTATAGTCTTAAGGCGGCAAAGTTTTGTTTTATTATGCTTCTCAGGGATGCAGATAGTTACATTATAAGTAATCATATCAGTATTGGTAGGCATCAACAAGTACCCTCACTGACAACAGTCATGTTTTTGTTGTTTGTTTATCTTGGAATATTCCTGTACTTTTTTCTTGGTGATTGTATACTTTGTAACTATAAATTATGGTATGTAATCTTAATGAAGTTTATGCGAGACTTAATAAGTGTTTTAAAGAAGCTCAGAGTGAACGAAACTCTTTACAGTGGTACCTCTACTTACGAAATTAATTCGTTCCGACAGCCATTTCGTAAGTAGAAAATTTCATAAGTAGAAGCAAATTTAACATTGAAATTTCCTAATCCGTTCCAGGCCCCCAGATTCAGGCTACAACTCAATACAAATGTATAATACAGGGTTATTTTGTTAAGTACCTCTAATACAAACATGTTACATTACCCTTAAGGAACAAAAAACATAAAAATGAGTTGCAGGACAAATGTAAAGAATAAAAAAGAATTTCATTTACCAAAAATATCAGAAGCATTCCCGATCTTAAATCTAGTATGAGACTAGATACTACTTAGTATTTCCTAAATGTTTGAAATGTTTAATTATCTGATTATTGCCACATCTTCTTACAGTGGGTCCTAGTTATTTGCTGGGGTTTGGTTCCAGGATCCTCTGTGGATACCAAAATCCGTGGATGCTCAAATCCCATTAAATACAATGGCATAGGAAGATAGTGTCCCCTATATAAAATTGAAAATTAAGGTTTGCTATTTAGAATGTATACTTCTTTTTGGAATATTTTCAAACCATGGATGCTTGAATTCATGGATTAAAAAAATTGTGGCTAAGGGGGGCTGATTGTATTAAAATATAAATAATTAATGCAGAAATATTGTACTGTAAAGCTCTGTCCATACATCATCAGGAGGGAAATGTGCTCCCTCTTCCCTTTCAAAAACAACAGCAAACCGGGGTCACCGTAGTTAGGAAACAAGTCTGCTCATAAGTACACTTCTTCAGCATAATACTTTTAATTTCTTCCATATAAGTATTACTATCGTTTACTCTCATACAGTAAAATTTAGTTCTTAAAACTCTGAGGACAGAATGGGAGTTGGTTATATACAGCTTGGCTTGGCTTGGCTTGTATAGAAGACAGGGTGGTTAAGCTTGGACTTCTTCTAAAATGAATACAGTCGCCTTTCTATTTTTGCGGGGGATCCATTGCAGATCCCCGCGAAAATGGAAATTTGCATATATTCAAAGCCCATTGATTTTAATGGGTGCGCAGTCTCGTGTGCAGCTGGGCGTGCACACCATTTTAATCCCTCCCTGCCTTGCCGTTGCGAAAAGTGAGACCACGGACTCCAAGTCCGCAAATTAGAAGGGACGACTGTAGTCCTGTAGTATGTCAACACAACTAAATTTATTCATTATCAATCTATTAGAATCTAGACTATATTTTACATCTTTAAAAAAGAAAAAGAAAAAACTTTGTGCAGCAGACAAACGTTCCTTCAGAGGATGTATGCCTCTGAAGAAATTTGCATCATAAAACTAGCAGATATTCAGTGTGTATTGTAATCTACTCCTCTGGTTAAAGATGAGATGTTTGATGTTGCATTCCTGTCTCCTCTTGAAAATGTCCTTGTGGTGGTGGGGTGGTGGTGTCTGAACCCACTATCCCACTGCTGGACTACCAAATGTGGGGATTTCAGCCTATATCCCACTGTATCCTCCACAGTTGTGTGGTGACAATTGTAACCTTTTTATGACCATTCCATCCTTCATCCCACCTGTGTATTTCCACTCAGGCGATCACACCGATGCCTCCAACCATGAGGATTCCTCTCAGCCAATCCCACCACTGTGGCCAAATGTGGGGGTCTTCATTCTTAACCCATCAAATGTGAAGCCACTGCAAATAGTCAGTGTGAGGAGCTCTTTCCCTGATCCCCTCCTCTGCCACATGTAAGGACTTCTCCTGCCCCCCTTGTGTGACTGTGGAATCAGTCTAAATGTCCTCAAAGTTCCTTTTATCCCCAAACAGGACACTACCCTTCCACTGTCAGTGCTGCTATCACAGACACCTTGTATGAAACCAAGCTCTCGGAAACAATTTCATTTGTGTTGGACTTTAGATCCCAGGAACCCTAGCCAATTTAACAGTCAGGAACTCAGGGAATTGAAGTTCAAAATATCAGGAGAACCAAAGTTTGGGGACCAAAGTTCTAGTAGATTTGCTATTAAGAAATGCATGGCTTGTTCCTCTTCAGGTGCAGTGCTGACTGAAATAATCTTTATGCTAGATTTCATTCTTTTTTCAAATCGGAGTCTGCTAATAAAATAGTTGGAAATGAATGAAACAGGACCATGTAGACCCTCTACAGATAAGATGGCTTTGTTTCACTAATCTGTCAGCAATCTTTTTCCTTTGGTGTCAACTGTATTTACTGATTGGACAGTTAGAGGACAGAACCAGGTTTAGCATCTTGTCCTCATGAAAATTTGGTACACTTTTCAGGAAAGTTTGCAGTATTTACTTTTGCTTTGCTTTTAAGATTTTTTTAGTTGATCAGAACAATATTGCAGTAAAAGACAAAACCCTAAGACTTATAAAGTGAAAAAAGTACTAAAAAATTTAAATGTCCTTGAGCAAAGAGAATATTGCTTTCCATATGTTTAAATGGCTTTGTTTGATGGTATATTGTCTAGAAAATATTTGCAGACTATATGAAACGGACAAGACTAATTACTTGCGAATATAGCTCTGTTCTTTATTGGTTGCAATGAGCGTAGACCATTTTAGGAAAACATGCTGTATATCTGTTCAGAGGTGTGTGTCTCAGATTTAGTTATAAACATAGTTCTATGTAGTGCTTTTGCTTTACTTCATGATTTAATTGTCTTTAATCATAGACTTCTAAAATTTCTACATAAAAGTCATTACAACATTTTCAGTTTTGTAGTATTATTTGAATCTGACGAGCAAACAGCCTTATTTAGGAAGACAGAATACTTCCCTGACCCCTTCATAAACATAGCCTTTTAAGTCTTTTTTCTTGTTGTTCTCTTCCAAACTACTTAGGACACCATATGGAGGCCTGCCTTGCAAAGAATCTTGGCTTTGGGATATAAATATTTGATTCTTTTAGCTTGTACTCATGATTTGTTTTTAACCTCTATACTTTTGTTCTCTCAATTTCCTCTTGTCTACATAGCATCCTTGAATATTTGCAGTTCACATCTTACCCGGGTTCTAACCCATGTAACTCAGGTTCCCCCCTCCAAAGTTTGCTTTTGTTTTAATGATGTTATATGGGACTAGGTAAAAAAGGCTTACCATGTTATACTAGATCAGGGGTAGGCAACCTTTCCCCTTTAAGGGCCGAGGGACATCAGCTCCCAGAAGCCTCAGCCATGTTGGCCAATAGCTCCTGGGATTCTGGGTAAAGGTTGCCTACCCCTGCACTAAATGATGCCACTATGTTTTCCTTCTACACACAAAAAAATTACTTTTTAGGGACACCTTGGTAACTTTGTAGTTATACTGAGGAGACCAGAACACTTTGTTTTCAAGTGAAAATAAGATGTTTATATGTGATGGTAAGAGTGTCAATATTCATGTTTGAAAAACGATCGCATGGGTTTTCCATTTACACATAACAGTCCCCTTTAACTTGGTATAATTGTTGGAGACATTCATTCCCTTCAGAGTATTTTCTGTAGGTTTAAACATCCCACAGCTTCCTTGGTATCAGTTTTAAAAGAGAGATAAAGCTGGGTTTCACCAGCATACTGATGACACCTAACCCCAAACCTTCATAAGCATGTTAACAGGGCAGCACCTCATTTGTGAAACACTCTACCCAAGGAAGTTAGACTGGCTTTAGCTTTCAGCAAGCAGTCAAAACAGTTCTGTTCTACATGGTATTCAATATCTGAAATTGCTGTTTTAACTGTTTAAAAAATGGATTCTAGGGTAATTTTAGACTGCTTTTAGGATGTTTTAAAAGTGCTTTAATGTGTTTTAAACATTTTTAATCTTTGTATTGTTTTAGTTTATTTTTACTCATTCATTGCCTTAGTCCCAGTATATAGCTCCAAAATACATGTACAACTTTTTTTCAAATCAGATTTTTTTAAAAACAACAGCACAGGTCCAGAAATAATCCAGTTTGAGAGCACTTTAACTGCTCTGGCTCAATGCTAGGGAATTTGGGGAACTGTAATTTTGTGATAACATTTAGCATTTTCTGTTAGAGTGCTCTGGTGCCAAAATAAACTACAGTTCCCGGGATTCCCTAGCACTGAGCCAGGGCAGTTAAAAATGGATTATTTCTGTGTTTTGGACTACAGATTTGTACAAGTGACTTTTATCCCGTACTTGCTAGTTGATAGGATTCTTATACATAATAGTGAACATAGCAGACCACAGTTTAATCAGCAATGTTTTCTTCAGCAAAATTGCAGTTTCACAGTCACTTAATGTATATTAATTATGTATTAACTGTTAAAGATACAATAATTCACTCTTACTTTGTAAACTAAAAGCATAGTGAACCAAGGGGATATCTTTTTTTTTTTTTAAAGGAAGATGGCACAACACTGAATATAGCCAAACTAATGTAGAGCTAAGGTGAAAAAGTAAATATTAATTTGTAAAAGCCACAAATGAAAGATATTTTGAACTACAGTCGTCCCTCTGGATTCATGGGGGATCCGTTCCAGACACCACCACCCCAGCAAATTAAAAAATTCACAGATATTCAAGTCCCATTGTCCCCAGTTGCAGCGCCATTGGGAACAATGGGACTTGAATATTTACCTCCTCCCTTCCTTCTCTCCTTCTTCCCCCCGGGCTTCTTCCTAGTCCAGGCTACTGGAAGGCCGGCGTGGCCAGGAGAAGGCAGCACTGGCCTAGAGAGGGCTGTGCCGCCTACTATAAGGCCAGCACAACCGGGAGAAGGCCACGCTGGCTGCCCCCCAGACTTGCCCCAGCCCCTGAGGTAAAGCTAAACCCAAGGATGAGAAAGATGGCAGGAAGGGAGGGAGGAAGAGAGGGAAGGGGGCTGTGGCTTGCCATTCACGAGTAATCGAAACCACAAATTTCAAGTCTGCGGATACAGAGGGATGACTGTAGAAAAGGCCATTAACTATTTGCTGTTGATATATGAGGTCTGAGATACATGTTGTCTCAATAAATTTCTAGAATGACAGAAAAATCAAAGACCAAAAGAAAATTAATAAACTAATTATGAATAACAATAAGCCCTTAAAACATATTAGGGGTAGTCATGTTGGTATACCTTTAATCGGCCAACCAAAATGCACAAAATATATGATGCAAACTTTTGAAGCTCCATTGGCTGCTTCAGGCAAGAGTGTTAATAATCATACAGCAGAAAAAAATAGGAAATGACAATGTTAGTCACAGGTTTATGTTGAAGAGCTTGAGCTACTGCTGCAAGGAAAAATTAATATTGGTGGAAGCATGTTCCAATTATTGCTTTGATTCTTATGCCTTACTTTTTTGCAATACAGCCTCACCTCAGTTTTCATTTCCTATTCTGTGCCTTGCCTCTTGTTTCTTCATTAGAACATTGCAAAGCTGAAATGTTGAATATGCCTTTTGAGGGAAGTGATAATTAAATCTTGATACTGTTGAGCACATAGGGGTGGCGGGGAAAAGTGGATAATGAAGTAAGCAAAAGGTTGGAGTTTGTGCCCCTCCAGATGTTGTT
This sequence comes from Phrynosoma platyrhinos, assembly GCA_020142125.1. NCBI lineage: Eukaryota > Metazoa > Chordata > Lepidosauria > Squamata > Phrynosomatidae > Phrynosoma > Phrynosoma platyrhinos. The sequence continues at coordinate 31,151,381 of JAIPUX010001880.1, read as the reverse complement.
GGACTACAACTCCCAATTCCTTACTATTGAGTGTCCTGCCTAGAGCTGCTGGGACTTTCATTCCAATAACAGCTGGAGGGCTCCAGCGCTCCCATTCTTTATCTAGGCAAATAGTAGATAGTAAATTCCCTTTGACTCAGTAGCACTTGATTCTGTGTTAACATTGTTAGGATTGTACTGCTGTATTTAAAACTAGCTGCTACTACTAATCCTAACTGAGAAATTTGATCTAGAAAGCTGTTACACTGTAGTTGTGCTTTCAGCTTCATCTTGAAGGCAGCGACGACTAGAAATGTTTTTTTTCTGTACAGAACAAATGGTGAGATACAGATCTTGGAAAATTGAAAAATCTGCCCATGCTAGATAATATGCATTTATGTTGCTAAACACTGTGATATCATGATTGGATGTGGGCCATTCTCTGGATATCATGGATAAAGCAATCCACAAATATGGATTATTCCCCTCTTGCCAGCAAGTGTTACAGGAATCTCAAAACCTTAGATTCTTTTCAGTTGAAACTGTTGAATTCTGTGCCTTCACTTCAGTTTTTAATTTTAAAGTTTCTTTGAACATAGTCACTTTGCAGGTAGTGATGACTAGAAATCTCCCCCCACCTTCATCTTAATAATAATAATAATGATAATAATAATAATAATAATAATAATTTATTTATATCACACCCTTCTGCAGTGCAATCGGGGTGGCTTACAATACTAAAAACATCCTAATATACAGTCCTCAAACCCACCCACTCCTTACAACAGTATTAAACATCATATAATTAAAACAACAACAAACAGACAATTAAACAATTAACAAAATCATAATAGAAGGGCAGATATTAAATAGCAGATATATAAGAGAATGAGGGAGAGCTGAGCTCGCTCCTTAGGCCAGGAAGAGATTCATCTTTATAGCCTTTTTAAAGCTGTTTAGGTTGGTAATCTGACGGATCCTGTCCGGCAGGCTGTTCCACAATCTGGGAGCAATGGATGAAAAAGTCCTCTGGGAGATTGCAGAGAGCCTAGTTTTAATAGGCTGAAGCAAATTCCTCCCAGAGGACCGGAGTGTGCGGGGGGGGGGGATTGTATGTTAGAAGGCGGTCCCGAAGATAGGTTTGACCCAAGTTATGTAGGGCTTTAAAGGTGATAACCAACACCTTGTACTGAAGCCGGAAGCTAATTGGCAGCCAGTGTAGTGATCTTAGGACCAGTGTTATGTGGTCTTTCCTAGATGTACTGGAGACCAGCCTGGCTGCCATGTTTTGTACTAGTTGAAGCTTCTGGACTAAGCACGAGGGTAGCCCCATGTAGAGCGCATTACAGAAATCAAGATGAGAGGTTACCAGCACATGTACCACAGTTTCAAAATCCCTTACTTCCAGGAAAGAGCGCAGCTGGCGTATCAGCCGAAGCTGATAACAGGTGCTCTTGACCGTTGCATTTATCTGATTAGTCATCTGGAGCGACAGATCCAAGAGCACCCCCAGTCTGCGAACACAGTCCTTCACAGAGAGTGTGACCCTGTCCAGGACTGGA
>JAIPUX010001880.1:31109334-31149740 GCA_020142125.1 Phrynosoma platyrhinos | reverse complement strand
CGCAATTAAGCGCCTTCCTATTGGAGCAACTGTCCCCGAGCAACACCCTTTGGGATCTGCCCGACAGGAAGGAATGGAACGGAACCACTGCAATCAGTGCCTCCGATTCCTAACCTTCTCAGGCAATCCAAGAGGATGTTGTGATTTATTGTATCAAAAGCTGCTGAGAGGTTTAAGAGCACCAGCAGGGTCACACTATCCCTGTCGATGCTCAGACGAAGGTCATCAGTCAAGGCAGCCATGGCATTCTCAACTCCAAATCCGGTCCTAAAGCCACTTTGAAATGCTTGGAGTTGAAGAGCAACCACCCTCTCGATCACTTTGCCCAAGAAAGGTAATAAAGAGACCGGCGTACAGTTGTTCATATCCAGGGAGGTCCAAGGAAGGCTTTTTCAGAAGTGGCCTAACAGCCGCTTCTTTCAAACAAGATGGAACGTAGCATTCCCTGAGGGATGCATTGATGATGTCCCCGAGGAATCGTTTCAATGCATCCCCCCTTGATGGTCAACCATGATGGGCAAGGATCGAGGGGGCAAGTCGTCTTCCTCACACTATGAAGGAGCTTGGTAGTATGAGGTATTCACAGATTGGAATCGATACTCACAGATTGGAATCGGTTCAGTATAATTTCATTAATGGAGTTGCTGGATACCTCATCAATTGATTCTGTTACAATGCTGGCATCTAAGTCGGCTCTTATCTGTGGCATTAAGAGTGCTAGTTAGAGAGAGAAGAGCTGGGATAAATATCTATTCCCTCATATACTTCCAAAAATGGGGTGTCGGGGGGCATGGTGTAGGAAAGGAAAATAGAGAATGTTACTTCAGTCATGTGCACCACTGGCATATAGCCTTTGGGAGGATATGGGTGAGTGGGGTCTGTTCCTTGGAAGCTTCCTAAGACATTTATCCTTTTATAAAATATAGCCAGTATGACACACTGTGATGATCCAGTCAGAAATTGTGAAAGAACCCTTTTCATATGTGTTGGACTTGTAAAAATGTGAAAAGTTACTCGTTTAAGATATATTTTAATTCAAAAAATTCTAAAGGTAGATTTTATAATGTTACCAAAAATGTTTCTGTGGATATTATGGATAAAGAATTGGATAATAAATATGGATTACATCTTTGATATATGATAACAGCAGTAAGAATATTGTTTGCTGAAACATGGAAATGGACTGAAGCACTGACAATAGAAGAATGGATTATTAAGGTTTATGAGTTAACCCAAATGGCCAAATTAATGTGGGTTCTAAAGGATAAAGCAATTGAAGACTTTTTAAAAGACTGGAAACCATTTATGGAAATCTTGAGCAAAAAAAAAATCTTACAGATTTAATCAATTGTGGCTGTGTTTATTAATAATTTTGGTAGGATTATTTAGTGGATCTGTAGTAGTAGAACTTTTTTTTCTTTTTGTTACACTCAGGATTGGGGTTTCAGAACCTTGCTGTGTATTAACTGTATGTCTTTTTGGTCCCAAACACACTGCAGAAATACGATAATCCAGTTTGAGACTGCTTTAACTACCCTGGCTCAGTGCTAGGGAATCCTAGAAATTGTGGTTTGTTGTGACCCCAGAGCTCTCTGACAGAGAACGTTCAATGTCTCACAGAACTACAGTTCCCAGAATTCCCTAATATTGAGCCAGGGCAGTTAAAGCAGCCTCAAACTGGATTATTTCTGTAGTGTGTTCTGGACCTTTGTCTTTCTATTTCTTTCCATTTCTTTATCCTTGTTTGTATATTACTTTGAATGTAATTAGATTGCTCTTACTAAAAATAATTTAAAAAATAAAGAAATTGTGAAAGAAACCATTGTACTAGTCATGTGATGTTTAAAAAGCATATTATATAAGTGGTCTCAATAAGTTCAGAGGCAGGGAGAAGTTAAATACTAATTTATTGTCATTTTGTCATCCATCTCAGGCTTGATCGTCTCTTTATTTTACTGGATACTGGGACAACACCAGTAACAAGGAAAGCAGCTGCACAACAACTTGGAGAAGTTGTAAAACTACATCCACATGAACTAAATAATTTGTTGGCCAAAGTAAGTATTTTGTTTAATGTTTTGATAAATAATGTTATGGAGTTACTAATGTGCTTCTAAATGAAAAAAAAATAGGGTGGTGGTGATTATTCTAAATTACAATGTACCACCTGCAGACTTTCCAAATGCACCTAATAAGGGTCTTTCACTAATTTATATAATAGTGCATGTTTAGAAAGCATATTAATCTGTCATGCAACAATTTATTTAGTGTATTGAATCTGTACATAGGGGCTATTTGCTAAGGTTACTAGACCTAAACCTCAATATTGTTACTAGAAATTTAAGGAATCTAAAGAATTAATTTAGAATATAGCTGATAATTCCTCTATGATATTCTTAATTTCATTAATCTAGAGCCTTTTCTACGTAGCACATCATAACATTTTGCTAGGGGGAAAAATCCAGGTTTGAGAGTCTGTATTTTTGAAAAGCCAGTGCAAATAGATGATTGTTTAAAGTGTTGTTGCCAAAAAAGTATTTAATTTTGGCAGGTTATTAGGACCTTTGCATTTTATAGATGCAAACGGTTCCTTCACTGACCGCATGTTTCACTACTGTTTTATAATCCAGTGTACTACATAAGATCTTGAATGTTGTACAGAATCACTACTGGATGGGTGATTTTTTTCATTTAAGATACGTAGTAATCTGTCTAATTTTTAATGTTTTACAGGTATTGATACACTTGAGGAGTGCAAACTGGGACACCCGTATCGCTGCTGGACAAGCTGTGGAAGCAATAGTGAAAAATGTACCAGAATGGAATCCAACTCCACAACCAAAACAAGGTGCTTTGTTGAGAAATGTATAGAATTATTGTGAAGTAACTGTTTGAAAAACTACTGTGAAATTGTCTTCCTAAACCTGCGCTGCCATGTCTCTTGCGTTGTATAGATTGTTAAAAGAAAAAAATAAATAAATGAAGTGTTTCTCCTGTCTAAAGTACATGATTTTGTTAGGACCTACTCTTTCACTTTGCTTACATGTGTAGTACTCCCAACACATTACTAAAACAAGATTCAATCGTATTCTTCACTTTAATACTGAACTCATTTTAGCTTTTGCTGCTTTATCTAGAACGTAGCTGTGAAAGTCCCGTGGAAGAGTCATCTACCTCTGATCGATTGCGTTTTGATCGATTTGATATCTGCCGACTTCTAAAACATGGTGCTTCTCTACTTGGATCTGCTGGTGCAGAATTTGAGATTCAAGATGACACATCTGGTACTTGCCCATTTAATACATTATATATTTAAATAATATTGTCATGCATTATGGTATCTGGAAGTAGCCCAAGACATTTTACTGCCTTACACAAGGACCATACGCTACCACCTTCGAATTCTGTGTCCAAAAACTAACTGAGCTTGTAACTGGGATAGCATCTTACATTGTATCTGATACTCTGTTTAGAGCAGTGCTTCTCCATTATTTTCTGTCACGCCCCCCCCCCCCCAGGAAAGAAGAAAACATTTTGCACCCCCCTGCGCGACTGTAAATAGTCACATGGGCGGGTTTGACCAATCAGGATAGAGCATGTCGGGCTGCGCTGGGACAATCTCCCTCTCTCCAGCCGTAACGGGCCCCCCTTTATGGAGCCTCGCGCCCCCCCGGGGGGCGCGCCCCACTATTTGAGAACCGCTGGTTTAGAGTAACATACACAATTCTGCCACTAAGAAAAGGGAACAGTTGGACAGATGTACCATTCTCTTCTGCTGTTTGTTGCCTAAGTTGATAATATTTTGATTTAACTCAGATAGCTTTTATAGTATTTCTTTTTTTTTGTGATTGAACAGTTTTAGTCAGACCCTTGTGTTCTCTAATTAGATTTATAATTGAGTTTTTATAACACAGGTAACGTATTTAAGAATGTTTGCCATAATCCTTCTGCCTTAAGAAGGCAAACAAATGAAGAAACTGATAGCACAATAATGGACTACATTCTTATACATACCCAGAGAAACTAAGGGCCTTTACAGACTGCCAGAAATAATTCAGCTTAAGGCCACTTTAATTGTCCTGGCTCAGTGCTTGGGAATCATGGGAACTGTAGTTTTTTCCTGAGATATTGAGCCTTCTCTGTCAGAGAGCTCTGGTGCCACAATAAACTACAGTTGCCATGATTCCCTAGCACTGAGCCAGGGCAGTTAAATTGGCCTCAAGCTGCATTATTTCTGGCAGTCTGTAAAGGCCCAAAATAACTTTTAGCAGTTCCATTGCTCTTCAGTTTAGTTCTAGGATTATTTCACATAGAATGTCCATAGCTTTTAAGTCATTTCTTCTCACATTGAAGGAAATGCCCGGTGTATATTTCTAATTTTATAGCAAAGTCAGTCTAAGTAATAATCTGACTTATTACATACTGAAATAGTTATTTAAACAGTAAGTACTTTATTGTATCCAATACAATTCAACTTCTGGATTATTACATAACTGATAGTGGGTTGAATCTGTGGTTTCCCCCAGCCAGTGAGCAGAGTTCTGCTTAGGACACTGGCCAGTGAAGAGGGAACAATCTCCACTGATTTCCCCCTTCTTTTGTATCTTCAGCCCTTGGAACAGGTGTGGGTAGGTATAGTGGAATGTAGGGAGGTGGGAATTGATGGAAATAAGTTTTTCTTTGGTTATACTAGTGGAAATGTTGTGTTGGATCTGAAATCTCCATGAACAGAATGAGCCCTTCCATATCTGAGTGATAGTCTTTGGGTCCAAGCCACTGTCTGTCTGCAGTGGAACATTGAGTTAATCAGTCTTGAACCACTCCTGCTGTCTTGTTAGCACTGATCAACTGATACACTAAATAATCTAGAATGGAGAGGCAGGTTTTTCAGAATGTTTGACTTTCAGCAGTAAATATTTTACCTAATTGATTTTGACTAAAAGTTTGCCTTGAAAGCATTTGGAATGGAAAAATTAATTTTAACAATAATAATGCAGTGCTTCAGTGACTTAATATATATTAAATCTTTCAAAGAAGCAGGAATTTATCTCTAAATAGTGTTACAATGAAGTCATTGACAAAAACAACATGATGTAGTTTGCATAAAAATATATACATTGATTAAGCATCACTTTATTTCCAAATCAAGATTGTTATATCCATTAAATGGCAGCTGCTGAAGGCAAAGCACAGGTAATCTCAGTGATGTGTACTGAGAGAAGTTAAGTTACTCTTTTCAGTTTGATTCTAGATATAAATTCAGTGCTTTATTTTAGCAGTTGATAAATATGGTTTTAGGAACTTGGACTTTTCACTTTTAAGGTGAAATTGATCCCAAAGAGAGGATTGCAAGACAAAGGAAACTCCTTCAAAAGAAACTTGGTCTTGATATGGGAGCTGCAATTGGAATGAATACAGAAGACCTGTTCAATGATGAGGATTTGGACTACATTCCTGCTTCGTCGTTTCTGGTACACAAACAACCTGTAGGTAAAACTTTAGGCTGCTTGACTGCAGAGACTTTTGTGCAGTGGTTTCTTTTTCTCTGCTGCTGCTGTTATAAAACATTGTGTTTTAAGTATTATAATTATTTTATTTTTATGATAATATTACATATCAAAATGTAAACTTCTGTGGTATATTGTAAAAATCATAGATTGTATAGTAAGCACTGAGGAATTTCTGTCTTCAAGTTGCAGTTAGATAGGATCACTTGGATAATTGCAATTGGATAAGCCACTTCTGTTCTCAAGAGATGGTTCCTAGTTTCCAGTGATTGTCCTCTCTAGTTGCAGCCATACATGCTACATATAGTCCAGAGAGTTATTTGGCCCTTGGGAAGGGAGAACAGGATGGGAATATAAGAAGCTGTTAGCAAGAAAGAGGGGACAGGTAGTTGTCTTGAACAAATGGAAATCTGGTCTTGCTTCTCTTGATTTAAGCTAGAGTAGCCTCTAAATCTTTACATCTTTTCAGACTCTTCAGGCTGCTGAATTGATTGATTCAGAATTTCGAGCCGGTATGAGTAGCAGACAAAAAAATAAAGCTAAGAGAATGGCTAAATTGTTTGCAAAGCAGAGATCAAGAGATGCAGTAGAAACAAATGAAAAGAGGTACTGTCATAGCTTAAAATTATTTGTTTTATTTATTAAATGCATGCTAATAAGTTACATCGTAACAAACAAACAATATAAAATAGAAGAAAAATGGCACATTTCTATCCATTTATGAAATTCAAGGGTGAGTTCTTTCAATTAGCTGGTGAGGAAATTGATGTGGACTATTCCAGAAAAGGAGCCTGGCTGGAGCTGGGAAGACAAGTACTTCACACATGCAATATTTTATTATAGGTCCCATCTAAGTTTTAAAAGCAATCTCGTCTGTTCCTTTTCAGTACTCCAGAAATATGTATTGTACATTATACTGAATACTATTATTCCATTATGTTTTCAAGATTGAAAAAAAAATCTTAAGAAGGATTGCAGTCTGCTCTCTTTTATGTCTTAATGGTAGTTATCATATAAGCCATGTCTCTTTAACATCCATTCCTTTAATGTGGGTGCATCACATTTTTCCCCTGTATGATTTATAGCCATTGCAGTACCCATTGAAAGGCAAATAATATTTCATTAGAACTTGGGTTTTGTTTGGTTTTTTTCCATTAAAATAGTGGCAGTTAGATATATAGTGATAAATTATAACCTGTCTTATTTCCATATATTTTCAAAAAATTCTGGTTACGGTACATTTCTCTTAAATATGATAATCTGCCCCACATATTCACATTTCCAGAGTTTGATTGGGGTAATTATGTTTGCTTCAGATAATGAATGACTGAAGAAGCCATGTTACTCTGTCAATTAAGATGGTATTGAGGAATCTCTGTATGCCTACAGTGTATTATGTGGTAAATAACTTTTGTTAAGTGATGTTACATGACACTTCACACATACTTAAAATGTTTTTGTTTTTTTAGCAATGATAGTACTGATGGTGAACCAGATGAAAAGAGGAGAAAAATTGGAAATGTTATACTCAGTCAACAAGCAACTGACTCCAAACTTTTGGTAGAGAATATTCCAGAAGAGGTACAGAATACATTCATAACAAATTCTAAGTGACGCCACAGTCTCACTTCCGTGATTAATTATTGAAGCTATTGAAAAGAAAATTGTGAGGGAGAAGAGTGGGCAAAACTTGAAAACCAAAAGGCAGCAGATTTAAGTATGGAGGGAGAAAAGTGATATAGAGAGGCAAAACAAAATTATGGAAGTTCAGTTTCAAAATCTCCCATGAAAAAAATGCCATGGATTTATAACACAGCAGGGTTGTTTAGATCAAAATTTGATAATTTAGAATGTTTCTTCCTTCTAACAAAACTGCCTTAGCATCTTATAACAATCCAAATGTATATTCAAAGTATAGGCAGAGGTTCAATATAATCAAATGTAATCAAACAATTTTATCTTCTTGAAAACACTTTGATGTAGAGAAGCTAGTTAAGCATTCATACACCTTTTTTGTCTCTCTTAGATAAATGAGTGGCCTCTGGAAAGTTTTTGTGAAGAAGTATGCAATGATCTCTTTAATCCATCATGGGAGGTAAACCTTTCTGTTATTATCATCAGCCATATTGAATTGGAGGGATTATGCTTTTATCAAGATTGCTTGTGGTCCAGTTTTCTTAGCCATCTCTTTCTGATGTAGTAAGCAAACCTGTTTTATTTGCCATAATAAAATAGTACTACATTTGTGCAGTGGTGGTAGTACAGTTGTATTGATTCCCTGCAAAGGTCTTAACAGTCTATCAGTAAATTGACATGCAAGAGTATTAATTGATATACAAGAGTATTAATTCAAACTTGATTGAAACGTTGCATATACATGCAGTGGGAAAGTTGTTCAGGCTTGCTTTGATGGCCAAGTCTTACATACATTCAGTGCTTTAACTGCCAAGTCTTACATCTTACATAGTCACAATCAAACTATGCTCTGGCCATTGAGAATTTGCTTTAGTTTTGGACTCTCCCTAGCATACACATTACTTCTTCAGTTTCTGGTTGGTAGGTGTGGTTCATTGTAACATCTGTAAAATAGTTTGTATTTTGGAAAGCCTTTCATTATACTGAACTTTAACAAGCAATATACTCATGCATAAGTTTATCTCATGTAAAAATCAAGGGAAGGTTTTAGGGTAAGAATTAAAGATTTTGATATGACCCATGGATAAGTCAAGGGTACAGCTTAGGCTTTGAAGAATCATGATCTCAAGCTGAAAGCTGCTCTTTAGGAGCCGGCCTTAAGGCCAGCCTCGGCTCCTACTCAATCTTCTCCAAGTGATTTACCCTCCCCCTCCTTTAAGAAGAGAGAGAAAGAAAAGGGAAGATCCAAGGAGAAGTCTTCAGGAAAGTCCTCCAGGGACAAGAAGACCTCTCGCTCTGAAAAGGAGCGAGGAGGGAGCTTGGGCAAGAGGTCTTCAAAAAGAAAGCATTTGGAGCCTGGAGCTGGAGATTCATCCCACAAAAGAGCCCGATCGGCCTCTCCAAGGAGGTCTGTACAGGAGAAACCTGTAGAAGTCATTAAGATTCCTCCTACGTTTTCTTCTGATCATGTACTGATTGACCGAACCATGCAACTGCTCACCCTGATTGTCCAGGTCAATTCAGAGTCTGAAGGAGAGATTCGGGAGTCTATTCCATCTCTGACCTTGTACGGTACCGAGGAACTGGTTCCAAGTACCTCCCAGACGCGGGAGTGCACCCTTGGGCTCGAGGCTGATGAAGTCAGAATGTAAGGTAAACAGCCCCCTTAAAATCCACTTCTACAGCAGTACCTGGACCTGTTGTTTAATACTGAGACAGGCGGTACTATCTACCTGTCGAGCCCGATCAGCTGTGACAAGATTGGCAACAGACTGGGGTCCAATAATCTCGGATTCTGACTTCCTGTCCTCCAGTTCCACTCGACATGTCTCCCTTTTTGTGGATAGACCACTCTCTCAATCTCCTGTTGAGTCCCATGCTTCCAGCCGCTCTGTCTCAGTCCAGATCTTGTACTCCTGAATCTGATGTTGAGAGATCACCAAGCCCATCTCTGTTTGTTGCTCTGGTGTCTGCGTCCCCCATGGACAATGTTAGGTCGTTCACTGACCAAATAGTAAGGATGGCCAACGTCTTAGGGATCAGGATGGCTTGGAGTGATGCCGAGGTGGTGGATCCTATTGAAAAAAGGGTGCATGGGAAGGTGCCCACGCCACCGGCGATTGCCTACCTGCCATCATTAGAAAAGATCGCCAAGCACTCCTGGACAGTGAATGGGCGAACTGTGTGCCTTGCAGATGGATCAACCATATCTCCGTTTCCACAAGGACAAAGTGGTTCTCTGTATCAACATCAGCTTTCTGCCCAAGGTGGTGTCGGATTTCCACATCAACCAGGACATTGTGCTGCCCACCCTGGCCCCCAACCCGACTACTGATACCAAATGCAGACTGTACTCTTTAGACGTTCGGAGAGCCTTGGCCTTTTACTTGGAAAGGACCTCGGGTTCAAGACACTCTGAGAGACTGTGTTCTACTCAGAGGCTAAGAAAGGGCTGCCTGTTACAACCCAGAGACTATCCAAATGGGTGTCATCAACCATTCATCTTTGTTGGCAGGCAAGAGCCCACTGGGCCAGGGGCGTGCACATTCAACCAGGACAGTAGCTGCATTTTTGACTGGGGTGCCTCAGACTGCGGTCTGGCCTCAGCCAATTACTTTTGTTAAGCACTACAGGCTGGATACAAGGGCCAGACAAGAAGCCTCTTTTGGGTGGGCAGTGTTGCTATCTGGTTTGTACTGATTATTTGCACTGCTTTGTTGCATACTTGAATTCAGTGAATTGACACTTGAATGCACTTGCAATTTGAAGTTTAAAGTTTATTCTTGTTAATAAAAGTTTTCCTCTTGTTAAAACTTACAAGATTGGTGTCAGGACACTCTCTCCTCCACTGACCAAAGCTTGTCAGTCTAGATAACCCATTTGTGTGATTCGCAGAGACTATGAAGAAGGAGGACAGGTTGCTTACCTGTAACAGTATTTCTTTGAGTGGTCATCTGTGAATTCACACAAATCCCGCCCATCTTCTCCTCAGTCATGTCCTGTTTACTACTTCTCGCTGTCGCTGCTTGCCGGCGTATGTTTTGGAACTGAGGAAAGAGCAGGAACACCAGGAGCTTTATAGAGGTGGGCGGAGCTACCGCCAAAAAGTTGCAGTTGGAAATTTTCCCAATTAAACTAGAACTTTCTGAGCTAGCTGTGCAGGCGCAGATATAACCCATTTGTGTGAATTTGCAGATAACCACTGGAGGAAATATTGTTACAGGTAAGTAACCTGTCTATCAGGGCCAGTACAAGATATATTGCTGCTTGAGTTAGAGCAGCAGTTGGCTTCCACACTCCAAAGTTCTACTGGCCATCTATGTTATGTTAAATCTTAATAGTCCTTTCATAATAAATTAAATAACTTATAATTTGTTGTTCTTTTCATCATGGCCAAAATCTGCTCTCTCTGCCTAAGAGTAGAGCTGGTCCCAATCATGGGATGATAGCGATAGAAGGGACCACAAAGTCCAGTCCCCTGCCTTGAAAGAATACACAACTAATGCCCAAAATATGGCCATTCAACCTTTTTAAAGTCCTCCAAAGGAGCAGAGTTCCCCACCCTCTGGGACAGTCTACTTCACTATTGGCACAACTCTTACTATTGTTCCTAATGTTTAGGTGGAATCTTTTTTCTTGTAATTTAAATCTATTGGTTCTGTTGGTCTTCCAGATAACAACCTGGTAACTCTGAAGACCAGAGCATGGCGCTCTTACAAATTGTTTCTCATGACCAACTAACCATGTATATGTGGGTTGAAAAATTCAGTTGGTGGTCATCCAAATAATCTTTCAAATTTATAAGCACTGTGTCTAGGCTCACATTTATTATCCCAAGTTAGTTTTTAAAAACTTGTAAATGAAGAAGGCTTTTTGCTACATTGCTTCTGGTATGAGCTGATTTAGCAAAGCATCCCCCCCACCTTTTCTTTAAAGCTTGCTGTGTACACCCACATCTAAAATGAAGCAAAGGCTGAGCTCTTTTCCTGCACTGAGGGCTAGCAGTGGCATTTCCTAGCCTAACTGATGAGCTGTGTGCTGATCCATAGTTTTCTGCAGCAGTTTTGGAGTTGAGAACATTATTTGTTATTCCATTCCCTGTTCCAAAGCTGAGAAAGTATTGTTTATAAAAAACTTTAAAAGACTGTCACAGATATCAAGTAGATATTGCATATGCCCTTGCCAAATCAGATTAGGTTATTTTACTAGATGTTAAATTTGATGAGAAAAGAGATGGTGACAATCAGAATTCCAGAAGGATGTGCCTCCTGTAATTTAGGGGCGAAGCAGACCGCTTTGAAGGAGTGGCTCTGCACCGCCTCTTTGAGCGCCAGATTGGGGCTGTGGCAACCACATGATGCAGCCCCGATTTGCAGTTTTTCTAGGCCAAAAAAGAAGCAGCAAAATGCCACTTCTTTTTGACCCAGAAAAAGGGCGCCCTTGCCACCACCATGGCATTTTTGGCACTCCTTTTGGCGTGCAGCGTGGTCAGGCAGGCAGCGTGACACCAGCATCGGGGGGATGTCAGGGCAGGTGTTGTCCAAACATCATACCCCCATGCCACCCCGATGCTGGCACTTAGCTGTAGAGGTCTGTACAGCCTCTTACGTTTTTTTTTAAAAAAGATATAATGTTAACATTCTCCACAGTACCCTGCTCTTAGATTATGTTACTATTTGCATTTATCTTGTCTTGAAATGTGCCTCCTTGTGTCTCTCAGCTTGCTTCTAAAAACTGGATTCTTCTGTAATTCAGATAAACCATGGAGACTTTGATTTGGCTAGCAAACCAGTCCCATCACTTGTTCACATCTCTGTGGCTTTTCTTTTATATTTAGTATAATAATTGTACTAGTCATGGAGTACTACAGACACAATAGGCTTCGTTCTCATCTGGAAAACACCACAGAATATTGTACACTATGTTGTTACAGAGACATTTGAAAATCAAGTTTTGACTAGTAAATTTAATGCAGGCTAGCTGCTGGTCAAGAAACCTACAATCATGATTGAGGGATAGGATTGTTCATTATAGGACAGAGGTGTGTTGAAAATTTAATCCATGCTTTTTCAATCATTTTCTGTCTCTTTGATAGAAAAAACTTCTTTTTTTGGAAAAAACATGCATTAGCAGTAAATTTTGCTGGAATTCTATGAGGGCAGAGTTCTTTTGCTTACCTTTCATTATGAAAGGACCAATGTTTATGCAAAAGTGTTTTTCACTGTACAATAACTGGCCTAGTGTTGCCTTCTCATGCTTCAGTTAAAGCCCAGGGATATGAATCCCAAAGAAGCATTGCCTTCCCCCACTCTCCCTGCCTCAGGAGGGAAATCCTTTGAGCGAAGTGCCAAAAAGCTGCCATGGCCAGATGCTGCTCCCCTTGCCTCTTGGTGCTCCATGCAGGGAAGCACCAAAGAACTGCTGCTGCACCTCCACTGCTGCCCTCTCAGTTTAGGCTCTCCAGTTCAAGGAGCAGCAAGTATTAGGTTTCAGCCACTTAAAAAAACAGAACAGATAAATAGACGCTTCATCCCACTCCCCTTTCCCTAAGATATCTTTCCATCCATGCCGGCCACTCAAATGGCGGCTCAAATGAGCAATCTTGGATGATTTTGCTGGCCCCATCATCAGTAACTGGTCAGTTACCAACAAAACTGGTTACAGAAATTTTGTACTGAGAAGGACAATAGGAGGAGAACCAAACTATTTCCTCATGGTTCCTAGGCCTAAGAATGACCATTATAAAATTCCCCCATGGTTCTTTATGAACCATGGCTCTACTTTGACATGCCTTTGACTGAAAAGTGGGTTATAAGAGTCTTATTTTTTTTTAAAAAGTATGATTTATGAGCTTCAGTTTGGCAATTGTGATTAGTAGCTGGGGGTCTCAGTAAAGTCAGAGTGTGTCAGCAAAGTATGGTTACCCAGCCTGGAAAGGATAAATGCAATGTATTGTTTTACGTATAGGTGAACCTTGTATCACAAAAGCTTCTATTTTTAAATCTCAAGGGTTTTAATCTGTTTGTGCTTTGGCAACTTTTCAGATTCGGCATGGTGCAGGTATTGGACTGAGAGAAGTACTTAAAGCGCATGGGAAAAGTGGAGGTAAAATAGGAGACAGTACTGTAGAAGAGGTGAGAATAGTTGATAAAGCATAGTCTGTACTGATACATTTAGTTACCATGCTGATTGTTCAGTTGCTCTTTGTGTTTGTGTGTGTGTGCTTTAAAATGTGGAGATAGATTTCTAAGGAGATTAGGATGCTGGGGAATTCCATCCCAGTGTAGGTTTTGAACTTTGTGTCTTTAGCTACTGTATATATTAAAATGTTCATTATTTTGCAATCTTGTAATTACTTGTTCACGCCTCCTGCCAATTAAATGTGTTGTTAATACCACTAACCTATTATCAAATCTAACAACAAGGACTATACTTTGAGCACTAAAATTGTTTTTCTTTGAAAACATGCTGCCATTTGTTGTTAATTCTGAAGAGTTTTAAAGCATGGTAGTGATAGTTACATAAAATGACTTGACATTGGTTTCAACATGTAACAGAATTAACTGGTGGAATAAATTGTGCTGTTAGTTTGGGTCTTGGAATGTTTGCATGTTACATTTTTAAATTTCTCCTTTGTGAATGTGAATTCAAAAACACAATTCTAATAGAAATAGCAAAAAAAGAAACCCCAACATTTTTGTTTCACTGTTTGAGTGCTGAAGCAATCAAAAGTAACACTACCCACCCCAGCAACCTATGATGATACTTCACGACATTTGAATTCTAAATTTTCATTTCCTCCAGATATAAGACAATCCTAAGTCTGGCTGCTTCTCAGTATTCTTTTAGTGTCTAGGGTCATAGAATGTGTGTGTCTTTGTTTCATTAACTTAACAGCATTTTTAAAAAAATGTTAATTTAGTTCCATCAGTAAGATGAGGTAACACTTCTTTTTATGCTTTGCAAAATATTTAAACACTTCAGCCAATTTAAAGCTTATTATTTATCAAACAGATGTTTC
This sequence comes from Phrynosoma platyrhinos, assembly GCA_020142125.1. Classification (NCBI taxonomy): domain Eukaryota; kingdom Metazoa; phylum Chordata; class Lepidosauria; order Squamata; family Phrynosomatidae; genus Phrynosoma; species Phrynosoma platyrhinos. The sequence continues at coordinate 31,135,577 of JAIPUX010001880.1, read as the reverse complement.
AACAGCACCAGGACTGGCTGGAAGACTTAGCTATCAGACTTCTTTGTGTATTTGCACTAGACAGATTTGGTGATTTTGTTTCAGATGAGGTAAGTATCAACGATGTAAGCCTACTGTGTGTACTGGGCTTGGTTTTTGCTTTTATTTCTATTATTTTGCTTATTGTTGTTTCTTTTAAATATTAGGTTGTGGCACCAGTGAGAGAGACTTGTGCTCAGACTCTGGGAGTAGTTCTCAAATACATGAATGAGGATGGAGTTCATAAAACTGTGGCAATCTTGCTAAAATTACTTGCACAAGAGCAATGGGAAGTAAGGCATGGTGGTCTACTAGGGATAAAGTATGCTTTGGCAATTCGTCAGGTAATGGTTTTAAGTTTCATCAAGGTGTCTTAGATTACGTCATGAATATTCCAAAACTATAGGAGCCTCCTATGTCTGACACTGTCCTATTGTGCTGAAGTATGTGTATGTTTTAGACAAGTAAAGCCACTAGTGAAAGTCTTTCCTCTCTGAAATAGCACCTATGGGGAGCATGGGTTTATCCTTTATTTAATTTTGATATTAATTTGACACCTTTAAATTGATTCTTCCTTCCCCACCTACTATCTTTTTACTGCCACTAAGAACTGTAAATTGTGGAGTTTCGTAGGTTTTTAAATGTTATATTTATTTTAATTTACAAATACGCCTTCCACTGCATTACTGAAAATATGGGTGCTCAACCCATTATGAGTCTCGATGCATTCTCCATCCATTTTCTCCCATCGTCCTCTTAATAAGTTAGGCTGAAAAATGAAAGCTTCTCCCAGCCTCTCATGATTCTCTTTCTGAGACTGTTATTCTCCTGTTGCTAGCAGTGCCAGAAATCTCAGTGGAGATTGCTAGAGTTGAGCAGGTATTAAGTATAAAATCCTCTGCAATCCAGATATCCCACTTCCCTATTCCTGCTTTTCACCATTAGTAGCAATTGAGAAACAATTTCTTTCAAGATTACTGGAGTGGTGATGAAAGCTTTTATTCCCTCCCCCAAGCAATTCCAACATCTCAGTGAACAGGAGTGGTATTATCCAAATTGCAAGGGTTTCAGGAGTGCACCCACAATCAATATTAAATAGGGGAATTTTATTAGCTCAGTTAAAGCAACTGATAGGGCTTGGCAGCTCAAAGCTGGGATCAAGCTTGTGTATGTCCGTTCCGAGAGACAGAACTCCAGAGTGCAAGTCCAAAATAATTGTATTTGCAAATCAAGGAGAATCACCATCCACACAGACACTCATGCGCACAGCCAGGAACGAACAATATAAAAGGTGGTAGCAGATAGTGACTGAAAGGATTGCAGAGAGTGATACTGTACCGATTCCAGAAGCAGAGCTCCAGTGTGAAGTGAAAAGGCTTAGCAGCTGCCTGTGGATTGTGGGGTGACTTTAATTTTCCATTTTACTCTGTTGTCTGGCTTCACTATGATCCGCTATTATGGTAAATTTTATGAAGACGTCACAGGCTCTATTCACTTGGAAAATTGACCGTATCTTTTGCCGTTAAGCCTAACGATTCTTGCTTTTGCAGGACCTAATTGATACTTTACTGCCCAAAGTCTTGCCTGCAATAACAGAAGGTCTTCAAGATCTAGATGATGATGTTAGAGCTGTTGCTGCAGCATCTTTAGTACCAGTAGTGGAAAGCCTTGTCCACCTTCAGCCAGAGAAAGTAAGTAAAGTAGACCAACACTTACATGTATATGTTTATGTTGGAAACAAAACTACAGGTATCAAGAGCTCATGTTTTGTGAAAGTAACTTGGTTTCATACCTGTTTATTTATATTTTAGGTACCTTTTATTCTTAATATACTGTGGGATGCACTTCTAGATCTTGATGACCTTACAGCTTCCACAAACAGCATAATGACCCTTCTCTCATCCCTCTTGACTTACTCTCAGGTCCAAAAATGCAGGTAATGCAGATAGTTGTATTCATATCCATTTCTTTTGCTACCAGCTCAATTTTTATTTTTGTTTTATGGGGGGGAATCCATGGTAGATTTGTGTGTTTTAGCCTCCATACATTTTTACAGTAAATTTTAGGCATGGATAGTCTGGAGTGTTAAAAGAAAGGATTAAAGGTGCTACAAAGGGAGCAAGATTCGACTAGGGAAAGAATTGTCAGTTTTTATTCATACACTTTAGTGCCTACTCATGAGATTTAGGCTGAAGTTTTAATGGTAACAAAAAATCAGGGTGAGGAAGTGCAATAAATAGGAGGGGATGAAAAAGTAGATGATAAGATGGCTTTCATACTTTTATGCCTAGGTTTAGTAGCCCAAAATTATTCCTACTAGCCAACAGGAAAATGGTAATATGCCCCTGCATACATGCAAGATGTCTTTTCATTATCATCCCAGCAAGTGGCAACCTAACCCCATTTTTATCAGCTTTCTCCTGCTCTTCCTGCTATGGAAGGGATGAATAAGAGAGACAAGTGAAATGGGTATGATACACTCACCCCTATCTCTTTCAGTTATTCCCAAACTTTGGTCCTCCAGATATTTTGGACTTCAGCTCCCAAAATTCCTGGCTGTTGACCAAGCTAGGAGCCGAAGTCCAAAATACTTGGAGGACCAAAATTGGGGCATCCCTGCTTTAGATGGAGGGACTGAGCATCCTTTGCCACCTGTCAGATAGTTTATATCTAATTTATATCTGTTTAGAGGTCTTGCTTGTCATCATCTGGTCACCTAGGCTCCCAATGCATGGTACACAATATAGTCTAAAGAGGCAAAGTTAGCATCAGCACTCCATTTAAGCACTCTTGGAATCTCCAGATTTAACATGGGAGAATAAGTGGCCTCTCAGTAATCTTTTATGCTATTTATTATAAACATTGTAGTAAACACACAAATATACACTCCTTTTAGGGAAGAACATAGACTTTTCATTGTCTAGGAACATTCCAGACAAGTCATTAAACTTTTACATCATCATCATACTCACTACGAGTCATTATACAGTAATCTCATACTTGCTGAACATCTTACACATTTGAACCTTTATGTCCTCTGTTTTCTTCCTTGCAGGCATCTCTATACTTAACCCATCAAGGAAACGAAACTTAACTTCTGTGGATAAACACACTGGCATTTTGCTGAACACAGCAGCATGTGTGTATCTGTGTGTGTGTGTGTACATATATGCACACACAGTAGCCCCTCCCAATTCGCAGGGCATCCATTCCAGCCCCCCCCCCCCGAAAATGGCAGCTCACAAACATTTGAGCCCCATTGAAAATAATGGCACGCACCTGTTCGCCACCATTTCATCCCTTCCCACTTGTCCCTCCCACGAAGAGCAAGACCGCAGACTCAAAGTCCACAAATGGGGAGGGACAACTGTACATGCAGACATGCCTAACAGGCATCCAAGGAAGATAATTATCTTCCATGGGCATTCAAATTAATTATAGCATCCATTATAGTAATAATAATTATGTGATTATTATAGGTTGTTTGAGAGTAGAGGTACTTTCTTTCTCTTAACTGCATTGTTTGGGTATTTATTAACCAGGAACAGCATTATTAGCATTAGAGCTGTTGGAAACAGTAAGGTCAGAACCAGCTATGTCATGATGGAGGCTGTGTAACAGCCACACTTTCATATTTCAGTAGCTGGCTTTTACAGTAATCTTCAGCCTATGTGTGTCCAATTTGATCTTCACTAGCCTAGTCATTTGCTTACTTTCTTAGCCTTATTTGCCCTTATCATTTCGTTTTTAGTTAGATTGGCTTCATGCATGGAACTAACCTATGTACTATGATTTCTTAACATCTAAATTTTATAATATGCAGAATGCATTTTTCTTGTTAATAAAACATTAAAAATAGTATTTTTACTTTAAAGCACAAATATTAATCAAAAGATGGGATTTAACTTTTTCTTGATCCTTTATTTTCTATCCACTGTATTTCAGTATTCAGCAGTCACTTACAGATCTTGTACCACGTGTATGGCCGTTCCTACATCATACAATATCTTCTGTTCGAAAAGCAGCATTAGAAACTCTGTTTACCCTCTTGTCTACCCAAGATCAGGTAAGAGTGATGTAACTGCTAACTTTAAGAGAATACAAAAAAGAAATTTTGCAAATATTTAATTTCTAATTATGCAGAAGTCCTGTATGTGATTTAATTTCTATGCTATTTTGTCTTAAAAAGGACTAAGCATTTTACAATATGAATAAAATTCTACAACACACTGCCAGCACCATTGTGTGAAGAAATTTATGTAAGGTTCTCATTTGCATTGTTAAAATATTAACTTTTATATTTTCTTTTCCTTTTGTTAGGATTCTGGAGCCTGGCTTACTCCCATTTTGCAAGATATGTTAAGACATATCTTTCAGTTCTGTATTTTAGAAAGCAATCAAGAAATTCTGGAACTAATACATAAGGTATTATCATGTTAGAACTTACATTCACTTGGCCTCTTTATAAATTTGAGTGTTTGTCCTTGAATATGATTGTCTCAATTTGAGTGTTTGTCCTTGAATATGATTGTCTCATTTTCTTTTTCATAGGTGTGGCTTGAACTGTTGAACAAGGCTACCTTACAGTACGTGGTAGCAGCTGCGTGTCCATGGATGGGAGCCTGGCTCTGCTTAATGATGCAGCCTTCTCATTTGCCTATTGATTTGAATATGTTGCTAGAAGTGAAAGCTAGACTGAAGGTCAGAAAAGAAATTGCAGTGGACAGCACATTTGGGAAAATACTGTTTTTAACTATGCTATGCCAACTAAAATGGAATACTTATAACGCCACAATGAGCAAAATGATCTTTTAAACTTCCTGAGTAAGCAGACTGTGTCATCGCTTCCATGCTTATTGTTAACTCTGCAGTGTTTTTTAGGGTATGCACAGTTGTACATATACTGTATAACTGTATACATAAAGTATGAAGCATTGTTATACCTTATCTCCAAAACAGTTTCTTTCTGTTCCTTCTTTCCCTCTGGTTGCAGTGTTGAGATAAGAAACATTGAACAAAACATCTTAACAAAATGTCATTTGTTCCTGCTGTTTCTGTTTATATTTCTTAATAATTGTTAAGCACATGTATCTGCAAATTATGCCTGGGTTTAGTTGCCAGAAGCTAGCAAGCAACAATATTAGAGGTATCTGGGAGCAGTTTTGTTCTCTTTCCATCTGGCAAATGTCAGCCTACTCTTTACACCGAATGAAAGATAAAGGATAGCAACACAAATGAGGCTTGTTCCTCATAGGCCTGAATACCCCTGCACACCTGTCTTCTTTGGGCACTACCTCTGCTTTTCTGGTATGGCCTAATGTAGCTGTGTAAAAAATCTTTTCAGTGATAGGGTTAAAAGGTTCAAGAAAGATGGTTTTCTACCCAAACACATTTCCTCCCAATTCTTCTCCATTTTTTAAAAATAATTTTTTATTGTAGTGTAACAGTGTTGTTGTTGATTATTATTATTATTTTAACCACCCCCCCCAAAAAAAATTGGGCACACAGCAACTTATAATTCAAAAGAACAATTTAATTAAAAACATGGAAAAATCATAATTAAATAAAAGTAAACTATTCACAGTATTAAAACAATCCAGACATCAAGTTAAAAGAATAAAATGCAATTTAAAAAGGTTAAAGGCTATTAAAAACAGTTTGGTTTAAAACAGTACAGCACCCCCATGCCCATTCTTTTAAAACTTGCTGTTTTAAAAGCCTCTCAGAATAAAAAGGTTTTAGCCTGCTGATGGAAGGATAAGGAGGAGGAAGGTATTCTGCATTTTCTAGGAAGAGAAAGGAAGAAAAGAGAGGAAACCCTTGCAAATGCCATTCAGAATTAGAAAACATGTTGTCTATCCAAAATGTAGTCTTGTTTCCTGTATAGCTGTTTTAGCTACTACAGTGCAACCACTCTCCTCAAGTATTCTTGCTTTCTAAGATTAGATTTTCTCATCTGTTGGTAGATGGGTTTTTAAATCGTATTTGTCGAACTGTGCTGTATTAAAAGATCACTGAGTGGTTTGAATATCTTTCGTTGACTGTGTTGTGATTCTTTCTCATTTCAACAGTTTGGTATAGCCAAACCTGATACTGATGGCTTTCCTCACTTCCTTTAAAATCAAATTAAAATGCATTAACCAACGGGAGCTGAAATTAGTACTCAAATTTAGTGTTCAGATGTCACCTCTGTGCACCTCTCAGGGTGAGATGGAGATGCTATGGCTATTAAGGCTTAGGTTTAAGACAGAAGAAAAATGAAGGCGTTACCCCGGGTATCAATTTAAATAAATGTTAGAAAAGCAGTGAAACATTAACGGCTTAAAAGTCTTCAAGGGAAGTGGGTCCAGGGCATCCAGATGTCTCAGGTGGATGAGAAAATGTCTCTGTGTGTTTATATATCAGAAATTAAGGAAAAAATATACACATAGATATGGATATAAGTAGTTAGTCTAAGCGAGATCTTATATGCCTTTCAAGTATTGCTTGCACTTGATAGAGTTTCCTCAATGTTTGAATATCTTAAAGCAGAGGTTGAAATGGAAGACTAATTGTGTGTGTGAGAGAGAGAAAGTGAGTGACTTTCAGAGTTTCAATTAGAATCCATATGTAACAGAAATATGTATTCTAATGTTTGTAGCTCAGTTTTAATAATAAAAATATAATATTTGAAATCATATGAGATACTTGCCTAAAGAGCATCTTGTATTTTTTTCACAGGAAAAGACAGGTGGCAAGGTGCGGCAAGGGCAAACCCAGACTAAAGAAGTGATACAAGAATACATTGCTGGTGCAGAAAGCATTGCTGAAGATCCAGCAACCAGGGATTATGTTGTTATGAGAGCCAGGATGATGGCAGCAAAGTCAGTTTATTATTGAAAATCTTAAAAAAAAAGTTAAAGCAGTAAGAGTTTAAAGACAAGATGCTTATAACACAGCTCAAGTTAAAATTGTAAAGAACATTGTGTTACTTGAAATGTAACTTAATATAAAATTGATTGTTGTTCCAGATTGCTTGGAGCAATGTGCTGTTGTATTTGTGATCAGAGTGTGAATACCATCTCTCAAGAAATAAAGCCAGCTGAATCACTAGCTCAACTATTGCTTTTCCACTTGAATTCCAAGTCAGCTTTGCAGAGGTTTAGTGTCGCATTAGTAATCTGTGAGTGGGCTGCCTTGCAGAAGGTAGGACACTTGCTGTTATAACAATGACATTATTTTCAAATGTAAATCATTTCTGCCCCAGTTCAGTATACTGAAGTTATAATTTTCCAGCAGATTACATTTTTCTTTATGGTCTGGATAGATGAAATGCAGGATTACTAATTTTCAAGTTGAAAATGTGTAATTGACAGGACTTTCTTGCCTTAAGGCATGCAAGCAGGGACCAAAAATGCTTTCAAACATGCAGAAAGTGGAGCTGCCTTTTTTAAAATATGGGAATGTTTTATTCCTGTGCAGTATCAAGCTCTGCTTTCAGAATATCAATGAGAACTGATGGAGTGGGTGACTGTATAAGAGCCTTTAATCCTTTTGGGAACTCATAACTATTTCTATCAGTTCTTTAGAATCTTGTTTTCCTTCCCATTGTGTTCCATGTAACAACTTGAAATCTTACCTTTTGATTTATTAGTATAGTATATTTGTTAGTATAGTAAATCCGAAACTAGTGAGCACATTTACCTGGGAGTAAGCCTTATTGATCATAGAGGGGAAAAATAGACTTGTGCATTATTGAAGGCTCTAAACATCAGTTGTATGTATTGGAAATATATTGTTGTACTTGTAATAATATTACTGTCCTTTAAAAAATCTGGGTGATCACTTAGATTCAGTATGCAAAAGTTAGCAACATGATTATTAAAATCTATATTTATTTTTAGGAAAATAAAGTGGTGGCTCTTGCTGTCCAGTCACGCTTACTTGGTGTCCTTTCTGAGCATCTTTATTATGATGAAATTGCTGTCCCCTTCACCCGAATGCAGAATGAATGTAAACAACTCATCTCCTCATTTACTGAGGCAAATATTGACATTTCCAGCAGAGTAAACTGCACCGTGTTTACAATAGATCAAGCTAATGAACTGGTGAGTGAATTGATGAAAAAGCTAGCTTCTCATCTCTAAGTGATGGCCAAATGGATGAAAGCAACATGCTGAAGGGTTGTTGTTTTTAAAGACAACCCTCTTCACCCATACATATGGATATGGTCCTAATTTATGTCACAAATCAGAATCATAGAAAGTAGTGGCTTTTGGGGACCTTTGCAGGGGCATCCCTTTCCATTTTGGAGGGGATTTAGCGCTGCAGTTTTGATTCCTTGATTTATGTTGGACTACAACTTCCATTGTGGCAGTAAGCATGACTAGTGGTCATGGATGATATGTTGCAGTCTAAAGCATCTGAGGACTAAAGGTTGAGGTCCACTTGAGGCAACCCTTTAAGAGTGATGGTGAGCATTTCTTCTTTAGTTCATCTTCGATCAATGGCAGCACCAGACAGATGTTAACTTTGCATGTGAGGTTGTGCTAACTTTCTACTTCAACAGCTGAGATATTATAAGCAAATTATATAGGTTTAGTTGTTAGACCTTAAATGTGAGTTAATTCTTCAGTAATGAAGATTTTAATTCATTGAAAACATAGTCATGAATGGGGAAAAAATCTGGAATCACCATTATCAATACAGATAAAGGAGAACTATTGTAAATTAATTTGAATGTGGTATTTAACACCAGTAAGGTTAAATCATGTAAATAAGAATTATTCAAGGATATGTTGGAGGGGTTGTCAATAAATTAGTAGCTATATTTATATGTGGTGGAGTTGTAGATCTGTAAAAAAATGTTGGCGAATAGTATTTAAAGAGATAACAAAAATTGAGTTAGAAATATGTCCAAGGATAGCATTATTGTCTACATATGATAAGATTAATTGCACCTAGGTTATGAAGAATTTAATTACAAATTTATTAACTGCAGCAAGACTAATTATAGCAAAAAAGTGGAAAGTTCAGGGAGATATGCATATAAAAAATTGGTATAAAGAAGTATGGTAAATGGCAATTAATGATAAGAACATGTGGAATAAAGGTTAAAAAAAGAATATCTCCCTGAATGAAAAGTAATTATTTTGAATTAATAAAAGAAGAATGCATACAGACACTTTCAAGGGAGACACAAGAGACTACAGCAACTATAGAACCATAGCACTAATTTCCCATGCAAGCAAAATTATGTTCAAAATTCTTCAACATAGACTCCAGCTATACACAGAGAGAGAAATCCCAGAGGTCCAGTCAGGGTTCAGGAAAGGAAGAGGCATTAGGGACCACATAGCAAACATATGATGAGTAATGGAGCACACCAGGGAACTCCAAAAGAAAATCAGCTTGTGCTTTATAGACTATAGCAAAGCCTTCAAGCGCATAGATAATGAAAGGCTATGGAATGTCCTTAAAGACATGACAGTGATAGTCCTGATGAGGAATCTGTACTCAGGACAAGAGGCTACTGTCAGAACAGAATATGGAGAAACAGAATGGTTTCCAATTGACAAAGGGGTCAGACAAGGCTGTATCCTTTCACCCTATCTGTTCAACTTGTATGCACAACATATTATAAGAAAAGCAGGCTTGGACACAGAAGAAGAAGTGAAAATAGGAGGAAGGAATGTCAACAGTCTAAGATATGCAGGTGACACAATAGTATTAGCAGAAAACTCACAGACCAGGAACACCTACTAATGTTAAACATAAAGAAAACAAAAATAATGACTACCGAAGACCTTCACAAGTTCAACCTAGACAATGAAGAAATAGAAATAGTAAAAAAGTTCCCATACCTGGGATCAAGCATTGATAGAAATGCGGACTGCGGTCAGGAAATCAGAAGAAGATTAAGAATGGATGGCTATGAAAGAACTAGAAAAGATTCTAAAATGCAAAGATAGATAACTCAGCACAAAAGTTAGAATCATACAACCCATTGTATTCCCTATTACCATGCATGGATGTGAGAGCTGGACAGTTAAGAAAAATGATAGGAAGAGAATCAACTCCTTTGAGATAATGAGGTGCTGGAGAAGAGTGTTGAGGATCCTGTGGACAACCAAAAAGACAAACAAAGGGGTCCTACAGCAGTTCAAGCTGGAAACCTTCCTGAAAGCCAAGATGACCAAACTGAGGCTATCGTACTTTGGATACATCATGAGAAGAGAGGACTCATTGGAAAAGACGACAATGCTGGGAAAGGTAGAGGGAAGTAGAAAGAGAGGAAGGCCACATGCCAGATGGATGGATTCAATTAAGGAGGTCATGGGTATGAGTTTGCAGGATTTAAGCAGAGCAGTGGAAGACAGGGGATCTTGGAGATATCCACAGGGTCACCATGGGTCGAGATTAACTCGAGGGCAGTTAACAACAACAAAATTATTTTGATGCAATATGGAAGATATTTGTAGAAAAGATTTTAGTAAAAGAGGAAGGTGGTATATCTCTAGAGTTACAATTTTGGAAGGTAGAATAACATGAAGATATTAGGTTCTGGTGATGGGGTGCACTTTGATAAGTTAGTGATAAATTAATAGTATTACATTTTAGTGGAACTATGAATAGCATATTTTGAAAAAAGATAGAAATAAGAATGAAGATATCAGTAATATTTTTTAAATTGCTGGTTTAATTAACAATAAATAGTTTAATATGAATAGGATTTAGATTAAGTCAATTAAGAATAAATAATGTGATTTATAACATACTGTATATATAATACTATCTATAAGATTTTTTAAAATTATGTTATATTATTAATAAAAATTATTTTTTTAAAAAAGAAAACATAGTCATACTAGACTTTTAAAGAAGTACAGTATTTCTCTGTGACACAGATAATTAATCAAGTTGTCATTTGACTGAGAGAATGTATTAGCTGTTTTTGCCACAGCCACTTTCAGATAGGAAAAAGTCCACTTGTAAATGAGCACATGGCTTCCAGATTGGTTAGCCGTATCTTCTTGTGAATAAAACAATAGCAGCTTTGTTTTCACCTAATCATAAGAATAGAATAAGTTAATGAGTTATTATTGCTTTAATATATCTAGACACTACTACTGCTGAACAAAAAAAAGGGGGGTATTGCAGTTGTTCTTCCTCTCTTTGGGCTAGTAGGATAGACTGGTCCTTCCTACAAGCCTTTCCAACCCATCTTGTATGTTCTAGCTGCTGATGAAAGGAGTCTACTCCCTCTGAAATTCCAAAATAATCAGAGGAATTGAAACACCCGTGTAGTCTTATTAAAAAGACAAAATGTAGAACTCTATATTCAATCTCTTACTTTCGACTTCAGTCTTATAAAGGAGCAAAACAGACTTTACTAGGTGTGGTCATGTTGAAAAGAGAATATTCTGCATAAATCGGTTGTCCTCCCATTTGGACATACTGTATGTGTGTGTTTGGACATACTGTATGTGTGTGTTTGGACTATAACATGACTTTACCAAATACACATTTTACACATATCAAATACACATACTAAATACACTTTAGTATAAATACACTAAATACACTTTAGTGTATTCAGCAGCTAATCAGTATGTTAACTTTACCAGTATGTTAACCTGTTTATACTAACTGGTTTATTAAGATTGCTGTAGACACTTTTGTTTCATCAGATAATGGTATTAGAAGGAAATGTCTATTCCAGCTTTATCTTCATAAACATTTGTTTTCAAATGTGTAGGCAAAGAACACGGGGAGATATCTCTGACTGTACAAACATAGTAGGTGTACAGGAGTATAGCTTAGGATTGTTACTTTACTAGTTGCATTTTAAAGCATAACGGTCATCAGCTTGGGGGAAAATTTCCTTTTTAAATGTTCCACCCAGTAATCTGTACGAGGGACAAAAGCCAAGCAATTTTTAGTCACAAGGGCAATGTAGGGAAGCTAATATCATTCTAATGTGGGACTTTTCATGTCAGGCTAATGAAACTTGGGGACACAGGAAGTTTGTGTGTTTATATATGGTAATGTGTATATATCAAAATACTTCTGCAAATTTTTGCTCAGGGTACTGTGGGTTTAATCCCATTCTCCATTGTTCATTTCCCAACTTTGCCCTTTTTGTTTAGAACACCATAAGCATTAGAATAGATATTCCCAGTATTTTTTCTATGAGGTTTTAAGTGTAGTCTTCTTTTGAACATGGATATGCACTCTGCTACTTCTAGAGATACAGTGGTTAAGACATTACCCATGTAACAAGCAAAACAAAATAATGGATGGATATCAGCTTCTACAACTATGTGTTTCACTGATTTCAAATGCTTTAGAGTCCTTTCTTTCACATTTAGTAATTGAAATGCTTTTGCTTTTGACTAACCTTTGTTTTCTTAGATCACTACCATCTTCAGTGAAGTCACATCCTCTCTTAATCTGAATCCTAAAATTCTACAGCAACTAGAAAGCAAGCGACAACAAGTCCAAATGACTGTTACTGAAACAAATCAGGAATGGCAGACATTACACTTGAGAGTACATACTTTTACTGCTTGTGCTGTTGTCAATCTGGAACAGCTTCCAGAAAAATTAAATCCAGTCATAAAACCACTGATGGAGACAGTAAAGAAAGAAGAAAATACATTGGTACAAAATTATGCTGCTTTGTGCATAGCAAAGTTGCTTCAGCAGTGCACAACACGGTCTCCATGTCCCAATTCAAAGATCATAAAAAATCTTTGTAATTCACTCTGTGTGGATCCCCATCTTACTCCCTTAGCATCATGTCCTGCACAACCCCTGACCAGCCATGAAAATTTAAAAGGTGAGTTAACAAGCTGTCTGGCTTCAAAATAATAGGAAGAGCAAGCCTGTGGTTCCAATACAAGATTAGATGATGAATCTAATTCTCAGTTACAGTATACTATTAGAGAAGCAACTGGATTCCAAAACTGTGCAATTTGTATGACCAACCCTAGATAAACTGTCACATTTTTTCCTAGTTAACTGTGGAATTTACATCTTTGCCTGATAATCCTTTATGAATAATTTCTTGGGCATCTGAAGAATGTAGATTCTAAGAGCAAAATAGTATTAGTGTTTTAAATCTGAGTGCTGTCCATTGGTTGATGACAGTTGTGGTATTTTCAAAAGGTGATACTTTTTGATGAGAAACATTTTAAATGAATAATGGTTTCATTGTGCTACACTTTCAGAGCTTCAGGTTTCTCATAAGAAGTTGGATATTTTTGGATGTCATCATAATTGGATCATATACACTTAGGCCTGTTCAGGTGTTGAGTGTTTCTGGGAATCTACCAATAAGAGTAGGTTTGGGGCTTCAGGCTGTCTCCTTCTACTCTTACAGGCAAGACTGGAGAAGAAATGTCTATCCCCAAATTGAATTATCTTAGATTCTTGAAGATGAAAATGTCTATGAAATATCAAGGGATAACCATGTTTCATTCATTCATTGCTCTCCATGGTGACAAAAACAGTGGAGGGATTGTGTGAATCAGAATATTACTTCCAAGACTGATTCCAGGAAAGTGTGGAAATTACTTCTAAAGTCATCCCTATTCATTTAATTTCTCATAGAGAATTATTTATGCCTATTTTTGATTTTCTTTACTAGTATGTCTCTTTATTAAAAAGCTTTGGCCAAATCCATTTGATAGTCCCTACTAGAGTATATCCCCTAAATTAGTTGCTTAACACTAAGAGGATACTGATGTAAATGCCATTGATTCACTGTGTCTTGTGGGGAGCAGCAACTAGATTTAAACCTTTATGTTTCAAAGTGAAGAGAGCCAGTGTGGTGGAGTGGTTTGAGCATTGGGCTGTGACTCTGGAGACCAGAGACTGAATCCTTGCTCAGCTGTGGAAACCCACTAGGTGTGTTTAGGCAAGTCACACTCTCTAAGACTCAGGAAGGCCATGACATATCTCCTCTTAAGAATTCTTGCCACAAAAACCCCATGATATGGTCACCTTCAGTCTGCCATAAGTCAGAAACGACTTGAAGGTACAGAGCACCACAGTTCAAAGTGATTGACCATGCTTCTTTTTGTATTTGATCTTCTAGGTTTATTTGTGAATTGATATTTCAAATCTTTATCTCCTTCCAAATTCTTATAATAAAATTTCATTTTATTATTTTCCTTGCTGGTTCTATCAGCAGACTCAGTTGTAAAAATGTTTTTAGTTGTTGCTGTGAAAATATTTCCAATCATCTTTATTTCTTTTTAGGATTGAATTCTGAAAGAGATGGCATGCATCATACTGTCACCAAGCATAGGGGTATAATCACACTATATAGGCATCAGAAAGCGGCATTTGCCATCACAAGCCGCCGAGGTCCTACACCCAAAGCCCCAAAAGCTCAAATAGGTGATCTTCCTACAAGCAGTAGTGGAATCATAACCACAGAACTTGATGAAGTAGGTGGAAACCTTAATTTGCAGTTTTGCTTATGTTATTACATGTCCTACATTTGATCTGTAGGATTTTTATGGATTTTTTAAATGACTGGGAGCATAATTCCTTTTCCTTACCTATAACTACCTCCCTCCCTTCTTCTCTTTCTTACAAAGAAGTCGTTTCTCTGCAGGCTTAGCCTGGCCTCCCTTCTAGTTAATTTTTTGATATCTCATTATTGAAGGGGGAACATTGCACAGAAATATTGTCTGTATTTCTGTTGATTCCTTCTACTTGCAGGATCTAATTTTAAGAGAGGACTGTGAGTAGTGTGAATAGTAGTGCTGGCAACAGATCAGGTTGGGATAATCCACAGAACTAGATGATGCTGGCAAAATCGTCTAGTAGATTAGCAGAAAAAATAATGTGAACAAATAATTTTAGCCAGCAATCTCAAACCTATTTATATCATGTTTGCCTTTTCCAGTTATGATTATCTGGCACAAACAAAAGAAAAGTTTTATGGGTTTTCTTGGAAGATGCTATCTGACTTTGGCAATTTTTGTTGCTAAACAGTGTTGCAATTTTGCTTTTTTTCCTTTGATTTAAGGTGTGTTTTTTTAAAAGCCTTTTGCTTGTTAAGAATTGTTGCCTTCTCTTACCAGGATGAGAGTCTAGCACAGCTCCCTTACTTATTCAGACGAGAGAGTGTCTTAGATTGAAATATATTGGTTCATTTTGTTTCATATCTGTTTAATTGATCCTCCTGTCAAGTCCCCACAAACAATCCTTGGGCGCAAGGTGTTTCTCAAGCGTTGAGGAGATAAGATGGTATAAAGATAAAACTGTCCACATTATCTCCCAGCTTAGTTTACTGAGATGCCTGCTGCTTTCCTAGTTGATGCACAGTCAGATGGTAACTGTGTGCCTGACAGAAGAAAGTGATGAGAGATGTGCCTGATGAATGTTAGGGTGCTTAAAGGTTGCTGTCACTACTGCCATCACCCAGAACATGAAAAGAGAGCTGAGTCGATGAATTCCCTTCTTTGCTGTCTCTGTGCCTCATACAAACCAGTCATTCTGTGCCTTCAGGGAGATCTTTGGAAGTCTCTAGAGCTGCATTTGGCAGTAAACCTACCTGCTCACTCACAGACATATAAGCTGTGTGTTCCTACTGAAACCTAGTTTCTTTTTGTCTTCCATCGCAGTAAAATCATTAGGAAGTTACAGCATTTTGTCAGTTGTTTTCTTTGGGGGGGGAGGAGTTATAGCTCTAAATATTTTCTTCAATAAGTGTTTATGTTGTGGGGCAAAGATTCTGTATTCTGATGATCATTTGTATTACCTGTTCTGCCTGGGTGAGTTATATGTGGGTGACTTGTGCCTTTATTGCCAGACCTTTACAAATCAAGCCACCCATAACAGAGTTTTCCTTCTTAAAACTCTTCAGTGGCAAGAGCCCTTCAGACTGCAGCTCTTGCAGCCTGGTGTAAGCCTTTTCATACAGCCTTTCTGTAGCAGTTTGCTTGCGCCCATATCTTCAACCATGGAGCACCAGCAGGAGCATACAGTAGCCAGACTCCTTCAGCCTCTGTTCAAGCATTTCCAGAGGACAAATCAGTACCCTCAGCCCTGACACCCAGAGAGGCTACTAAGCTCTCTTCCAGGGCTAAAAGAGCTAGAGACATTCTGCTTATTCCTGGCAGATCTCTAGAGAAACAGCTGTAGAAAAAATGTGTCCTTCCTTTTTTAGTGTCAGCAAAGACGAAGAAGGTGACTAAGGACCAGCAACACTCCCCACCTCATCCAGTAGCTTGTTCTCATATTTCTGGATCTAGTCTGTGGCACAATGTCTAGACATCAGTCGTGTGGATGCGCGCATGGTGCGGGCGCCATTTTGGAAGGCCCAACGGCGCGATGTGGGCACCATTTTGGAAGCCCCCCTGCGGTGGGCGAATTCGCCCACCACAGGCGCAGGGGGGCTTCCTTGAGCCTTGGAAAGCCCCCCCCGCGCCCGTGGCAGGTGAATTCACCTGGCGCAGGTGCAGGGGGCCTTCCCTGGGCCCTGGAAAGTCCCCCCCGCACCCGTGGCAGGTGAATTTGCCCGACACAGCCATGGGGGGGCCCTTCCCTGGGTCTTGGAAAGGCCCCCCCACGACGGGCGAATTCCCTGGGCCTTGTTTATTTAGTGTGTGTACTTTCATTCACACATTCATGTATATTCATATTTTAACCTTTTGTAAGAAATAACATCATTAAAATTAAAACAGTTTTATTCAGGTAATTCAGCATGTAACTCAACACATGTGTCAATTTTACACATTAAAAAGTTTGGGAAGAGGAGGAGGAGGGAATATCACAGCCTCCAAATCTTATGCCCCCCAGGGGTCCCACCACACCACTTGAAGACCACTGGTCTGTACTCTCAAATCCCAAATTCTTCAAAACATCCATCATCTTGCCAGCCCTATGAGCAGGTGCATTGTCCTGCCAAAAGAAAACATCCTTACCATTTTTCTTTCAGTGCCTCCTTTCATTGGCACAGAAAGTTAGAGGAGTATTCTGCATTAACTTTTTAGCCCTTCTGGAGGTACTTATCAAAATATCTTTTTTTTTTTAAAATAAATTTTTATTGAATTTAAAACTCATTACAAACCTACAACCATACAAACAACACAAACAAATACAAACAAATATAACAACTACACAGACAAAACTATCATTAGATAGTAAAAACAAACATCCATTCTTATGTGCTTACATACTACAAAAAAATTATCTTCTATAGCCCAAAAAATTGTGGCCATGACTTGTAATGCTGACCTTTTGAGTCTTGAATTTGTTCAGCTGTGGAAAACTCGACTGTCATCACTACATTGTTCTCCGGATCATAGTGATGTAGCCATGTTTTATCAACAGTGATGAGTTGATTAAAAAAATTATCACTAGATTGCTCAAAATGGAAGAGTTGACAGTGTTCAAGGCCTCCCAGACCTTGCTGCAACCTTGGTCTCAAAATCTCCATGCTGAAAGTTGGCACACCACTTCTTCATGGTTGAGTATGATGGACACTTGTCACTCAACAATTGCATCATACAGTCATCAATTTCCTGTGGAGTTTTCTTCTGCAGGAACAGAAGCTTCATGATGGCTCAAAGTTGAGCACTTGAAAATTCCACTCTTTTTGTTGACATTATTCTGGCAGTGATCTGTAAAAAAATAACAAATTAGAGCTATTATCCTGCAGATTGGGAATTTACAATACAAAAGAACATTCAAGCTACAGTGACAAAATTATGTTCAGATTCTGGAACGTGAGTTGGGCCATGAACTTTGCAGCACCCCCTTCATACCAAGTACAAGAAAACTGTGCTGTACTTTTCAAGTACCCTCAGCTAAATTCTATTATCGTCAAAGCAGCACAATCTTCCAAGAAGGCCTGTACATCTCTGGCTGATAAGAAAAGGTGTATGTTTGACACCATGGTCCATAAAATGTACTCTGTGAATAGCAAATTATTAGGGGGCTTACCAACAGTTCTTCTGGGAACAATTTGCTCACCTATCGGAACAGGCAATGATAAAGAAGTGGTTTTGCTTTTCCACTTTGAAGCACATAAATTGGCAGTTCAGCAGATTACCACGCTGATCACCACAGCAGCCCTTCTGATCTGGCGTCCCTTGTGTACTGAAAAGCCCTTACCGAGGACTCCAGAAGAATCCCCCAGGGCTCCCTGGTTCCCGCGGTCAACCTCTCGCGCCTCAGACATAGACAAGCCACAGTCACCCTTGACCCTGGTCGAGCACAACCTGGCCTCCCATACGGAAGATGTCAAGACCTTTCCTGACCAAGTCATCAGGATGGCAAATGCCCTCAAGATCAAGGTGATGACATCATGGACTCCATTGAGTGTAGGGTCCATGGGAAGGTCCCAATGTCCCCGTCTCTTGGTTTCCTTCCATCTCTGGGAAAGATAGCCAAGCATTCCTGGAACACTCCAGCCACAATTGCCTCTGCCTCGAGGAAGATTGAGAACTTGTATAGGATCGCACCCTCATCTTCCTCTTGGCTTTTTGAGCACCCGAGGCCAAACTCAGTGGTCATTGAGCTCAGTTGGCTTCTGTTCTGAAAACCTTAACTTCTCTGGTAGATAAGGAAAGCAAGAAGGTGGACGCCGTTGCAAAGAAATTCTATGCATCAGCTGTCTTGGACCTCAAGGTTGCCAATTATTCGGCTTGTATGGGTGCATACCAACAGCACACAATGGAGCAGATGCTATCCCTGCTAGACAATGTGCCAGATGACAAGAAGCAACTAGCTCTAGCTCTCCAGATTCTCTCCAGCCCCATGGCTCTCCGTCAGCATGCTTGGATCCAGGCTTGTGACCTTACATCACGGGCCTGAGCCCTAATAGAAGGCATACCCTTCGAAGACTCCATCCTCTTCAACAAGAAGATGGACGAGAAGCTAAACTTCCACTACAGAATGAAGACAACTGCTCAGAAGCATAGTATGTCTTCTACATCCTTCCAGTCACCTCTCCTCCACCACTATGGAGGCCAGTGCCCTTGGTACCCTTTGTACCAACAGAGATCTTATCAGTCCTAAAAGCGCCAGTACCAGCCTCAGGACCAGTCTTGACAGTGTCATTCCTCACAGTCCTCCTCCTCTTCGGGCCGCCGATAGCCCGTTCAGCCTCGGTACTGTCAAGAAGGATACTGAGCAGGGTAAGAAGAGGCTGTGAGATGGGGTGGGGCACTTTGTCCTCACCCCCCTTTGGGGATAGAGTTAAGCCCTTTTTGAACAGCTGGGCCTTAATTACATCTGACTGTGGGTCCTTGACATCGTCTGTAGGGACTATACCCTCAAGTACAAAGAGCTCCCAACCACTGGAACCGTTCTGTCTCCTTCTTCCTCAGACACTTTACTTGACAAAGTGTGTGCTTTATTGCAAAAGGGTGCAATCGAGCCTGTAGACCCATCTTGGGCCCGTAGCTGCTTTTTCTGCCGATACTTTATTGTCCCTAAGAGAGATTCCGGCCTATCGTGGACTTGTGTCAGTTGAATTAATTTGTTGTTTACCATAGTTTTTTCATGGTAACCCTTGCTTCTATCTTGCCACTTTTACAGAAAGGTCATTGGTTTGCTACCCTTGACCTCAAGGACACTTACTTTTATATCAGATTCAGAGAAGATCACAGGAGATTCCTTGCCTTTGCTATTGGTCCTGACATGTTCCAGTACAGGATGCTCCCCTTCAGGCTCTCCATGGCATCAAGGGTCTTTACCAAGTGCATGGCTCCCATCACAGCCTACCTTCACCCGCAAGGCATCATGGTCTTTGCTGCCCACTCTCAAGAGGAGCTTCTCAGGGACATAGACTTTACACTTCTGAACTCCCTCGTCCTGCTCATCAACAAGTTGAAATCCAAGTTGACTCCATCAAAACAAGTCAAGTTCATCAGGACTGTCCTCAACTCAGACCAGTCTATCACATACCTGACATCAGACAGGTATCAAACGCTCTCAAGAGCAATAAGGGACTGCTTATCACACAGGCTAATCAGGGTGCATACTGCTCAGGTAGCCCTCGGACACATGGAATCAGCAACCTATGTCACTCCATGGGCAAGGCTCCGTCTCAGGCCCTTTCAATTATAGTTCCTCTCCATCTTCAATCCCATGCAGGACTCCCCAACCAAATGGTTCACGGTACCGAGACCTGTGACAATCTCCCTCTGGTGATGGCTTGATCCCGACAATGGCTCTCTGTCATTGTTCCTGCCCCCTCAGCCTCAGATCACCCTTTCAACCGATGCCTCCATGGATGGATGGGGGGTCCACATCTGAGACCTAACAGTCAGAGACAAGTGATCTCCATCTCCACATCAACGCTCTCGAAATGCTGGCAGTTAAGAAAGCTGTCCGCATCTTCAAGACCCTCCTTCAGGGAAAGGTGGCACTTCTATTGACAGACAACACCATTGTCATGTACTACCTGATCAAACAAGGAGGGACAAAGTCCCAGATGCTCCTCGAGATCACCCTGCGGATATGGGACTGGTGCATCCTGAGAAACATCATCTTGCAAGCAATCCACTTTCCCAGGGAGGAGAACCAGCTGGCAGATGACCTCAGCAGGTCCCCAGATTCATGCCACGAGTTGAGGCTCCATCCTGAGACAGTCTCAGACCTGTTCCGCATCTGGAGCACACCGTCCATCAACCTCTTCACCACACACCTCAACAGCCATTGCATTCTGTTCTATTCAAGGACTTGGTCGCCTTGGTTTGCTCCTCTCCTACACCTATCCAGGAGAGAATTTCACTGCATTGAGTTCTGTCCAGACCTCCTAATTTTCCACGGTGGTCAAGTTCGCCACCTGGATGTTGACACTCTCCCCCTGGTAGCATGGAGAATCCGTCCCTAGAGGCCCTTCTTGGACTCGGTACGGACTATCATCTTGGCTCCCCAAAAGCACTCCACACTGAGATCTTATTTGCTTAAGTTGAACAAGTTCCTGACTGCCTTGCTGCCAAGGGCCTCTCTCCATCTCATGTTCGGGTGCCTACAGTCCTGGAGTTCTTAATGACTATCTGAATTGGGACTATGCATTGCATCCCTTAAGTGTTACCTGGCTGTCATCTGCTTTCAATACCAGTTTGATGGCTGCCTTTCTTTCTTCAGAGATCCTCTGGTGAAAAAGTTTGTGAAGGGGTTCAACAACCTCCACCCTCCATCCTCAGTACTGACCCCAGCATGGAGGCTGGACCTTGTACTCTCACACCTCTCCACCAAGCCTTTCGAACCCATGGCCATGACAGACTTGAGATTGCTGACCTGGAAAACAGCTTTCCTTGTGGCCATCATCTCTGCTCGAACTTTTTGCCTTGCGGATAGAGCAACCTTACCACAAGGACAAAGTGGCCTTCTGTCCTGACATCACTTTACTTCCGAAACTGGTGTCATCCTTTCACATCAACCAATACATTGTTTTGCCTACTTTGGCCCCAAATCTGACTATGGACACCAAGCGCCATCTACATACTCTCAATGTCCGAAGGGCTCTAGCGTTCTATGTGGACAGAACCTCGGTTTCAGGGTGTTCTGAGAGACTCTTTGTTTGCTACTTAGAGGCCAAGAAGGACTACCTGTGACTGCACAGAGGTTTTCCAAATGGGTGGCGGGTACCATCCACCTCTGTTACGAACTATTGGAGAAGGCTCGTCTGGCTCGAATTCAAGCCCATTCCACCAGGGTGGAAGTGACAGCCTATGCTTTTTTGACTGGGGTGCCTTTAGAGGATATCTGCAAGGTCTGGTCCTAGCCATTGACTTTCATCAAACATTACAGGCTGGACACCAGGGCCAGGCAGGACACAGCCTTTGGGAGGGCAGTGTTACTTTCTGGTTTGCATTAAAAGTTTGATTGCGTTGCATGTTTTATATGCCTTGAAACCAAAACAAATAACATTGATAAGTGCACTTTTTGAAGTTTAAAGTTTATCATTATTAATAAAAACGTGTTTGAACTTTACAAATGGTGTCAGGACACTCCCTCCTCCACTGACCGAAGCTTGTCAGTCTGTCCCATTTGTGTGATTTGCAGTGACCGTGAAGAAGGAGGACAGGTTGCTTACCTGTAACTGTAGTTCTTCGAGTGGTCATCTGTGAATTCACACAGATTCCACCCATCCTCCCCTCAGTTGTGTCCTGCTCGCTTTTAAGATCCTTTCTATCGTTGCTATGTGACATACTTTATGGAACTGAGAAAGAGTGGGAAGATGCCAGGCTTACTATAGAGGGTGGGTGGAACTACCACCAAAATGTTGCAAGTAAAGTGATTCCAGAAGTTTCCAAGAAAACTGCACTGGTGCAGAATAACCCATTTGTGTGAATTTGCAGATGACCACTCGAAGAACTACAGTTAGAAGTACGCAACCTGTCCGTTTGTAGCTTCTTGCTTTGTCCCTTTCCTAACAAGCACCAGCTACAGGCAAGGCACGTGAGATGTCCTTAGAGATCTCCCTGTGGTGTTCTTCAAAGTGGTGCTGCACAATTGCACATTACTAATTCTGGGTTAAAGTTTTCAAAAACATGCATGCAATACGATTGGGAAAGGTATCATGCAGCACGTTATAAAAAGACATGGGGCCTTTGCAGACTGCCAGAAATAGTGCACATTAAATTGAGGCACTGCCCTGGCTTAGTGCTAGGGAAAATGGGAATTGTATTTTTTTCTGAGACATTGAGCCTTCTCTGTCAGAGAGCTCTGGTGCCACAATAAATTACAGTTCCCATGATTCCCTAGCACTGAGCCAGGGCAGTGGCTCAATTTAATGTGCACTATTTCTGGTAGTCTGCAAAGGCCCATGGTCTAAAAATATGTAACCACAACCTCTTCAGCACAAAAGCCAGACTTTAAGGGAGCTATAGAAAATGGATGCTAATGAAATGGTAATTTTACTGTGTCCATAAAAATGGATGTGTGACTATGAAGGGTACATGCTTCCTATTTGCTGTTATTCTTGTCCAAATAGATTTTTAAATGAGAATACTGTCAGGGACAGTGTTGGTTTTGTAAGGTTATAATATTTCTAGCATTCAAGTGGTATTATTTTATATAGTCTATTATTATATAAAATAATCTTATTATTTTATGTAGCCTATGGATTATGCACTTTGTAATGGACTAAGGAGTAGACACAAATAGACTAAACTTAACTGTCTGATTAAATTTATAGGCTCAGAAGCCCTATGTTGTACAAAGAAGAGGTGCAGAATTTTCTTTATCCACTATTGCTAAACATTTTGCTGCTGAAATGGCAGTGGGTTTGCCACATCTCTGGGATGCTATGGTTGGTTCCTTAAGGAATAATATTGACATAAACAACTTTGGTATGTATATCTCCTATGTATTTTAAGAACATGTAATTGTATGGGTATAGTAAAGTTTTAATTTTCTTGATAATGTGATATTTCTTGTAATAGATCGAAAGGTACTATTGGAAAAAGGAGATGGACCAGCCCAAGAGTTAGTGAATTCTCTACAAGTTTTTGAAACAACTGCTGCATCTATGGATGTTCAGCTTCACCCTTTGGTAATTAAATTAATATAATATCTAAAACAAGTTTCATTACTGACATGGATGTTTAAAAATAGGTAGCACTGGTATTAATGTTATGAAATGTAGATTTGGGTATTTCACATTTCCTAAAGTAGGAAAAATTTTTATAACTGCAGTTACAAAATATTCTGTTAGCCTTGTGTTTAATTGGGCATTATTGTAATTTTTAAGCTGCCTTGAGTACTGGTACTGGAGAAAAGGCAAGAAGTAAATACATGGTGTATAATAATAATATTTTAGTATAATAGTACTTTCAAAAAAGTACAATGAGTAATCACACAGTTCTTAACAAAAGTTACTTGTTACTGTCTAAAGCTGTTTTAAGAGAGTCTTTTTATTAGACAAGTGTTGACAGTTCACTTGAAGGAACTTCTTAAATGATTGCCACATATTTAGAAGTAAGAGCCAAAAACCCAAAGCTGTTGGAACATGTAATATACTCTTGTTTTCATCTGCAACATATTACAGATATATATTGGATTTAATAATGCATATTTCATATTTGTTCAAACCTTATTTAGATGAGGGGGCTTGATAGTTTGTGTGTTTTAAAGTATTGCTTGAAATTTTACAGGCTGCAATGTAAGAATAGTCTGTAAATAGAATTCAGTATGTTTACAATAACTGGCATTCTTTCCTGTTTGCAGTTGATACAGCACTTGCCTTATCTTTGTATGTGCCTTCAACACCCTAGTACAGCAGTGAGACACATGGCAGCTCGTTGTGTAGGTGTAATAAGCAAAATAGCTACCATAGAAACCATTCAGATTTTCTTGGAAAAGGTTCTTCTTTGGCTGGGAGCGATAGATGACAGTACCAAGCAAGAAGGTGCAATTGAAGCTCTTGCCTGTATCCTTTAATAATTCTAAGGGAGAATTACTCATGTGTTACCTTAACTACTAAATATTTTCTGAATGTATGATTTAGTGAGATTATTTCATAAGCTTTATGCAAGCTAAAGATAAAGATAAATGTTAACTTTTTCTCTAGTAATATATTGGACAATTTTTTTTTGCTTTTGAATAGCAGAATATATGTGATCATTTCTTATCCAGGCTTCATGGCAGAAAAGTAACTTTATAGGAAATGCATGTGAATTGTTTGAGTTACAGTCTGCTGATCCCCACCTGGTCCAGAATTCCATCTATTGACATTGGACAGTATTTTTCTGTTACACAGAGAAATATTCCATAATCCTATGCCCTGTAATTTGGATTATCCATTAAATTTGATATTGGGGATGAGAGGCTGTTCCTATATTGATAGACATTGAGAGGAAAATTGTTTTTTAATTTCCTACTGAACATGCTCTCAAGCTTTCTGTTACAAAGCAGTTCAAATACCATTGTATTGGTTGAGAAGAAAAATACATCCTTATATAATTTCTGTAATATGACTTTTTCACTTGCATCTGATAATTTACAAATAGCCAGAATTAATACATTTGTTCAAGCTTGTGATTTATCTGAACCCATACTGGAGATCCCCCAATTCTGATTATCACTATTCATTTGTTCTGCCAAGAAGCTGAAAAATCAGAGCAGTAAACAGAGATTTGTACCATGACTTTCTCTTATGAATCAAGACAGGTTTATTAGACTGAAGTATGACAGTAGGCCAAAGGCTGAGCAGATATTTGAAAGTGAATGATTTAGTCCAGTTAGTATTACATGGTGAAGCCAAATATAAATTTCACTTCCATGGTGCTACCTTCACCCATCGATATGCTGTATTTATTCTGTATAACTTTTTTTATAATTAAAGAGCAAAAAGGGGGGCTTTATTGTCCTATTACTTATAAGAGGGGGATGTTTGAATAGCTGTCACAGTGTTTGTAGTTGGACCAGTTATATACCAGTTCTCAATTTTTAAAAATTATATGCAAATGTTCCATTGTGCAAACAATATATATACATGGGGGAGGGAGAGCCCCAGTTTTGCTTCCAGTTGCCTCAGATTATTCTTTTCTTGGATGCACCCTAGTTCTCAGCTTCAGTTTTTCATAAGATGCAGCTGGAAAGTGGTTAAGAATGCCAAATTATATAATGTGTGCTACACTCACAGAAATTAAGAATGCAAGCCTATATAATTTAATAATCCTTGTTTAGATGCATTTTAGGTTTTAGATCC
This sequence comes from Phrynosoma platyrhinos, assembly GCA_020142125.1. Classification (NCBI taxonomy): domain Eukaryota; kingdom Metazoa; phylum Chordata; class Lepidosauria; order Squamata; family Phrynosomatidae; genus Phrynosoma; species Phrynosoma platyrhinos. Next base: position 31,109,890 of record JAIPUX010001880.1, on the reverse strand, counting down.
TCGACATGGTACAAACAAAGATAAACCAGAATTGTTACTGGTGTAAAAATGGCTCTGAAGCTATTAAGTTCCTTAATTCCTAATTCAGGTGTAATGGAGCAACTAGATGTTGGAATTATTCCATACATAGTTCTTCTTGTAGTCCCAGTCCTGGGCAGAATGAGTGATCAGACAGACAGTGTACGTTTCATGGCCACTCAGTGTTTTGCAACATTGATTAGATTAATGCCTCTTGAGGTAAGTAAAACTCTTCCTTGTGCTGGTTGAATACGTATATATGTTTTCATACAATTTTCTCTAAATCCTGGGTGCTCAAATTTTGGGGATAATGGTTACAAAGATTGGGACAGTCTGTTGTGTTTGATAGTCAAGCAGAAGCTGCCTGTAATTTACTTTGAGAACTATATTTCCTCAGGGTTTATTCAAGAGAAAATGCTACAACAAACTAAGCAAAGGCTATGCTTAGCTCTTCCCCTTTGGCTCAATGCTTTATTGCCTCTCCATTGTGGGTCTATGCCAGGGGTCGGCAACCTACGGCCCGCGGGCCGGTTCCGGC
>JAIPUX010001880.1:31093317-31109234 GCA_020142125.1 Phrynosoma platyrhinos | reverse complement strand
GAAATCCTGAACTTAACCTGCTGCTGCTGTTGTTGCTTTTAGGCTGGCATTCCAGACCCACCTAATATGTCTGAAGATTTAGTTAAAATTAAAGCCAAGGAGCGTCATTTTCTGGAACAACTATTAGATGGGAAGAAACTAGAAAACTATAAAATTCCAGTACCAATTAAAGCAGAACTCAGAAAATATCAGCAGGTAAGTTCTTACAGGAAGTTCTTGATTCTTATGGTATACATCTATGCAGAGTTAATTTTCAGAATTTTCTGGATGGCTGAGATTTTGATCATAACCCTACTGCTACTCCCTTATCTATATGCTTAAAATATTTTCTCCTCAATTTAATGCCAACTGTCTTAGGCTAGGCCCAAAGGAGTTGAGCCAAATAATGCGGCTTTTGGCTGCTTGAGAGGCCGGTGACTCCCAACTCCGGAGTGGCCAGAAGTCTCTCTGGGGCTGTCTAAGGCAGCCGGCAGAAAGAGCAGGGAAGGTCTGCTCTTTGCCGGCGGTCCCTTTGAGACCGTGGTGGCAGCCTTTTTTCAGAACAGGCCATCTATTCACTGCAGTCCCGTGCCGATTTGAGCGCCAATGGACTAGAGCGGCCAGAGGCCACTCCAAGTCAACAGTCTCCTTCACCCCATGTCGTAGAACTTTCCTGAGATTTTTGGTGAAATTTTCTTTATAATATTTCTTTCTTTCTCTGTGCCCTCTCTGTGCCCATATTTCTTTTTCTATATTCTTGTGAATAACTTCATGCTTTGTCATTTGAAAATCCCCTTGAGGTGTTCTGCCTTGCTCTGAGCATCATAATCTGAGCAGCAGGGTTGCTTTGGCCTGTCACCTTCCCCGCTTACAGGAAAATCCCATAAGAGCAAGTGATCACTTAAAGGAGATCAGTTTCATCCTGAAAATAATAAGCAGAAGAGGTCAGTCAGAAGATGTCAGCCAGCCACATTACAATTCAGTTATTTTCGCCCCAACTTTAGGAAGATTAGTTCACAACCATAGACTTAAGATGCCTGTTTTCTTATTTCCCCCCTCATGCTCAGAGGTTTCTCCATTCTTCAGGGTAGTCTTTCAGTACCATGTTTTGTGTTTTGGACTGCTTGACCACAGCATGATTCTTCAACAAGTTATGTCAGTGGTTGCTTCAGAACTGCACCAACTAGGTCCATTCTTTCCTTACATAAGGGACTGGCTACTGATGGCACATTCCAGGTGTCTCATTTATCTTCTGCAGACCACACTTTGTGTACTAGCCAGAGCTATGTGTCAGTTGTAAAAACTGAGTTGAGGTCCTTGGCTGACCTCAACTCAAGAAATCCTAATCAGAGAGCACACTTATTCTAATTCTCACTCATCATTTGCCATTCTGCCAATAGACAAGATGTGCAAGTTGAGAATATTTGGTAGAGAAAGGTGTTACCTCAAGATCCCTCCTCCTTTCACCCCCCCTTTCTGATATTAAGTTAATATAAAAGGACTGTCTGAGGCACATAGCCACAAATGCATCCCCAGCACAAGGAAAGAGCCATACCATATAAGGAGATCTGAGACCATATTTGGAGATCCAGAAAGCTTAGCATGAGGAGGCACAAGTGCACATAGCCAAGGAGAGATTGAGAAATGGTTTTAAATTATTTAAAATTATGTGCATGTGAGGACTTGTGTAAAACCAAGTCTGAAGAGAACAGTCACATGTTCACTTGGTGCTGGAAGGAGGGCAGCATTGGCATCTGTCAAGCCTCCAAAGAAAGCTGTTCATAACTGGGATGCCACAGCAGAGACAACCCTCTGCTGATTTAACTATGATTTAAATTCTTTGGAATAAAACCTGTTAAATAACATAATAAAAAACCTTTTAGTTTGTGATCTTCTGTGCACTGTTTTCATTCATGATACAGATTTGAGAATGTTAAAAATATATTTTCTGTTTAAATGCTCACTTGAAAATTAAAAAACAATGTCACTAATATTTTAATGCTTCTCCTGACCAGGAATTTTGGGTAGTATGATTGTTGTGGTTAATCAAATGTATTAGCAAGTATAGAAATAAATTGAGTGCCAATACTAGAGTAACTTGTGTTTTTGAACACAAAATGTGTCTTCAGAAAAAATGTACAGCAGTACATTGTTGCATTATTCCAATAATTCTTGACTTAATCCATATGCCTGATTGTTGGCATTTTTACATTATGATGTAGTACTAACATTGTCAGACCCAAGCAGAAGATGAAGATTGAGGTTTTACGTTTAATATGATTTCTCTCTTTTAAGAGAAAGAAGGGTATTGTTGCCAAGAGGTGTTGTGGTGGGGAAGAAAGATGATGAGGTATTATTTATGGTGTTGGTATGATAAGGAGGTAAGATTAGCCCCTTCTGTTTGTTAGCTTTTTAGATGAGTAGCTTTAGCATTCTTACTCCATTGGGTTTCATAATATATTTTAAATTTGCTTGCTGTTGGATTCATTCTCTGTGTTTCCAAGTTTTAGATTGTAACATATTCTTAAATATTGTAAACTGTCTTGGAAGCTCCATTAAAGGTGAAAGGCAGTATATAAAGTAATTGATAAATAAGAGAAGCCTAAAGTATGTTTGTTGCTCCCTGCTGTTAGGATTTCTTTTCATTTCTTCTTTATAGGAAGGTGTGAATTGGCTGGCTTTTCTCAACAAATACAAGCTTCACGGTATCCTCTGTGATGATATGGGCTTAGGAAAAACCCTGCAGTCCATTTGTATTCTTGCAGGCGATCACTGCCACAGGTAGCTTTCAGTTATACTGAATGAACTTTCTTTATCATATTGTAATCTAGTTGATGCAACATTTGTTATAATGTTCTCCAAAGGGCCCAAGAATATGCAAGAACTAAGATGCCTGATAGTGTTCCACTCCCATCCTTGGTGGTATGCCCTCCTACGCTCACAGGTCATTGGGTAGATGAAGTGGGTAAATTTTGTTCCAAAGAATACTTGAACCCTTTGCACTACACTGGTCCTCCCACAGAAAGAGCAAGGTAAGCAATATATTACAGGATTGTGTTCTTAATGTTTGTGTGAATTTACATTCCTTCTTTTAGGATTGACTAGAAAGCACTGAAATTATTCTTTGGTCTAAAAAAATGTTAAGTGTTTTTGTTTTATTCTGTACAGTATTCACACACTTTATTTATCCTTTGTCCTATAAAGGTTGCAGCACCATGTGAAAAGACACAATTTAGTTGTAGCTTCCTATGATGTTGTGAGAAATGACATTGATTTCTTCAGGTAAGAACTATTATTCTTTCAGTTCTTCTTAATCTGATACATACTTAAGAACTGTTAGTGTTGATCAGTTGTGTTTTCTTTCCTAGAAATATTAAGTTTAACTACTGTATTCTCGATGAAGGCCATGTCATCAAAAATGGAAAAACAAAACTCTCAAAAGCAATAAAGCAATTGACTGCCAATTACAGGATAATACTCTCTGGGACACCAATTCAGGTAATCCATGTCTGTCTCCTGAAAGGGAATAGAGGCAGCAATAGAGTGTTTCTTAGAATGTTGTGGAAATAGCTGACCAGAATCATGTGGTAGTAGAACAAGATTGAAAATGCTCATCACATGCATCTCTTCCATACACATGGACATCTGATTTGAAAAATCCAACATCTCTAGTTCCAAATTATGTGTTTAATTGCACAGGTTAAATCTAAGTGCATTAGATTTTTTTTTTTCATGATTTGGTTTTAACCATGTAAAATACCCATGCCAGAACACCTAGTGAACTTTGAGATGGGAGGGGAGGTTATGGTGAAATGGAATAGGCAGATGGTGATGATACTGTTTTTTTATCAAGCATTTAATTTATCAGAACCAGCCCAGTTTGTTTTGATTCTATGATTATATAATTAATTTCTTTCCCAACAATGTTTTTCCAATATTCAGAACAACGTCTTAGAACTGTGGTCACTGTTTGACTTCCTTATGCCAGGATTTTTGGGTACCGAGCGCCAGTTTGCAGCTCGCTATGGCAAGCCTATATTAGCAAGTAGAGATGCTCGCAGCTCCAGTCGAGAACAGGAGGCTGGTGAGAAACAAGCTTATTTCAGCGTAAAGCACTGTTGCTATTGGGGGAAGTTAATGCTTCCTGCAGTTCAAGTGTGACATAAGAAAAAATCCTGCTTGTTTAATCTCTTCCGCTTGTGCACATTTGCAGGTGTTCTTGCAATGGAAGCATTGCATAGGCAAGTCCTACCATTTTTGTTGAGAAGAATGAAAGAAGATGTGCTACAGGATCTTCCACCAAAAATTATTCAAGACTACTACTGCACCCTCAGTCCTCTACAGGCAGGTTCCATGCTTTGTATTTCATTGGCATTAGTAAGGAACAAAGGGGTCAGTTATGGATCTTCTTAGATCTTAGATACATTCTAAATGATAATTTTATTTTATTTTTGCATTGTTATCAAAGTTGAAAGCTTAGCAAGTGCACTGAGTAATCTGTTCTATCTATTATTGAAAACATGAAGTTCAATGTAGCATCTGTCTCCCAGAGATGAAAAGGCTCGTTCCATCCCCAAGAGTTTTGATCCAACAGAGCATTCTCCCTGCTGCACTGGATTAGAATGCAGTATAAAGTGGGCCCTTGTTATATGCAGGGGATCCATTCCAGAACCTACCCCCCACATAAACCAAAAAATGTGGGACCTCAAGTCCCGTTCTTTCCAATGCTCTTGCATTATGATGCCCGGGGGCTTTGCCGTCTGCATGAGCTCAAGTCCACGGATGGCAAGCCCGTGTATGGTGCAGGCACACTGATTGTTTATTTCCACCTCTGAGCCATCCAAGAATCTCCTCTGGAAGGCTGGAGGAATACATGGTATAGTGGGATGGCCCATTACTGAGGGCTGCAGTGCTTGTTTTTATCTAGACTTTTGCAATAGTAATCTATTTCTCCTAATTTCCATTTAATATATATATAGTCAGTAATTTGTCTTTTGATATCTTCATATTATCACTTCACTGATGTACAAATAGAACTTGATTGCTAGGTTCGCATTGAAATAATTTATTGTTGAAACAATAGTTGGAAGTATTACAGCAGAGTCAAAAATAATATTGACACCTCATGCTGTTCTGGTGTGCAGCAGCTATTCTATAGGTCACACTAGTTAGGGATAGTGCTTTTTGTCTAAGTGGCATTTACCTTTCTTTGTGTCCATCTTTAGAAAAAGATCAAAGTTGTATATTTTTTATAAGGGAGAAAATGGTTGAGTCTGAAATGTCAGTGCATGGAGAGTACAGAAGCAGTCCTTGACTTCTTAACTTAAAGTGGGAGTAGATATTTGTTTCAAAAGGGCCAATACTTTTGAATACATCCCTGATTATTTAAGTATATGTTCCCTCTTTTTTAAAAAATAGGTTCAACTTTACGAAGATTTTGCCAAGTCGCGTGCCAAATGTGATGTTGAGGAATCTGTTTCAGCAGTTTCATTGACGGACGAGACTGAAAAAACAAAGCTTAAAGCCACAGGACATGTCTTCCAGGTTGAAATTTTATTCTGTTGAACCTTGTTAATAAGTATTTGGATTTGTAATTGATTGACCTGTAATTGGATTTGTAATTGGTTGACCTGCCAAACCCAAAGGGTGCTCAGCAATTACTCTTCTTCATCCTGGAGAGATGAAGTGCCGCAGGTTTCTGTGTTGGGCCTAGTGCTATTCGACATCTATCAGTGACTTGAATGAAGGAATAGAGGGAATTCTTATCAGATTTCCAGATTTGCAATTAGGAGGAGTAACTAATATCCCAAAAGACAGGATCAAAATTCAAAATGATCTTAATAGACTAGAAAGCTGAGCCAAAACTAACAATTTCAACAGGGAGTAATGTAAGGTACTATACTTAGACAGAAAAAAAATGAAATGCACAGATATTGGATGGGGAATACCTGGCTTGACAATAGTACATGTGAAAGGGATCTAGGAAGGTACCGAGATGTCTAGCCCGGGCCTAGATGTCCGGCCCGGGCGAGATGGCCGTTGACACGCTGCCCTACTTCGACCAAGGCTATGAGGCGCCGGGAGTCTGGCAGGCAGCGGCAGCGACGCTGGTGGAGGAGGAGACATGGTACCGGCCCACCAAGAACTACCTCAGCTACCTGCCGGTGTCAGACTGCAGCGCCTTTGAGACTGAAATAATGAGGAATGAGTTTGAGCGTCTTGCAGCCTGGCAACCCATAGAACTGCTAAGTATGAAGAGGTATGACCTACCTGCACCCTCTTCTGGGCAGAAAAATGACATCACAGCATGGCAAGAATGTGTTAATAACTCCATGGCTCAGCTGGAGCACCAGGCAGTCCAAATTGAGAATTTGGAGTTGATGTCTCAGTATGGCTGCAATGCGTGGAAAGTATATAATGAGCATTTAATTCATATGATTGAGCAGGCAGGCACAAAAAGAGCTACAGAGTTTGAGAAAACAATTCAGGACCTTAACTGGCAGTGGAAGAATATGTAGCTCACTGCAGGTGCTAAACTTCGGGAAATGGAATCTACTTTGGTGTCCCTTGTCAGTAAAAATTATGAGATGAAATTTCTCAAATTAAGCAGCAACATGGGGAGGCAAACAAAGAAAACATTCAACAGGACTTCTGAGACCAGCCTCAACCTTTGCTTCCAAACAGAAAACTGCCTAAAGCCTATGCATGGCTTTAGATTTCAATTCCTTTATCTCTGTGTATGGTGAAACAGAAACCATCGTCTGTATTAGATGCTGCATTTGCTGTAGAATGAATTGATTATGAGGATCAGAGACAGTTTCTTAAAACAATATTACTCCATTCCCAAATTTATGGCATTAATATTGTGGGGGATTTTGTGTTTTTTTTACGAAGGGTCATCTGTACATTTTTTTGAAATATCTAAAAAGAAAAAAAAGAGAAAGGGATCTAGGAGTCCTAGCAGACCACAAGTATGAGTCAACAGTGTGGTGCAGCAGCTAAAAGAACCAATGGGATTCTAGGCTGCATCAATAAAAATACAGTGTCTAGATCAAGGGAAGTGATAGTACCACTCTATTCTGCTTTGGTCAGGCCTTAACTGGAATACTGTGTCCAGTTCTGGGTACCACAGTTCAAAAAGGATATTGAGAAGCAGGAGTGTGTCCAGAGGAGGGCAACCAAAATGGTCCAGAAAAAGGTGACCAAATTATGAAAGGTCTGGAGACCACGCCCTCTGGGGTGCGGTTTGGTGAGCTAGGTATGTTCAGCCTGGAGAAGAGAAGGTTAAGAGGTGATATGATAGCCCTGATTTTTGAATGGATGTCATGTTGAGGACGGAGCAAGCTGTTTTTTGCTGCTCAAGAGAATAGGACCCTGAGCAATGGATTCAAATTACAGGGAAAGAGATTCCACCTCAACATTAGGAGGAACCTCCTGACAGTAAGAGCTGTTTGACAGTGGAATATACTGCCTTGGAGTGTGGTGACGTCTCCTTCTTTAGAAGTTTTTAAACAGATGCTGGGTGGCCATCTGTCAGGGGTGCTTTGATTGTGTCTTCCTGCATGGCAGAGGGCTTGACTGGATGACCCTTGTGGTCTTCTCCAACTCTGATTCTATGATTTAGTAGACCAAGAGTCGGCAACCTTTGTTGCCGGGTGGGAAATGGCATGGGGGCCGGGCGGGCACGCGTGCACCTCTGTGTGTGCGTGCCATTTTGGAAGGCCTCACCGTGCGTGTGCCGGGCAAATTCACCTGCGCACATTCACCTGGCAGATTCACCTGGCGCACATGCACTAGGGCCTTCCCAGGGCCCAGGGAAGGCCCCACGGCGGCTATGCCGTGCGAATTCGCAGGACACAGCCGCTGTGGGGCCTTCCAAAATGGCACCCGCGCACATGCATGTGCAAGCGCGGGCGCCATCTTGGATGCCAAAATGGTGTGCGTGGGGCAGCGGTGGGACCGCCCACGGGCCAGTCCCAAGGCCTCCGTGGGCCACACCCGCCCCGCGGGACATAGGTTGCCAAACCCTGTAATAGACTATTGTTTTGGCTGTAATTATTTCAGGTGAAGCTAAAATAGGATCAGGAGCATTCTTGAGCATGTTGCTTAAGAATAATAGTTACATGGAACTGAGTGAGTCCTATACATCTGATTTACATTTCCAAAGTGGAAGTATATATGCTACATAAATTAAATGACAAATTTTAATGAAGATTATTTTATAATTTTCCAAGGATAACATAAAGTAGAGAGCCATCATAGTGTAATGGTTTGAGCATTGGATAAGAATCTGGAGAACAGAGTTCGAATCCCTACTCAGCCATGGAAGCCCACTATGTGGCCTTAGAATCTAAGATGTTGAACCAGATTTTAGATGTGAATAAACATGTAATAGAAAGCAATGAGAACTTAGAGAAGAAATTGGATTGAATTCACCCTGAAAAGGAAAATAATTTTGGCACATTTTTTAAAAATGCAACTGTTTTCAAGAGACTCGTATAAGAAAAAGATATTGTAAACTTGTGCAGAATAGTGGTTTGGGTCTAGAGTTTATGTCTGCAAATAAGAACAAAAGAAATGTTATTTTCATAAATCAAGCATTACAAACTAAATTGATTTTTGATGATGGACAAAGTAGATATGTAATTGTGGAAATCAACTGGAATGGCAAGATAATGCATTTAATGGGTATTTATGTCCCCAGTAATGAGAAATCAACATTTCATGAAAATTTAAGACATCTGGATTAGACCTAAAAATCTAATTTGCATTGGCGGTTGAAATGGGGTTGTTGATCCTAACAAAGATAAGTGTTCCAGTAAAGGTATTAAGGAAGATCAAGAGAGACTACCTAAAACCTTCCTTAAATATAGAGTACTTTGGATGGATGACTGAAGATAATTATAACCAAACTCTAGAGGCTATATTTTTTTTCCAGATTGTCATGAATCTTTTTCTAGAATAGATATGTTTGGGATTTTAAAGAATATGGCTAATTTAATCAAGTGTATGGACATTTTAACCCACATTTCCATTCAGATCATAATCCTATCACAGTGTCCCTGAAATCATATCATAGTTTGTATGAAAACTTAATAAATATTATTTTTGGAGACAGAAATATTACAACAAAGTAACCAAGAACTGAGAAATTCTTTTGAGCTGAACTTAAGGTTACAAAGCCCACAATAGTTTGGGCTGCAAGCAAAGCCTGTATGGTTCCAGACTGAAAATGAAAGAAGCTAAAAGGAGAGAGTTGATGAGCAAAATTTAGAGGAGAAAAATAAGAATTTTTTGACAAAGATTTTTGACACATTTTACAGTTATGATTTGGAATACTTAGGGCCTAAGCAGACTGCCAGAAATAGTGCACATTAAATTGAGGCACTGCCCTGGCTCAGTGCTAGGGAATCATGGGAACTGTAATTTATTGTGGCACCAGAGCTCTCTGACAGAGAAGGCTCAGTGTCTCAGAAAAAAATGCAATTCCCATGACTCCCTAGCACTGAGCCAGGGCAGTGCCTCAATTTAATGTGCACTATTTCTGGCAGTCTGCTTAGGCCTTTGGTGGATCAGAATGATGTTATCCTTTGGATTTCAGATATTTTTTAACTTGACAGTGCTCTTCTCAACTTAAGCTTATAAAATGTGCATAAATTGTATACTTTCAGATGAAATAGGCATCCTTTTAGAGAAAATACTTTTAGAAATACATGCTGTGAGACAATATGTCCAAAAATGCATATTTAAATGTGTAATTTGGTGCATTGTTTTTTAATCACGGATGCATGAAAAAATATAAAAGAATAGAATTAGAAACAAAGACATTTAAAGCTGACATAGATCAGAAACAAACTGGACCATCCATAGTATAAAGTATTTGGATCCTTTAGTTTGCAGAAAAAGAAATTTAAAATGAACAATACTGAATTGTTCAACAGCAAAATTTCCAACAATGTCTTTAGTTTGGCTATGAAAATAGTGTTTTAGTGTAAGCATTACAATAGTTTATATCCTTAAAGAATATCTCATCACATAAAAATGAAACACATGGTAGGATAGAAATCACAAGGTTTGTAATGATGGTTATACTAGATCTCAGTGTACTAGATTTTGTGAGAACTTTGCTATCAGGCACATTTCTCTCTCTCTTTTTCTCTCTTCCATCATATAACTATGATAAAGTGATTAACATTAACTGTTGATGGCAGCATATACAGCGTCTGCCTATTTTTGGCAGGATTTTAAGAAAATTACACTATATTCTCCCATGTCTAAATACATTCTAAATTGTTATGTATATATTTTTAATTCTCTTTGTTGTTGTTTTTTGTTTAAAAAGGCACTGCAGTATTTAAGGAAACTGTGCAACCATCCAGCATTAGTTTTAACTGTTAATCATCCAGAACATAAAAGAATCACAGAGAAGCTTGCAGCTGAGAGCTCTTCCCTTCGAGACATCCAGCATGCGCCTAAACTCTCTGCTTTAAAACAGGTAAGTTTACAGATCTATACCTGATAATGAGGACATTCTTCAAAATTTTGAAAATACATCCTTGTGAGTTTCTGTAATCTTCATTATATACTCAATTAAGGAAGAAAAATTATATTAGGATTTATAAAATAATATAAAGCAAAATGTAGGGTTACCTACAAATAGTACCCAACTATAAAACAGAAAATTGTGCATTTTAATGCAACCATTTGTACCAATTATTATTTGTGAAAGCCATAAATTTATTAACAATCATGCAAAATTCAGTTGTTTTCTTGGGTTAATTTTATGAAAACAAATAGGCTTTCTGTTCTTTCATTGGAACGTCAGTCTAATTCTTCTTTCAGCATAAACCTGTTCAATAGATTTCATTCCCAGTACCTTAAGAAGAAGGAAATGAAAACATGATAAAACTGATCTGGTGTTAACAATTCTTATGTTCCATTATGTACTTACATATACCTTGAAGAGTCTGAGCCATCTATTTATGTTTTGCTTCTATGGAACATAGGAAGGTGCCTTATACTAAGTCAGGCTGTTTGTTCATGTAGCCCAGTAGTTCTCAAACTGTGGGGCTATGTTGAGTGGGGGCAGGGGGGGTCACAACATCCACATGTAAATGTAAAGGGGGTCACAAAAATAAAAAGTTAGAGAACTACTGATCTAGCCAACTATAGTCTCCTCTGATGGCAGCAGCTTCCACAGGGCACAGACATAGGACTTTCTCATCTTCTAATATGTGATTGTTTAACTGGAGATACTGTTAATTTGACCTGGGACATTTTGTAGTCAGAGCATGTGCTTTGTCATTGAACTGTGGTAGCTTGTCAGTTGATTAAGTCATATTGAGTTGTATCAGATGGAATGTTTTCCTATGGAGTTCAGTGGTTGATTGAATATTTCTAAATTTGGTCTTTTAAGTTGCTACTAGATTGTGGCTTGGGAAATGGCGGCTCTTCAGAAAATGGCACAGAAACCATAGTTGCCCAGCACAGGATCCTTATCTTCTGTCAGCTCAAGAGCATGCTGGATATAGTAGAACATGATCTTCTGAAACCTCACTTGCCTTCAATTACCTATCTACGATTGGACGGCAGTATACCAGCAGGCCAAAGACATTCCATCGTATCACGGTAAGGCCATTATTAACTATTTTCTAACAGAGGAGTTGTTATATTTAGATTTTTCAGTGTTTCTATAAGGCATGATGTGTTATCACTTATTGAGGGTAAACCTGTGGCTTATTTGAGTAGATTCACATGGCCATAAAGGTCATTTTTTATGTTTGGCGTCAAAGAAGGGTTGCCTGCCATAAACAGAATTGCTATCATGCTTTACACTTATGATAAGGATGTGTTAGGCCTTTTCTCTTTGGTGTTCAGCGTCAGGAACCCCAATTTAGTGCACAGCATAGGTAAGGAGTGTGCCGACAAGCAAGAAGTGATGTAAGCACTGTTCTGCTGCCAGTGTGTTTTACTATCTGTGTGCTGAATATTAACAAGTAGAGGCAAGGAACTGCTTAGCAGTGCTGCCTGCCCCATGAGGAGCCAAACTTTTGCCTATAGACAACATACATTTTGTCATCTGAACATAAAAAATAGGAAGCACCTTTCCTGCTGAATCTTATTGACTAGCTCTAGCTGCCATTATGGAAATGGCAATGTTGCCATGATAGGTCATTTTGGGCTTAACTAGCAAGACAGCACCTTGTGAATCAATTATAAGGAGCCCTGGTGGCGCAGTGGTTAAATGCCTATACTGCAGCCACTCACTCACAAACCACAAAGTTGCAAGTTCAGTACCAGCCAGGGCTCAGGCTCGACTCAGGCTTGTATCCTTCCAAGGTCACTAAAATGTGTACCCAGCTTGTTGGGGGCAATTAGCTTAAAATTGTAAACCACTTAGAGCAGGGACCGGCAACCTACGGCCCGGGGGCCGGTTAAGGCCCCGGGCCCCAGACTTACCGGCCCAGGCCGAAGGTTGTCGCCGCCACCATGTGCCGCCGCCGGGACGCGTTTTCAGCCGCGATCGCTGCGGCCGCCATTTTGAAAGTCAAAATGGCGGCCGTGACGCATTTGCGCATGTGCAGTACTCTTGCGCATGTGCAAACACGTCGCAGCTGCGATTTGGACTACCAAAATGGCGGCCATGAGATGCGCTGTGGCGGCTGTGGCCGCACTCGCTACGGCAACGTGCGCGGGGGGCCATGCGCATGTGCGTGCCACCATCCCCCCCCCCCCTTTGCCCATCCGAGACCTGGGCTACGGGAGACCGGCCCAGGTCTGAAAAAGGTTGCCTGTCCCTGACTTAGAGACTGCATAGCATGGTATGAAGTGGTATATAAATGAAGCTGCTGTTGCTATTGTGCTAGTTGCAGAGGCAGGAGCCCCAAGGCCTTTTCCCTTTAAGACCAGGGTAATCAGGTAGTCTTACAACTGGCTGGCATTATGTAATTTGGGCTGTGGCTTAGATATAGGCAGCCTGTGGCTGTGGCCTGCTGGTTCTCTGTTAACCTCTTTGCATGCCTCCCACATAGCTCTCCTCCTTGCTCTAAAACTAAGCAATCTCGTGAAGAAGTATTGTCCTGTAAGAACACTTTTAGAGACTCTCTCTTCTTCTTGATATCTTAGAATGTCTGGTTGTTGCTTTTTCCCTCAACCTTGAAAACATAACCAAAAAGCATGGTGCTGCAGGGAATATGTGTGTGTATGTGCCTTCAAGTTGCTTGTAGACTTACACCACCAACCCCATGAATTTCATAGAATTTTCTTAGGCAAAGAATATTCACAGGTGGTTTTGCCAGTTCTTTCCTCCAAAATACAGCCTACAGCACCTGATATTTGTTGGTGGTCTCCTATCCAAATACTAACCGGTTCTGATCCTGCTTAGCTTCCAAAATCAGAAATGAACTGGTGCCTTTAGGGTATTTACACCCTTTCCTAGGGTATTTACACCCTAGGAATAGATCAGATTCGCTAGGCAGAAAAAGTGATCTTCTTCACTTCTGCAGACCACAAGGTGACTTCAGCTAGGAGGAGATAAAACAGCAGCAACAGAGCCTGTGTCTCTGCTCTTCATAGAGATTTGTTGTCATGGCCAAAATCTTGCACGTGGCAGTCATGTTTGGAATATTTTGGTGTCTCCAGCAGGAACAGACATGGGGCCTTTGCAGACTGCTAGAAATAGTGCAAATTGAGTCCACTTTAAGAGTTAGGGTTAGGGTTAGGGAATCATGGGAACTGTATTTTATTGTGGCACCAGAGCTCTCTGACAGAGAAGGCTCAATGTCTCAGAAAAACAAACAAACCAATTCCCATGATTCCCTAGCACTAACCCTAACCCTTAAAGTGGACTCAATTTGCACTATTTCTGGCAGTCTGCAAAGGCCCATAGGCAGTTGGAAGCAGTCCTGCGATTTGGTTCTTGGTTTTTATCACCAAGACACCTTGGCTTGAACTGTTGTGCTTTATTTAAAATGAAACCATCGCCCCAGGAGACCACCAGATGGTGGTACAGAGCACTGGACGCAACCCCAGTAACTTCCAAATTATAGAAAGCATTATAGGTCATTGCTGTAGCACTGCAATGGATTTTCAAGTGTTTTTACTAGCACCTTTCCCAACACACCTCAAGAGGCCTCTAATTTTCCTGCCTTTTTCTTTCAAATTCATTTCATGTAACAGCAAAGAAGGGAAGGAGGTGATATTTGTAGACATTTCTCCAGAAGCACATCTAATTTTTCCAACAGGAATGGCTTTTTCCACACAGCAGGGGTAAGGGCAAGAGCAGCAATTTTGGTACTTCAAATTATTTCCTCTATACTTGAGAGGGTTCAAATTTTGAGCATAAAAAGATGGAAAGAAGTGGGGAAGAAATGTGAGAGCACCTTTACTTGTACTGCATCCAAAGAAGTGGGTTTGTAGCCATAAAAGCTCATGCAAAAGTAAAATCAGTTAGCCTTAAAGGTGCTGCCACATTTTTTCCTTCCCCTTTCCTTCCTCCATTTTATGCTGCAAAAGACTAACATGGCTACTTCTTTTAAAACTTAAAATTTTGACTGCTAGATCATAAAAGAGGATTACAAAACGGTTTTCCAGAAACCAGATTTGCTAGGGCCCAACTTCCAGCCAGGGATATACAAGGAGACAGAATTAATAATCTTTAATTTCTTAGTAACTATAACAGTAATATCCATTCCCTTTGCAAACAGATTAAATGTATACAGTTGCCCCTCCGTTTTTCACGGGGGATGCATTCCAGACACACACCCCCAGTGAAAATGGAAACTCGCTGATATTCAAGCCCTATTGGCTTGAATGGCGGTGTGTGCCCACAGGTGTGCACCCCATTATGTGCCCCTCCATTTCCATGTCCATGTGCGGGATGCGGATTTGAAGTCTGTGAAAACAGAGGGGTGACTGTACTTGGTTTTCTTTTGCGAGTGAGAAGGCTGAAGTTCGGTGCTGGTCCAAAAATTCTCGTCCTAAATTTGAACAAGTCAAGTATTTAGCAACTTCCACATGGAAGTCCTTCACTTGGGATTGTATGTCTTCTGTAGACATAATAGAAACAGGTCTCCCTTTTCTGATTTCCCCCTACTGTCACATATTCCTAATTGTCCCATACAAACCAAGGTAGAGCCCTGATATTTGGATGTCTTCTACCTGAAGAATATTTCAAAAACTTACATGTTCTGTGGTAATGTACCTTTCTTTAATGTACTTCACATATATCCCTACTTAGCCAGTATACTACTCTAGTTGCCCTCTCTACATAAATCCAAGCAAGACCTGAGATCATATTTTCCTATCTCAGGAACAAATACAGAAGATCATGTCAGACATCAGCCTACCTTTAGGCAGACAAGAGAGACATGAAAGCTTACAGCCTAGGGTTCATAGTCTCATGTATAGAAATACTTCCTCAGGTATATCTGCTGTCTAGACCTTTCTGGAAAATATATCTTGTCTGAATTGGGTGATGATTAATAATATTCTCACCTACATTCCTTCCCACTCTAAAGTTACTTCTATAAAATAGCAACTTGTTTCCTATGGACTCAGAAGAGTTTTTTGCCTGTTGACATGGCTTGAAAGTAATTCTACACTTAACTGGGTTTTGCATTTCTCCACAACAGTTTGTTTGAAATTTATTCTTAGTATGTTACTGCTCTTTGTCACCCATTGGTTCAGTAGGTACCTCCATCATGGCAGATAGAGATTGGTTTCTCCCATAATCCCATGGGAGAGCTATCTTAAAGGGCCTTTCAAGTAAGGGATCGCAGGCCAGACCATCTTGGAGTTGGCATGGCCACTACAACTGCAGTTTGGTGATGGCAAGCAAAAGCACTTCATGTCATTGACTTTAAAAGTGACCTTTCTCTAAAGAATGTCCAGGGGTGGAAGATTGGCTTTATAAACTACTAGATTGTGTAGTAGCAGAT
>JAIPUX010001880.1:31048022-31093217 GCA_020142125.1 Phrynosoma platyrhinos | reverse complement strand
TAATGTGAGTGTTTTTGAAATGTTCTTTATGTTTCGCATGATTGTTTTCTATGTTTGGTTTAATGTTGGAGGTTTGAGGTATTTTAGGGTATAGGGCAGGGGTAGACAACCTTTCCCCTTTAAGGGCCGAGGGACTTCAGCTCCCAGAATCCCAGGAGCTATTGGCCAACATGGGACTATTGGCCAACATGGCTGAGGCTTCTGGGAGCTGAAGTCCCTTGGCCCTTAAAGGGGACAGGTTGTCTACCCCTGGTATAGGGGGTAGGTGGGATGGGATAGGAATGGGGTAGTGTGATTTAGAGATGTTTGTTTGTTTGTTTGTTTAGTATCTATGTGTATTTTTTATACTCAATAAAATTTAAAAAAAGTGACCTTTCTCACCTTATCTGTCTGTCATCCCTCCAGGCAAGGTGGCTTAGGGTTGTTGTCATTAGCAAATGGACTATTCTTAATGAAGCTTCATTGCTGCCTATGCAAAACTGTATTATACAGGTTGGGTCTCCCCTATCTGAAATCCTTGGGACCAGAAGTGTTTTTGGATTTCAGATTTTTTTTCAGGTTTTGGAATATTTGCACATACAGTTGGCTTTTTGTATCTGCACGGGTTCTGTTATCCCCCACCTCAGCGCGGGTAGCAAAATACACAGGACCTCAAGCCCTGTTGTTCCCAATGGCATGTAGTGGCCACATGCATATGCTGCCATTGGGGAGAATAGGGCAGGGCCATGCATGGTTGTTGCAATCCAGAGATGGCAAGCCCATGGAAGAGGAGAGTCAACTGTACATAATGAGATATCTGTGACATGGGAGCCAAGACTAAACATGAAAATCATTTTTTCCTATACTTTTATACACATTTGTTGTTGTTAACTCAAGTCAATCTCGACTCATGGCAACCCTATGGATGAGACATCTTCAAGTCCTCCACTGCTGTGCTTAATTCCTGCAACCCCTTAATACCCATGACCTCCTTAATAGAGTCCATCGATCTGGCATGTGGCCTCCCTCTCTTCCTATTTCCTTCCACCTTCCCCAGCATTATTGTTTTTTCCAAAGAGTCCCTTCTCATGATGTGTCTGAAGTACGACAGTCTCAGTTTGGTCATCTTGGCTTCCAGGGAGGTTTCTGGATTGATCTGCTCTAGGACCCATTTGTTTCTCCTTTTGGCTGTCCATGGGATCCTCAGCACTCTTCTCCAGCACAACATCTCAAATGCATTGATTTTCTTCCCAACATCTTTCTTAACTGTCCAGCTCTCACATCCATATATGGTAGTAGGGAATATGATGGCTTGTATGATTCTAACTTTTGTGCTGAGTTGTCTTTGCATTTTAGAATCTTTTCTAGTTCTTTCATAGCCACCTTCCCCATTCTTAATCTGCTTCTGATTTCCTGACTGCAGTCCCCATTTATATCAATGTTTGATCCCAGGTATGGGAGTTCTTTTACTGTTTCTATTTCTTCATTGTCTAGGTTGAGCTTGTGAAGGTCCTCAGTGGTCATTATTTTTGTTTTCTTGATGTTCAACATTACGCCTGTCTTTGCACTTTCTCCTTTGATCTTCCTTAGTAGGTGTTCCATGTCTGTGAGGTTTTCTGTTAGTACTATGGTGTCATCTGCATATCTTAGATTGTTGATATTCCTTCCTCCTGTTTTCAGTCCTCCTTCTTCTGTGTCCAAGCCTGCTTTTCTTATAATACGTTCTGCATACAAGTTGAACAGATAGGGTGAAAGGATGCAGCCCTGTCTGACCTCTTTGTCAGTTGGGAACTATTCTGTTTCTCCATGTTCTGTTCTGTTCTGTTATACACATAGCCTGAAGGAAAGTTTATACAGAATATTTTAAATAATTTTGTGCATGAAACAGTGTGTACACTGAACTATCTATCAGAAATCAAAGGTATCACTATCTCAGCCACCATGGGGACAATTTTAGAGTATTTTGGATTTCTGGATATGGAAGACTCAACCTGTATGAAAAGCTTCCTGTTCTTAACACTGTCTTCATCTCCCTCTCACTTCCTACTGCTTTGGCCAGCTTCACTTCTCATAATAGAAAATGTTTTTCTTATCTTTTTGTCTGCGTATAATCAGATAAATTGAAACTGTTTTTCATACACAGGTTTAACAATGATCCATCCATAGATGTACTCTTGCTTACCACTCATGTTGGTGGATTGGGTCTTAACTTAACTGGAGCTGACACAGTGGTGTTTGTTGAACATGACTGGAATCCAATGAAAGACCTCCAAGCAATGGACAGAGCACACCGTATTGGGCAGGTAAGAAATGCCTTTCTGTTGAGTCAGGGTTAGTTAAAACCAGTCAAAAATGAGTAATGCTTTTCAAATCCAATGCCATATATAGCCATCATTTCTTACTTGTTAAACTGTACTCCAAAATAATGAAGATCTGAAACTTGATCAAACATATCAGAAAAGCAAAGATGCAAGCTGGAGATGAACTCTCTTTTTCAACATCCTCAAGTTCCTAAAACATCCTTTATCCCCTGGCAAATAATTGCTGTTCAGAACTTGAACTGAAATACTATCAAAAGTCATCTAGTAAAGAATACAATTTTTTCATTGCTTTAGTTGATGTAACCAAGTGTTGTATAGGAAATGTCTTCTCCTACATTTTTCTTTACACTATATTGGTTTCTTTGGCTGGCATCTTTACATATTTGCACAAATGCTCATTTTTGTTAATTGTGTCCAACAGAAACGAGTAGTTAACGTTTATCGCTTGATAACAAGGGGAACCTTGGAAGAAAAAATAATGGGTCTGCAGAAGTTTAAAATGAATATTGCAAATACAGTTATTAGCCAAGAGAATACTAGTCTACAAAGTATGGGGACTGATCAGCTTCTTGACCTCTTCACTCTTGACAAGGTAAAGAATAGTTCATAATTAATCTGAAAGTGAACTACTAATCTATAGAAGTTGTTTTGCTGTAGATTGGTCCATTACATTTGGTAAGATAAACAGAATTAAAATAGCCATTATCCTTTGAGGAGAAGAGTGAGTCTCCATTAATTAGATCATCATCTTCATACCTGAACTCATCATCTTTCAATATAAAAACTGTCTTGCTAAAGTATTGATTTCTTTATTATTTCCATAATTATTTACGTAAATGTGGTTCTTAAAATACATATATTTTAACATGCTTTTCTCACTTTTTTTAGGATGGAAAAACTGAAAAATCAGACGGTGCCACTTCTGCTTCTGGCAGAACATCTATGAAGTCAGTTCTTGAAAATCTTGGAGAACTTTGGGATCAGGAACAATATGACTCAGAATACAGTCTGGAAAAATTTATGCATTCTCTCAAATAACAATTCTTAATACAGTGTCTGGTAGCTGGCAATTTCAGCTGATATTCAGCAAATTTCAAAGCATATAGTGGACCTCTGACATAACATGTAAATATCCTTGTGGACAAAAATATGAGGAAAGTCTGGCCTTTTGAACTGAGCCACCTTCTTCAATTTGGAATTTGTTAAGTCTTAAATAGTTGCTTTGTAAAAAAAAAAAAAACTTGTAAAGTAATTTTGAATTTCCAGAGTAGCTAAAAACACTTATTTGATTTTAAAAAAATAAGAAAATAAGTGAGGGGGGAAAGATCTTAACAGGTTTTGCACATGTTGATAAGTATTACTTCTCTTCAAGCTAACTCTTATCTCCCTTTTCTTGAGTCTGCAGGAATTTGTACAGGTTGTTTTGACTCCTTTTGTCTTTTAAATCTAGCTTGCTTTAATGGTACACTTTAAGAATGTTCAGTTTAACAAGTTAGAATGATGTTTAGTTCACTTCAGGATGTATGTTGACATGATAATGGCAGAGCTTTAACATCCTGAACAATATTGGGGAATTAAATGAGACTTCCAAGTAAAAGTTCCCATTTTTATATATTTAAGTATGTGGTGCTCTTCAGTCTTCTCACACTTGAGAGCAGTTAACTTTTTCATAGGAATTACAGATAATGGCTTACTTTAAGCCATATCATCATCCTGTTTAGAGGGTGCCATTTTTAAACAAGTGTGTGTGATGTGTGTATGTGTGTGTATGTGTGGGCATGTGTGTGTTTGGCTAGATCATAACTCAGTTCAGAGAGCTAAAATATGCAGTAGGTCTCAATCTTATATTTTTTTGTAACTGAAAGAGCAAATGTATAGACAGAGCTTTTCCAGCAGCAGATCTTTAAAAATTAAGAACCCATGCTGGAAAGACTAATGCACTAGTACATGAACCTCTTAAATAGGAGAGAAGAGATGCTTTATTTAGGGAGACAGATATAAACTTTCTTAGAAACACCTACACTGCATCAGAAGGAATTAAGTATTTGAGCTGAAATCATGTAATAGAGATTTTAGGTGGCTATAAAAAAATGAGAGTTAAGAATAACAATAGTTGTACAATTTTTTTAAAAAAAGAAGTTATCTTCTAAAAGGGAGTCTTTAGTGACATAAGTCTGTGCATAGATGTGCATGTCTGTACCAAATGTGTACACAATTTTCTAAATATATCAAAGTCCAAACTACATAAGCTGTCTAAATACATACATAGAATATACGTATATTTGTCATATCTGAATTTTGGAGCGTGCTCTTCAGCATCAGACCTTGAATAGCCATGAAACCTCAACAATGAAATTGCTTTAAAGAGGAGAAAAATGTTGGCTTATGTAGAATGATCTTTTTGCAGCACTCAGATGTGAATGAACATGTGTCATATTTGAATAAATCTGTGAACTGCTATACTGTACCATTTAATTAGCATTCCATGGGAAAATAAAAAGGCCAAACTGGCATTAATCAGCCACCTTTATATTTCATGTGGTTCTTCTGTGTCTTTAATCATGAACATTAGTGGTGAATTAGGGAAATATAAAATGACATTTCTTGTGACTAATGCATTGTTTGTCTAGGCAAAGATGGCTGGTTCCTTCTTGGGTACATATTTACCAATTATGTGATCTGGCTTTTATATTGCATGTTATAGGGAAAAACATACTGAGATGCAAATTTATATTGGGTCATGAATCCTGCCTGTCCCAGCAAATAGTGTTAATGTTGAATCATTATATATATCCTGCCCAGCATTTTCAAGAAGCTTAAGATATTCTTGGGGCATCCTTGCTCATTCCATTACTAAAACAGTTGATAGCAATAACCGATCTCTGGTAAAACATGGCTATAAAAGGTGTGTTCTTGCTTTTAATTTCATGTTACTGAAATTTGACTTATTAAAGCAAATACATATGATCTCCCATTTAGTCCCAAATAGCCTCCTTATACTGGAAACGGAGTGAAAGGAAGGAGTGAATTTTAAGTGTAATTAATTACTTTCCCATTATCCTCAGTGCTATTAATCTCTCCACTACCACAACATTTCAATTATAGGCTGATGCTCTGCACTGTTTTAAAATGATGGTCTTGATTTCATTTTGCTCTGTGATGCCATTTTACAGCTGCAGGCAGTGACCACAAAAAAGCACTGGCTATAGAATCTGTAAATGCGGCCCACAGTCTGTGGCATTATCTAGCTTGCTCTTTATGCCATTTTTAATCCTTATCCCTGATGGCAAAACAATGCTGTTTTATGCTCATGAGTCAGCAGAAAAGTATGCTGCTGATATGTTAGGCATTCAGAGACATGGCTGTGTTAGTGTGGAATATAAGTATCCAAAGGGATTTTGTAGCATCTTTGAGAGTAACTGTGTGAAAAAAGTTGTAGCATAACCTTTTGTAGATATCTATGGTCTATATTCTCAAATGCATGGAGTACATAAAATGATATTTTAAGCAGATCGTTAAGGTTTCAGATGGAAGATCAGTCCTCTTCTACAAAAAGATATGTGATTTTTGAAATACCTTATGGGAGGAAGGTTATAATGATATGAGAAGCATATATAGGCTTTGGCAGGCTTTTGGGGATGTGAGAGCACAGCAACGTTGTAGTTTTCCCTTTATTTACAAATGCATAAATGGAGTAAAATAGAAAGAAAGAGGCAGATTCTCAGAGATCAGCTCCATAAGCTGTACACTAGGTAAAAGATAAGTGCATCCCATCAACTTCATACAACCTTCAAGGCCCCTGCATCCCCAAATACCCCCTTACCACCTAAGGATGTGGAGGGCACAATTTCAACATGTTTCTTGGGGTTTCCTGCACTGTACTAGGACCAGGAGAGGCCTTTATGTAACCATGAAGTAAACCAGAAATTACCTTTACCAAGCAATGCTGCATCATTATTATTGAATGTGTTAACCTTGAACACTCACCAGATTATTTAATGACTTACTTTCTGAGTGAACAAATAAACTTCCAAAATAATTATGGTATAGAGATGTCAAATAGATTATAAAGGCCTGACTGAGCCCAAAACAAATAAGCAATGAACTAGAGGTGGTAAAAGCTGGAGAACAGGTTTTTTAATGGGTCCTAACATACACACACTTCCCTTTATTTCCTGTTCCTATAAAAAAAAATCTGGTGTTTTAACCAAAATACTGAATGAATTAATTTAAGCAAAGAAATGGTGGGGAGTCCATTGTGCTTATACATGCTTGAGAACAGTTGAATAAATGTAACCCTAAGGAAAATGAGAAATTAACTTAGGTGCTAAGCTTTTTCACAGTGTACAACACGCAACAGCTCCAAAAGAACTGAATGGATTTCTAAATCTATGTGTAACAGGAACTGTCTTGCCTCCATATTTCCTGAAGCTAGCAAGCAGCAAGTAAGTGGATGTGCACCGTTCTTATACACTTCACAGTTCCGAAAAATAACAGGGAAAACTAAGTAATGGAGCAAGGGGAGGAACAGAAAGATGTATCAGTGACATCATGTGCAAATCTTCCCCAGAAAGACTGTGATTGTAAGTTTCAGAAAATACAAGACTCTTTAGAAGCTAGAAGTGTTACTCCAACCCTTTCCCATCACACCCTTAATACACCACTGTAGTGTCTCTGATTGGAAGAAAGAAGCATTTGTTACTCCAAAGAGTACTCCAGAAACCACCAGAGGGCATTTGGACAGCATGACCCATCCCAGAACCCAGTAATGCAGCCTGGGAACATGTTTTGACTACCTTTCATGAATATTCCTGTTGCAACCTTTTTTCTTTCCTTCATAGAAATTTTGATGGGGTTCCCACATGGTCATCCATCCAGGTACTACTGAATTCCAGACCTGCTTAGTTTGATCAAAATGGCTGCATAGAATCCAGTAACGTCAGTCACTTTATATAAAAATCTCCCAGAATTACTGCCTGAGTGCGGAGCGCCAAAAATACGACTTGGTGGTTCTTGCTAACATATAATAGTGCTGATGTCTAATAGTCTATTAACAAGAAATTACTCTTAAATAGGGTTCTACTGTTCAGTTTAATTACAATTAAAATGTTCTGTACTAGAGTAAATTCCATAGCTACTAACACTATAAAGGATAAAACAGGTACCGGTAAGCCCTTTCTGGTAAAGTCTTCAGTCTTTTCAAGGTTGGGGTTTTCTTGTACACTGATTTTTCATTACATGTGATTGGTAACTCTGCATTCGGTCTGTGGTTAAACGGGAGAGCCAGCACCTGAAGCATTACATTTTTTACAACTACAACTCCTTGTTTCGCACTTCCAATTTGGGAATTGTCCAAAATTCAGGAGCTGGATAATTGAGGAGCAGCAGTTCAAAATAACTTCCAAGTTATTGCTAGCGTATGTGCAAAAAGGTCCCAGGATCAACACTAGGTATCCGCAAGCAGGGATAGGAAAAAATTCTGCCTGAAACCTTGGTGAACCATTGTCTCACACAGTTGACAATGCGGAACTAGAGGATTAATAGTCTGACTTGTGTAGGGTAGCTTCCCATGTTTCTATCACACATTATGTGCCTTCAAGTTATTTCTAATGCATGCTGACCTTAAGGTGGGGTCATCTTGGCAAGATTTGTTCAGAGGGGTTTTGCCTTTGCCTTCCTCTAAGAGAGTATGACTTGCTCAAAGTCACGCAATGGGTTTCCATAGCTGAGTGGAGATTCGAACCCTCGTATCCAGAGTTGTAGTCCAACACCCAAACCACTACCATACACTGGCTCTCACCATATGAAAACAAGCTTAGAAACAAGTGATATTTAACCAAAGCAGAACATAGTGTCCATACATGGTGTGAGTTTCCTGAGCTGGATGTTAAAAATCCATAATAAATCATGAATGTTGGATACTCTAGCATTAGTTTTATTCATGAGTTTTATGAATTAGTTTTATTCATTTCCTATCCTATTTACTGTATATACTCATGTATAAGCCTAGAAATTTTAGTCAAAAAATTGACCCCAAAAACCTGAGTTGACTTATCCGTGGGTGAATGTAAATACTGTACTTTAACTCATATCAAAAAAGGGACCATTCCGTGGTTAAAAGCAAAAGTGTAATCTGTCCTGGAAGCATTGACCCCCCTCGACTCTCATCCATTCAGCCTTTGGGGTGAGCGCATACCTGTTGGAATTATGTAAATTCTTTATTTTATTTTTCCTTTGCTTCCTCCTTTGCATACTTTGTTATATGCTCCTCTAAGTTTTACTTTTGACTTATCCAAGGGTCATATCAAAATCCATAATTTTGGCCCCCAAACCTACCCTTGATTTGAGGTCGATTTATAGTCGAGTATATATGATATGCTCAAATGTTTCACGCATACATCTCCATGTAAACACTGATAGGCGTTGGGACTTGTCCTAAGATGTTCCATCAAACTATAAGTAGTTGGATCTGTTTCTTTCATTTCATGCATTTGGTTGCATATGCCTTGCTCCTACCCATGACTAGCCCAGCTTCTTCTGAAGCAAAGTTTCCTTTTCTTTTTAGCTGATGTTTTGTCTTGTTTTCCAGCAAGAATAGTATCCCTGGCAGAGGCCTTTTCAAGGCAATTAATGACTTTTGCAGTCATTGATTGCTTTGATCATTTTGACCTTTTGCTTTTAATCAGCCACAAAAGCTGTTTATTGCTTCATATTTTTCTGCAGCAAGGATCATCCTTTAATTAAACCCTGTGAACGATTAGGCCTCTGGATGGAGCCTACTAAGTGCCATGCAAATCAGAAAGCCCCATCCTCATTTTGTTGTCTATAGCTGCCTCTTGGCAGAAGTCCAGCGTTTCGTTCATCCAGAGGTAGCTGGTTTGTAAAAAGTCTTGGAGGAAAAGAAAGGAACTTTTTGTAGTAACCATTTGCTTACAGAGATCTGACTATAGCGTCGGTTATGTCCTATGAGAACATAGGTATATAAAATGGAGGAAAAGATTTGAGAGCCGCTACAATTGAGCTAAAGTGTGATTTGTATTGAAATCTTATACCAGATAGGCCATAGTGTAGTATAGTTGGAAATGTCCTCTTTCTATAACTGAACAAAATGGTATGTATGAGACTACGTGAAACTATAAACATCAGAGGTTCATGTCTTTCCAGGACTTGCTGTTCACAGACACCTGTGCATTTGTGCTCCAGATTTTCTTATGTGCGCTAATCATTAATGTTGCAAAGTTTTGTATCTTCAAGGCTTTCTTGCCAAATTTCAGAATGTGTCATTTACACACCACTAAAACCTATGGCTAAGATAGGAAACTTTGCTGCCTGAAGTGGAAAAGCAAAGGGCACTTAGCCTGAAGGCCAAATGAACAGTACGGTCTTTAGAAGGATTGATGCTGTTATTGTGTGCCTTCAAGTTGTTTCAGACTTAAGCAATCCTATCATGGGGTTTTCTTGACAAGCTATGTGCCACTGCTTTCCTCTGAGGCTGAGAGAGTGTGACTTGCCACAGTCTCCGGGAGGTTTTCTGTAGCTGAGTGGGATTTTGAATCCTGGTGTCCTGAAGTCCTAATCCAACATTCAAACCTCTGGCTGTCCAGGTGCAGGGAACCCTAAGTGATTCTGGCACCTGAAATAGAAAACCCCATAAATGTTTCTCCCAGTTTCTGGCAATTCAAGCAAAAATGTAAAACAAAGAACGAGAATCTAGTGCTTTCATGGCCCTTAAAATTTGGTGCTGAAGTCTGCCAACACTGTAAAGGTAGGAATGGGCCCTGCTGCTATTCTGTTTTATGACTGCTTCGTTTGTAAATGAGGTGGTTTGGGGTTTTTTCCCCTTATGTTTTGATCATTTAGTAGCATTGATGATCTATAAAGGTTGTCATAAGGTTTCCAGTAAATAAAATAAACCAGTTCAGAATGACCTGAGAACAACAGTGTCAGGGAAAAGCAGGCTGGAAGAGCCAAGTCTCTCTCAGGCTCTGAGCTGTAGGAGCCAAGAGTAATTCATTCAGCATTATTACATTAGGAATGGGGATTGTGTCGCTTGCGCTCCGCGCATGCCCCTGTGGTAGCCTATTCCAAGACCTCATGGCATTCGGTGCTCTTGCCGCTCACTGCCTATCCTGATCTCACCTAAACACCTCCACACTCTTCCTAAACACAATGGTGGCACTAGGGTTGGCGTCACCCGGTGCCCTAACTCTTGGCGTCACCTCCCACCATTGACCTCCTCCCATACCACACCATCCAGAATCCTCAGTAAGATTTTTTGTACTAATGTTCCTCATAAAACATAATTCCTGAAATCTTGTTGAGTGCATGTAATGGCAATAGTTGTGACCTGCACAACTAGCAAAACTAAAATACCTTTTCAATTCCAGTATCATCTGCACAGCGTAAATGTCATTGCATATACATAGATAGTTTCATGTGGTTAAAGTGAAAAATTAGGAAGAGGTGATGCTTTTAAAGGAAATTTTAAAATAATTTTTTTAAAATTACATTTTAAACTTAAAATGTAAACTTATTTATTTTTTTATTTATTACAAAACCTGAGGCCCCTCCTTTCTTCTCACTCACACCTTCTCTTCCGCTTAACTCCAGTGTTTTAAAGGGACACAAATGGATGCCACAACCTGTTTCTGCCAAAAGGCAGGTGTTTGAGGACACCTTAGGATGTCACCTGGTGCAGTCCACACATCCCCTGCAGGAGAGGCCTGTGCCTAAACATATGGCACCAGGATCCCCATAGGCTCCAGTTCATTGAGGATCAGTTTCAGGATATTCTTCTGTGATGGCTGGTCTTTCAGCTTTTATGCTGTAACCTTCCTTTAACACTGGAACAGTGATCAGTTAGCAAATGTACCTATAATGAGTAGAATCATAGAAGTCATAGAATCATAGAGTTGGAAGAGACCACAAAGGCCATCCAGTCCAACCCCCTGCCATGCAGGAACTCAAAATCAAAGCATCCCCGACAGAAGACCTCCAAAGAAGGAGATTCTACCATACTCTGAGGGAGCGTGTTCCACTGTCGAACCGCCCTTACTGTCAGGAAGTTCCTCCTAATGTTGAGGTGGAATCTCTTTTCCTGGAGCTTGCATCAATCGTTCTGGGACCTATTCTCTGGAGCAGCAGAAAACAAGCTAGCTCCTTTCTCAATATGACATCCCTTCAAATATTTAAAGAGGGCTATCACATCCCCCCCCTTAACCTTCTCTTTTCCAGGCTAAACACACTCAGTTCCCTAAGTCGTTCTTTGTAGGCCATGGTTTCCAGACCCTTCACCATTTTAGTTGCCCTCCTTTGGACACGCTCCAGTTTTTCAACATCCTTTTTGAATTGTGGTGCCCAGAACTGGACACTGTATTCCAGGTGGTGCCTGACCAAAGCAGAATACAGTGGCACTATTACTTCCCTTGATCTAGATACTATACTTCTATTAATGCAGCCTAAAATTGCACTGGCCTTTATAGCTGCTGCATCACACTGTTGACTCATGTTCAACTTGTGGTCTACTAGGACTCCTAGGTCCCTTTCACACGTAGTCTCATTAAGCCAGGTGTCTCCCATCCTATATCCTATGCATTTCCCTAAGTGCAGTACCTTACATTTCTCTGTTGTGAAATTCATTTTATTACCTTTGGTCCAGCTTTCTAATCTATTCAGGTCATTTTGAATTTTCATCCTGTAAATAATATAAGATTGCTAAATGCAGCTTATGATGCTTGTGTCTCTTCTCTTTTAGCAACTGTAAACCAAGAAAGCTTAGGACAATGTACGTTCCACCCTTAGAGAGAGTCACTATTCAGCATTTAGACTTTCCCTCTCTCTAAAAGGTCTTGACAATAACCCTGTTTTCAATTGATGAAAAAAGGACGGGTCATATACTATTAGCAATCATGTTTAATATTTAGAGTTGTGTCAATTCTAAAAATGTCTGTGTCACTTTTGTCTCTCAACAGTGGGCAGAAGACATCTCTGAGTCTACTGAGAGATCTCTGGGTGATTTGCAGTTCCTCGGACATGATTTCCAACTTTTTTTTCTAACCAGTGACAGCTACAAAGGTTGTGTTGCGCCATGTCACTGCAATAGAACAAGGTCCCCTGTGCTATGAATCACACATTTTCAATTAGAGAAAAGCTAGATCTAATGGCTTATACTACATAAGCTGTTGTGCAAAGTGGTTATAGAAGATATTACACAACTGGCCCACAGGCAACAGTGCAACCACATACACACAACTGTTTGCAAACGCTTTTGCATAACAGCTTTGTGCAACTATTTGGGCAATGATAGAACCAGTGTAATGATGGCAGCATAGTATAGTGGTCTGATGTTATGGACTAGAAGTCTAGAAGACCCGAGGTTCAACTATTTACTTAGTCATGGAAACCCACGGGGTGGCCTTGAGCAAATCACACTCTCTCAGCCTTAGTAGAAGGCAATGGCAAACCTCCTCTGAATGAATCTGGCCAAGAAGAACCTATGATAAGGGTGCCAGAAATCAGAATTGACTTGAAGAAATGTAATAGCAACAAGCAGGAAGGTTCATTCTCCTAGCATTAAATTAAAACAGATGCCCTTCCTTCCTTATAGTGCTGCAATAAAGGAAGCTTAGGGTGAGCAAGAGTGAATTTTGGTGTGATGGGATTCTGACCTTTGTTCCGTTCTCATACAGAAAACCCCAAATTCTTTCATTCTAAGTGCATACGTTTTGCAGCAAGGCTTTGGCTGTTGGATCTCAACATCCAAGCCAAAAAATGATGGTAGTCCCACAACCCTGAAATCTGCCCATCCCTATGCAGATGCCAGCCCCATTGCATTGAATGAGCTTTCCTCCCGAACATTCATTTCCAAAATGGTTATCAAGCAACAAACACATTTTTAAAGACAGCTGCCAACACTGAGATATAATTTTATGGAAGTGATCAGGGATGGCTCATACTTATTTCCGGGAGGAGCAGGTGTTTGCACTGTTTTTCAAAGCGGCTACTATTCCCAAATCTGCTAAACATTGCAGTAACCAAGGCATTACCAGAAGCAAATTTCTTCTACAAGCCACAGAAATGTAGATGAGCGAGAGGAGGAATGGAGAAGCCCTGATCAGTCAGCCTATGCACAAGGTGACTAGATGTCCTCACCGCAAAGGAGGACAACGCACTGCAAAAATGTAGGACGTATGAGAAAAATGGAGGGTATTACAAAATAAAAGCTAAACACACTAATATAAATATAAATTCATTTCAGATGGTTTATTCACAACTGTATGACACATACTGTATTATATTCTGTGCTCAACTGTATTTTTCTAACTTTTCATTAAAATCACCCCTTGCCATCCCTGCTTTTGCTCCTCCTGTACCTTCCACTCTTCCCAGTTTCCTCTCCTCCTCTTCATTTTTTCCTGCAGGTCCCTACATGTATTTGGGATTCTTTTTTAAAATGGGGCTCCTGTGCCAGTTACAGCCTATAATAAACCTTGATTTGGGCTTCCTTGACAAAAATAAGCCCTTTGCAGCAGTAACGGCGATAATAAATCTGCTGAGCGACCTCTTGCTTGGCTGCTGATGCACAGGATGACACAAGGAGAGGTTTTACAGCTACAGAATATGCCAGAAGTGCCCCAAAGAGATGATCAGTCTCTTTTATTGTGTGTGTAGGTAAGGGAATTAAAAAATTATCTGCACTGAGGTTCAACCATACTCAAAATGGAGGACATGTTGGAATACCTCCTGGACAGAAGATTGAAATGTAGGACATGTCCAGGGAAAGGCGGCCATCTGGTCACCCTGCCTAGGCACGACTGGTGGCTCTGCACACATGGGCAATGCTTGTGTTCACAGGAATGATAATAGGTATGTGAGAGAAGGGAGTTTCTGAACTCATCTCTTTCCCCCCAATTGTTTTCGTGTGGCCCTCACAAGCTTCTGCAAGATCGAGCTATAGTACTTTGTGCTTTAGTTGATATTTGCACGGGGAGGAATCAATCACTGGTACTAATGTGAGATTTCTCCCTTTACAAAAGCAAACAAAACAGCATTAGAAGAAAGGTTTCCCTCAGGACCACATCAGGAAAAGTAAAGGTAAAGTTCTCTCTCCTCACCTGCCTTCACCTCACCTGCTCCCCATTTAGCCTATTCTATTTGCATCATCATCATCATCATCATCATCATCATCATCATCATTTTAGAAAATTTGCAGATTCAGTGCAAAGACCTTACATCTAGTGTAGCCCTTGGAGTCTTCCCCACTAACATACAGAATTTGTCATCTGCTGCTGCTGGTGTTTTTTGGGCAACTGGACCTAAAAGCTATATTACCCATGTCCTGGTGTCTGTAGGAAAGGCTTACAAAACAAACATGCATAACAAACTAAATAAAAAAAATCACAATAACCCCATTAGGTTACCAATTTGGAAGAGAAAATCATAGAACACAACGTACAGTCATGAAAACAAGTGCCTGAATCACTCACAGAAACCCCTTTCTCATATAGAAAACAGAGAAATTCCTCCCTCCCTTTCCTATAACAGAGCTAGTCCCTGAAAATATGATCTATAGTATGCCCAACTCCATCTAAATCACAAAAGTCTGTTTCTGCTCATCCAATTGCAAACAAGTTGTTATGTGTTGCACAGTGAATTGTGACACCACCACCCCAAAAAAAGCCAACCTGTCTTACATGACCCCATTGTTCAATGATCTGAGAGTCCTCCAGAGAAGGCCAAAAAGAAAAAAACAACAACCCTATAACCTGTTGTCCCCAATTCCCACTGTTTCTTCCATTCATTAGCCAGAATCCCACAAGGTGGATCATTTATAATGCCAGGGTGTTCTGGCAGGGACGACTGTCCTTCCCTGCTAGGGAATGATCATTTTATTCAGCTTCTATGCCACTTGCTGCCCTGTTGCTGACAAATCAGGATTTATACTGACATGCCATGCTATTGTTTCCCTTTCCCTTGGCTGAATGCCACCAATGCTGTTAGAGATCTTGGGCTGTTCTAGAAAGAGCCTCATTGAATTCTACATTCATTCTCCATCAGTGATTGTTGGCAGACAGAAGTGGGATCTAAAAAAGCTGCTTTAGCTGCATTTAATGCAAAGCCAGAGTGAACTACAGCAGAATTGGAAATGTAAGTGAGGGAAGAGGCATCAAAACCATTTTTTAAAAAAACAGGCCCATTTGTCACTGCAAATATCTCACCCTAACCAAGCATTAGGAAGTACCTTGATGGCTGGAAGATTCTGGGGAGGTTACAGTCCAGAAAGGAATTAGCAGAATCCTCTATGGCAGTTATGAATGCATAGCTTAGAGTTACACATTTGTGGCTGTTACATATTCATAATCCCTACATCGCCCCAAATTTAGGGGTTATGTAGGGACTGTGAAAGTCCCGAAATCCCTATTTACAGGAAAGCAGCTGCCGTGCTCAATGTGAATCTGTTCCCCTATTGATCAGGAAGCAGCTGGATGGTAGTTTCACCTACCCACCCTTGCATGAGCAATTTCTGGTGCAAAGGGGAATTGCAATATGGATATTATTTCTGGTTGTCACACCTAGGATTGCTCCTGGAAGGGGATGGAAACACCGCCAGCTACTTCTCGGGTGACATGAAAACAGACCCCTATTGATTGCAGCAGCTGTTTCTTGGTAAGTGGGTATAGCAGGGAGGATTCACTGTGTAGCACCAAAAATACAATGCTTATGTGTCCATAAATCTTGTACAGAATTCCAGCCGATATTTCCAAGCTCTGATCCTAACCCAGCCTTTCCCATCCTGGAGCATGACAGACATTTTGGACTTAAATTCTTATAATTCCTGGCTAGTATAACTAATGAGTAGGAATGCTGGGACCTATTTTCCAAAACAGTTGGAAGACACCAGTTGAGGAAGACCTTTCCAAAATCAACTTATACGGTTGGCCCTCCATATCTACAGATTCAAGCGTCCACAGCTTAAAAAGATTTTTAAAATATAAACATTCCAAAAAGCAAACCTTGACTTTGCCATTTTATATAAGGGTCACAATTTTACCTCCCATTGCATTTAATGGGACTTGAACACCCATAGATTTTTGGGATGTGTTATACGGGTTTTATTGTAAGCCGCTTGGATTGTCTGTCAATAAGCGGGATATAAATAAATTATTATTATTATTATTATTATTATTATTATTATTATTATTATTATTATTATTTTGGTATCCACAAGGGGTCCTGGTACCAAACCCCAACAGATACCAAGAGCCCAGTGCACATTTAGTTTTGTAGATGCATGTCTGATATGATACACTGCTTTATGTAAGACAGAGACAGTAGTGCTGGAAGTAGGTACAACACTCCCCCCCCCCCCATACGTCTTGTGGTTCCAGCTCTTACCTTTACAGCATGACAATCATGAAGGCAAATCTTGTTCCCATAGCCTATCAGTGACATGTGCCTATAGGTGTAAGGAACCTTTCAAGAATGGCACATTCCTGTTCAAATAGTAAGAAGGTTGCTTCATGGTTGTGTCAGCCCAAGACATTGTGCTCCCTGAAGGGAAGGTCAAGATTACTTGTGTCTCCCTTTCCAGATACTGAAGCTCACTGGGCTGCAATTGAAATATCATCTAGCAATGGAAAAACATCCACCACTACACAAGTAGACAAGCCAGCCAGCTAAGGAAGTGAGGACCAGTTATATAGTATACACATATGCTATGTTTTCCAAAAGTTAGGAATACTAGCAGGAACAGCCAGCAAACTGCTGTTATGGTCACCCATCTGTTCCTTGCTCTGGTTTCCTCAGTCTGTCTGATGGCAAAGCCAACCCTTCTAGCAAAAATTGTAGCCCTATGCAGGCATCTACCTGCAACATATGAAAGCTAATTTGGTAAAGCAAGGATATCTCAATCTTTTGGCAAAGCGAGGTGGCTGCCTGATAAGGCTGGTCCTCTGGGAAGGGAGGGAACAGTAAGGTGCTGGAGGACCTTGCTATGGATGCTGTGCAATCTACCCTCCTGCTTCAGATGAGGCAGATGACTGTTCTGTAACCAGCACTGAAGTGAGATTCGACTATCATTTGGGGCTGCTTCCATATACTGAATGGGGTTGAGAGGCATGATGTTATCTATTTTAGGTAACAAAGATGGATATGGGCCAATCCTTTGGGTAGATAAGTGAGCACACACAAAACTCATTCTGAAAGTCCCCACTCCTTGAAAAGATCTTCCTGTAGTTTCCATGTCGATGTGAAAATGATTTGTGCCTTTGGTTGAATGCAGACAAAGCTCTCTGCTTTTGGGTCTCTTGCCTAACTGGAGTCCCTTATCACTAGCAGCTTGGTAGGCCCAAGTAAAGCAAAGCAAAAGCAAAGCAGCTTCATTTATATACCGCTTCATATCACGCTATGGGATGTCTAAGCGGTTTACAACTGTGAGCTGATTGCCCCCCAACAGTTGGGTACTCATTTTAGCGACCTCGGAAGGATGCAGGCGTGAGTCGAGCCTCAGCCCTGGCCGGTATTGAACTCGCAACCTTGTGGTTTATGAGTGAGTGGCTGCAGTACAGGCATTTAACCACTGCGCCACCAGGCGAACTGAAGAAGAGTGGGGGGAACGTAGTCAGTATGATGGGGTCCAGATCTTCTGAAATACAGCACACAGTTCTGGTCCATCTCTCACAAACAAGGAATTAGAATGAAGAAGGGTTAGTGGATTGATCCTGCAAGGAAATGTTATGAAGATGGGCTTTATTCAGTGAAAATAAAGGTAATAATAAAATATCACTAGAGCTCCAGGCAGGCCAGGGGGCCGATTGCCAGCAGCCCTGGTGGCGCAGTGGTTAAATGCCTGTACTGCAGCCTCTCACTCATAGACCACAAGGTTGTGAGTTCAATACCAGCCAGGGCTGAGGCTCAACTCAGGCCTGCATCCTTCTGAGGTTGCTAAAATGAGTACCCAGCTTGTTGGGGGGCAATCAGCTCACAGTTGTAAACCGCTTAGACATCCCATAGCGTGATATGAAGCGGTATATAAATGAAGCTGCTTTAGCAGGGTGCAAATCCACTTCCAGATTTACAGTCCCTCTACAATGGCCCCTCCACAATGTGCAAGGAATGTGCCAATGCACATGGTCCTAAGTTCATAGATCAGTTTATGAACACTGGTGACACACTGATATGTAGTGTATACTTGTGTGTGTGTACTGGTGTGTCTTGTGCATCAATGAAGATGTGGATGAGTGGGATCCTGTTGATGTCTTACACATAGGTCTTACACATAGGTTCCTCCAACGTGGTGGTTGGACATTTTTATCTTGATGGGGAAGGCCTGTATTCAGTTTAAGGTTATGGATAGAGGGTCACACATGTGGCACCATTTGTGTACTCATGTGCTTTGTGCATGGTTGCAATTCACTAACATCGTGAAACTGCGCTACTGCCACATAACTCTCACTCTATATAGCATTTCTATCCTCAGAAAATAAGTAATAATCTAATTACTTTTCCTGTTCACCTCTTCCTAGCTGGTAAGAAGCACTGTCAACAATTAAATCTGATCTCAAATGTATTATTAGCTGCTAAAATTTGTGCAGTTATGACATACATAACCCATCAAGCTAGATTGGTGCGTACACGTAACAGGGTTTTTGCCCCCGTAGCAGTACCCTGACTGTGGGACTCCCTCCAGGGTGAGTCAGGCTGGCTCCATCCCTTTTGAGTTTCTGGTAAGCAGCTAAGCCCAGGCTGTTTTTTAATATGACCTTCAGTCCTTCATACCAGGAGAAACTGTTCTGGCTGTCTCTTATGTCTGTTTTTATGAGTTTTCATCTGTGTATTTAGCACTTAGAATGGGTGGGTTGACAGGTGATGTACAAACGGTTTCAGTAAAACAGTAATAAACAGACTAGGGCAACTTGTTGTTGCTAGTCTCAGAATGGCTTTAAGAAAATTTCAGATACTGCTTTATTAACAAAACCGATTTCCTTTTCAAAAGGTTACATTAGGAAATCAAATTATTGGTTTAGTGAGAATAGGTTGCTCTTTGGCATTTCTGGGAACTCCAGTTTTTCCAATATAATTTACAGCTTTACGCTTTTCTCTCTGTGTTATATAATCTCAATAGATGTGACATAAAAGCCTTTCCTCCAATAATAAATTTCCAGAAAACTCAATGGTAATCAGCTAGTGAAATGCTATTACTGTCTCTTCCTTCTGCTCTCAGTCTTCAAGATATGAAAGCATGCATTAACACAATTTCTAAGTGAAAAAATAAATTTGAGAAGTTAGTCTAGTAACAACAGGGTGGAATCCCACAGTATATACAAACAAATCCCTGCTCCTCCTTACACTCTTTACTCCCACACAGAAAATATCTTTTTTAGTTTGAGTTTTTTCTCAGATTATGTTAGGTGAGGTTCATCCAACCACAGTCAATGAGAACAAAACTACAGTATTTTGATCCTGACACTGTGATGCTGAGCACTGTTTTAAAAGTATTACATTTTTCCAGCTAAAAAAGGGTGTATCCTTTATCTTTCTATACTAATTTGGTTGATAGATCTAAGATATGGACTTTTGTAGTAGATGAAGAAAATTAACTGAACAGAACCTGTATCAGAATAAAATCAAAGAGAAGAACAGAATGTAAAGACACATGTGATTAAAGTGCAATATGTAGAGGAAGATTTAGTTGTTATTTCTTCAGTTTCCAAGTCTAGATCCCAACACTACTTTCCCCATTGTATTTTTTGACATGCAAAGGATGACAAGTGTCAATACTTCATACAACTAGATTTAATAAGTTATTACAGAAAAAATTAAGTCCAAACTACAAAGTTGAAGCAGTTGTAAGCAATAGCAGCATTGAGCTTCATGTTTAGTCACAGTACTGCAGTTCCATACAAAGCATTAGTTCAAGCCAAAAAAAAAAGAGAGAAAAGCCTTTTAGGGTTACTAGCAAAACCAGTCTAAGAGAACATGTAGTAAAAGATATGGTACATTTAAAATCAGTTGAAAAAACAAGTACAGAGATCTTAGCTGTGAACACTCTAAAAGTTATGTCCATTATTTTGACAGCAAAATTACAAATACCTAGTACTTTATACTCCAACAGAACTACATCCAGAAACAAAAAACAGCAGAAATGATTATCCCGTATTAGCACCCTGGATATCTATTTGTTGCTAAACGTTATTATTAGGTGAATTTCAAATGTGCAGAATGACATAACAGCCCCTGATCTGCTACCCACTCAGGGTATAGAGCAAACCACCAGCATGAATATAAAATACTCTGTGGTAAGACAGAAACACTACAACAGTGGAGATTGAGAAGAAAAAAGATCTTCTGGTTAAAAAAAAGTTAAGCTGACATTATACAAACTGGTGTAAAAAGCAACTACATACAAGCCAGGTTTAACAAAAGACTTTTATTTTTTTTACAAATCTGTGACTAATCTTTCACTCATGTCTTGCAAGTAGAGATGTCACAATACTGAAATATTAACATGGGGGATATCCCCCAATAAAGTCCTATATTTTTGTACTACTCTAACAAAGATAGTGAAATCAGCAAAGTTAATTTGCTAACTGCATATTTGTAATACAATTTTCTTTTCGCCCTGCCTTCCTAAAAGGCAAGTGTGTAGACGGAAATCTAAGCACACACTTTGTACCACTTTGCAGGAATTTGAGAAATGTCTCCTTCACTTC
Organism: Phrynosoma platyrhinos; assembly: GCA_020142125.1. NCBI lineage: Eukaryota > Metazoa > Chordata > Lepidosauria > Squamata > Phrynosomatidae > Phrynosoma > Phrynosoma platyrhinos. The sequence goes on along the minus strand of JAIPUX010001880.1, from coordinate 31,072,207 downwards.
TATTGTACTCTGACAATTTGTGTTCATCCCAACCAGTAGTACCTAATTAAGAGTCTAAATTTTACTCACTAGTTTGATTTTGCCTATACATTACATTACAAAGAGGACACAATGGGCCAACTCTAGACATTTCTACAAGAGATCAATACATTTGCCTCCCTTAAGTAGAAACCAGTTTAAGAATAGATCCAATCTGGCAACTGATGCACCTAGGGAAGGCCATTGTATGTTCTGTTTATATAACACCAGTTTGGTTTGCAGGATATTAAGGGATGGATAACAGTATTTCTAGCTTGAGCACAGGAGGTCTGGTGGGACAGCAGTAAAACAGTCGGGGTTAGACAGACACAGGTGGAGATGAGCTACATAAAGTGAAGCCGTGTTTTGATAGCAGCAACAAATGTTGCACCAGTAATAAAGGACAAACTCAAAGAAAGGGAGGAATATACAAGAAGCTTGACAAAAGTGCTCAGATATAGTAATAAGGGTCGCTACACATGCATTATTTAGCACTAACTATGCAGTAAATTACACTGTATGGTAATTGCACTGTAACATTATGTGGAATCTATACAACTTCCTCCATTTGTTCTGGGTTACCACGTAAAGAAGTGCATGGAAATGCAGCATGGGGAAGAGGCAGGTTTAATAAATAAAGAAAGTCATGGCAGATCACACTGAAACTTGGGAGAGATTTGAGGTCACAGTCCAAAAGAGACTGTAATGCGAATGAGTAGGGGTAGGGGGTGGGGAAGGGATTGACCAAGCATTAGTGCTGTGTAATCTCCACTTATGGTTGGTACTTGCACCCCACGACGCAGCCATAGTGCTGAAAGTGGCTAGAATAATGTGGGGAGAAAGCAAATTAGTATTACGCCACAACAACGGCAATGTTGTGAGCGCGTTACTTCTAAAGATTGGAGTTAATTACAACAGCAATAGTGTTTATCAGCATTGGTGTTGTATAAATCTAGACAGCGAACTGGTACTGTGACATCCCTATTATCTTCCTAAATCATTCTGATAAAGGAAAAAGGCTTCTCAAAAATATCACATCCATTTCCTGCTTCATTCTGTAATTTTATTGCCCAATTATTCATTACAGTTTTTCAATCATTTTCACATATTCAACCATTTTCACACCATTGTAAACCACATCAGCGAGTTAATACATAAAGCTTTGCATTTCAAAAAACTAGACACTTTAGTAACAATATTACAAAGGTTTTTTTAGCTTCAAAAATAACTGAAAATGAAAAAAAATAAACTTTTAAAGAATTAGCATCATAAAATTAATTTATTCCAAGTAAAAATACAAAATAATATTAATGACATTGACCAGATATGAAAGTCTCTCCCAGAAACAACTATATTAATGGTTGAGAAAGCACTCCTTAAAGAAAATCTGAAATAAAAATGAAAAATATGTCAATGTTTAAATTTCTCTTAGCAAAAAATCTTTCTAAAAATAACAATGAAAATTTGTCTCAGTACAAAGGCTACATTACTATTGAAAAAATACCAGCATGAAGAAAAGGTACATATTTGACAGTAGAAAAATGATCTTAGTGAATCACAATGTCTAAAGTTTGCAATGAAAAATAAATCTGCAATAAAGATTTATGCCTTTTTTCTTTTCTTTTTTCTTTTTTTTTATACAAACAGTACAAACAGTATTGCACATAACAACAAATAGTCGAGGTTAAGTCGCCTTCAAAAAAAATCGACTAGTTCAAGTCTCACATCAAGAGAAGGCCACACAAGGACCTGTTGTACCCAGGGGCTTCTTAGTCAAGTTGCAGTTCAGAACACCTTATTTTAAAAAATAACTCCTTTTCTTGAAGGACCCTCTTATAATAATAATATAACATATTAACAACTTAGGGGGCACATTCATTTACAAAACAAAAAGGGACCATGTTATAATTTAATAAACTAAAAAATCATCTTTAAAAAATACAAACAGAAGAACTCTCACAATTCTGGTCAGTCGTGCATAATTTGTTTGATTATAAATATACAAATTAAGGGAAAAATATTTTTTCCGCCTTCTATTCACAACTCCCAGCACCAATGCTGTTTGTTTTACATCTTTCAATGCTGTGTTCATTCATTTTAGTCTTAATACCTATATACCTTTGAGCATCTCTCTCTCTCTCACACACTCACTTTTCCCCTTCTTTCTTTCTGGGGTATGCTTATACATGAAAGTGGGAAATTTCTTCAAAAATGTCTCTTGTTTCACATAATTAGGTAGACTTCTGTAGGTTAGCTATGATCTTCAATATTACAGTTATAAAGCTCTAACTTCTTAATTTTCAAAAACGCAAATAAGCATGAAAAAAATAAAGTTACCCATCTGTTAAATCATTTTCTTGCAGAATTAAATTAATATATATTTTTCTGAATAAACTTACTTAGAAAATATTTTCTTTCCTATATTTCAAAATTGAGGTATTGCAAAAGATCATGTCAGTCAGAAAGCATGCCTTTTTTCTTTTAAAAAAGAATAATCTGCCAACTATTGAAAACTGTCTAGATACAAAAAGTAGTGCATAACAAATCTTGTATAGATGAAAAAGAAAAGAAAAGAAAAGAAAGCCCCAAACAGAAAGAAAGACAGCTGGGCTGGATAAAGCAATATCACAAAAATGCCCAGAAGCAACTATGAAAGGGATACTAAAGATGATTTTCTAAACCAGTAAAAAACTATTTTTTTTTAACTCAGAAAGGTTCTTTCAGAGCCAATAATTGCAACTAAACGTTAAGAAAACATACAAAGTTAGACATTAACAAGGCCATCACAACACACAAAACCAAAACATTTGAATCTACTATGCGGTGCCATATCCAGTCAGATTGTCCCCAGAACTCAAAAAACAGGGTGGGGAGAGAACAAACAAACAAACAAACAAACAAACAAAAAACACCCAGAAGAATAGTGTACACATTCTCACAATTAGCACACCAATGTGTGTTTATGTGTTTCTCTTGCAGCCCCACAGTACATGCTAAAAAAATGTCCACTGTTATATAGTAGATCTCAAATAGATTCAAGCTTCACAGGATACATCCAGGGTTCAAGAAATTAAATGTCACACCCAGAGAGCAGACATCTTGCAAGTTAACTATTTTGTATGCAGACATTTCTTTAGCACCACTTTTTCTCACCTTTCATAAAATGTGCCTAGTTTTTTCAGCCTACAAGCTACATTGGTAGTGTACATATGCTGTTATGAGCTCTTTGGTTTTCTGGACAAGGGCCACCACTACATCAAATGGTGCAAGCGCTTATGAGATTGGAACTAAGAGCTCAACATTTATCTTGTGAGTGTGCATATGTTCTTTATACTTGTTGAACTTTCAGAAGTGTGTGAATGTTAGACACAGAGAGGCTTAAACAGTTAAAGTCTGATCACAGTACTGGACATAATCACTTTACAATATAAAATAAATTGCACAATATACAACAGAGCACCGCAAAGTACTTCGTCTATCATTCACAACTTTTAAGGATATTCTACATCTAATTTTTAAAAAAATATTTGTTGTAATATAGGTCATACTGCAATGGGCTGATCCTAATTTCAGAAGCATTTACATTTACTGAGGCATGCCTTCCTCCAGTCAGTAATCTCTGTGTGTCTCTTGTGTTGTTTAAATTATTTTACTGAGTACTTGTAGTCTATATAGATTCTTAATTGGTGCATGGTGGGCAGATTTTCATATTAGACATATATAAAAAAATTTTATTGCATGCAGCAACCTGATTAAGTAAACATGCAGTCAAAATTATTGACCTTCCTTGGAAGCTTTCTGAATGATATACTGATCTCCTTTCAGCAGCTGTCACTATTTTTAAATCACATAATTGTTTTTTAAATCGATACCCTAGCTTGAATAGAGTATGGTGGTATCAGTAATACCATCTTAATAGCAGCAAAAGCTTTTGCAGCATACATTTACATAACACTAACAGGCCTAACCAAAGAGGGAACCCTGCCAAAGTAAAAAGGGGTGGGAAGGTGAGGTGGAGAAACTGTGATCTAGCTTATGAGGTATTATCCTTACCAGTAAAAATGGAGATCAACTCAAGATTATTTTTAGGGTTATTCCTACTCTATGTGACCCAAACTAATGATTGCTGAATATCCATGTTCAGTTTTTGCTACATCTGCCACCTACTTGTGAGTGTTACCTTTGGTAAGTCATCTGCTAGGGGCAAATCTAAGTTTCTGAAAATAAGTGCATGCTCCAGTTTCAAAATAAAATTAATTAAAAAAAATCTTCATCATATAGACATCAACCTAGTGGAGGCCAATGAGAATGGCAGTCTACTTGTTGTCAAACATGACAAGTCTTGTGTAAGAAGTTAAGGTACCAAGCAGATGTGTATGTGAATCAAAGTGCAAAATCAGTACAGTTATACTCTGCTAGGTTTGTATTATACTGGACACCAAGTTCAGTAATGTGACTGTAAATAATAATCATAATCATAATCATGATAATAGTAATCATAATAAAAAGACCCATCTCTTCATTAAAGTCAAGGATGAATGCACAGATTTCCAGAACACTAAAGCCCTGAGGCAGCACTCTCTTCTCCCTTCAATTCCGTCGGCTCCAGTACTGGCTGCTGGACTCAGGCCCCAGCTTCAGCTCCAGCGGAAGGGAACGTGGCGGGGCCGATCCCCTCCTTCCTTGACGAGTGGTTTGTGGAACTCCCGTCCCGCACGAGAGTGAATGCTAGCCCAACAATATTCGCAGTAATACTGCAAGCAGGTTACATTGGCACAGAAGAATGGAGCAAATTTTCCACCACAGCGAGTGCCCTGGCATTCATCACACATCTGATCATCAAGCACATATGGCTTCACTTCCACCTAGGAAAGGGGGTGGGAGGTGGGGATTCAGAAAGTGAGTATGAAAGTCATTCAGAAAGTGAGTATGATTGTGTGCACCTTTGTCATAAATCAGAATACAGGAGAAGCTTACATGCCATAGAAACGTGTCAGAACATTATCAACAGCAGGGACTCCCTGGCTTCCAAAAGCTTTCAAGATAGTTAAAGATTGCTGATCAAATGTTATGGCCCTGTGGCTTTAATGAGTTGTATGGATTGACAGCCTGTAATGTCACAGGTTTTAGAAAGTCAAAAACTGTCACAACTGTATATTGCCATCAAAGTATAACAGCCTCTGTAAATAAATAGAAGCCATAATGTTGAAAGACTGGTTCTTCCCACTTTGAAAGGGTTGGGAAGGTTTAATACCTAGTGTAAATAAAAAAGAACAGGCTAATATAATAATAAGGATACACTATTTCTCCAACCCCCCCGATAATTCAGGGAAAAGCAATAAGCAGGAAAAAATATATGTCTGGGGTTTATTAGGTGAGATATATTTATGAAGCATGAAACAACGAAGGGGGTTCTCTCCATACTAATGTTCATCATATCACTCATTTTAGGCTGACCAAGTCTACCTAAGAATTTTAGAAGGAGCAGCTGTAGAATACCCTGACCATTGTGTGTGTGTGCCCATTCAAGTCACTTATCGACTTATGAAAATCCCATTAATTTCACAGCATTTTCTTAGGCAAGGAATACTTAAGAGGTGGTTTTATCAACTCCTTCCTCAGAAATATCACCTATAGCACCTGGTAGTCATTGGCAGTCTCCCAGCCAAGTTCTAACCAGGGCTGACCCTGGCAGCATGTAGCTATCGATTTTATCATCTTCTCTTTTAATCCTTTTATCTTTGAACCAATAGAAACATACTAATATTATTCTCCACCCCATTACAATAACCAATGTTTAGGATCTCTTTATGTTAAAATCAAGTTTATTGTACTAGATAATGCCTCAACTTGGAGCTCAAAATGCCATGAAATTTCCAGGTAAATCTGAAAACATTCTACACTAAAATGTTATTTTGTTGTTACCATGAAATACCACTGGGACAGAAGAATCCACATCCTTTGTCTTCTGTTTTTCTACCCAAAATAATAGATGATATCAATAAAACAAATCTACTATGATAACACTTTGAGAAAAAAATGACAGCATGGTTCGTGACTGTTCCAGTAATTCACAAATTATATTTTGTCAAATTTGCCACCAAATTTAAAATCATAGACTAGAATCCTCTATGGCACTTATAAATATACAATCTGGAATCATAATTTGTCACTGTTATGTATTAATGATCCCTATGTAGCTCCTAACATAGGGGTTATGTAGGGACCATGAAAAAGCCCTGGTGGCGCAGTGGTTAAATGCCTGTACCGCAGCCACTCACTTGCAAACCGTAAGGTTGTGAGTTCAATACCAGTCAAGGGCTCAGGCTCTATCCAGGCTTGCATCCTTTCTAGGTCACTAAAATGATTATCCACATTGTTGGGGACAATTAGCTTACACATTGTAAACCGCTTAAGGAGTGCTTAAGTGCACTGATAAGCAGTATAGAAATGTACTTGCTACTGCTATTTTCCAATCCCCACTTACTGGGAAGAAGCCACTGTCACTGACAGGAGTCTGTTCCACTGTCAACCAGGAAGCAGTTGGCTGATAGTCCCACCCACCCCCTTCACATCAGCAATTTCTGGTACAAGGGGGAATTTCATGTTGCACCAGAAATCATTCTCAGGAGGGGATGGAAACAGCCACCAGCTGCTTCCTGAGTGACAAGGGAACAGACTTCAGTGTCAACCTCAGTGGCTTCTTCTGGAGGTTGTGGGGTGGGCTGGGATTCACTGTGTAGCACTGTTAATATGGTGCTTACTCATCTACAAATCCCATAAAGCAGGGGTAGGCAACCTAAGGCCCGGATGCGGCCCCCCCCCGAGGCCTTTGGACTGGCCCCATGCCGGTCCTGTCACTGCCACCGCCACCCGCCATGATGATATTGATTATTGTTGTTATTACTTGTTCTTGGGGTTTTCTTGGCAAAATCTCCACAGGGGTTTTGCCATGGCTTTTCTGGGGCTGAGAGAGTGTGCATGCATATTTTTTATTTTACGTTTAATTTATTTATTTATTTATTTATTTTTGGTGCTTCGGCCCCCAATTGTCTGAGGGACAGCAACCCGGCCTCCGACTCAAAAAGGTTGCCTACACCTGCCATAAAGGATTCTGGCCACAAACACTAAGGATACAATTCAACCAGAAGTAAGAATATATTATGTCCCACTGCTTTTAATGAATGTTGTTAAGTACATGCTTAAATGTTGTTGTTGTTGTTGTGTGCCTTCAAGTTGTTTCTGACTTAAAGCCAATCCAAAGGCAAACCTATCACAGGTTTTTCTTGGCAAGATTTGTTGAGAGGGGTTTTCCATTGCCTTTCTCTGAGACAGAGAGAGTGATTTGTCCAAGGTCACCCAGTCAGTTTCCACAGCCAAGTGAGGATTTGAATCCTGGTCCAGCACCCAAACTACTACAACATGCTGGCTCTCATATATTTAAATATTTCCTATTAAAATCAATGTGGAGTGTTATTTCTTGGTGAAGTTTGGAGGATGGGTTCACACTGATGGGAAAAACAGTGTTATGCAGATATTCAAGAGAGCTGCTGCTACTGTTTTGTTTTTGCTTGCGCAGCATTTTTACATTGTCTTAATTTTTTGGGAAAAAAGATTTCATTTCTATGTAAATAAGATCAAATTTATACAAAAGAATATATGCAATTCTCATAGGATTTTTCATTTATATTATACTATCAACAGCAGTATTTTACTGTGGGATGAATCAAGACTATTGAAGAAATCATCTTCGCTGGAAAACAGATTCTGTGTTAACCTCATATACATTAATGTGTTTGGTTCTCCACTTTCCCCCATTCAACCATGACACTATTGCTCAATTACTGTTGTCTAGTTTATCTTCCACCTACTGCACAATAATCATATTTAAAAATATATTCCATAAAAAGGATATTTCCAAAGGTGGAAAAGGATTGTAAGAAATGTTTAGATGGTCTTCACCTTCAAACACAATGCTAATTTTTGTAAACTCTTCCAAGAATCCATTTGAGATTAGAAAGTTTTTAAAGCTAAACTATAAGGCTTCTTTCACTATTAAGGAAGATGTTAGTCTCCATAGATCAGGGGTAGGCAAACTGTCCCCTTTAAGGGCCGAGGGACTTCAGCTCCCAGAAGCCTCAGCCATGTTGGCCAATAGTCTGGGATTCTGGGAGCTGAAGTCCCTCGGCCCTTAAAGGGGACAGTTTGCTTACCCCTGCATAGATCAAATGCAAATACAGAGGAAGTGTCCATAGCTCAGTAGTTAAGCACACACTTGATGGGTATAATGTTCCAGGCTCAATTCTTGGCATCTCCACTTAGTAAAGATTATGGGTTAGAGGGCTAAGGAAAGCCATAGCCTGAGAATCTTAGTCAGATAAGACCATGTTGGTTATACAGACTAATGCTATCATGTCACTTAAGGCACATCTACAACTTGTCATCAATGTTAATTTATCCAGGTATATTTTGCTTACCCGTTTATCAATGTCATTGTGCTGGAGCTGAACAAAGCGTGCACTGATAGCAGCAATATAGCTCTGCTGATTGGAGAAAGCTACTCTACCAGCACCTTTTGGATACTTCAGCTCTGGGTCTGTGTCAATGCCAGCATAGCAGACTCCTCCATACAAACGATCCATAATCATTGCTAGTTCAACTGCAAAACAACATGGAACAGTAAAGGACACATCTGTGCCAGCGATTAGAACCAGCATGTTGATATTAATTATCTTAGTGTCTTTAAAAAACAACACCTGGAGTTGGAACATAATGGACCTTCTTCCCAACAAAAAAAAAGTAATTAAAGACATTTTGCAGACAACAATACAGGATGTATTGTTTCGTTTCCTATGCTGTTTTCACTCCCTGCCACCACAATTCCACAGCTTCACCTGTAATTTTCACTGGGTTTTTTCATCCTGTAAAGAGTGGATGAAGCTGTGAGCAGTGCAAAGTTTAATGGGTATCAAGGAAAAAGAGGGAGGGAAGGAGGGAGAGTAAGCTCATGAGACATTGGGGGGAAGCAGATGGCCAACTGGGCCGTTTTGGGGTCAGGGAAGGGGAGGGGCAGCCGCACGATCGGCGCCCCAACCCCTTCCCCAGGTCGTCCTCGGAGCAGCCGGCCCTCCACACGGCCGGCGCTCCAAGGAGGAACTCCCGCTGCAGCATCCATACACGCTGCAGCGGAAGAGTCAACGAAGGTGCGCCGCAAGCTTTTCCGCCACAAGTCACACCTTCAGCGACTTGTGAAAGGAGTGCTTATTTAGCGCTCCTTTCCAGGGGTGGTGAAGGTGCGCCACGGGGCTGAGGTGTGGGGATACCTCGGCCCCGTGGTGCAGCTTCCCAGGGCGGCCCACAGCCACCCGTCTGCTTCCCCCCATTGTCTCCTTTCCTTGGGCAGCATGTGTGTATTGGAAGAAAAATAGGGTAGGGGAGGAGATGCGGATGATGAGGTGCAAGAAGACAAGAGAAGTGGATGGAGAGATGAAAGAGAGAGAAGACATCGAGAAAGAGGGAAAGAAAAACAACAATTTATGGATGTTGAAGAGAGACAAAGGAGAAAGAAGTGTTGGCATCATGCAGGCTTGCTACATGGAAGAAGAGAAGGAGAGAAGAAATAGGACACCAGAGATGGACATCAATGATGCTGACATTTCTGACAATAGGGGAGTAGAAGACTTTATAAAAGGTGACACAAAAGGATAAGATCAAATAAGACAAGAGAGACAGAGGCTAAAAAGCCAGAAGAAAAGGCTAATGTTCAGTGGTGGCTTGACCAAAAACTAACAGGATTCATAAAATCAGGGATAATTTTGTAAGTAAAAGAATTAATTGTCAATATTTTAGCTAGTGTATTTTTGGCTAGAAATAGAGAATACTATTTTTAGCAGGTGCAGTAAGTGTATCCAACGTGGAAGTTTTGAAAAGAAATGTATTCTTTTCTGAATGGAACTGCTTTAGTTATTATTAAATTATGGTTCTTTGAGGTTTCATTAAGGAAGATCTCAGTGCAGAGCTCATTATTTTAATTATAATTCACTCTGTTCAAATCAAGACTAAAAATATTATAGATACAGTTAAGAAATGGGTACATTAATGTGAATGTGTCTAATTATTAATTTCAATATAATGTGTATTAATATGTAGAGCTGGTGACAGTCATCTTTATTTGCTTAACCATATAATTATCTAGATAGTTAGGATTTTTAAATATTTTAATATTATCATATTTTAATAGAAATAAATGGGTTTAAATGGGGGGAAAAATAACTGGCTTCTGTGTCTCCAGTTAGCTGCTGCTGTTTTTCCAGATATCAAGCAAGAAGTAGAGATACCATTACCCTTCACTCTCAGTGTGAATAACATGGAAATATGGTATGGTACGGGAACAAAACAAGTGTGCCTTAGAAACATAAAGGGGGAACATATGGTGAAATGCAACTCCTGCCAGCATCCAATATGAACAGTGATATGTACAAATTTTTCATCCAATGTGAAGGAACATTTTAAGGCAAGAGTGGGCAACAGGGGTAGACTAGGGGGCAGCATTAGTCTTCCAGGAGACCGTGGAGGGCTGCACCAGTTTGGGTACCTCCAAACACCCTCTCTGTTTTGAGGCCTTCCTGGCCCCCAGAGAGCATTCTGAGGCAAAGCTTGTTTAAAAAAAAAACAAAACATAAAATTCTGTTTTTACTTGAGCTGCACTTTGCCCGCCTCTGTTTTAAGGGAAGTGTTGCTCATAGTGATGGTGATCCCCAGATTTCTTTTAATTTTCATATATTAAAGAATGTGTCATTTTATGACAGTGAAGTGTCTTTATTTGTAATTTTTCATTAGGTTTTCTTTCTTTCAGATAGCACACTCTGAAAAATGGAAGGAAATCAGAGAGGAGGGGGAAAAAAGGAATGACAAAAAGAGCTGAACAGAGCAGATGAAATTCCCACCCAGGAAAGCAGCAGATAATGAATGTTAATTCTCAAACCATCTGCGTCTCCATAATATTTCGGACTGATAATAAGAGAATTAACCTTGATAAAACAGATGGAGAATTGCCCTTTTAAATTTCTTTAAAACAGTATCAAGGATGCTTGTTAACATATTGGTTGTATAGCATTGTTGATGGAGAAAGGGAGTTGTCCACGTTTTAGTTTATAAAGAGGCATTTTTGTCTACCACACAATTTTTGTGTGCGCCTATTCTTATTAACCTCACTTGTGCCCTTTCAATGGAAAGGTGAATGAGAAATTGGCTTTTCAAAAATTCAGGTGTCTCTTTCCTTCTCTCCCAGGTTCAAACAGGGACAATGGAGTGATAAAAGCAAAATAATCATGGATGGAATTCTTAATTTTTATTTTGGTTAGATTTTAGTGTTGTAATATAACATAAATCTAAAGTCAGATTAGAACTAAAATAAGTGTAATGAATATTCCTCTTTCAATATAAATGCAATTTTGATAAGTCTTTATTTTATTTTATTTTTTGTATAAATACAATCTAGTGGCACTTGTTCACTAACTTTTCTCTCTTTTATCTGTCTTCTTTCTCAAAGCTCTTATATAATGTTTACATATATCCACACAACAAATAAATAAGTAAATTTAAAAAAACACCCTGCTTCTCCATCAAAATTGTCAAAATCAATTCAGGGAGAAGATAATGACATAGACTTATATTACCCAAAGAATCTAAAACAAGAAATTTAAGTGAAGAAACAATAGAAACTATAGAAGAAGCAAGCATCCTAAGAAAACAAAAAAATCTCAAAACAATAAAATAAAATGCAGTCAGCCACAATATACAAAAAATGAGAAAAGTGCAAAAATGCCTATAACTGGTCAATTATTATGCTTTTTGATTATAAGTGGCTCACACTGAGCTCCTACAATCCCTGCTGAACTTCATTACTGAATAGCAGTAAAACCCCATACTAAAGTTTCACATTAAGTCAAGGCATGGGAGGATCATAAGCTTTGTGGGTCTGATAAAATTGCCCAACCCTTTTTCAGTCATTTAAATCATTATTTCTATCTTAAACAAAGCATGGTCAACATTTTATGTATTGTAATTAATGAAGGTTTACTGTAAATTAAGATATCAAAGAAACTTCAAAATTATCTTAAATAGCTCAGAAAAAATAAATCTAGGTAATATTCGAAATTGATTATAGAACAATCAAATGAAAATTCATTCATTACATATGCATGAAATACCTGGAGAAATTCAAAATCTAATTTAAAATCAAATTTAACATTTTAAAATAAAAACCAGCCATGCTTTAAGACAATATGAAGACTGGCTTATTTCATATTACAGAAAGGCAGAATATATATGGCTGAAGATACCTCGAGATTTCAGACTTGCATAATCAAAGCCCTTACTTAAATGTCCTAACTTTCAGAGGAACAGAGAACAACGTTACTCTAAGCAAGGATTCATTCAGGTTTCTTAAAAGTATGGTGCCAAGCCATCTATTTAAAATATGACAACATAGATGCTCAAAATTTGAGTCTATTGTGCTACAAAATATCTAAATTCAGGGTGCACAACTTCGGTGGGCCTAGAAGTCAATTGTGTTCTCCCTTGCCACTGCATTCCAAAGTTACAAGGTAAAATTTGTAACTACAGATTGGAGTGTTTTTCCCATGAATTTTTAAAAAAGCCTAGATAAGTATAAGTTTCAGTCCGCAAAAAGGGCTTTCTTTTTTCTGCTCAGGAGCAATACTTTCCAAGCTGCTTTTTCACTGATAAATTAGAAAATATGGTAGTCTCCCAGTTCCGATAGTTTTCCTTCTGTGGGATGTCAAAAAAAAGCTTGAGGAGGATGACGATGAGTTGAAAATTGATCAGGAAGAAAAATGGCTTTGTCAGTATCTTCTCACCTGCCATTTTTCTTATCAAATGCAGAGTAACCAGAGTAATGCTCTCATTTCCAAAGTGACACAGCATGGTATGGACCCCCAACTGAATTCCCCATAACATCTGAAAGTGGCACTATCCCTCTGCAAACTAATGGGCTTATTTTCTTGGTGGGAGAAATCAGGAGACGCCTCCAACTAGAGAAATGAGTTTGGCTTGCAATTTGAACTTTGATTCCTCCTGCCCCCCTCACTGTATAGTTTGCAACATATTTTTCCTACTTCAAATGGAAGCTACATAAATACTAGGAAAACATGTCAAGCAAGAGTAGCTGAAAAAGAGAGACTATTGAGAGACTATTATTGCACCAAACTTTAGGCAACCATTTATAACACTAGCATTTTGGTCTGCAATTTCACTCACCAGCTCGAAGGGGTCGTGGAACTCCTCCAACAAAAATAGTTTTTCTGGGGTCTAAAGGTTGAGAACCATCCATTACAAAGTCACTGTCACTTAAGTTCCAAGGTCGTATTTGCACCTGAAAAAGCCAAATAATTCATGTTTAATTGACTTTTGGATAGCTGAAGAAGGGACTTTTAATCCACTGACATTTTTTAAAACAGTGAGCAATATTAATATACCAGTATTAATTCTGTATTGATAAAACTGATGGAGATAAGAAAATTTAGAACTCAATTTTACAGGAAGAAATATGTGCCACATGTGAAGACTTGTAATACAAGCACAATCACCCATCTATGCCCAAGGACATGAGCAGCTGGCTTGCCCTTATCTATTGCTGTTATCTCCAAGGTATTTACTATCACTAGTGCTGGCTATTTTGTATGCACAAAGTAAGCTGGAACACCTATACTAGAGTAACAAAAGCCTTCCAAATATAGTTAATTTTCAGACATAGGTTGACTTGCATGTGGTATCTGATGTATGTAGAACCTCTGACTTAACAGCTAATGAATAATCTCTGGAGGTCACCATGGTATCATTTCAACCTATGGTTCAAGTCTATAACTACCAATTACAACACTAACTTGTCTTGAAATCAAAATTAACTTGCCTAAATTTAGGGTTAAGAGGTTAATCACTGAATGGGACAGGGAATGGGACTAATTCTTGAGCAGCATGGCTAGCACCTGCCATTTATATGTTTGGGATTCTGGAAAATGCTCAGAGTTTCTAGAAAGCCATGTGGTCTGCATACAAGTCCATAGCCTCTGAGAATTAAGGAAAGTTAAGTCATGCAAGGGAAACATCATTGTTAATCTATGCATCTGCTGTAACCTAAGAGTAGTTGGACATATACACAAAGGATAAATGTGTGAAGATTTTTATGATGTGAGATGAAGTCTGCTTCTTCATCCACTTGTAAAACTTATGCTCCTTAGATGACACAAGTACAGCCTGTAGAATGAGGGCTGATTAAGGTGATTTGTCTTTTTACAACAAAAATATACAAATACATAACAGAGTGCTGTAATGTACAAATGAAATATGAATAAGACAATTCATTCATTATTTTAACAAAGTCTTTCCTCTATGCTAGTCTATGGCCATAATAAAGATGGACTGAAAGGTCTTTCTGCAGAAAATATGTAATGGCTTAATTTATGACAAAGAAAAGCTTCGGTGTTTCTAACACATCTAAACGGTGTCTGTTCCTCATTACTTCATTTCTATTCCTTCAACATGATTGTGTTATGCAAAAAAAAATTCAGTAATTTTCTCATTTCTGATATTTCCATAATCTAAGGATCTTTTAGAGTGGGAGCCTCAGAGTCAAACATTGTTTTCTAGCAACAATTTGGCAAGAGCAAGCTTAGTCCCAACTCTTGAACTTTAAAAAAAATAGTTTGATAGAATATCCAAGTAAAATGACAACAGGGAGGGCAGTTCCACAATGGGGTTATAATATACAGACTGCCTAGCCTTGAGCTCCCACTAACCTCACCACCCTTGGTTGCTGATAGCAGGTGAATCCACATAGAAGAATGGGTAAGGAGTTTTCTTTCGCTGTGAGGTTAAGATCTGACCTCCCCCCTTCCCCTTTCTTTGCTTCTCAAATAATATGTGCATAATCCCAGAACTATATACCAGTTACAGTAATTTAATACTTTATGACTGCCTCCAAGTCAAACTTTAAGAATATTGTCTCACTGAAACCAACAAATTTCCTTCTTTTCACTTCTATTATCTATTTAAAAGTTTTAATACTTTTGTACCACATATTGTTTTAACTATATCTTCTTTTATTTCTACACTGTAAGCCACCTTGGTTCCCATATTGGAAGAAAAGTGGAAAATAAATTAAAATAAAAGTAACAAGGTGGAGAAGATATTTGGATACAGAAAAATGTCTCAAGGGGCTTTGGGTTGTTCTTCATAAAAGCAAACCCTTCTGATGCAGGGCAAACCTCTTTTGATGATGAAAGGACTTTCAAGAACAGTTGCAATAAAACAAAGATTTGCAGTTAACGGGGTATTTGTTATTGCTGCTGTTATTGTTGTGTGCCTTCATAAGTTTCTGACTTATGGCAACCCTAAGGCAAACCTATCATGAGGTTTGCTTGGGAAGTTTCTTCAGAGGTGGATTGCCATTGCCATCCTCTGAGACTGTGACTTACCCAAGGTCACCCACTGGATTTACATGTCCAAGCCATGATTTGAACCCTGGTCTCCAGAATAGTAGTCCAACACTCAAACCACTACACCTTGCTGGCTCTTTAAAATACTACATTTAGTTTATAGCAACAGCTCTTTATCTATATTTACATCTGTATCTGCCTGTGTTCCAGCCCTTGGATAATAGAGAATGTTTCAAAAGTATCCTCCATATCTTGAAAGTTGATAGATTTTAACCGCAAGGCTTTCTTCCTTTTAGTAAATATCCCATACATTTTGAAAACTAAGGAAAAAGCGGGTGGTGAAGGAATTGATTCAATTACTTAGGCTAAGAGGATTGCTAAAATGGAAAGCATTTACTTTGTCTATTTAAAAAGGCAGATGGCTGAATCTGGGACAAAACTGTTGGATTGTTGGAATTTGGCAATCCACAGAAATATAATTTTGATAGGCCTTATTTGCTCTGCAGGCTGGAGGATTCTGGGACTTGTAGGGGGGATGCAGACGGGCGGCCCTAGGCCACCCTGGGAAGCAGAGGATCGGGGCCACTGCTAACACACACAGTGGCCCCGATTCTCCTTTTGCCGCCTCTTAAAAGAGTGGCAAAATGCCGCTCCTATTAGAGGCAGCAAAAGGCCGCCCCAAGAGCTGCCGCGTGGCTCTTCTCTGGCCCTTCCGCCGTAGCGTGTGAGGACGCTACGCGTGGAGGATGTCCTGAAGCCACATGCCGTGCGTAAAGGCATGTGACATCAAGATGTCTTCGGGGAGGGGTTGGGGTGGCCGACGTGCAGCTGCCCCTCCCCTTCCCTGCCTCCAACTCGCTGCAAAGGGCCTGTGTGCAGAGGCCTGTAGTCCAGCATATACAGAGAGCACCAAATTGGGAAGGATATATAAACCAGATTGGGAAGGATATATAAAGTGTGAATATTACATAGACTTTCTACAGCTATTCTTTTAATCATCATTCATACCCTTTTAAATTTGTATATTTTAAAAAAACAGTATTATGGTTTATTTGCTAAAACTATTCTCATTTAATATCTTGAGAGTACTTCACCATAACACCTTTATGGGAAATGTAACATAAAAATCAGGGCATTCATCCTGATGACCAATCCCATAGAGATCATGCTCATAACATCTTCTCCCAATTTTACAAAGAGAGAAACAGTGTGAGCAGGTTCACCCAAAGTTTAAACATCAAAGCATGTAAAGCAGGAGCCTAACACTGTATTGCCTGACATTATATCATCGTTTAGGGTTATCTCCAAATGAAGGCAATATGAAAAGTACTATCCAGATAAATTTAAATATGCACTGCCTGCATCCACCTATTCTAAGCAGCACACTTACCCTATACAGGTACACTTTTAAGATATATTTTTAATGTTTAAATCTTACTTTTCCTATGGTACTGCCAGTTTGCCTAAAAATCTAGAAAAAATGCCATTTTTTAAATATCTTGAGCATTGCAACATTAAGCAAAATCATCTTGAAAAATTATTTGTAAAACATACATAACAGAATCACATTCCAAGCCAAAGATTGATGCATGTATGGGTGATAATCTCTGGTGAATTAAATGAATCCATGTTTTAAGCAGGGTGGTAATTCAGGGATAAAAAAATGTACATAAAGTGACTGCATTGCGACACATGAGAAAGCTGTTTCAAGCAGATACCAAGCTTATATCTGAGTTCTAGTACCTGGATTAGGAAATTAAAGGATTACAGGACACTAAAGCAAACAACTAGAGTCAAGTCTATGAAAGCTTATGCTACCAACT
Source organism: Phrynosoma platyrhinos (assembly GCA_020142125.1). NCBI lineage: Eukaryota > Metazoa > Chordata > Lepidosauria > Squamata > Phrynosomatidae > Phrynosoma > Phrynosoma platyrhinos. Next base: position 31,054,908 of record JAIPUX010001880.1, on the reverse strand, counting down.
TCTTTCTTTCTCTCACTTTGTCTCAAAAATGCTTCAAGATCCCTTTGAATACTGATGTAGACTAACACAACTATGTCTGAGTGAAGTGAACAGTATGAACAGTTTTGATATTTACAGACAATTTACAGGCTTTCATGGCCACTACCTATTTGCAAAAGCCAAGTAAAATAATAATGAATAGGTAATTATTCAAAAATGCATTTGGTTTTCAGCTATTCAAAGGAAAACACAGTATATCAGTCTACTTACTGGTTTGTCCTTGATAGTAGGACTTGATACACATAGGTAAAGTTTCCCATCTTCTTCAAGACAGGCATCTATGAGAGCTTGTACAGAACTTTCTTCCTGGAATAGCAGAAAGGCATAACCTTGGGAGAGAACAAGGTTACAAAGTCAGTACATGCAAATTCTAGGAAGCACGGCACAATACACACATACTAAAACACAAAGAGAGCAAAAATTCTGCAGGACATATTTCAGCCCCAGATATGTGGAGGCACGACTGATGCAAAATGAAAAGTTGTTGTGGAAAACTGGTCAGAAACATTCCAGGCCCTTCATCCTCTCCCTCCCCCAACCCAGTCATTTTGTTTATGTTCCCATCTAACCTTAAATATATTTTACATTATTAACATAGCATAGGATGGGTAACTGCTGTACCCACACACCTTTAAAAAACAGAAGCTTTGTGCTAAGGCAACAAAGTGAGCGATACCTGAAGAAGGGGATAGTGCAAAACAAACAAACAGTATGTGTGTCACTGAACTGTCATGCCTCACAACTTTACAGCAGAAATAGCAAGGGGGATGGAATTGGCCCAGAGCAGGAGAAACCAACTTATAGATATGTCAGGCATCCTAACTGGCAGCTGTACACAGTCTTGTTACAGTAAAACAACTCCAACCGGCACCTTGTCAGTCAAAAATGTTAAGACTACAACTCTTCAGCTGTTTCATAGCACTTGAATCTCATCATCATATGTAACTCTCTGAAAATACTGCAATGTTATCCACTTTGTAGGTACAGGATACAATTAGAAACAGGGGCGTCACTAGGGATGTGCAGGTCGCACCAGGTGACACCCTAATGGGGAGGTGGCACCACTACTCTCCAAATATATGCCTTTTGGCAGAAATAGACTGTGACATTTGCCTGCTTCCTTTTAAAATGCTAAAGAGATGGGATGAGTGGGGCGAGGCTCAGTGGGAAGACAAAGGAGAGGCCCTAGGTTTTTATTTTTTTTAAAAATATAAATAAATAATAAAAAATAATTTGTAAAAATTCTTTTACAATGTTTTTTAAAAGCATCACATTTAACCAAATTTTCACTTTAACCATGTGAAACAAGGTACATATAAATATATTTAGGCTGTGAGTATGCTATTAAATTTAAAGACATAATTTTAATTTTGCTAGTTGTTTATATTACTATTGCCATTACATTTAGTGATACAGGAAATTGCACTTTATGAATAACATAAGTACAAAGTACATTACTAAGGATTCTGTATGGTATGGTATGGGAGGAGGTCAATGTGACACCATGAAGTACTGCACCAGGTGACGCCAACCCTAATGATGCCACTGATTAGAAATAAATAACTCTATAGTTAACCACCACACTATCTTCCATGCATTTAACATAATTGTCTTGTATATGACTGGGCCAAAACAGTATGGTTATAGATTCTATGCACTCCTTTGGGTCTCATGTTTTTCAACATACTTCAAATTTTCTGTCATACAGCATAAACCATGGCCACAGTTATGGTAAGTATGCAAAATGGGTCATTTTTTAACAGATGTCCAGGCTTTCCATGAAGTATACATCCAGCTGGAGGACATAGGCAACCCTAAATCTTTGGCAAGTGTATCTGTACAATGCATGTTTTTTGTAAACAAACGTTTGCCACTTTTGCCCCTGAGTTTTTCCAGATATTTAGTTAAGGAAGAAAATGGGGAAAGAAGTGCAGAATTATGGTGGCTGGATTTATTCTGCTTTCTTCATGTTTGAAAATGTAAAGATAGCCGATGTGACTTCTTTGCTGGGTTCCTCACAGAATGGAGAGTTTTGCAACTTTTAGATTCTCTTTAGACTTTTGGCCAAACAATGATATATTAAGCAATGGAGCTTCCTTATACAATTGAGTTTCTTCCCAATGTGCATTCAATCTGTGCTAGCTGAACACCTGAATAGCCTTGTTTTTATGTGTAATTGTGAAATACCTTAGGTGCATTTCTCAGAGATGATGAATGAATTAGCTCAAACAGATATCTTGAAGAAAGAAGAAAAGCAGACTAAATTTGAATATTCTAGGAAGTTATCTAAAGATAACAGAACCTCATCGATGGAACATGCCACTTAGAAATACATATAAAATTTGGTATCTGTACTCTTAAAAATATTTTATTTAAATAATTTCCTACTGAGTACACCTGCAGTATTTGATGAGAATGGAGAAGAATGCCTTTAAACTCAATAGCAATAGCTGTTCAGACTAGACATGACAAATTTAAAGATTTTTAATGTAGGGATATAATCCATAACTGTATCCAAGCTTTCTAATATTATCAGGGTGTCCCCAATCCAAATATATTGTTAATAAATTATATTTACTGAAATAGTAGGTTCCTTCTCATATCTCTATCTATAGCTATCTATAAAATCATAATGTTGTTGGTGAAGTAAGAACGTTGTGATACAAGAACACTGGAAAAAGTTTAAACATTTTGCTACAACCTTTAATATTATTGTTTTGTTAGTCACACACATGAACACAAACTTCAGAAGCACATTTAAGAAATTTATTATAGGTACTAGCATAACAAGTCAGTGTTCCCAGCTCAGTCCTATTTTATAACTTTGTAATTTTATGCTTTGAACACTAATAAAATTGCACTTCTAAATCCAAAGATGAAATAAAAAGTCAAAGAAGTTGATTTTTAAAAATAAGAACCCAGAGGTATTTTTTAAAAATCTGCAGACTTTCATTTTAAGTATAGCTGTGCTGTGACTGGCTTTCCAAAATACATCAAAGGCTTTAGCACTAAAGAAATTGCAAAATAGAAAAACCTAATCTTACTTTAGCTACTGCAAAAGAGTGATATTACATATTACGCTGTGAAGCTAAAATTCCTCCTGAGAGAGTGGCAATGTACTATATCACCAGCTGATTCATTTAACTAAGAGAACACTATATTAACAATTTCAGAGGAAGAAAAAATTAAACCTAATAGTCTGATTCCTACGTAGTACCCTTCTTCCACAAAACCACAGATTTTTTTTTACATAAAATACATCCTTCTCTACTGCTCTTAGATGTCTTTCTATTAAATCTTTAAACTAATAGATGCAGCATATTCATCTCTGCAGCACAAATAATGCAGAATTGCTCCTGGATCTGTAAAGAATAAAAGTTAATCTATAAATTGGGGGGGGGAAATCAGAATGTAGCTCTTGGTGGGGAAAAAGATTTATTGTTGATGGAGTTCTAATATATTTCACTGTTGCTTTGCTAGTCAGCAGCTCTATAAAGAACTGACCCAGACTTCTCTAGGAGTATAATCAGAGGATCCCCCCGTAAAGATGGCATTTTGCTCTACCAACCTAATTCTAAGATTCTAAGTCTACATAACAGGAAGCTATACCAAGGCCTCATTCCCACTATGTTATAAACTGGTTTGCTAACTGATTTGAACTGGTTTAAATGACCCTTGTTCACACTTGAGCCGAATCGCTGAAGCAGTTGGGCGAGGGGGGCTCACCATTTATGTGCATCTTTTTGATGCTCATTTTTCGGCGACGTTTGCAATAAATTGATTTTCTGCACATTTGAACAAGATGTGCATTGGAATATATCTCCTATGACATGATCAGCGATCCGCTGAAGAGGGTCCACTTTGAATCGATTCATTAGTCAATGTGAACAACAAGTGGGTTATTTTACAAGAAAATACAATCGGGGCAAAGGTGGTGTGAACTATACTCCATTGTCGAACCAATCCATCAATTCAGATCACAAATTGATTTATTTGCAATGAAGGAATGAGGCTCAAGAAACCTTCTTTATTTCAGACTATATGCATTTATTTAACTTTATTTTTAAAATTTATATCCTGTATGTTAGCGTAACTGAGATAGAAATGCACCATGTGTCATTATAATAGGGAAGACTGTGACCAGTTGAACTGCTTGGTCGGTTATCCAAATGCTAACTCCGATGGGCAGCCACCAAGGTCCACCTCTCCATTATGATCATTCTTTACCTCTATACTAGACTTTAATCAGACAGCCCTTCAAATAAAGAACTGTCCTCTGTAAAATAGGGCACAAGGCTATATTCCATGAGTTAAGATTTCCAAGCGCCTTCATTAACCTAATTAGGCTTCTGAATTCAACCTACTGCTTGACAGAAACACACACATATAATAAACAGACTTTGGATAGGATACCCCCTGAGTCAGTGGGCCCTAGTGTGGGTGATTTGACAGTTTAAGGGTCCATGCAAGGAGGCATCCAGGTCCTTCATGCACATGTTACAGAGTTGTGACAATAACAGAAAGGTGGCAGTGGCCACCTGCTTCATGTACACATCACTTCTCATGCCACCAGCGAAGAAGATGGTCATCTGGCATGTGCCTAGCTCCCAGGAGTTTTCACAGGCAGGGCAATATGGGATGGATGGTGTGACAGTGACAAATTGGCACTGTCCAAAACTTCTTTATTTTCCTTTTTAAACCACCTTTTACCCCTGTGTCCTCTTGTGCCACAGTTGCCACCAATCCATGATGAAGACTTCCTTTCCCCCCAAATTACTCAAGGGACTTAATAATAAAATATTTTTCTCAATGTTGGTAGCATGTAACTGTATCTTTGAAAGCACTCCAAACAGTAATGTATTGAAACAATGTTGTAAGTTTATTAGCAGGTTAACTTAAATACAGTATCACTTCTGTGGGATGCTGTTCTCAGTTGATACGTTATTGATATTTGTTACACTGTGTTACATTCATGGTTTCTTGTCCTTATACTTGTTTGTTACAGTAACCCAAAACCATTCAAAATCTTTATTATACTCTTGTTTCTTACACTTTTATTAACTGACTGTGCTACTTTTCACTAATTACTATCCTTCTCAGAGACTACACTTCACTTTCCAGGACACTCTTAGTCCTCTCTTGGGCTTTTTAAACTTCACTTTCCCCAGGATGCAGTGGCTCAAGTGGTTAAGATGCTGACTGTTGATTGCAAGATCAGCAGGTTGGCAGTACGAGAACCGGGTGCTGCATGATGAGGTAAGCTCCCATCATCAGTCCCAGCTTCTGCCAACCTAGCAGTTCGAAAGCATGCAAATGCAAATAGATAAATAGGTACCACTTCTCAGTGGGAAAGTAAACAGCATTCTGTGCAATCATGCTGGCCTCATGATCACAGAGTAGTCTCTGACAATGCTGGCTCTTCAGCTTAGCAACGGAGATGAGCACAGCCCCCTATGGTTGGACACAACTTGACACCCTTGTCAACAGGGAATACCTTTACCTTCCCCCGGACACTCTTAGTCCTCTCTTGGGCTTTTTAAACCTCATTTTCCCCAAGGCGCTCTTAGTCCTCTCTTGGGCTTTTTAAACTTCACTTTCCCCAGGTCGCTCTTAGTTTTCTCTTGGGCTTACTTTCAACTGCCTTTCTCTGCAGTATAACCTAGCCTCTCAGGATCTTCAACCCCTCAGGTTATACTGAAACAGTAACTCTCAATTTAATAATAATAATAATAATAATAATAATAATAATAATAATAATAAACTTTATTTTTATACCCCGCCTTTTGCCTTTGGGCAATCAAGGCGGCTCACAACAATTGCATATAAAACAAATCCATAACAAACAGTAATAACATAATAAAACAACTTAACCCCCCCCTTAAAATTACATATAACAGTAAGCTTATTTTAAAATAACTGGCGAGTTCACACCAGTAATATAAAATGAATGCCCTAAAAAAGGTCTAAAACATAAAAACATAAAAACAATAAAAGACAATAAAAAGAGGGGGCGATATATGTTGGGTGCGGTCTGTTCTATTTAGGGAAGGCCTGCCGGAAGAGATCGGTTTTGACAGCTTTTTTAACCCACTAACTAACAACACCAACATCAACAAAATCCCCCTCTCAATCCTCTCTCCTGCTTTATTTATACCTATTCCCAACTCTACTCTCATTGGCTAACATATGACCTATCCTGATTGGATGTTGCCAGGGCTTCTCTCTGCCTGCCTAAATCTGCCTTATCTCCACAGATGGCTTGAAAATGGTCTATAGAAACACTGAAGAAACAGTTGTTGAAAGATGTGCACCAGGTGGTCTTCTCTATTCTGGTAATCTTTGTTCTCCTGGGATTCCAATCCCAGGTGTCATCAGCATATTTTGGATTGTTGATATTCCTTCCTGCTATATTCACTTCTTCTGTGTCCAAGCCTGCTTTTCGTGTGGTATTTTCTGCATACATATTGAAGAGGTAGGGTGAAAGGATGCAGCCTTGCCTGACCCCTTTGCTAATTGGGAATCATTCTGTTTTTCCATGGTCTGTTCTGACAGTAGCTTCTTATATTAATTACAGATTTTGCATCAGGACTATCAGATGTAGTGGCACTCCTATATCTTTAAGAGTGTTGCACAGCTTTTCATAATTTATGCAGTCAAAGGCTTTGCTATAATCTATAAAGCACATACAGATTTTCTTTTGGAATTCTCTGGTGCGCTCCATTAGCCATATGTTTGTGATGTGGTCCCTAGTGCCTCCTTCTTTCCTGAACCTGTTTGGACCTCTGGGATTTCTGTCTCCGTGTATGGTTGGAGTTTATGTTGCAGAATTTTGAGCATGATTTTGCTT
>JAIPUX010001880.1:31022514-31041637 GCA_020142125.1 Phrynosoma platyrhinos | reverse complement strand
TTGGATGTAGTTCATTTGGTCCTGGAGACTTAAATTCATTTAGATTAATCAGGTATTTGTGTTACTTCCTCTTTACTTATTCTGTTTTACTTTACTTATGTGCTTTAGAATCTTTACTGGTATTGATGTCAGATTAACTGGGTGATCATTGTTGGGATCCTCCCCCCTTCCCCCACTTTAAAGATGTTCAAAAAGCATGTTCAACTTTTTAGTTCATCCACAAATTATGACCAATTCACTACTCTTTTCTGCATTTAAAATGAACAGTTTGCATTTGCAAGAGATGTCTCAAAACAAGTTTTATTACTTCAAACATTAAAAATCATTTTGGGTAACTACAACTTTTTTTAACATCAAGTATTATAAGGTATCTGACTTTGGTAATATGCTCACTAATTTGAAAAGGAATTATGAATTTTATTGGTTGGTGGACTTTCAAAAACATCACCACTAGAGATGCTGCTCTTCTATTTAAACCTGTATCGACTAAGCTATCAAATTGTGCTGATTTTTAATCAGGCTGTGGCTACTTATACAGTAACAGTTTAAGAGCTGCTAGAATATCTGTTTCCATATTTCATTTCTGGGTCATACTGTATTTCTAGTTCAGCAGGTGTCCTGTCCTGTCCCTTTAAGGACTAGGTCATGCAGTGGTGGCTTTTACTCAAAGACAGAATTGACACTGCAGGATATATCTCCTGCTTTGATTGAGTACTTCTAGGGAATTTGAAAATACAAGCTCATGGCCCAAATATGGCATACTTAAGTAACAGGGATTGTGCTAATAAGAATAATGCCAGTTAATTTTCACAAAACTATATGCCCATAGCTGTAAGCTCTGTTTAACAACTTAAAGACAGGTTTGACAACTCAAGTGCAGCAGGAAACCACTGTAAATGCTCATAGATTTAAAACCATTTATAAGAAGACCAGCAAACACAATGGCATGGCACCTAGCTGTTTACTGCATTAATACTCTAAGACAGGGGTAGGCAACCTTTCCCCTTTAAGGGCCGAGGGACTTCAGCTCCCAGAATCCCAGGAGCTATTGGCCAACATGGGACTATTGGCCAACATGGCTGAGGCTTCTGGGAGCTGAAGTCCCTCAGCTCTTAAAGGGGAAAGGTTGCCTACCCCTGCTCTAAGACATGCTCAGGTTAGCAAAAGGAGCTGATCATAAATGTTTCAAAAACCAAAAGTACAAAGACAAAATCCCTATACAGTTGCCCCTCCCTGTGTGCAGTCTTTAAGTCTGTGGTCCCGCTCTTCACGGGAAGGGGGATATAATGGTGGTCCCCCCCACACACATATGGCCTCTGTGCACACCATGGGTGCGTTTTATTTTCAATGAGGCTCAAATATTTGCGAGCTGCCATTTTTGTAGAGGGGGTCCAGAACGGATCCCCCATCAATAGGGAGGGGCTACTGTATATCTATATATGGGGGAAAAGGAAAAATATTTACAGATTTAGAAATGAAATTTTAAATTCATTTCTTAAACAAAACAAAATATACTATTAAAATTGCTTTTGTGGTGTTCATTTATATTCTACTATTGATAGCACATTAATTGAAAACTGTATCAAATATTCATACATAGAAGAAAGCAGTTTCTTGCTTGAGAAATTTTAAATTAAAATAATTACCTTTGGGTGGAAAATAGGACTTGCTTTCAGCTTTGTGAGGCCAGTCCACCACAAGAGGTCCAAACCTACGAAAGCTGGCAGTGATTTCATCTGTTTAAAAAAAAACATCAGTATGGTCAACCTTGAAGAAGAAATGAAAAACTTAAACATTTTTCCTTGATATTGGCCTGAAACAGATGGAGTGGTGCAAGGCTGCAGTAGTGCCGTTCGCACCAGGACTGTGGCAACTGCAAGTGCCCAGTCCCAATCCAGGCCGCTGTGGCAGTCCTGAACCAGGCTGGCAGAAGGAGCAAATTCTATCCACTCCTTCGTGGGCCAGTTCTTTTTTGTTGGTGAAGCATCAGTGTAAACAGCACACCCCAATGTGGCCTAAAGCCACATCATTTTGCCCATTGCCTTTATCCAACTTTAAAATTAGCAACAATGCCAATATTTTTCTGTCTTTCAGATTTGGAATTAATCTTTACCTGCAACATACCCCCCCAACTCCTCCACGAATGTGCCTGTCTACATTTCTCTTCCATCCATGTGTTTGTTTTCCTTTTGTCTCTTGCCCTCTTCTTTAAACAACAACAACAACCAGAATGGGAAAGAAAATGATTTCAGCATAACATCAAAGATGGAATACAGTAATGGCTTTGATCAACCAATTTTATGCCCACTGAAGTATATGGCAATATATTGGTCTTCTTCTATGTCTTTCTCTAGATCAGAGGTAGGCAACCTTTTTGAGCCAGGGGCCGGGTTGCTGTCCCTCAGACAATTGGGGGGGCCGAAGCACCAAAAATAAATAAATAAATAAATAAATAAAATATTTTTTTTTAAAAAAAAATGTGCATGCACACTCTCTCAGCCCCAGAAAAGCCATGGCAAAACCCCTGTGGAGATTCTGCCAAGAAAACCCCAAGAACAAGTAACAACAATAATCAGTATTATCATGGCAGCGGCAGGACCGGCCTGGGGCCGGTCTAAAGGCCTCGGGGGGCCGCATCCGGCCCCCCGGGCATTAGGTTGCCTACCCCTGCTCTAGATATATGTAGGATATTGCCTGCCTAGGAAATCTCTATATTCCTATAAAATGTATTACTCAAAATATCTAACATTAAAGTTTGCAGTTGGTGTTGCTATAGATATCACAAATCCAATAAAATTCAAAATGTTTTACATTTCATAAGTATTTGTCCTATAATCAGTTCTAGCTTGTTTAATTTAAATTCTTCTCTGTGAAAGGATATAGAAGGGAGGCAGGGCAAAAAGAAAATCTACAAATTGCTTGGGATAAAAATATTTCTCTTTGCTTAATAAAGTAGATGGACAGTAAAGACTACTCTAATACATTTTACTTACATACGACAACTCCAAAAAAGCAGTCTAAAATGTAACCAGGTTTTGAATGAATGACTCAAAAGAAGCAAATTACATTTGAACTGGCTATCCATTGTTTTCTAAACATAATTTAATGTATTGGTTTTGAACCAATTAAGTCCTACAAAGTGTGTGCTCCACAAGTTTTTAAATACTGTCTTGCCTAAATGCAATCATTTTCATTGCTGAAAATACCTATTTAATTCATTCTATATAGACTTTGAACCTCAAGGACATTACAGAGGCATTATCACTGACTGAACAGATTTTTTCCCCTCAAACTCATCAAATATCATGCTTAAATCTATTTTGTATGTGTCACTAAGTTTTGCTTTTGGTGGTCAGGATTGTTTTCAACGGAAATTAAAACTCAATTTTAAAATTATTTGATTGCCTATTATACTGTGTTTTTATATTAATTTCTTCCAATATACAGGGATATACTCTGAAATTCCCTTTATTAATAACCCTTATAGGCCTGAGACTCAGGATTAAGACAAGCTAGGATCCAACAAACTCACAAATTTGTATTCACTTACTTTCCCTCAAATATATACCACTTGTTAACCACAACTACCCCTCACTATTTGCCTTAAGCATGCTTTGCTTAAGTATATTTTAATATTTTGGGGTGGTATTATTTGAAAGTATTATTTGATTAATAAAACCTACTGTGTAAAAGCTCAAAGTAGCCCTGTGCTGACAACTTCAGTATTACTGTGAAGATTGTGAAATTCTGTTACTGCCAGCTTTTTTAAAAAATACCATTTTTTGCACATTACCTTCATCAATGTCGGGAGGCAGACCTCCAACAAACACCTTCCTAGAATAGCGTTCCACCCTTTCACCATTCTGACAGCGGGTTGGAGAACTTAGACCTGATGATAAAGACTGGTCACCATGACTGTCATCTAAGAAACCATCTTCAAAAGGGAAGAGTGAAGACCGACCTGTAACAGATTTGGTAGTGACTTAGAAATTTGCTGGTTTAAAAACAATTGTTTTAGGATTTTTTTAGTTTTTTTAAGCATGAGTGCTGGGCTGGCCTAAATTTCAATATAGCAGAAGTATGTGCTAGAGTCATGCCATGTGACTGGTTTGTTGACTGCTGCATCTGCTCAGATCAAATGAGTAAGAGCCAGACATCTAATATGGTCACATGTATCTTAAGCAATATTTCCCAATGTCTCACCTAAATTCAGTAAGTTTGCTATACATCTGTTGAAGGAATAATGTTCCAAGCTCACATAGTATTTAAAAATAAGCCAGTTTGTTTAATTACCTTACAGGTAAATGCTGTTCAATCACAGTGATAGATAATTTGTAAGACAGGAAGTCAGTACTTTATAGAAGAAAACCTAATCTGTAGTACTCTTACATTTTGCCTTGATGGAGCTTTTTTTTTTTTTTTACTATGATGGAATTGTTGATTAATGTTTTATTTTTTCATCAGAAATAGGACCAATGAGTTCAAAACTCACTAGAATTCTGAGTAAGTAGGAAAATAATGAAATGAAAACAATATCGTCATTCATTCAGAAAAAGAAAAACTGAGTATAAATCATTACCTTTTTCTAATAAATAAAAAGTAGTTAACATTTTACATAAATATATATACATATACATTTTGGAAAGACTAATTGAAATGTTTACTAAACTCACAAACAGCAACAAACCTAAAACCTCCAACAGTCATGAACTCATGATCTCTCAAATTGATGAAAGAGATCTTGTGCTTCTTGATTTCTAAAACCCAGGCTTTGTTTTCAAGGATATAGTACCAAAATTAGAAATAGTTATGGGCAGTAAGTTTAAGTCTGACAAGAAAAATTCATATTGTTAAGCACTGAAAGACTAGAAAATAGCAAACACATCCCTGTATTTTAGAGTAGAAAATACAGCCCTGTATTTTAGAGAGAACATGCTGCTTTGAGACCTTCTTGGGGAGGTGGAGGAATATAAATTAAGATGTTGGTGATGATGGGTGGTGGTGATAATGACAATAATAATAATATGTGGCCCCCTCGATGTTGTTGGACAATGTTGGCTAAGGCTGATGGGAGTTTCCGGTCAAGACATGGATGTAAATGTTGTTTGCTCTGCTCTCATATGCAAGAAGAACAAATGCTAAGAGTTTTTATCAACATGAAAGTGAGATTTTTTTGGCACACTTGCTGGCAGCTTTTTGCATTTGCAGAAATTGTCTTGTTGAGAAGATTTCTAAAAAATAGAAACTTTGGATGCATTGTTTGGCCAGGTCTTTTGTGTTTGTTCTCTCTGTATTTTGCTTCAGAACAGGGAACAGTTTTGAACAGAGTGATTCTGCTGAGATTTGAATGGAAGAGAATTGAATGGGAATGGTACTGAGCATGTACAGTATGGGGGGCAGGCCTTTAGCTGAAGAAATATAGGCCTCATTCCCACTTACAAATACATCAGTTAGCGATCCGAATCGATGGATTGGTTTAACAGCAGAGTGTGGTTCACACTACATTTGTCCCGATGGCATTTTCTTGTTGTAAAATAATCCACTTGTCATTCACATTGACTAATGAATTGATTCAAAATGGATCCTCTTCAGCCGGCCGGCAAATTTAAAGGGCAAATTTAAATTGATTCTGATCCGCATCCTATTCACACTTGTACTGAATTGATTTATTGAAAAAGACACAGAAAAATGAGCATCAAAAAGACATGTATTAAATGGGTCTAGTGTAGCCCCCCCCTCGCCAAACCACTTCAGTGATTTGGCTCAAGTGTGAACAAGGGTCTTTTAAACCACTTCAAACCAGTTAGCAAACCAGTTTATAATGTAGTGGGAATGAGGCCATAGTGTGAAACCTAAGGTTTCCAAAAATGATCTGAGCAAGCATAGAGAATCCAATATGTGTCACAGAGATCACAAAGAATAGATCCCTGTTCTTTCTTTCACTCTTATGATGGAAATGAGAACTCTTGCAGAGACTTGTGATTTCTCAACAGGCTATCCCAGTGTGTCAAGAGAGCTTCTGTCAACCATAACAATTTTTTTAAATATTGTTCACATTTTTTTTCTCAAAAAAAATCAGGAGTCATAAACTGGCTACTCCTAGCATTGGGTGGGGCTATACCAAAATGCTCCTTTAACATTCTAGAAAGTTTTGAAAGATGCACCACACAGACACAGGATAATCCATTTGTGTACATTACAGTGACTATGAAGGAAAACAATACATTCTTGTGAATATTGTTCACATTCTTACTTCAAAAACATCAGGAGGGTCATATGTTCCCAATTCCTATTTTAAGAAAGTACTTATTTCCTTCCTCCCTCCCCCTCTATTTTTATTAGATTCCAGTAGTTGTTTCCAAGAAGATTGCATATGGACCTTTTTCAAAAGGCTGAAGTGAGAAAGGAGCCAGTACTGATTCCCAATCCACTCCCAAAATTTGGGGGAGATGCTCATGAAAAACAAAAGAGGTACATAAACAGATCACCTTGATTCTAAATTTTTAGAATAATATGTAAAAAGCTAAAACCAGTACCTTTTATTTATCTTTCCACTGTTTGGGGCATCCCACATACTCAGAGCCAAAACAATATGTTACACTTGGGGAGAATAACTAACACAATTGAAGCAAAAGCCTTGTTATGAATCTAAAAATATTTAGGAAGCATTGAAGGAAAACAATTGATCTGTCTGGAGGAAGACTTGAGGTTTATGTTACCATGAAACAATTTCTACTCCAGTCAAGAATACCTTTTGCTGAGGAATGTGTTACAGTGAAGGGCCTTTTTTGTGCCAACCACCTTACACACTACTACATCATGTCATTTCAGTGCTGCTATGGTCCTTGCTAGCAAGCTTCCTATATACAATACACTGCTTTTTGCTTTTATTATCCACTGGATACTAGTGTGTGTGTGTAGAGGGGGATGTATGGCATACTTGGTCAAATGGTGCTGTTGTATATTATGTTTTTGGTTAGCTAACATTCTGCTAGTTCTAACCGGATGAAACAACCATCCCCCACCAGACTGTCTCCAGTGTAGAAATATGGTTCAATTAGTGTTGCCTCCACACTGTAACCAAGCCAAACTTTCCCAGTTTCTTTCATTACTTTTCTTAACAGTGTATTGGGACCAAAGCTTAGTATATTAACTTTTGTAAATAAATCTGCCAATATTCAACATTAGGAAATGAGAGACTGATTTATTGTTATTAACACTGTTAAGTGGAATTACTTAATTCACTGCATTATAATTACTTATAATTATAATAGTGGCAAAGCCCTAACAGGTCCTCTCTATCATCTAAGAAAAAAAGGACTCAATAGCTCCACCTAAGCCCTTTAAATTGTGTGACCCACTAAAGTGAGGGGTGGATGGAAAACTGAATGAGAGGAAAGGCAGGGAAATCCAAGATACAAGGCAATGGGGGGTGGGAAGAAGATGAAGAAAACATCTAATTAAATTACCAAACTGAAAACACTGTGTGAGAAAAAAACATAAAGAAGTGCAAAGTAGTTAACTGCAGCTCGCTCCAAACCATATATAAAAACAGATAATAAATTCAATAAATATTAGAGGACCAAAACTTAAGACAGCTACAAAATACAAACTATACAAAAATAACTTCCACACAGGTCAATGCAGGGGGGAGGCTCTGGCTTTCAGCTCTAAAGAGCCTAATATTCTGAAAGGATCATGACTGCCTGGCTGAATAAAGCAAATCACCTTTCCATCCAACATTTCCCCTCTACTCCACCCCCTTACCATTTCTCTTCCTCTCTATTTTCTTGCTTCTAAAATCCATGAAGCAGCATGAATCTTAGAACAAGAAGCCAGGACAGAGCCATGTGATGTATTTTTCCCAATCCCAATCCTGAAGCTTCCTGTCTTATTGCATCTGGCACAGAGAAAGCCAACCCACGCTTCTGCAATTTCCAAAGATCTAAAATAACTAAAGAGTACAAATAATAATTATAATAAATTATCAGTGTTATAATAAATTATATTAATTTAATACTAACCAAACAATCTACAGACTTCAGTCATGTATGGGGGGTTCTAATGAATGGATAATTTTATAAACTGAATAAAAGTATTTTTCAAGATCTGGTGGAAAATCATACCACTATAACTAATGTAAGCAACATGTTAATTTATAGGTAAGAAACCAGAATGAGAAAGAGTAGCATTTGTATAGCACTTGAATGAAATACAGTTAGCAATAAAGCACTGGGAGAAAAGAACATATTTCTCAGATCAAATAGTTTCTTATGTCTCAACTACCATTACCTTTTCCCATTTGCAAGTGTGGCAAAACAGCAGCAAATACAAAGTTTCAGTGGATAGGAAATTACCTCTGGTAATATTTCCTCTTGAAATTTTGTTTCATCAATGAATTCTTAACCTATTCCAGTTTTATCTGCTTTGGTAGTGGAGAGCAGAGGGGAAAATATAATTGCAAATATGTCCTTTGCTTTGAATACTGTATTTCCTCCAAGTTCTTAGGTTTCGGATACAAATCATTGTACTTTTTAAACTGACTCTAGTAGAATAGTCACTTTTCACCTGAGTATATTTTAGAAAAAAGTTATTTAGAAAAGCCAGTGCAGAAAAGATATACACTCGTCCCTCGCCATTTGTGGACTTGCCGTTCGCATCCCTCGGTCTTTCGCGGATGACAAGCACGGAGGGACAAAATGGTGACTGTGCACAGCCATTATATCCTATTCAATATTCAATATTTGCAGTATTTCTGATTCGGGGAGGGGGGGCTGTTTCCAGAAGATAGTTTTATCTTTAACCATAGCCTTGGCATCAATCTTTACTATGCTTTTAATATGATGTCCAGACTGTGGATAAAATTATATTCTTGTTTGCATTAGCTAAATTATAGACTGGTATAAGTTCCAAAAGTCTATACTAAATTAAAAGTGGTGAGAAAATATAAACACCAAAACCTATAGGCTGGCTGCTTAACTACTAAATTTCTAAGGATACAGACATTAGATTAGGTTGGGATTTGTAGTTTAGGGAGGTCTATTTAGAATTCTCAGCCAGAGAACTGCAGTGTCTCCAGGATGCAGGACACATCCATAGCACTTAAGTGGAATCATAGCAGTTCAATTCTGCATTATCAGAGGTCCCCTGATGTGCCCCCTTCTAAAATTTTGACAACAGGAACACGGTACTAATGTGCCACAGGCACTATGCTAGAAAGAGGCGAGATGATAGAATCACCCAAATGACTGAAAAAATAAAGAGAAAAAATGAAAAGGGGGAAGGACAGTATTTGGTGTTTACACCAGAGGGAAACAATGAAAGTGCCTGATGTAACCACTACAGCAGTCAAGAAGGAAGTGAATGAGAAGGCAGGGGCCAAGCCCTCTGAGTACACACCTTGACATCTTTTTAACAAAGAACTTTATTGCTTAGCTCTGAGACAGAGATGGGTCAATTGCAGCTCTACAGATGCTTTTGGACTACGATTCGCATAATCCACCAATGCTGGTAGCATTGCCTAGGGCTGATGGAAGTTCTAGGCCAAAAGCATCTGGAAAGCTCCAGTTGCTCATGCCTGATGTTGGATTTAAAACAATGTTCTGTGTAAGTAAGTGCAGAATACATATGAAGGACTGCCTAGAGACTGTAAAGGAGGAAGTTCTCAAGGAGTATTTCTAAAGCCACACTTCTCTCTCCAAGGAAGTTTCAAAATCTGTGTTTTAAATGTCAATTTCAACATAACTTTTTCCAGTACTAAAATGGCCGAAGTTATTAGAGCTGTTTCTTCAACACAAAAATGAAACATAGGGCATCATTAAATAAAATAAAATCTGAATATAGAATTAATTGATTCAAATTCTGAAAATAATAATTCAGTTTCAGATGTTAAATCAGAATTTTAAAAACTGATCATCAACCATCATTTGAACTTTGTAACAGATCAACAATAGCAATTAAGAATCTATATTGATAGAAGTATTAATTATATATACAGTGGACCCTCCACATTTGCTGGGTTTAGGGGCACAGAACCTGCGTGAAAGTGGAAAAACCGCAAATAAAACAACCATTTTTTTTTAACCGGAGAGAACACTTCTCTAGGACTCTCTCAATCATCCAGCACAATTCTACAGTCAACATCTGCCAGAGGCTGACCACAGAATTGCACTGGAGGTCTTACAAATGCCTAGAGAAATATTTTCTCTAGAAATCTCTAGATCCTCCAGCACAGATTCTGGGAGATGTTAACCACAGAATAACACTGGAGAACTTAGGGATTCCTAGAGAGAGCATATTAATCAAATCCATGAATAATCAAATCTGCAAAAGTCAAAGCCACAAATGTGGAAGATCAGCTGTATAGCTCTTTGTACACACAGAACTACAGAGACTTGGAGCTGTTATGTGAATAAAACCATCACCAGTAGTGGACATGTACACATTATGCATGGTCTGTCATATCCCCAGATTTAAACTGAAATAGTTTAGAGCTGTTAAAGATGTGCTTAGGAAAAACTGCATAAAGGACACATGACATTGTTCACATGGTTTGGTCTGGTGCAATTTAAAAAACAAACCAACCCCCACACATTAAATTGTCTAGGAAGATCCAAGCCAAATTCAAAGGGAATGGGAGGAGAGGATCAATAACCATTTGCCCCAAACACAGTTTTGACTGAACTGGGGTTCTTGTGTCTGTTGTTAACAGTAAAAGGAAAGCATCTACTGGAATAGCAGGCAAAGTAGGGAAATTCTGATCAGAACTGCAGCAGGCCATATGATTAATGTCCCTTTCCACACCATGGTGTTAGTCCAGTTCCCCTCCTTCCCATGCATGCTGGGCTACAAAATGTGAATAATAATGTCACCCAAATTGGCCTTAAATGTCCAGAAGCACAGCAACACTGATAAAATAGATTTGTTCACATACTGAGAAACTTCTTCAGATATCTATTAAATAATTTTGAAAGTTCAATTACATTTTTTCCTTTTTGATCTTTTAAGTGGAAGAGTGCATAGATGCTTGTCCATGTGTGTGCTCAGGTAGTTCTTTAAAGAGAAAAATGGTAAAATATTACTTGCCTATCATAGCAAACTGTCAACATTTCAAGAGTTTTTTTTCTTTGAAAAAATTAGGCCAATTTTCCTTTGGATAGCATCTGCTACTCTCGTCCAGCAGCACACTGTTGCTAGTCTTTAAGAGAAACCAACAAAATATCTCCTTCCACCACTTTCTCACTCCAATATTTTAATCTAATTGCAGAACTACTGAAGCAGAATCAGGGCTTAGTACCACTGTAGCAATAAAGGTTGTCATTCCAGTTACCAAACAGAAACAATGAGTTGTACACAGCCCAAATTTGACACTCCCATGATCATGTTTAATATAAGTTGAAAATAATTTTTTACCTCGTCTCCGTCCATAGCTCCTGGCTGCATGTAAATACAGAAAAATATAATGGGTGGTTGGCATAATATTAATCACTCTATTTACAGTTTTCTGAAAAACTCAATTTTTGGACAATGTAGCTCAGGTGATTCAAACATTCATAGAAAAAGCATAAACAGATCAATATAAAAAATTGAGTCTCTGAAGCACCCTCGCGGTACTAAGTCACCTGCTAGCAAACACCTGTAATATGTTTCTAAAGGAAACAGGAATCTATATAAGCTTACTGAGAACAGCAAATGGACTGTTTTCATTTTCTGATACTGTTGCCTCCATGTAACAATAATCCCATTTGCACTTTCTCTATACAGTAGCCCCGTTCCGGACCCCCTGCAAAAATGGCGGCTCACAAATATTTGAGCCCCACTGAAAATAATGGTGTGCATGCGCCCCACCCTCCCCTCTTGTCCCTCCCGCAAAGAGTGAGACCACGGAGTCGAAGTCCATGATTGGGGAGGGACAACTGTATACTCCTTTGCTATCATCATGAACTAGATAAGTAACAGCTAAATGGCTGAGGGAGAATGTCAAAATGTGTGTTTTTATAGTTACTGAACTGGGTGTTATTTTAAACATAAAACTGCACAGGATTCAGTCAAACAAACAATTCCTTTGAGAAGGCAAGTATACTGAACATTTCAACCCCATGACAGTGAATACTTTCCTAAGAAAAATAATGAATAACTTGTGCCAACTAGGCAAAGTGCTTAATCAACTGTTTTGTTGCAGACTATGGACTTTGAAGACATTGCCACTGAAATAGATTTTTAAAGACCTAAATACTGCTCAACACTTCTATCTGGCACTACATAGTATATTTCCATACATACAATATAAAGAAACTTAATCAAATTCAAAGTCTTTATTTGCTGAGTTGCAAAATTAGAAAGTGGAAGCGGTGTAGGATGTCAACCTGTGCTAAAAAGCAAAGAGAGAAGGGGAGAAGTGATTTTCTATTAATCATGTTACTATGTATTGATATTGGAAAATTTTAAGATAGTAGTCACTATCATAAAAACAAATAAATATAAAAAAATGTAAAAATTTGGAAGAGTTTTTTTATACCTACTCCTCTTTGCTAAAGTTATAGCAGCTTACAGCAAACAAGTATAACACTGAATATAACAAACACCAAGAAAAATCTGAACATGCAGCAATAGCAATAATAAAACTGAACAGCATAAGAAAGGATTGAAGTCTAATCTGCACTGCAGAAATAATGTAGTTTGATACTGCTTTAACTGTCATCACTCAATGCTATTGAATTATGGGATTTATAGTTTGGTGTGGCACCAGAACTCCCTGAGAGAAAAGCCTAAATATCTCACAAACCTACAAATCACAGAATTCCATAGCACTGAGTTAAAGCAGTGTCAAATTGCATTATTTCAGCAATGCTGATTAGACTTGAGTCTTAATCAGGCAGAAAAGGAGCCCCGTGATCTGCTGCTAAAACCAAAACCTGTATTTTAGTGAGATGTTCCACCAAAGCAAATCAAATCAAACAGAGACAGAGCTGTGGGTTCCCCTGGGAAGAGAATTCAATGTCAACATCACAACCAAGATTATCCTTCTCCTTGTATTAATTTCAGTCACCGTGGAGAACTGGGGTATCACATGCAAATTAGAGCATGTAAGAAGAATCATCAATAACGGAGAAAATAACGGAGAAAACTCAAGGTACTCAGGTGACAAACTGTTTAAGAGTTCAAAGTTAAGAACCAGCACCTTGGGCTGAGCATATAAATAATAAGCCAAGGGTAATGTTCCCAAGTGTCCTGTTTTTTATAGGCCATCTCATATTTGGGGGGGTTGAAATCTGGTCCCATACTGGAGCTGTACGGGACAGCCTAAATCCCGTATTCTTTGACCTATTGCGAGTGGGTGCAAACTGTATTCCCAAACGAATAACCCTAACCTTTTGATGAAAAATAAAATGGGATTACATACCAAACACTGGGAGGTCCAGCTGCTGGGATGACAGCTGGCATGGTGCCACTCTTTTTCTTCTTCCTTGACCAATGAGGCAGAGCAGCCCCAAATCATGCCTCATGGGCTACTTTCTGTTGCCTACAAAGCTGAGAGCATGAAAAAAGGATACCAGTTGTGCTCACAACAGACAAACCCTCACCTGAAGCCATTTTGCTATATGCTCCCAGGTCAGTCTATTGTGAATGTGGCTGGCATTTGCTCTTCCTGCTTTTAGCTCTACAAGTGACAGAAAGAGTAACACAGCAATAGGCCTGTCACAAGAGTTCCAGGCTCCTACGAGTTCCCAAATCTTGCAGGAGCCAAGAACTCTTGAAAGTAGTCCTTTTCTACAAGACTTGAGATGAACTTTATATAGGCCTTTTTCATGAGTGCTGATCAGTTTTCAGCTGATCAGTTTTCAGCTGAAAGTTGTCCCATATTGTTGCTGGGAAATCCTGGCAATCCTCACCAAAGGTTACTGAAGATCAGGGTTATATACTGCTCTCTGGCTAGCCCTGGAAACATCACTGACTTCATAGAAACTGCTAAGAATTGCGCTTGAATAATGGGTCTATTCTAGTGAGGAGCAGCAACTGAATTCAGGCCTCAGTCAGGCTTTATGGTCTTAAACATACCATTTCATTCCATCAATATTGCATGCCTGAACTTTTAGGATAAAGAGCAAATGGTGGATGGATTTTATGAGAAAGGCTGGGTTTTTTACATGCAAGAAGTGTGCCTGAAATATTTCTTCTGCTATGCTGGACTGCTTATTCATTGGACCAAAGATCTGACTGATTTTTGCATGCAGAGAAAGACTAATTGATCTTTAAACTGATGGTCTGGGAAAAAGTTTAAAATATCTGGCAGAAATTTCCTGAATTAATCTGAGATTACTAGTACCTCTAGCTCCATGCTGATGAATGCTTGTATAGCTAAATTAACACAAATGGGAGTGAAAATCTTTGAGTCTTTAAAACTGTTTAAATCTTGTCTTACATACAATATATTAATGCAAATATTTCAGATCTAAACTTATATTTCTTTTAAAATATATAAAGGAACTACAATTATTTGTTTGGACTATGTGAATATATACAATTGTCATACTGAGTGGGCTTACATGCTGTCCAAATGATGTTTCATACTAAGCCCTGTGGTCCCTGTTTGCACTGTTTGTTTCCAAACTTTAGATTGCTGGTTCAGAGATACAAGAAAATTGTAGTTTGATGAAGCCAGAAAGTGGCTATTTGAAGAAGCATACACCAGGAATGGGGTACATTCACAGATAATGGCTGCTCTTGTAGTTGTGGATCATGATTTGGAACTAATTTCATGTTTGAACCAAGTCATATCTTTTGAAATAAGTTTCTTGCTAGATGCAGATGGTTGAATGGAACTAGGAAACTAATATGTTATAAAGTAAGGGAACTATTATTTTATAATGTGTTTTTGTATTTTAAATACTTGGTGTCTGTCAAGCAAATAAAGCTAAAATAAGGCCTACTATTTCTGAAAATAAAACTGCAAATGTCTGCTGAAATGTCTTTGGATAACTGTTTCTCATTTCTGTGAATTCATGGCAGGGTCAATCGGATTAGGGAGACAGTCAACATGTAATGTCATAACTTAAACTCACAAAATAAAGAACTAGAAAATCATGTGCCAGAGGATGACACATGGTAACAGCCACAAGAATTCTCCTGGTTGTTTGGAACACCAAATACTCCTATAGAGACATAGATTGGAAAAATGGTGGACATAGCAGAAATGGACAAGTTAACTTGTATACTCAAATGTAAAGTCAACAGTGAATTCATTGAAAATTGGCACAAATTTCAGGCTTACTTAAAACAAAGATCTGATAAGTTGATTATATCTGGATTCGTTGAATAAAGAACTGATTTATGCTATTGATGGGAGGGAAGAATATGTACTAGAAGAGTTTCTAGAAAGACTGAAAAGTAAGCAAATGGGATAAATGATTCATAATTTCTCCTTTCACATTCTTTTAAAGAAAAGTTTACAAAAAATAGGATTTTTTAGCTGTTATCTCAGCATTCTGGAGATCTTTTAATTAATAATTTTTGTGGCTGTGTTTTTGTATATGTATATGTATTGAATAATGCAGGGGTAGGCAACCTTTCCCTATGAAGGGCCAAGGGACTTCAGCTCCCAGAATCCCAGGAACTATTGGCCAACATGGGACTATTGGCCGACATGGCTGAGGCTTCTGGGAGCTGAAGTCCCTCGGCCCTTAAAGGGGAAAGGTTGCCTACCCCTGGAATAATGTGTTAACTATGTAGTGGTTTTTCATTTGTCTAAGTGGAATTTATATATGGAGTATGTATTGTTGTGTTGCTGCATTTAGTGTTAAATGTTATGTTGGGGTATGTGTGAATACCTAATAAAAATATTTTCTTAAAGGAACTAGAAAATCAATGGTTAAGTAAGTGACATTTCATTAAAATAGCTGTAGAATGACTAAACCAGGGGTAGGCAACCTTTCCCCTTTAAGGGCCGAGGGACTTCAGCTCCCAGAATCCCAGGAGCTATTGGCCAACATGGGACTATTGGCCAACTTGGCTGAGGCTTCTGGGAGCTGAAGTCCCTCAGCCCTTAAAGAGGAAAGGTTGCCTACCCCTGCACTAATAAAACAAAATTATAATGAAACAGTGGAAGGAGAGAAAATACAATACTAAAACAGATAAAGCAAATGCTAATAAAATTCATATTATTCAATTAAATATTATATCACATTTTTCACCCCCATTGTATAGTGGAACAGAAACAATAGGTGCAAGAATCTGATGAAGTAATTTCATGGCAAACTGCAAAATTATGTGTCTAAATCAACAACTTTGATTTTAATTAACTTCTTAAGAAAGGCAACAGAGTGCTATGCATTAATGTGTTTGAAAAACTGTATCTGTGGGTTCAGATCCACCATCTATCACAGCATGCACTCCTGCAGGGCAAAAAATTTAATCATTCCTGTGTTAAGCCCTGGGGAACATTTTGGTATAAGCTGAGTCTGTATAAAAGCTCTACATGCACCAAAATAGTGTGTGTGTGTGTGTGTGTGTGTGTGTGTGTGTGTGTGTATATATATATATTAAATTGTAGAGCATTTTTAAAAAATGAACTCTGGGAGAATCCCAGCAGGAGCTAGATAGTATCTAGTTCAGGATGATTCATCTGAAGGGACTGAGGCAAAAAATGTTTGATTGTCTAAAAGGGGACTGGGTAGAACCAGGCAATGAGTACACAGTACCAGCCAATAGCCAAAGCAGCTAATGGATCACACAGGAACGTACACGTGCAAGAGACATTTTGAAAAGAACACCTTAAATAAGGTGTTTATATGTTAGTACTAGAAAGTCTCCAAACCCAGCTGTTGAAACTGGAATGCTTTCATTTAAAGAATATTGTGGGTATAAGCAGACATAGTGGTTTTATAGACTTAGTGGAACTTTCATAAAATGGAGAAAGTCAGTGGGATAAATTTATTTCTGTGTGCAAATATTATAGGAAGAATGGTAAATAGTGGACTGGAGGTGGTGTTGGTCCATACAACAAAAAGGACATAATGTGAAACAAGGCAGAGGTCATAAATGGGCCAAATTCATCCACAGAATAGAAGTATCAGTCCTCAAAATTAATTTACTACTGGGGACATAATAGGCTCCCAGCCAAGATATACAGGTTGAACTCAATATGAAGAATGAGATCAAGGCAGAATTTTTTAAAGGAACAGATTACTTCAAGTACTCACAGAAAGACTGATAAATTGATGTTCTGATCACAACCAAGATGTAAAATATGCACACTTTAGACAACTATGCTCTGAACAGTTGGCCTGGAAGCCTACCAGAAAATAATTATTTGGTGCCCAGGACTTAATGCAAGACATACATTTTGTTGAAGTGACTGGCAGAAATGTTCATAGTGCAATAGCTAACATTCCCAATAATGAAGTGACTATATAAACAAAAGTTGAAAACTAAAAAGAATAAAATTTCTTCAGAAAAATTAAGGCAATACAAAACAATAATAATAGAAACTCAACAAAAATATAGATCACAGATTAGGGAAAGTACTATTATACGTAAGAGAATGTTTATGCAGTTAACAAGAAAAAATTAAAAAAAAGATTTTAGAAGCAAGAACATTCCCTTTAGAAAAGAAAGTCTTGCTCAATTAAGTACAAAAGGAATGAAAAATTTCACAAAAAAAGTAGAACAACTTCATTGAAGACATTCTTAAACAAGGCTAAAAACTGGAATTAAAGCAGGATAGTCATTTCAGATGATGTGCGAGCTGGCCTGTCCTATATACCTGCGACTTGAACACTTTTTCACTGATGGGCTTTGTCCATCAATAGCCGCCAATATCACTGCTGAGGCATTAGCTATGTGTGTGATAGGCTTCCAGTAACAGCTCTTACATTGGCCAGTCTCCTCTTCTCTCCTTCTTTCCCTCTCCCCCCTGCTATCCCTAATCAAGCTAGTTTTCTTTTCTCCTTCCCTCCATCTCATTGCCATAATGCCTAAATTGTATTTAAAAAGGGGAAAATGAAAATAAAATAAAAAGCATGCTGAGTAGAGCAATAGGGCAGGGAGGCAGAATTTAGGAGCTCTCTGAGAAAGAGGTTCCCAGATTGGCAATGGCCACTACAGCAGCAGTCCTGCAACCGAAGACATGCAATAAGGACTCTTCCCAAACCGGTATGTATGTGTTTCCTTTTATTAATTGCGATCACAGTAAGAACAGGGCTCTTGTGATAAATCCTAAGAAACATTATTTTGTTAAAGCAGATAACCAGCTTGGAAGCATTTGGACTTTAAAAATGTAAAAATAAAGAAAGTAAAAGTCTGATAAAAGAGCATATGGAGACAACAGAGAAGCTGGGCAAATTCTTTGTGCAGCCCTTTTCAACAGAAAAGGGTAGAAAGCTATGACTCTTTCAATTTAGTCTTGACAGACAAATTTAAGAGGAAGCCTTCTATGCAAGATTTTTAAAACAGTCCAAAAGTTAAATTGTATATCAAGTAAAAATATGCAATTTGTCCCTGAGATCACCCTTTGTACTGGCAGAATGTAAAGGCAGCTGATGTAATATCAGTTTTTAAATGGAATGCAGGAGGGAACTTAGAAACTGCAGACCAGTTTCTGGGAAAGGTGGCATTAATATTAGACATGTTAACCTATCAATTGATCACTTTATTTATATCCTTTGTTGTTGTTGTTGTTGTTAACTACCCTGAAGTCAACCCTGACTCATGACAACCTGGGGAATGGGATAACTACAAGCCCCCCTATCCTCCACTGCTCTGTTTAAGTCTTGCAGATTCATGCCCATGACCTCCCAAATTGAGTCTATCCATCTGGTGTGTGGTCTTCCTCTTTTACTGCTGCCCTCCACCTTTCCTAGAATTATTGTCTTTTCAAGTGAGTCATGCCTTCTCATGATGTGGCCAAAGTACAACAGCCTCAGTTTCATCATCTTGGCTTCCAGGGAGAGTTCTGGTTTGATTTGTTCGAAAACTCATTTGTTTGTCTTTTTGGCTGTCCATGGTATCCTCAACACTCTTCTCCAGCACCACATCTCAAATGAGTTGATTCTTTTCTTATCAGCATTTTTCACTGTCCATCTCTCATATCCGTACATGTATGTGATGGGGAATACTATGGCTTGGA
>JAIPUX010001880.1:30990156-31009867 GCA_020142125.1 Phrynosoma platyrhinos | reverse complement strand
CGGCGGGCTGGGGGGGGAATGGCAGCGCGCGCGCAACCCCCGCCACGGCGCGTTTTGGTCGCCGTGTGTCCGTGTTCACTGCAACCGCCATTTTGTTTTCCAAAATGGTGGCCGTGATGCGTTTGCGCATGGCAGTTGCGACGCACGTGGCGACCAAAACACACGGCGTCGGTGGCAGGAGTCGGCAGGGGTCGGTAAGCGGGGGTCTGCAGGCCAGAATCGGGCTGCGGGCCGTAGGTTGCCAACCCCTGGTCTAAGATATCATTCATAATGTCATTTTTTGACCAATATGGGAGTTGGATCCATTCTGTTGCAATCAATATAACCAGGAGGATCAGTTGGTCTGTCTGTCTGTCTCTTTAGTTCCTTGGCCACTGGCTGTGAGGTACCTCATGGTTCTGTTTTGTCCCCATGCTGCTTTACATCCACATGAAACTAATGAAGATGTCATGCAGAATTTGGGGATTTTCTTTCTTCATTATGCTGATAGTATCCATCTGTCCACTTCCTTGAAGCCAAGGAGGGTATGGAAATCCTAAATTGTATCTGGGTCTAGTATT
Source organism: Phrynosoma platyrhinos (assembly GCA_020142125.1). Lineage (NCBI taxonomy): Eukaryota > Metazoa > Chordata > Lepidosauria > Squamata > Phrynosomatidae > Phrynosoma > Phrynosoma platyrhinos. Next base: position 31,009,307 of record JAIPUX010001880.1, on the reverse strand, counting down.
GGAAATGGATGTTAGTGAAGAAGCCAAGACTCAACACAGGTGAAAGAGAAGTCTGGTTGGTGAATAGAACAGAACAATCTAAAAATGCAACCTTCTCTGGATAGCCATGATCTACTGCTTTTCCTAGATGGGCAAGTGGTAGTGATGATGGTAGCAGTGGCAGCAATAAGAAATGGCTTTGCCCAACTTTGAGTACTGTGCCAACTAACATCCTCCTTGGAGAATATGGAGGTGGCCACAGTGATCTATGCCTTAATAATACAGAGGTCAGAAAAGTTAATATTTTGGACTACAGCGCCAAGATACCATACCCATGCTGGTTTGGGGATTCTGGGAACTGTAACCCACAATTTAACTTTTCCAAACTCTGCATATAATGTGTATTATGTATTGCCTCACATATATCATAATGCATATGGAGCTGTCCTACCAGAATGTCCAGAAAGTTCCATTAGAGCAAAACTGCAGTCAATTTCTATCTGCTACATGTTTACAGACAACAATGTACTGGGTCTTGAAACAGCTGAACTGGATTCCAGTTTTTTCCTTGGTGGTTCTCACTTATAAAATTATAGATGATTTGGGCCCAGTATAACTGAATTTCCAGTTTGCCCTGTAAGTATGCCCAAAATGTGTGTTACCTCCAAAGAACTTTTTTTTATTTCCTACCTTCCAAGGAAGAGGTTGGTTAGTGTTCAAACAAGGCTTTAGGTGTAGCAACATTTTCCCTCTCCAACGACTTTGGTCTCTTCTTTATTGTCTTTCAGGTAGTTGGTAACATGGTTTCACCAAGTTTTTAATAGCTGCCTGATTTTATTAACTTTGGTTTTATTGTATACTTTTTGTAGTTGATATGTTTTATTTTTATTGTTTTCATTTTTAAGACATTCATTGACTGGAGAAGGGCAATCCAAAATTAGAGGAAAATGAGTTAAATAAGATATTAAATGTTTCTCAAGATTTCATCAGATGAAGTATACCCTACAACTTAAATTTTGAACAAGATTACATTATGTTTAATATCTTAAGGAAACATTGGGAACCAAAGTACCACTCTGTGTGTGTGTATGTCTGTGAGACAAAGAGACTTCCAAAAAAAAGAAAGAAAGAAAGAAAGAAAGAAAGAAAGAAAGAAAGAAAGAAAGAAAGAAAGAAAGCTTGACATGAGCACTGTGTTTTAATCACACAATGTCCTCTCCTTTTTGCTTTTCCAGCAGACAATCCCAGCGTACTGAGCCAAAAAGAGTTAGCAACCAACTATGTAATTCCAGACACGTGACCTCAGCTGACTGGATTTGGGTTAGAGACTTTATGCATTCCTACAGGGACTAAATGTCTTTTGCTTAACTGTATCTTTACCACAATGTGCTTCAGCAGCTTGGCTGTAAATTATGTAGAAAAATCTTAACAAAAAAAAAAAAAAAAAACACATCAGCATGGTGAATATTTCAGAACCCCTTCCCCCCAACAAAAAAAATGAGCAAACAAAATTATAAAGGTTCGCCAGAACTTTCCATAAGAATCATTTTGAAGATGCATACAGTGTGTCAGAAGAATCATTACCTATACGCAATACTGGTGAACAGCAACACTTAGATCATTGTGTGCAAAGGGCAATTACAGAACACACACTGGACAAAGCAGTTAATAATCTCTACAAAGCATACAGCAGAGATCTAAAATTCAGTTCTCTCATTATACAAACACATAGTCAAATGTGGCAGCAAGAATCCACAAATCTGTGACTAGTGACAATCAACAAGCTTATTCCAGTTTTATGCTGCTCAAGCATCCAGCATAAAGTGAGAAAGAGAAGTTCTCCCGGCAAATTCTTTCTATGGTGCAGAGAAATTGGAGATTAGTGCAGGTCTTCGATCTGATTCTTGGTATAAGATAGATAGCACATACATACTTTGTTAGAGGAATCAGTCTCACTACTTTATGTTAATATACATTATATACTATGGACAGTCATAAGTAGAAATAATTTCTTGCTGTTTTTTGCTCCAACACCTGACCAAGTATGAAATGGAATACCAACTCAGCCTCTTCTATATGTTTGTTGCATTTGCCAGAACATTCTAACATGGAGTGGGGAAGAACTGAATGCCATTTGTTCATAGCTGATGTGAGAATTAAAAACTTTTCCCCACTACAAGGCATATTTCCATACCTTGAAGTCATGACAACATCCATAGGAATTTGTTAAACCCATGAATGCATTAATTGCAATTTGTTTTAGTTACTGTTACTAGAATTATGCACTGCTATTACAAAAGAAAAAAATATGAAGTACAAGAACAATAAAATACTAATAAAATATTTAAGTACTTCTTCAAATTTAAATATTTTCCCCATACAATACTTATTCAACTATTTATATATAGGCTGATGTGGAAGAGATGTTCAACACCTTATTCACCTTTTACGTGATGTCATCTGGTATACTAATTTTTATTTTGTCAGTGACGCTGCAGAAAACAGAGACTATGCAACAAAATATAAATCAGATACTCTTTTGTCCCTACAAATGTATTGAATATAGCAGCTTGAAGCAGCTTACTTTTCATTTCTTACTATCTGTAGAACTTGTACAAAGAATCATACAAATTACGTCTGTCCTTTCAGCTGCAGGTAAAATTTAAACTGCTTCAAATCAGACCATTTCCAGCCTTGGTAATTAAGCCCCATATTGATCTGGAAACCCCACTCAATATCCAATTTGCTACTGCCTATCTGCATTAAACATATTTTGCATCAAGAATCCAAATGTAAAATTAGACCATAAGGAAACAGTTTGCTTTTAGAAGCAGTAATTTTGCATTCCCTCTTCCATGGCAACAGATAATGAGAGGAAATACATAATGTGGGAAATGGGATAGAACAGTATGGTCACCATTAGGAATTAGAATTCTAAGAATGGGCAGAAAAAGCCAGAGAAATAACAAATATGTATTACAACCTGCCAACAACATGATAGACTGTGTGTGTCAGAAATGGTGTTACCCTGCTTCCTGTACTAAGAAACAGCAACCTATGTTCTTGTAACCACCTGGTTGAATTACTGCCATGTGTTGCAAGTGGATCTGCCTTAGAAAACAATTTGAAGGCTTCAAATTAAAACAAACAAGATTTTAAATTATTACACTTTGGGCAGGTTATGTTTCAGTAGTCTGAAGAGAGCTCCACTGGTTGCCCATTTGCTTAAAAGTACAAACCAATGAGGCAGCACCAAATGGTTGGGGGGGGAATACCTGAAGGAGTACCCACTCCTGCTATCAACCTGATGCCTTTCACAAATTCCTCCCCTTCTTTGGACATGAGGTGCAGTCAACTAAATGGAAAATTTGTGAGTGACCATAGTCTTTGTCCTATGTATGGAAATCCCTACCCCAAAAGGCTCACATCACATGAAAGCTGTAGTTGTTTTTAGTAACCAAACAAAATCATTTTTATTAATTCAGGCATTTTAAAATCCAGTTTTGTTTTGTTTTAACCTGTTGCTTATATCGCTGAGTTCTTTCCCTGTACTATATTTTAATTTTAGGGTTGTTTTATGACAAAAGTAGCATACTTTTTTTTAAATAAAACAATAATTTATAGAATTATACCTTGGATCTCAAGTTCTCTCTCAATAAATCAATCTAGTCAAGAATTTCTAAAGTTAGAAAAACGTCTCAGCACTCCCAAGTAAGGTCATGCAATGCTAGGTGTAATTGTAAACTTTATATAAAGTAATAAGTCCACACTTCTCCTCCACTGCTATGTGCTCCAACTCCTCATCCCTACCATGGTTCTAAAGACCTCTGGTTCCATTTTTCTTTCTTGCATGCCAATACTTGCCTTTGACCGAAGGCCCCCCAACTACCCCCTTTTTCTTCATTGCCCCCTTCTGCCTTTTCCCTTCACTGCCCCAAGATCTTTCCACTACCCCCAGGGGGCATACCACCCATTTGGGGAATCACTGAGTTAGACTATAATAAGAATGTTCATTTTAGGTCAGGTGTATAGCTAGGTATGGACATAACTGACTAATGGGAACCCCACTAGATTACTATGTATTTACTTCCGTTGTGGAACATATGACAAATATGGCTCTCCTCCCATGTCATGCTTTACAATTGCTTCTACATTCCTGTATCATAGAGGAAAATAAAACAAATGTTTGCCAATCCTCATAAAAATAAGGAGTATACAGAACATGTGCAGTTCTGAATTTTAAACTCAATCATGGCATCATCAAAACTACAAACGTAAAACAGATTTTGCAAATGACATTAAATAAATTTACGTGGAAATAAGCACCATTTAACTGCATAAAATGATAATACAGTAGTAATAATACCTATTTTGAAGTAAAAATAAAACTGCACGTATTTGTAATCATACACGTGTTGGTTGGCTGTTGCTACAATTAAGTATTTTTGAAAATAAGGATGATGCAGGACAGGGGGCAGAACCAGTGGGCCACAGTATGCCTAAAATGACCTAGGACCAATTTGATCCTGGCTCTATCTATCCCTCGATGTTCTTTGAGTGCCATCTGAGGGACCATTAGGATGCAGGTCTCTGGCTAGTCCAGACCTGCTATGTTTGGATTATATGAAGACAAAAAAGGTGCTTGAATTAAGCTTTACCCTCTAGTGGGGGATGAATCAAGAACCTTTAATCAAGGAAAATAATGAATACTTCTTCCCTTACAAGTACGGCTCAACACGTCCTTAACCAGCTTCAAAGCTGAGTTAAAGACCACACTGTTTAGGGAAGCGTTCCCAGGGAGTCTATGATCGTGACCTGGTTGTTCCTGATGTGTGACCTCATATTGATATTTGATGTTTTCACTTGTTTTTATGATGTTTTAATTTGTTGTTTTACTTTTAGATTGTACGCCACAGGCAGGCTTTTTATATATTCTGGATTTTATTTGGTTTTGTACAGCGCCGTGTACATCTACGGCGCTTAATAAATAAAGCTAATAATAATAATAATAATAATAATAATAATAATAATAATAATAATAATAATACTAGAATGTATTTTGGAAGAGTTGCTTCCTATGACTTTTGAGCCTTTAACTACAACAGTTAAGATGCTAGGGAGTTAGATGCTTAGTTCTTCTTCAGCACAAATTCTGTCTCAGTACTGGAAATTATGTGGAAACAAATTAGCAAACTTGCCAAATAAAAACCAGTTCAGGGCAACTTCAAGGAGGAATAGATGCTAAAAACTTTTTTTGTGTCCAGTGATAAGCTGACATTTTATTTAAAAGGTCATATTGGCTCTGAAGCAAACCTTCCAAATTTGTATGTTTGGTAGAAGGTCAAGTGACTGATCCTATGCTCACTATTAAACTCTTGTTTGGAAAGCCTATTTTATTTTTCTAGAAACAAACTCAAGAAACAAGCATTCTTTAACAACACTGTGACAAGAGCTAAGCAAGCTGACCAGATTTATTGTATGTCCTACTTATAAAGTAGAAAGATAGCCAACTTCCAGAAAAATCCAACTATACTTTCCCAAACTGCTAACACAGTACAACATACCTGATTCCGAGTGCCTTGGACTGTTGCTTAAGCCCCATTTGGTAGGTCAGCAGGTACTTAACCAGGCTTATATATTTAGCCCCACCACCACCATCACACAAAGACTAGGCCTCCAATTCCAATCTACACTACACCTTTCTTTCTTTCTTTCTTTTTTTTGTCACTTCTATTTCTGAAATATCAAAACAAGCCTAAAAACATTATTTTAGGAAAAGCTAGAGACTAAGATTTGTTTATTTAAAAAAATGTATTAGTCACTCTTCAGCTGAAAATTTACAAAATAAAGCACATGAAATCATATAAAACAACATACTCAATAAATTAAAATAGGAGAAAACTATATTTAAAAGGAAAGCAAAATTATATTTAAAATCATGAAAATCCAGGTGAAAGGAAGGTAAGGCATAGGAAGGTAAGGAGTGTGCGGGGGGGGGGGCATCTAATCTGGTGTTTGCCACAGAGTTTCCAGGAAATAGTGGGGGAATTTTACCTAACTTAAATTGCATTTACCCTGACATTGGACCAGATCCACCGAATCAGCATTTGTTCTGCCAGGATCCATCTTGATCCTGGCCCCAGGGTTTTGGTCTGCATTGTCCAAACAGGATGACACAAAGCCAGAGGTAACATGGGCCCCAAGAGATGTATCTGCAGACCAAAGACTGTATATTTACAGCAGCAGCATTCTATTATTTTTGTAACCCTTTACTGTTTCTTTGAAGATACATTTCAGATGGGCATTCCCATGCTCAGTGCGGAGTATTACATGCACAAATACCTACTAACTCTGACATCCTAACTGCACATTGAAAGCTGCCTCAAAGACTTGTCACATACAAATCAAGTCACTAAGGGCCTGCACAGACTGCCAGAAATAATTCAGTCTGAGACCACTTTAACTGTCCTGGCCCAATGCTAGGCAATCATAGGAACTGTAGTTTATTGTGGCACCAGAGCTCTCTGACTGAGAAGGCTCAATGTCTCAGAAAAAAACTACAGTTCCCATGATTCCCTAGCATTGAGCCAGGACAGTTAAAGTGGTCTCAAGATGGATTATTTCTGGCAGTCTGTAAAGGCCCTTAGTTGTTTTTAAGATTTACAGTAGTGAATAGTTTATGCCATCTTTGCAAACATTAAGAGACAAATCACATTTTATACTCTTCAATGGCAATAAGTACATTATATTACAACAGTAGAGTGATTATATGGTCTGACATTCCTCTTTCTTGTACTGCTTTTAAGATTTATTTAGAAAGATAGCAGAGTAAATATTTTATAGCAAAAGTCTCATACTGTGGGACGAGATCCCCAGGGACCCCCCGAGAGTTGGTCAAGAGGCCACTAGACTTGGAGACCATGATCCCCCTCTCCTTCTCCTTCTCTGTTTCCCAAACTTTTTCTGTCCTGGAGGGGAGGAGAAAGGCAAGGAAGGCACTTGCAGCCTCTGCCTGGAGGAGGAATACAGCTATTTCCTTATAAAATGTTAAAATATGAATATATATGAATGTGTGAATGAAAATATGTATACTAAATAAACATTTTTATTCATATACTATGTCAAGCAGGGTGGTGACATCTGTATGTACGGTAGATGTAAAGAGGGTCACAAGGGCAAAAAGCTTGGGAACCACTGTCTTATAGCACAGCAGCATGTAGGTTGTCTATACTAGCCTCTAGCAACCTGAGGATATATCAAACACCACAACTGAGGGAAAAATCTGCATTTCATCTGTAGCATTATAGGTGCTGGCTCACAGGACTTAATATCTTTCTATATAAAATAATAGTGGCACATCAAAAGCTACATTTCAGTGAGGCTTCTTTTTAGCATGCTACTTGCTTTTCTTTAAGACTGTTGTTTGTAAAACAGCATTTCCATTATGTGAGCTCTCATCTGAATTCTTAAGCAGCACAGGTATACTACCACAATGAAGCCTAGATCTAGGTTCAGATAGTGCACACAGTACTTTTCAGAAAGAAACATTATCATGTTAAGTATAGCAAAAAGCCACTTCTCGGCTTTTTAAAAGTGAAGAAAGCATGCAAATTCATACCTAAACTCAAATATAATCTAGGTTCACATGTTTACATGGTGGAGGTTTGTGAGAAAACAGGCTAAATAGTACAACAGAATGTTCCTCAAACACTCTGGCACTTGTATCTGTCTGCATGGCCAACTCAACCATTGGCCAAAGTGAGATAACGGCCTCAGGTGACACAAGTTGGAGGAAAACAATAACTTACAAATTTGTTGCTGAGCCCTCTGGCTATTCTCTTCTCTTGGAAAACAAGGGTAGTAAATGTATTATGCTCTGGCCTCAGCTGCTATGAAAGACCCTGTTCTATTGCCAGTACTAAAGTTAGATTTGCATTCTGGCTAGATTTGCCAGTGGCATTCACAATTTTATTATTCTTATGTGATGTCTCTGTTCTTTTCAAAAACAAAAACATCAAAAAACATATCCTTACAAATTAGGCTGCATCTACATTGAAGAATGAATTTAATTCTAATTTAACTGCAATGGCTCAATACTGTGGAATTCTGGGATATACAGTTTTGTAGAATATTTAGCCTTCCCTGGGTGCATCTACACCATAGAAATAATGCAGTTTGACACCACTTTAAGTGATGTAGCTCCATCCTATGGAATCCTCAGGTTTGTACTTTTACAAGGTCTTTAGCATTCTCTACCAAAGAATACTGGTGCTTCACAAAACTACAAATCCCACAATTCTGTAACCATGGCAGTGATAGTGGTATCAGATTTCATTATTTCTACAGTGTAGATGCACCTTCTATCACAGAACTCTGGTGTTAGAGCAAACTACAAATCCCAGGATTCCACAGGATGGAGCCATGACAAGTAGTGTCAAACTGCATTAATTCTGCACTGCAGATGGAATCTGAGAGTCCCTTGATTAACAAGCACCATAATGTCCTGGATTGTTTTCAAAACTCTACCTACCCATGTCTCTGTATTTTCATGATAAGTATTTAATTTTATGCTTGATCCTTCTAAAATGCAACCTTTAAAAATAATTCAGTGATATTTCTAAAGACAGTGGTCAGCTTTGCGAAGAAATTAATGATCATAGCACTACAACACTGACTGAAACAGCAAATATTATGGGAAACAAAAATACATAAATATTTTAACTAGTTAATCTCAAGCAAACTGCAACAAAGCAGTGAGCCCTTTCAGTAGGGTTTTACATGAGGTTCTAATCCAAACATTTTATTGGTAAACAAGAAAAAGCCAGATTACCTTCACTGCTCTCGGCATCATTTCACCTGTCCAACACTAACTTCCTGCTAACTACTAGCTTTTTTTTTTGTTTTGTTACTTCATATGAATTCAGTATGATCCATGGCTTTTTGTTTAATCTTTACTCAGAGCTAGTGATAGCTCAGCATTATTTGCTGGCTATCTGCTTCTTCTGGGCAATCAGACCACAGATGTCCCTAGACCCCAAATATCCTTTACCCTGTCCAACGCTACCAACTCTGCCATATGTTTGAACCCTAAAATCAATTATGTTTAGCACAAAATGTGTTTATTATATGTGACAATATTTAACAAAGAGTTTTACTGCTCCATGTCCTAAAGTTAAATAATTCCTGGAGGCTATATAATGCATTTAACTAAAGATTGAGGAGATTGATGTGATAGTAGACATTAGTATGAATTATTAAACTAAAAGCTGCCCAAACCACTCAGTCATATGGTTTATGATGAGTGCTAGAAGTAGTTTAATCTTAATCGCTGGAGCTGAAAGCACAGTCTGGTCTGCTCAGCTGAAGAGATCATCAATATTTCATTACATCCACCAGCAAGTCATTTACAAAAAAAAAAGTAATTTTTATCTTCTTCAGTTCCCTGCCATTTGAGATCTGAATCTTGCATCCACACTGAAAACATAATAATATTTGATAGATTTTTAAACAATAATTTGAAAACATTAAAAACACTAAGCATTGTTCGTTTCAAAGCAGAACAAAATAACTGGCTTCTCAGCTGGATGTTTCCTTGATTGAAAAAATAAAGTCAAAAGCCAAGGAAATTTTTTACAAGAAATGTCCTAAGAAATAAAGACTCATTATCTGGTTGCATCATTAACCACTCTGCATACTTACTTTTAAGCTCAGTTAAATGAGGTTTTTAAGCCAAGAGAACCATCAAATATTTAGCAACTTGTTTACTAACAAAAAGGTATAACATGTAAATGTTTTATCAGCAAAAAGCTGTTTTCTTTTAAAGCAAGTATGAACATATGAATATTCCTAACCTGTAAAATGATTCCTCCACATTATATCAGCGAAACTCATTGGTGGGCCACTGGGAGGGTAGTGTTTACCTTTAAGAGGCTCATGATCAGTCCTTATCATATCCATTAATGAGTTTTCCAAAGAATGCAAGTTAAAAGTATCATAGGGCCGATTCCGGTCCTAGGAAAAAGCAAAAAATAAAAGGACTGTTACAAAGTCATCACTAAATAATGCAAACACTTCTTAACAATTACTCTACTAATCATAAATTATTATAGAATTAGCAAAAGATTAAAACCTTGGGTTGATTAAGACTGGTAGAGAATCTTGAGAACGGCAGAAAAAGCAAAGAGCAAAATTAGACTTTTCCCTCTTCTTCAGAAATGCAGTATATTGTGGCTAGTGTGAACTGTATAATAAAGTATACAGTTTTACTAAGACAGCTTATTTGGACAAATGAATGTAAAAAACTTTCAGAACATGTTCACAGGTGGAATAATTGATGCCTCTCCTCTATCTGGAAGGGATTTGATCACTGTGTACACTTCACACCCAAAGTTTCCACATATTCCTTTTATTACTTCCCCCGCAATACACACGTGCACATGCATGCACACACAGACACATAAGTAAGGTGCATTTAAGTTCCTCTAATTTACAGAGCTCAAACACCCACATGTTGTGAAAATAGCTGTCTTACATACCCCAGGTCTAGAACAAGGCAAGGCAAAGTATCAAGGCTCATGTTCATATAATTTAATGTGAGAAGACATGTGTATGGATTTCAGTTGAACACAGATACAGCTCCCCACATCAGAGTTTCACCTCTTCAAATACTCTTCTAGAAGCTCTTCTGACCTTCACAAGTAGTGTGAGGAAGCACATTATGGACTGCACACCATTATGACTGAAGCAGTACTTACAGTTTTTAGGATCAAGTCATAGTTTAGAACAGATGCCCTTAATTTTGCTTTAATCCCAATGATGTTCACATAATGTATGTTAACAGAAGTTAAATGTTCTATGGAAACAAATCTTCAATTAAGGTAGATGTCTATATTACTGGTCAAACAGAAGGTGGGGATAAAGAAGCCTGCAGGAAAATCAATCTAATACAGGAACCATGTACTGTACCCTGAAAACATTAACATTTTCACCCAAGGAAAGATTCTGCACTTCCTGCTTGCAAAAATAAGGCAATTATTCTGATATAAAACCCTTGGGCACAGAAGATCGTGCAAACAACTTGAGTGGATAAAAGCAGTGAAGCACAACAGAAGACCAAGCAGCATGCGGCAGCCTCTTGAAATCCTTGCCAGGTTCAGTTTATTTTTTTAGTGTTAGCATTCACTGCACAAAGAATCAATTATTAATCCATGCCTGAGAGCCTTTACCACTTTCTAGAAGACCGGTTAAAATTAAAGCTCCAAATGCTCGTCTCTTTCCTATGTAAATCCTGGTATTGATATTTTTGAATTATTATTTTCCCATCAGCTGAGTTCATGGAGGACTGAGCCATATATATTCAAACAACCACAAAATATCATCCTATCTAACACCATAATTTTAACTTGAATTTTAACATCAACTTGAATTCAATTTTGTTTATTTTGTTGAGAGAAATCAGCTTCAAAGAGTATCCAAGCTGCTAGTCTAATAATCAGATTCTATTTATTGTTGCTCCACTTTCAAAATATTTAAGATCAGATAGACAGGCAAAATGGTTGCACTGTACCAGGAGAGATATCTAACACCAAGCATTGGGCCTAGAGGTTTGGCATATGTTCCTGTATTATCCCAAAATGAGTGCCAAAGAAGGACACTTATATGGCATACAGCAGGGGTAGGCAACCTAAGGCCCGGGGGCCGGATGCGGCCCCCCAAGGCCTTTGGACTGGCCCCAGGCCGGTCCTGCCGCCACCGCCGCCCACTATAATGATATTGATTATTGTTGTTATTACTTGTTCTTGGAGTTTTCTTAGCAAAGTCTCCACAGGGGTTTTGCCATGGCTTTTCTGGGGCTGAGAGAGTGTGCATGCATATTTTTTATTTTTATTTTTTTAAAAAAATATTTATTTATTTATGTTTGGTGCTTCGGCCCCCCAATTGTCTGAGGGACAGCAACCTGGCCCCCGGCTCAAAAAGGTTGCCTACCCCTGGCATACAGGATAGGTAAGGTTATCAAAATAGCAGCACCTAACGTGATTTGCTTGCAAAATATCAATAAGGTTAGATATTTTGATCTAACTATTAAGATGATGGCATATTTTTCTCCTTAAGCAAAGAATTTATACTGATGATAATAATCAGTATCCCCACCCTTCCTACAGTATTCAAGAGTATATTGGATTATCTCATCACAGCATCACTTCAAGTTCCATTAAACTGACTATACACACTTTTTAGTGTCAACAGTTCAGATTCATGGTTTATTGGGAATTTCCATTTTGGTACACTGTTCCTTGTACCAAAAGTGATTCAAGTATTACTTCACTAAACCTACCAGTCTCCTGAAAATAGGTCATTATTAGGCCTATTCAAGTGGAACAATGCAGAACACTGCAATGGATCTTAATCTTCTGTAAAGAGTGTTCCTGCTTAGAGTTGCATCCAGCACACCATTCTATCCCATCTCAACCCAGTTTTCCTTTTCTTTTCCAAACAACGTTCAGTGTTCTGTAGCAACTGAACAAGATGAATCCTGATCTACTGCTGTTGGTGCGGTTCTCCCCCCACCCCCTTTAGTATGCTTCAGGCGAAGGCAATCCCAAACCTCCTCTGAACAAATCTTGCCAAGAAATGTCCCGTGATAGGTTTGCCTTAGAGTTGTCATAAGTTGGAAATGACTTGAAAGCACACAAGAGTAATACCTCAGGATTTTCCCCAGTACCTGGATGCCTTCCTTCTTCTTTCTCAGTGCCCCTATTTTGCTCCATGTTTCTCACTGCACAGCACCAGCAGAGGGAATGACGGCACAGACAGAGTGAGGAGGAGCAGTAATCTATGAACTTATTTAAGCCTATATTGCAAATTTGTAAGAAGATTTGAACGACAGACTTCTTACTTTACAGTGCTATCACTTGACCAATATACATCACAAACTCTCCCTTGTACAGGAACAGATTTGAGTGGCTCCATACTCTGCTTGCTATGTTAGGCCAAATAGCTAGCAACAATATGAAGACCATTCTATTAAATGGTAATTATACATTTATAATAGTAAGCTCAAACTGACACAGAATGCTATTTGTCTTTCCCCTTCCTAACAAATACATTTGAAGTACAAGTATTTTTTAGAAAGGGAAAGAATTCCAACTATACCCAGCACTTCCCTTTTCAAGCAGCTATATATACATGAAATAACAATATACAGACATATATAGTCGGCCCTCCTTTTTTCCATTCTGGACACACACACCCACGAAAAAAGAAAAACGCAAATATTCAAACCCTATTGGCTTGAATGGAGGCACCCATTTTGTGCCCCTCTGTTTGTCCCTCGTGAATAAGCGAGGTTTGCAGACTTCAAGTCCACGAAAGTGGAGGAACAACTGTATTTTATACTGCCTTAGAAGCTTCTCATTCAAAATAAAAATAGTTTCACTCATATGAGACTTTTCTGCTGACAAGAACTCTAGACACTTCTCAAGAAAATAAAACCTCCAGTAACAAAGCCCATCATAAAGAAGATGAGAAGTGAACCAACATAGTTCAGCCCCCTGAAAGCAACTTAATAACAACAGGAATGGGGCAAATAGCCCTGAGTGTGTGAATATGCTACTGCAATCAGACTATGCTACTGCAGCCTACACCACAAGCACCTCCTCTGTTGGAAAATTTATGATTGCACTCTTTATTTAGGTAGGGATTTCCTCCCTTCCCCCTCCATGATTGTAACTGTCAATCTTAAGTGACAGTTTAACTGACTCTCTGAACATTCTAAAAGCAGTCAGTAACTGCAGTCAGCTGTCTGTCACAGTCCTCTCTGAGGAAGGTTCACATCTCTCTTCCTGCTTTAGAAACTCCAGTTAGATTAGGCTTTAGTTTGTTGTGTAAATATTTATTAAAGCCATCATTGTTTGCTTTTAAATCACAGACTGCATGTTTGTTGTTTCTTTTGAGTTAGTCTTTATTCTTTAGGAAGACGGATTTAAAATAATAGTCTGACCCCACACTTTTGTTGTTGTGCGGATGAAAGTGAACTCGTAACAAGTTTAACTTTCATAACCTGCATATTTTAGTTTACCTTTAAAAGGGCTAACACCCTGGAAACTCAAATTGCAACCCACACTCAAGCACCTCCTCCATCTCAATTATGTTCACTGTTCACTTCTTTGTTCCCCCACGAACAACGAACTTGCCTTTGGGAAAGAAGGCTGGGAGAGGGCTCCAAAGAAGAATAGAGTCTTCTCACTGGGCTTCTCATCCTGTGGGAAACTATACTCGGTGTCTTTTCCTGCCAGGAAATTATGGGCTTGTTATCAGGTCTCATGTTTTCATACTAGCAAAAGGCACTCATTATGTTATTTGCTGCTAGATCATCAGGTCATCCAGTACCCGCCAGTCCTCTGTGCCAGTTGTTCCTTTCTCCCCACAATAAATTTTCTTATAGCTGGGGAAAGGGGACAAGAAAGCAGCTGATGAAGGGCTGGCATTTATACCCTTAAAGCACGAGGTGGCATGAACCCTTCTATTGTGTGGCTTTCTGCTAAATTTGAACTTAATGTTCAAGGGACACAAACTTTTTCAGAGTAAGCACTATACTGTATTGATCCAGCTTGGCCATGAAAACCACTTGGCAAGTCACATGTTCTTAGCCTCTGGGAAAGACAATGGCAAACCTCCTCTAAACAAATCTTGCCAAGAAAACCCAATGATAGAGTCGCCTTAGGGTCGCCATAAGTTGGAAGCAACTTGAAGGCACACAACACAAGCCCATTTTAATTTTTAAATAAGTGCTTTTCACACGTTCATTGTGAAGAATTAACAATATACAAACAGCTTCTTAACATCGTTCTGAATCATCTTGTCCAGCTTTTGTATGGCCAGCCAGATACCTTGAAGCCAGTGGTCCTTAACTTGTGGTCCACAGACCCCCAAGGGGTTGCAATATCCTTATGGGGATCAGCGAAGTCTTAAAGCCCACTCCACCCAACTCCTCCCTGCAGCGGAGTGGCCAACACAACAGGAGCTAAGGTAAAGGCTGGCAGGCTGGGCCTGTGTATTGACTGTTACATGGCTGCTCCACTGTGGAAAGGAGGCAAGCTGAGCTGCTGACAGACACTGGGACTGACAGCCAGCCAGCCAGCCAACTCTTGCCCTTTTCTTTCTTTCACGCCTTCACCTCTTTTCCAGCTGGAAGCAGTCCGGTCTCCTAACAGAAACACTTCAAACCCCCCTCCTTTTTTTTTTTTTTTTTGCCTTCTTCATCAGGGAGGGAGGGAAAGAAGGAAAGGAAAGGGTTGACTAGCAAGCAAACAAACAGTCTGGCACCCCTCCTCAGCACTGATGTTAAGGATGTAATACTAACCGATTCATAGTTAACTTAGCACTTACACACAACACAGCTCTTTGTCACCACTTGCCCACCCACCCCCCAACAAAACAGAATCTGGGAATTGAGATAAATATTAATGCTTATACTTTGGGGGAAAGGGATAGGCTCCTAAGGCGAGCCAGCCAGTGCCTACTTTGGAAAAATAATGTGCAGTTTTTAAACTCTGAATCTTCCCTCCCTTGATTTTCATGTGGTATTTTTTTTTCGTCATGAGTTGCTTTCCTCGACTTTATTTACTTGCTTGCCCCATACACTCCCATGTTTACATCCTAGAACCATGGCTTATAAGGATTTGCTTCTACCTGCTGCGTGGATTACTGTATTTTTCTTTTCTGCAGGAGCTACCATTTCATGCACACATGTATGTAAGGAGGTTTGGTGCTGGGTGACTTACAAAAGGGACAAACAAAGACAAAAATGCATTAGGCAGCAGCAGGAAAGCAAGAACCTGGTTAACACAGGAAGTATATATGTCATTGACTGTTTACACTCAGGCCCAGCCAGCCAGCCAGTCTTATGCCTTGGCTCCTGTCACTCTGCTGCAGATAGGAGGAGTGCTGAGCAGCCACATTACAGGAGCAAAGGCTGGCTGGCTGGCTGGGCCTGTTCATTGCCATTCAATCTGCTCCAGCCACAAGTTGGTGAGAAGAAGTGGAAGAAAAGTCTTTCCCCCCAGCTCCAGAATATCTGATGGTAGGTTTAATGTATAGTATAATAGTTAACGGAAGTTGCAGTCTCTGTCAAAATTTGTTATTGTTGCTGCAGCTGCATCAACAAAAGATATTTAAAAGGGATAAAGAAAAAGTTAATAGCCACTGCTCTAGACAGTCTCACAGAGGAAATGAAAAGTGTGTTCTCCATAATCTTTTTCACCAATATCCAGCACTCTGCTGCATACTACAGTTGCCTCTCCATTATCTACAACCCTCACTTATCCACAAGGGATAAATGGAGGGGCACAAAATGGGGCACGCCAATGGTGCACCCCCGCTTGCCCCCACAGACACATGCCTCCATTCAAGCCAATAGGGTTTGGAAATTTGCACTTTTCCTTTTTCATGGGGGGTGGTGGTAGTTCCGGAACAGAAAATCCCAAAAGTAAAAAGCAGCAGGATTTTGCCCACTTTCTGCACAGGTTAATGCCGTGTTAATGCTCAGTTAGTCCAATGTGTCTGAAAACAATCCAGCTTTTGTGGGATATTCTCCGGATTTAAACCCCATTTATCCCCGGGATTTGGACACTTTGCCTCCTGTGTGATAAAATCCAGAGACATAGACCTCTTCCAATATATGCACCCAAGAAAAGAGGTCCATGACATTAGGCATTAACTAAGGACACTCAAACTTCAAAGATTCTTCAGCATGGCTTAAAAGAAGAGAACTCATGCTTACCAAGGAAAACTGACCTCCCTTCATAAGAGCTAGGTATCTCGATTAGAATAAGAAGGAATTTATACTGTTTTTCTTTCTTTGCTTATGAATCTGACCCTTTTTCTTTTTTCTTAGCTTACTTTTATCTTTTGCAAATTTCAGTATAAGCATGTTTTCAGTAACCATTTCCCCTTTTAAAAGAAAAACCAACCCGAGTATTTGCACTTCCCACTATTTGACCACACTTAACGTATATGCTACAGTAAAAAGCAAAAGGACCAAGAAAACCTTCATAAATTGTAATTATTTTATGCCAGAACAACTCACAAAGTTGGCCATTTTGTTGTTGTTGCTGTTGTGAGCCTTCAAATTGTTTCCAACTTATGACAACCCTAGGGTGACTATCACAGAGGTTTTTTTTAGTATGTTTTGTTCAGAGGGGGGTTGCCTTTCTCTTCCTCTTGCACCTGAGAGATTGTGACTTGCCAAAGGTGACCCAGTGGGTTTCCACAGCCAAGGATTCAAAGCCTGGCCTCCAGTCCTAGTCCAATGCTCAAACAGTGTACCACATTGGCTCTCACTGATCATTTTAACCTATATTCAAATGTGGTAAATTTAACTATCATTTCCACATATTCCTGTTGGTCTCACTGAGAATACTAATCTTGCCTCAGCAGTGAGGGAACTATAACAGGAAATAAAAAGGAAATTCCATCCTTTTTATCCTACTAATTGAGATCTACCAACCTGAGATTTCAGCCTGTCTGGAATTTCCCATTTCATTACATATGTTTAAAAGCTAAATAAGCTTCTGGCCACCACATCTTGTGGTAACCAACCATGTTTTGTGACTATCAAGAAATCCTATGAAGAAATGCTGCCAGACATCTTCACTGCGTAAACTCTGATTACTTTCTTTAACATGTATCCAGGATGAATATTAAGTATATAATGAATTCTTAATAATATTAAGTACATAATGAAAAATCACTGTAGACATACAATTTTTTTAAGGAATTAAAAGCAGTCTCTTGAGCCTTATTGTTGTGGTAACTGCGCTATACACATGCTGTGCATGATCCAGGAGGCAGAGCAACCCATTTTACTGTTTAATTCACCTGGTAACTTAAAGAGACATAGAAGGAAGGGAGGTGGCATATCCAAGATGCCAAAGGAAACCAAATAAAAGATAGAAAATTTATCTGCAAGACACAAAATAGAAAGGGGGATCCTTCTCGAGGCTCCAACCAGCCTCCCAATTTTTAGGCCTCTGGCAAGATCTTCCTCTTCCCCGACACACACTCTCTATGGTCCTCCTTGTTTCTCTGCAGGGACCGAGGGTTCCAGTCACTTCAACTCTTAGCAATATTTCATATGTTGAACAATTCTGCTACACATTTTACATAATTTTGTAATAATGCTGGCCTACTTTGAAAATGTTTTTCTATACCCTGATTATGAGGCACACAGCCACAGAAATGTGCAGTTGAAGAAACCTGGCTCACTGAACCCAGGATTTCAAAAGCTGAATGCCACTCATTTCTGCAAGAGATTACAATGTATTATGGATTATGTTTCCCTTTTGATTTTACAAAAAAGTGTAAATCATTATTCTTACTTTTATGACCACACTCCTGCAAATTATCTGTAGACATTTTTATAGTTGACTGAGCACTTACTGGTGGCATTTAAACTATAGTTTTATTTGGTTTAGCACCAGCTCTTAGATAAAAATCTACTCACACATTATGGTTTATACATCCATTTTAAAAAGCTAATAGGCGTTTTATATTCTGTTGACTAAATCTGAGGAAAATTACTCTTGCACATTAACAATTAAGAAACAGTTACATTCAAGATGAACATCACTTAATGAAAATCAAAAGACAAGGCAGAAGAAATCTCTCCAAATCTGAATCTCCTTGGATTATGAACTAGCCATATATTCCTGGTCTATAAAATTCATTTTAAAAAATGAATAACGATAAAACTATGACCCATTTTTTCCTGGCAGAAATGCTTAATCTGCTGTAGCAGCATACTTCACAATGCATACAATTATACTGCAATCAGAATCAATGCAGGAAGTTTATGAGCTGCCAATGGCTCTTTCTTCCAAATGTGGTGTCTTGTATAGTGAAAATAGACAGAAAGGCACAATATGGCTGAGATGAAATATGATTTACCACTTCAACAGGTTTCAGCTACCACCAGAGAAGCAAAGCAACAACCCTAAAATATAGCTCTAACCGGCTCTGATAACACCTACATTCTTTGCACTTTTCAACATATCTGCTGCTATTTTAAAGGCTTCAATTATATAATGAACAATATATTGTCTTGAAAGTGTGAATACTTAATGCATATGGCAAACATTTACATTGTCTCCATCTCATGAAAAAATCTGTTCAAA
>JAIPUX010001880.1:30965576-30983850 GCA_020142125.1 Phrynosoma platyrhinos | reverse complement strand
GGAAAGGTAATAATATATATGAACAGCATTTAACTTGTCAAGTTTTAAACAAAACAGCATAATTACTAGTGACATTTTTGGTGTAATAAATAGTTTGCTTTTTTTTACTTGTTAAATGTTGTATTTGGGTCATTAATTTTGGAATATTTTTGGCTGTATTTGTATTGAACTGTATTTTAAAAAATACACTTCAGTAATTAATACACTACTCTTAAAATAATTAGTAAAATTAATAAGGTAATTTAGAATGAATCAGTAAGTAACACATTAATCTTTAAAATAATGTTCCAAGTTTTAGCTTTGTTCAGTTTTATGTATCCTGTACGGTTATTACATTCATACCCTACCTCTCAATTAAACTGGCACCAAATGGCTAACAGTAAAATCTACAATAAGAATGCAAAGGGATCCTGCAGCACCTTTGAGACTAACTGAAAGAGAGAACTTGGTAGCATGAGCTTCTGTAGACTTAAGCCTACTTCCTCAGATGCATTTTGAAGTAGGCTCAAGTCTAAGAAAGCTTATACTACCAACTTCTTTCTTTCAGTGAGTTTCAAAGGTGCTGCAAGATCCCTTTGCAGACTGATTTTCACGGCTAGGTCTTCGATTCTACACTAAGAAGTTAACATAATAATATCAAACAACAAAATCTAACAATGATATATAAAAATAACAGAGTTATAAGTTTACATGTTCACACAGAAACACATATGTAATAGTCTCCTTGACAAAGTTCTCTTCATGGGTATCATCCTCAATGTAACATTGGTGGACATTATTTTCTGCCCAGAGAATGTTATAGTCATTTCAACTGGAATGTACAGTATTGTTCCTCTCTCTTAGAAAAATATTAGCCAAAATAAACAATAATTATATTAGATAGCTTCAGCATATGCTGTTCCTATTTCTTTCTCTTTACATCTTTGTGGAAGAATACAACACTCATATGTTTACACAGTCTACTCAGAAGTAAATCCCACTGGGTACAAAATAAGATAAATTAATAACAGGATTGTGCCTTTTGTTCCCAGAAAGCCCATTTCTAGATCCTTTCTTATTTAGCAGAGGAATTCTTTGATTCCTACAGCATTTCTTTCTTTGTACACGTTAGCTAGTTTCTAGAATGGGTGTGAATCATTCTGCCTTCCAGGTGTTGGACCATAAGTCCTAGCATCCCCAGCCAGCATAGGCAATGGTAAGG
Organism: Phrynosoma platyrhinos; assembly: GCA_020142125.1. Lineage (NCBI taxonomy): Eukaryota > Metazoa > Chordata > Lepidosauria > Squamata > Phrynosomatidae > Phrynosoma > Phrynosoma platyrhinos. The sequence goes on along the minus strand of JAIPUX010001880.1, from coordinate 30,982,649 downwards.
AAGGGCTGGAATGTCTAGAGGGCTGTATGGATCCCAGTGCTGGTCCACAACCAAGCTGAATTAAGAAAAGGCATGAAAGTGTAATAATAAGAAGATCACAGAATCATAGAGTTGGAAGAGACCACAAGGGCCATCCAGTTCAACCCCCTGCCATGCAGGAACTCAAAATCAAAGCATCCAGGATAGATGGCCATCGAAAGATACTCACAACACTCCAAGGGAGTGTGTTCCACTCTTGATTAGCTCTCACTATCAGGAAGTTCCTCCTAATGTTGAGATGGAATCTCTTTTTCTGTAGCTTGCATCCATTGTTCCAGGTCCTATTCTTTGGAGCAGCAGAAAACAAGCTAGCACCCTCCTCAATATGACACTCTTTCAAATACTTAAACAAGTATCACCTCCTAACCATCTCTTCTCCAGGTTAAACATACCCAGTTCCCTAAGTTGTTCCTCATAGGGCATGGTTTCCAGACCCTTCACCATTTTAGTCACGCTTCAGTTTTTCAACATCCTTTTTGAATTGTGGTGCCCAGAACTGGACACAGTATTCCAGGTGGGGCCTGACCAACGCAGAATACAGTGGCACTATTACTTCTCTTGATCTAGACACTGTACTTCTATTGATGCAGCCTAAAATTGCATTGGCCTTTTTAGCTGCGGCATCACACTGTTGACTCATGTTCAACTTGTGGTCTACTAGATGTCTCAACGCATGTGCAAACTGTCAACCTATTTAAGAAATATGTAGTTTTTGCTTAGCTATCAATTTTGCTAACAGGCAGTTTCTTAAGTGTGAAGTGCCAGAGAAATATTTGTTCATTTTACTTCATGATATATTTATGTTAGCCAAATATTTAAAATTTCTAAATGACCATCTCTCTCTCTCTTTTTTTTTTCTCTCTCTCTTTCAGCAGGCCAGGGTTGAGCAACTGTGGCACAACCCAACAGCATTTGGCCCAGTTTTCTAAACAAAATGTGGAAAGTGGTGGAGGTCAGGGATAGCAGAGCTACGAAGAGGGACTCGAGTCACATACCACTCACAGGCCATATTTGGCCCACATTTGGGGTGAGTACCAGCCAATTGGTGACTGATATCCAGTAACTGCTGAAAAACAATTGTATCAGGAGGGCTGGGGTGAGGGAAGCATTGAGCACCAGCTGTTCTTGTCTCTAAAGCAGGGCAACCTACGCCCCTCCAGGTTCTAACAAACTGCTATTCCCAGCATGCCTCACCACCAGCCAAGCTGAAGGAAGTCCTCCCCTTATGGTGATGCTATATGTCAATAACAAGTAAATATTAAGGGCAATGACATTCCAAAACCACCTGAAAGGCTTCTAAGGCTCTCTCCAAATTAGTTTAGTTGACCAAAAATGGCAAATGAGATTTACAATCTTTGATGTAAACATATTTACCCAGAAGTATTTTCTGCCACCTTCACTAGAACTGAGTGCTAAATTATACTGTTTTCCTACTGATATTTAAGTTTAAGTGACAGTTTCCCATACATTTACTATTTGCATTTACTAGAATTTTTGCTTTTGGGCAAGTCTTCCATTTTATAAAGGAATCTTTCTTGCCTTTCATAGATTAATATACTCAATCTTGTTAATGTCCTCTTGGACTTGTATATTACAGATAAGGGAAAGGAGCAACATTTTATTACAGTGGTTTTAAATAAACTCCAGCTTTCTGAGATCTGACCCACTTGACTTTTCTACTTGGCTTTCTTTTATGTAATTATACCCGTCCCTCCACATTTGCAGCTTTGACTTTTGCAGATTTGATTATTCACATATTTTATTAATATGTTCTCTCTAGGAATATCTAGGTCCTCCAGAGCAACTCTATGGGCAACTTTAACCAAAAGTCGCACTGAAGGACCTAGAGATTCCTAGAGAGAACACTCCAGTAGGCATTTGTAGCTCCTCCAGTACAACTCTATGGTCAATGACTGGCAGATGATGGCCACAAAGTTGCACTGGAGGACCTAGAAATTCCTAGAGAGGTGTTCTCTCAGGTAAAAAACATAGTTTTTGTTATTTGTGGTTTTTCCACATTCTTGGGGGCCCTGTGCCCCTAACCCCAGTGAATGTGGGGGGACAAGTGTACTACATTTTAAGACATTTAATATTTTGTATTTAAATCTATATTACACCTTCTGAACAAATCTTTCAAATCTCAGAGCAACTGTGGTCATGGTTTCTGATGACTGCAACAACACTAACCTCATGCAATAGATCCCATGCACCAAGATGAGGACTGAGATCAAGTGTGTCTCCTCTCCAGTTGGTTTCACAACCACCTGTTTCATGGTACATCCATTAATCAGATGTGGACCTCAGGTCTCTTTATTGCAACTCAAACTCACATTTCTCCAGTCGGTATGATACAGTTGGGCCTCCTTAACCATGGATTCTTTATCCATGGATTCAACCATCCATGGTTTGAAAATAAAAAATATAAATTCCAAAAAGCAAACTTTGATTTTGCAATTTTTTTTTAATAAGAGGCACCATTTTATTTTGCCATTGCTTATAATGAGTATCTATGGCAGGGGTAGGCAACCTTTCCCCTTTAAGGGCCGAGGGACTTCAGCTCCCAGAATCCCAGGAGCTGTTGGCCAACATGGGACTACTGGCCAACATGGTTGAGGCTTCTGGAAGCTGAAGTCCCTCGGCCCTTAAAGGGGAAAGGTTGCCTACCCCTGATCTACGGTATATATCTTGGTATCTACAGAGGTCATCGAACCAAACCTTGGATACCAAGGGCCCACTCTAGTATGAAGTACAGTGGTCCCACCACATTTGCTGGGTTAGGGGTGAAAGACCCCCCATGAATGGGAGAAAACCACAAATAAAAAATACTATTCTTTTTACCTAAGAGAACATATCTCTAGGAATCTCAAGGTCCTCCAGTGCAACTCCATGGTCATCTGCGCTATGGTCATAGAATCATGCTGGAGGACCTACAAATGCCTGGAAAACTGTTTTCTCTAAGAACTTCTAGGTTCTCCAGCACAACTCTATGGTCAACTTCTGGCCGAGTTGCACTGAGGGACCTAGAGATTTCTAGAGAGAACATATTAATCAAACCCACAAAAATCAAATCCGCAAAAGTCAAAACTACAAATGTGGAGGGCCAAATGTATCTTTATGACACTTTCCACCTTGACTGCATCCCTAAATTCCTTCCCCTTTTCCATAATAACCCCGTTTTATGAAAATCATTGCCAAAAGATGTACATTAAATACTAATGGAAACAGAAAGCTAGACTTACATATACAATGGCCTGATTGGGCATGAGCAATAGATGAAGTGGAATCTTTTGTGGCCTTCCTGATACCGGTAAATGTGAATTCTCTAGCATCCTAATAATCATAGTGCCAGTCAAACTAAAAACTTATGATAAAAATTTCAGCAGCAGCAGGAACCAGTTTAATTTGCCTTCCTTTTCACAGAGAAGTTTAGAATGGTGCCATGCTGAGAAGAATATCACAAGAACAAAAATGAATAACATACAATAAAACATGATGAGAGAAGATTACTGTGAATCTGAACAATGTAAGCTATATTAGTCCATAAGAAAAATCCTAAAACCCACAATCAGGAAATGCCTTTATTAAGAGCAACAGTCTCTTCAGTTTGATCAGGGCAGGCAATCTTTACAATCTTGAGAGCAGTATGTGATGTTGTCCGAGTGACTGGGACTGTGCATGTGCAGTGCATGACAAACTAACTTGCCCATACGACTTGGAAAAGGGAAGGATTTTATCTTCACCCTCCTTGCAGTTATTTTGACTAGAATGCTGGGAAGGGAATGAGGATAAATCCTATTTATGATTTACTTATCAAAATGTGTATATGTGTGTGTCTATGTATGTATGTATGTATACTGGGGTACGCACAAGCCTTCAAATTGTCTTATGGTGACCCCACGAATTTTATAGGCTTTTCTTAGGCAAGGAATACTTTGCACATTCCTTCCTCTGAAATACAGATATTCCATTCTTTGTAAGAGGATTTCAGGGTAGTGTAGAAATAACACAATAAACAAACAATTACAGGCTAAATATATAGTAAACATATCACAAGTTCAAAATATGTACCTGCTGTACAGTGGAACTTAAGCAAGCCCATCTTGACTTGGCACCAGAAAGAGACTCCCATTAACACCAATCTAGCTTTGTTTTGATTTGTCACAATAACCCAATCTTAGGCCTTATAACCACGTTGTGCAGAGTTGCACAACTATATATCATCAATCAGACCTCCAGGTGGTGGGTATTCCAGAATTGGGTGTAACAACTGAGTAAATCCTCTCCTACACAACCCATTGCACTATTTGTCCCTAGTAGTAGGACACAGAGGGGTCCCCTGTTCTAGGCCTCAATCCTCAGGCAGGTATACATAGGGAGAGATGATCCTCCAAATATTAAATCCCAAGCTATGTGAGAATTCAAATGTCACCACCAGCATCTTGAATTCAGACCAGTAGTGAACTGATAGCAGCTTCTTGAAGCACAACATATTGCCTAAACAGTACACCAGTCAGAAATATTGCTTTCATTTTGCCACTGTAATTTTTGAGTCATTTTCAAGGGCAGCCCCAAACAGAACACATTATAGGACCTCCATCTTATTGAGACTCAGCTTCAGCCTCTCTACCTCAGCAACTCTGCTTTTCTTGTATGAATCTTGCTGGAAAAGAAATATTTCCCCAGCACTCAGTTCTGTTGGAAAACAGGATGTGCAAAGTAAGTTGTTCCATCATGCCCTGTACAACAAGAGAATTTGGCTTCTACCAGCCCATCAAACTATTGTCCTGTAGGAGCCTGACTCCAGAGCATTACAGGATGATTCCCTTTGCATGTCTTGTGGGTGAAAACAGCAGCAATAGCACAAGCAGATGGGGGATTAGAAAGACCAAAGAGGGAAAGCACCTGAGGTGGGCTACTCAGACAGCATCCAAGGGCTATCTTTCCACCACTGGCCTATGTTACACATAGTATTGGAAGGAAATGGACTGTGGGACTGTTTGATGTTGAAATAATACAACTGCATGAAAGTCAAGTGTAGAGCCAGTGTGGCATAGAGGTTTGAGTGTTGGACTATGGGCCTTTACAGACTGCCAAAAATAATCCACCTTGAGACCATGTTAACTGTCCTGGCTCAGTGCTAAGGAATCATGGGAAATGTAGTTTATTGTGGCACCAGAGCTCTCTGACAGAGAGAGTTCAATGTCTCAGAAAAAGCTACAGTTCCCATGATTCCCTAGCACTGAGCCAGGACAGTTAAAGTGATCTCAAACTGGATTATTTCTGGCAGTCTGTATAGGCCCTATGACTACGAAAGGGGCACTTAACTTCACATAGGACAGGTACAGATGGAGCTCAAAGGAAGTTATTTTTTTTTTTGTTGCTAATAAAGTTGACACTTCATTACTAGTCTTTTATTGCCCTTTGTCTCTAGTTCTCACATGACCAAGAAGGGGCGTGGCCTCTACCATCTTAGCTGACAACAGAACAACATCTGAGACAAAAATGTAGGCCTGTGACTCTAACATTGTCACCTTCTGCTGTATGATTTTTAACATCTTTGCCTGGTGAAGAATCCAGTGAATCTTCAAAAGCTTGCATGATGTATTTTACGCTTTGGAGTTAGCTCAGTATCACTGCATCATGGATTCTGTTGTATTTTGCTGCACTGTCAACATGGCTATCCCTGAATATGTTTCCTACTCAACATAGATAGAGGACAATCTACACCAAGGGTAGGCAACCTAAGGCTCGGGGGCCGGATGCCCCAGGCCGGTGCTGCTGCTGCTGCCGCCGCCGCCGCCGCCCCCACCACCCGCCATGATGATATTGATTATTATTATTACTTGTTCTTGGGGTTTTCTTGGCAAACTCTCCACAGGGGTTTTGCCATGGCTTTTCTGGGGCTGAGAGAGTGTGCATGCATATTTTTTAATTTTTTAAAAAAATTATTTATTTATTTATTTATTTATTTATTTATTGTGCTTTGGCCCCCCCAATTGTCTGACAGACAGCAACCCAGCCCCCAGCTCAAAAAGGGGCCTACCCCTGATCTACACTATGTTTTCTCCTCCTCATTGCAGTGGCTGATTTACATACAATGCATTTACACACAATGCATTTGTACAGAGTTGTACTACAATTTCTGTCACTACATTCCTATATGTTGAAGATATTGTTATGGCTTTGTTTGCTTGCTTATTCAGTGGCTCCATACAAATTATTCTGGTGCAAAGAAGTTGGAAATGATTACAACTTATATCAGTGGGAGTGGCTTCAGCCAACCAAATTGGTTTGGCAACCTTTCTTTCCCCCCACTCTCAGCCCCCCCAGTGGGAGTAGCAGCTCCACAGACAGGAAATAGAGATCTGCACTCAGTTTACTAATACTCAACTAGCCTGAGTGTGTGACTTTAAGTAGTATTTTAAAATATGTAACTGTGCAGTTGTGAATAACTTTAAAAATTATCTGCAAAGAAGTGCATTTACATTGTTGCGCAACTGTGCACACCATGGCTATAATGTCTGAGATTGGTTTATTGTGACAAATCAAAACAAAGCTAGATTCTTTCCTCTATCCCATTCACCCTTTAAAGATAACGTTTGGAATATCTGCTCAAGACTTCCCAATTACTTCTTTCTTTAATTTGTCTCCCACAAAAACTACTAGGAAGCTGACAATGCAACCATAAACATGCTTACTCAAAAGCATGTCCCACAGAGAGTAGTTTATCCTTCCAAGTAAATGAGTAAGGAAGGCAGCAAAGGAGGCAAGATGAAGGATGTATGCTTCAGACATGGCAAACTAAGAGACATAAGAGAAGGGATCACTTTCCAATTAATTTTAGTGCAGAGAGGAAGAGAGTTACTATGGATTTTGGGGGAAGCTTGGGGGGGCAGAAAACAAAGCACCTAGAAAGACAAACTAGTTCCATAAATCAAAGACTGAAGAAAGGGTGAAGATCAAGGAAGGGAAGGGGTGTCAAGGAAAGCTTTGTTGTTTCATTCCATCACAAGAGCCAGGAGTGAAGCAACTCAGAAAATAACAGGGCTTTGAAATGCAAAAGTGAACTTACAACCACTTACCACTCCTCACACAACTGCAATAATGCACAATTGCAAGTAGCACAGTATTGCAATGTAACATGCAGTTGTGTGCCTTCAGGTCATTTCCGACAATGGCAACCCTAAGGTACAACTACCACAGGGTTTTCTGAGGCTGAGTGTGTGACTTGTCAAAGGTCATCCAATGGATTTCCATGGCCAAATGTGGAATCAAACCTTGGTCTCTACAGTTGTAGTGAAGCACTCAAACAACTACAGCATGCTGGCTCTCAATATGTGATTATTCAGTAACAATTATGTTTCAGAAAAGTGCTGTCACAATGAAGTCTTGGAATGGAAAGAAGCCAATGCAGATGATGCCTAGGTGTTGTCCAAGTTTAAGGTTACAACAAGGACTGCAGGGACCAAGAAACATAAGGGCAGATTCTCCCATTTTCCAAAAACTAAAATTCAATTTTACTTGGATTTTTTCTGAATCTCAGAACAAACAATTCCTTTATGGGTGGGGGGGGGGATGTTTTTATAACTAGAAAAAACTACAGATTAACTTCAGATAACACTCCAGGTAAAAGAACAAGCCATCAATATTCAGACTGGATGCTGCTTTTCCCCTCCCTCCCCCATTCCACAGCATCCCACATCTGTTCTGTGTAACAGTAGGCATCACTAAGAAATATGGATGTCTTGCAAGTATCCCTCACAATTTTATGCATGTTTGGTTCAAATTAATAGCATACCCTCCAAAATTTCACAGATAAAAACCAGGACATGTGTGGTCAAGTAACATTAGAGTGTGATTAATAAGGCAAACATTATTAAATGAGGAAAAGCATACAAACCGCCTTGAGTTACTGTACAAGGAGGAAGGCAGGATAATAATAATAATAATAAAAAAGAGAGGCTGCAGCTTTTTGATTTTCCCTGAGCCTACTGGAAGGGCAAGATTCCGCTGCCCTCCTCTCTTCTCACTGAGTTGAATATAAACTACTTTTCCAGTTTGAACTCAGTTTGCAGCAACTGAAGATAGCTAGTGACAAGTGTGTAAAGTGGAAGAAGGAAAAAGAAACTGGGACATTTTAAAATCTGCTGAAAAATGAAACAAGAGAATTAATCTGCCAAATTGGGACAATTCAAGAGTGTAATGAGGGAATTGCCTCACTGGAACAGATTCGCCTATGGAAATCTTGCTGACAAATCCAAATAGATTTGATTATTCAAAATTATAGAGAAGCTAGAGATTAATATTTTTAAAAGTAGTATTTTTTTTGTCCTATCTCATTTGCAAGTTCATGGGAAGTTGTTCAATAGTAAAATTACGGCACTGCATAACACATCAGAAATCTCCCTACTTAAAGTACTCCACACTGGTTATAGCAGTGGCTCCTTGTTTCTCAGTCTATGACCAGGGCTTAGCTTTGCTTCTGGCTGCTTGCCACAGCTCACTTCACTCTATTTTAAATTAATTCCAAGAAATACAACCAATGTATATAATACCCTTAACACTGACCCACCACCACTTAGACAAGTGAAGAAACACTCCATTATTCATATGAACTGAAGTAGTTCTTAACAACTTCAAGTCAAAACCTACTCAAGCATTTTAAGTATCAGCCTAAATACCCTAAAGGCAATGGATCCCATCTGATCTTGGAAGCTAAGCAGGGTCAAGACTTTTTGGTACCTGGATGGGAAACAACCAACAAATACCAGGTGCTGTAGGCTATATTTCATAGGAAGGAACTAGCAAAATCACCTCTGAGTATTCCTTGCCTAAAAAAACCCTATGAAATTCATGGGGTCACCATAAGTTGACAGGCAACTTGAAGGTACAAAGGTACATACACGCATGCTATTTCTTTCTAGCTAGCACCCAAGGCATATTACTAGCCCTGACAATAAGGAAGGACTATTTTTAGTGGAAGCAGTGATACTGAAATAATGACCACAAGCCATATTTTTTTTATCTGAAATTCAGTTTCATAAATTAGTTCTGAATAGAAAAGAGAATTCACAATTACAAGGTGGTACTATAGCTTGGGACACACAGTGAATAAAATTGCATTTTTTATGGTTGTCAAAAGAATACAATGTCAGTTGTGCCTTTTTACACATCCAGTGCTTACTACAAAGATTTTCAGTCTCTACTTCTACTAACTGCTATAATTTAAATGGGTTATACTACATAGTAATATTTAAAGACTATTAATTAAGGAAATCTATTTAAAATCTGTTGTACAAGATAGAATAACTATTCTCCAGATTATCAGTGCTTATAACCAAACCACACAGAAAAGAATAAGCATGTGAATATGTAATATGTTTATACCCTTGAACAATGTGGGTCAAGTAGCAATGAAAAATTACACAGCATGTTTACTGATTGCAGTATTCACCAGAACCCAGTTTATTACCATCACATAAAATACTAAGATTCCTACTGGTACTGATAGTCATACTGAAATTATTTAAAATCTCCACCATCCCATATGGATACTGATCTGATAGCTGTAGTGTATTTACTAGTTTTGCTTTGTCATTTAATTAATTCTCCAGCTTTTGTCACTTTACCAATTGCTGTATCAGCTGATGACAGGGTGGCCAGAGAATTTCTTACCGCTCCTCTCTAAAGTCAGAGTGCCCTCTAGACCAGGGGTAGGCAACCTTTTTGAGCTGGGGGCTGGGTTGCTGTCCCTCAGACAATTGGGGGGCCGAAGTACCAAAAATAAATAAATAAATATTTTTTTTAAAAAATTAAAAAAATTAAAAAATATGCATGCACACTCTCTCAGCTCCAGAAAAGCCATGGCAAAACCCCTGTGGGGATTTTGCCAAGAAAACCCAAAGAACAAGTAATAACAACAACAATCAATATCATCATGGCGGGTGGCGGGCGGCCCCCGGGCCTTAGGTTACCTACCCCTGCTCTAGACCAATCAAGTGATTTTGGGCTGGCCTAGGGAGACAGAAAGTCTCAAATGTCTCTCTTCTACTTCCTGGAAGAAAAAACAAGTAACAAAAAACACAAATCCAATACTAAGACTTTTCTGTCTTTTCATGGCACTTAAAAGCTGCTACAGCTGCTACAACAGTTTCACTCTGCAGAATGGTTGGATGGGGTCTTGTTGATATTTTGTTCTTAATAGCAACAAATGAACTGTGGAAAACTGTATCCTTTATTTTTCCTTATAACCTGTTGCCACATTAGCAAAGCAAGAAGCATAGCTGTTGTACAATGTCAAGGACAATAAAGACATAAATCTTAAAATGTCAATTTATATTATTGTCTTACAGTTATAGTATTTTAACCGGCAGTGATCAACAATGGCTTGACAGCAGTGCATATCCATAAAATACAACAGTAGTAATATCATATTTGATCTTATTCTTCCTCTCAGGGCAGCAATGGAGCCTCCTTGTATCCTCACAGGATACCTGTAGGGTAAATTAAACTGTGAGGGAGTTGAGCAGGGATTTGAACACAGATTTAAGTCCCATGCACCACTATTATGCTATACTGTCTCTATCCATATTGCATATTGGAAATACTCAAAACAATTAGTAAACATGAAAAACAATAATTATTATTTAATAATTATTAAAACATAATGTTGTCCAATAATTATTTAAACATATATTATTTCACAATGAATTATATGTATCTAATCTGTTTACCCTTAAACAAAGTCAGCAGTGAATCGTAGCCAAAATACTAGATCTGCTTTCCCTCTTTTCTTTTCAATTCTTTTCTGCATGACAACCATGATTCTTATTTTTAGAGTGTAACATTGCATAATACTTACACCTACTAGGATTGGGATAAAGAGCATAATTCCTTAAGGTAAAATACAATTATAATGTTTACTCCAGTCAGTTGCCACCATGACTGAAATTTAGTACTAGCTCACAATTGTTGCAATGTGTCCTCACTTTGTACTCAAGAATTTGGAATTATTCCCTTATGAACTTAATCTAAGGCAGGGGTAGGCAACCTAAGGCTCGGGGGCTGGATGCGGCCCCCTGAGGCCTTTGGACCGGCCCTAGGCCGGTCCTGCTGCCACCGCCGCTGCCCACCATGATGATATTGATTATTGTCGTTATTACTTGTTCTTGGGGTTTTCTTGGCAAAATCTCCACAGGGGTTTTGCCATGGCTTTTCTGGGGCTGAGAGAGTGTGCATGCATATATTTTTAATTTTTTAACTTTTTTAAAAAATATTTTTATTTTTATTTATTTATTTTTGGTGCTTCGGTGAAATTGTCTGAGGGACAGCAACCTGGCCCCCAGCTCAAAAATGTTGCCTACCCTGATTTAATGGGCTTAAAAGCTCAAACCAGAAAATGCAAAACTTGCTCCATGAACTGGGAGGCTGATATATTTTAAAAAATCGGTGCCCTAAAAGTGAAAGAGAAGCTATTGCAGTTATGTATTGTTTTTTCAGATGAGACCCAAATCCCAGAACATCCTGTAACAATTTTAAGAACAGGATCCTACCAGAAGCAACAATAGTTGCTTGTCCTGTAAGGTAACTTGCAAAGTAAGGGTGCTTGATGATGTGAATGCAGTAACATAAACACAGCTAAATAAGGTAATAATTAGGAATGACATTGACATTCTTTTCGAGATCAGCTACCTAGATCATATACAGATTATCTGAAAACTCTTTTCAGTTACTGAAGTTGACACAATCAAGGTCTTCCATTCTCTGAAGCATGAATCTTTAGAAGTAAGGGCTAGTGCAATGGTTTGAGCATTGGACTGCAATTCTGGAGACCAGGGTTTGAAAACTTCCTCAGTCATGGAAACCTATTGGGTGATCTTGGTCTCAGAAACCCTCATGATAAAGTCACTGTAAGTCTGAAATGACTTCAAAACACACAACAACAAAATCAAATAAATATCTATACTGAAGAGGATGTTATATCCCCAGCAAAGGCCACTTATTTTTTTTGTGTAAATAATAGTCTGGTATCCTGAAGTGAAATACAAGGTGATTCAAAAACAATGGTACAAACCCTAATAAGAACAGGTTTGCCTTTGCGCCACTCTTTTTGAATCACCCCCTACTTTAGTGAGTCAGATGCACATTGTGAGTTGCTGATCAAATGTAGGAAGTAACAGCTAGACTGCCAAAACAGTACTTCATTATGAGCCTGCATGAACTAATGACTAGTTGGAGGACTAGCTGAAGAGTGATATAATCATCTATAGTTAGTTAAATGTTGGTTTTTTAATATGTTATCCAGTCATACAAATAATAAAACGTAATAGACCTTGACAAACTAATGGCATCACAAAATACAGCTATTTTCAGAATTGCCAAGTTCCAGCACAAACCAAGTTAACAGCTAGACTAAAGCTATAAAACCAAATATTGTCAAATGGCTCCATGTTGCAAAATGTGTAAAAGAAGAAAATCCAAATTCTTCATAGGAAAATAAGAAGCCAATTATGTTAGTATCAATACAAATCCCACTATTAGCATTTCTGTGATATTGCTGTAGTACAGTTCTGTTACCACTTGTTCAACTATCATGATCTAAATCTGATATTATTTTTTTATTTAATAAATATCCCAAGAATTCTGTTAGAGAGGCCACTCCTCCATTCCAAAGTCAATGTTCTTAGGCTTTGAGAAAGGTGAATAATTACTAAAGTAGTGTAAGGTATGATCTCTACATGAACCATGTAGTTAATCACTACACTCCTCTCTGTTCAAAAATAGTCTCATGCCATAAATCTGTAATCTTTTATGGTGAAAAGACATCTCTCAAATATCGTATCTCCTTTACATCAACTATTTGTTTTCTTTTACTTCAAGAGAACATTTAATGAGAAACATTTAATTACTAGTTTTAGTACTATTACTTTACGTTCTGCTTTCCTACACAAAATATTTTGAGTCTCTTTTAAAAATACTTTAAAAATTTTTAAACTTCCTTGAATCAGATATAGTAAGGCTTGTATTTACTGCAAAGAACACCATCTGTAAGGAAAATTATGTAGATTAGCTTGTGCCAATGTCTTAATGGAGAAGAGGAAGATTTGTCGCATATCTTAACCTAACCATCTATGTTTCTAAAAACCAAATATCGTAATCTATACAGTATATGCTAGAGGAATCTAATTAACTGATACGGTTTACACAATACAATAATTGAGTGTAAGCAGGAGAGAACGAAATGGCCAAAAATAAGTCTCCCTTTCTTTATGTACCCACCCCCTTGGCTTTAAGTCTCCAGAGACTGACTGGCAGAAGCATCCTCCTCCTCTAGCCCTAGAACACCAATGAGAAATTAGCTGCTCTCCCTTTAAGCAGAATGAAGCAGCAAAATTAAGTCATGTCAACATTCTTGTTTGAATGGAAGAAAGCAGTACTTTTAAGATATATTACTCTGTACTGATTAATATATTAACACACTTTCATCATCTGTAATTATTGCTTTTATTTTATCATTATTTGGATTATTTACTGTATATAAGGAGACCAAAAACAGAAAATAATCTCAACATTTAAAACAATTTAATTCATGTAAGTGGGAGTGAAAACTTGGAGCAACTCCCCCCATCCCTGCAAGCTTTTATCTTCATAATCTGATATGTGATACAAGGACAGTGTATGTGCCAATTATTCAGTTAAGGCAGCATTTAACACCAAGACAAGTTCCATTCTGCATTAAAATTTCAGAGCTTCTATTTTCCCGTTTCAGTTGTTGCAACTGATCTGCCTTGACATCTTAGAAAACAAAACCAGCCAAGGACACTGGCGCTTTAAATATTTCAGGGCTTATGTAGCTAGTAAATAGGCTCCATTGCAATATGACTGTGAAGGTCGTGTCCTATTGTATCTTTCCTTTGATAACATATGAAATAGAATTTATTTCTATCACACACAGATACTTTCTCTGGATTCCTTAATTTTCTCATTGCTCTTAAAAAATTCTTATTAAAAGCAACTGATACTCAGGCCAGCACACACCCAAACCTCTTCCTGAATATATTCAAACACACACCCTGAACCCAGTACTATGATTACACTTCAGCAGTTTCAGCATTTTATTTGCAGTCATGTGCCTGATTTTGCAAACAGAATCCTGTTGAACCTCATTTCTCAGCTTTAATAAGGTAGGCACTTTAAAGCAGAACAGGTTCAGCCCTTTAATTATCTTCTCCACATTAACCAAATTCCTCAAGTGTTCTTGGTTTTAGTCAGCCATTTAATTTCAGATGTGAAGCCATTTACTTACTGGATCTAAAATACCCTTACATTTCAGATTTTAAAAATAGTATACCAATTAAAATGCTTAAAACTTGAGGCATATGGGCAGTGGAGAAGAGTAATAAAAGATATGGGTGTTACCAAGGAGCAAATATTTTTTACCTTCAAAAACAAGTTTAAAGGGTAAGGAAAGGTCAGAAACACAATCCAATTAATATGCCCTTGGGATTTTGGACATATGTGAATCCTTCTCACCAGGAGGATAGGTGAATGATTTCAGGGAAGCTATCCAACTAATGTTGGTGTGAGCTTTAACAGCCAAGGTGACATTTGGTTTTGCACAGAATTAAATTACAAGAGATATACTGAGACATCTCCTATCCCACCCCATTTTACACTCAGTGAAAAACAATTACCTGAAAAGGCAACAGATTGTTGCCATTGTCGGTCCTGAAGGCGTTGTCTTCCATCCAGGATTTGGGGGTTAGGGGAGCAGCCCGTGGGAACTTCGGCGGGGCAATAACATTGCTAGAAAAGGGCTTTTTAAGGGGTGAAATGGGATTAAGTGGGGAGGGCACTCCAACTCCCACTCCCACTCCCACTCCAACCCCTACAGCCCTTCGCGGGTCCCGGCCAGCTTGCAGCCCAGCCCAAGGATTGGAAGGTGTACTCCAGGCTGCATTTTGGTGGTTATTCCAGCTGGATGGGGAAGAAGTGGAGGCTGAAGATGAGGAGGGTTTGCTAGTCATAATGGGCTGATGGCTATAAGCAGCATTTCTCTGGGCAAAAGAGGCCTGGTTAGGACTGACTGGTGATCTCCTTTGCTGCTGTTGGGCTTGCTGCTGCTGCTGCTGGGCTTGCTGCTGCTGCTGGGCTTGCTGCTGTTGATGGTGCTGAGTCTGGGCTAGGCCAATCTGGGGGGAGAAAGTGCCTCCAAAGACAGGGTTGACATGGTGAGGGAAATTCTGGAAAAGCATCGTCCCATTGACTGGGGTAATTCCTTGGAAAAAGCTATCCTCCACGGTGTTTGTGGTCCCAGTGGACCAGGTGCTTCCGAAGGAGGGAGACAAGGAGGTGCCAGCTGTAGGTTCCTGCTGAGGCTGGTGGAAACTTAAGCCTGGCAAGATGGGGGGCTCCATCTGCATCTTTTCTTTGCTATTTTGGGCAGGAGCTGCTGAGCCAATGCTAGTCACTGGGCTGCTGTCCTCCGCTTTGGGCGTTTCTGACGTGATGGGGGTAGAAGAAGAGGCTTCTGCCGCGTTTGGATCTTGTTGCTGCTGCCGCTGCTGCTGCTGCTGTTGAGGCTGGGCTTTGCTTTTGTCCATCAGTAAATCATCCTGCATGGTTTGCGCAGCTGGAAAGAAAAGGGAGAAAGGGAGGGGGAAGGGGGAGAAGAAACCACAAAGACAAAAGTGTTAACATTCAGCCGCTGCTTTGCTGGAACCCCACCACCACCAAGTTGCAAGGCAAGGCTAAGACGTAATCCTCACCCCACCAGCACTAGCACTAGCACCCCAGCCCCTGAAGGAAGGAGCAAGCAAGCGGTTTGAATCAGGGCGATCGCTGTGCCCCTGCCTCTAAAAATACATTTGGACCAGGCTTCCCCCTTTTCGACGCCTCGGTCCCCCTTCGGTGTCAAAGGAAAGATGTGCTTACAGGGCAGAGAGAGACAGCTATTTCGCCACGTCTCTTTCTCTGACACCGGAACTCAGAGCTCTCGCCCTGCAATGAGAAACTGATTCTGGTTCCTGTTTTTCCCTGCACCCTCCTCCTCCTCTTCCTCCCTCCCCTGTTATTTGCATACGTCAATAAATACTGCTGCGTCCTTCAGCAAGGTTAAAAAGACAGCAGCCTTTACTCACCCCCCCAGCCTATGAATAGACTTTTAAAGGAGACGGATCCCCATTTCGATCCAGCAGCAAACAGGTTCAAACAAATCAGCTCTAAGCCGAGCAGGATACAGGTCTCCAAATATATATATATACATATATGTGTGTGTGTGTGTGAGAGAGAGAGAGAGAAAGATGTGTGTGTGTGTGTATATATATATATCCCCGAGTCTATAAGTTGTATGTTTCATATTTAACGTGACTGAAAGGGACATATAATAAGATGAATAAAGGGAAACAAAAAGGCAAATCTGGCTGTAACTGTGTTTTAGATAGATATAGATATAAAATCTATATAGATACAGAATATAGATAGATAGATATAGAATCTATACAGATATAGATATAGATAGATATGATACAACCTTGGGTAATCTGTAGATTACCCAAGGCCCTTTTTCCCTTCCACATCCTACACATAATATGGTCTGCGGGTTTCCTTGTTCTAAGAATCCTTTTAACATTGTTACAGCCAGATTTGCCTTTTTTCTTATAATTACGTGCCCCTTCCAGTCACGTTAAATATGAAACACATAGCTTATTTCTACACTGTCAGATGCAAATCCTAGGGAGTCTCCAACTCGACAGCCCCTGCCCCGGGAGTAAGCCCCGGTGGATTTAATGGAGCTTACTCCTGAGTAGACAGACCAAGGTGGGTGCTGAATCGTTCAAGAAGAAAAATTGCTCTCAGCAATTTACCCTCTAACTGGTCAAAGTATTTAGGCAGTCGGACATTTCCCTACAGGCCCCCTGCAGAAGAAGCCTTTTCCACCCACAGGCATCTAAAATTATGATCATGAACATTTCAGTATCAAATGAGTCGACAAAAAGATAAATAAAAGGAAACAATAGGAGCAGCATTCACCCC